>OZ014522.1:372998513-373598513 GCA_963966055.1 Lathyrus aphaca
ACCCATGCAAGGCGAACGGTAGCATTTCATGCCAGTCTTTGTAGGTGACTACCATCTTCTGCACAATCTTCTTGATATTCTTATTTGCCGCCTCAACAGCGCCATTCATCCTTGGCCTGTAAGGAGAAGAATTGTGATGTTGGATCTTGAAGTCCCGGCACAGTTCTGTCATCATTTTGTTGTTTAGATTGGAACCATTATCAGTAATGATTCGCTCGGGCACTCCGTATCGACAGATGATATCTCTCTTCAGAAATCTGGCTACCACTTGCCTTGTGACATTTGCATATGAGGCTGCTTCAACCCACTTAGTGAAATAGTCGATGGCGACCAGGATGAATCTGTGGCCGTTTGAAGCAGTTGGCTCAATCTTGCCAATCATGTCGATGCCCCACATGGCAAAGGGCCAGGGTGAAGACATTATGTTCAAAGGATTGGGAGGCACATGCACTTTGTCTGCGTAAATCTGGCATTTATGGCACTTCCTGGCATAAGCACAACAATCTGCATCCATTGTGATCCAATAATAGCCTGATCTTAACAACTTCTTAGCCATGGCATGCCCTCCGGCGTGGGTACCAAACGATCCTTCGTGCACTTCATGCATCAATAAATCTGCTTCCGTCTTGTCAACACATCGGAGGAGTACCATATCAAAGTTCCTTTTGTATAAAGACCCATCAGTGTTCAAGAAGAAACTACCAGCAAGCCTTATCAAAGTCTTCTTATCATTGGAAGATGCCCCAGGTGGGTATGTTTGATCCTCTAAGAAGCACTTAATGTCATGGAACCAAGGCTTATCATCTTTAACAACATCTGCTGCGAATACATATGTTGGTCTATCAAGTCTCGATACTGAAATCTGAGGTACAAAGTTAGCAGCTTGAACTTTGATCATGGACGAAATGGTAGCCAAGGCATCTGCAAACTGATTCTCATCCCGAGGGATATACTCAAGTTTGACTGTTGTGAAGAAAGTCAATAACCTTCTTGTATAATCCCTGTAAGGTATCAGATGATCCTGGTGTGTATACCATTTCCCATTGGTCTGATTGATTACCAAAGCTGAATCTCCGAATACGGTCAATGTCTTGATCCTGAGGTCAATGGCTTCCTCAAGACCCATAATGCAAGCTTCGTATTCAGCTTCGTTGTTAGTGCAGTTGAAAGTGAGTTTTGCCGAGAAAGGCATGTGAACTCCTTTGGGTGTAATGAGTACTGCACCAACACCACGGCCATTCATGTTAACAGCCCCGTCGAACATCATAGTCCATTCTTCTTCTGGGTCGGGCCCTTCAGTGTGAACAGGCTCCTCATGATCTTTTGTTTTAATGAACATGATGTCTTCATCAGGGAAGTCAAACCTCATAGGCTGGTAATCATCAATGGGTTGCTCAGCAAGATATTCAGACAATACACTGCCTTTGATGGCTTTCTGAGATGTGTATTGGATGTCATACTCTGTAAGGATCATTTGCCATCTTGCAACCCGTCCAGTAAGAGCTGGCTTCTCAAATATGTACTTGACTGGGTCCATCTTTGAGACCAGTAAGGTAGTGTGGGTCAACATATACTGCCTTAGTCGGCGAGCAGCCCACGCTAAAGCACAGCAAGTTTTCTCAAGCAGTGAATAACGTTGTTCACAGTCGGTAAACTTTTTGCTTAGGTAGTATATTGCATACTCTTTTCGACCAGACTCGTCATGCTGGCCCAGCACACACCCCATTGACTCTTCTAATACTGTCAAGTACATTATCAGAGGTCTTCCTTCAACTGGAGGCATAATGGTTGGAGGTTCTTGTAAGTATTCCTTGATCTTGTCAAAAGCCTTCTGGCAATCTTCATTCCACCTGACCGTTTGCTCTTTCCTTAACAGTTTGAACAAAGGTTCACAGGTTGCCGTAAGGTGAGATATGAACCGTGAAATGTAGTTCAATCGACCTAGAAACCCTCGAACTTCTTTTTCAGTTTTCGGTGCAGGCATCTCTTGAATAGCTTTGACTTTATCAGGGTCAACTTCAATCCCTTTCTCGCTTACAATAAATCCCAGCAGCTTACCAGATCTCACCCCGAATGTGCATTTGTTGGGGTTCAACTTCAGTTGATACTTCCTCAGACGTTTGAACAATTTGAGCAGATTTACCAGATGGTCTTCTTCCGTAAGGGACTTGGCGATCATATCATCCACATAACATTCTATTTCTTTATGGATCATATCGTGGAATAATGTCACCATAGCCCGTTGATATGTTGCACCGGCATTCTTGAGCCCAAATGGCATTACTTTGTAGCAGAACGTGCCCCAGGGTGTGATGAATGTTGTCTTCTCCATGTCTTCAGGTGACATTTTAATCTGGTTGTATCCTGAAAATCCATCCATGAAGGAGAATACCGAGAACTGAGCCGTGTTATCAACCAATACATCAATGTGAGGTAGAGGGAAATCATCTTTCGGGCTGGCTCTGTTCAGATCCCGGTAGTCAACGCACATCCTTACTTTGCCGTCCTTCTTAGGCACAGGTACTATATTAGCAACCCACGGCGGGTAGCTAGTTACAGCAAGGAACCCGGCGTCCCATTGCTTTTTTACCTCTTCCTTGATTTTCATAGCCATGTCTGGACAAGTACGGCGCAGCTTCTGTTTGACTGGAGGGCATTCTTCTCTCAAAGGTAGCTTGTGCACAACAATGTCGGTATCCAACCCTGGCATGTCTTGATACGACCAAGCAAACACATCCACATACTCTTGAAGTAGATCAACCAGTTGCTTCTTCACTGAGTCTTGCAGGCAGGCCCCGATTTTAACCTCTTTCACGTCTTCCTCTGTACCAAGATTAATCACTTCAACCTCCTCCTGGTGAGGGGTAATAACCTTTTCCTCTTGTCTTAACAACCTGGCTAGCTCTTCAGGAAGCTCATATTCTTCTTCAACCCCTTCATCAGCTTGATTGATTGGATTGTCAAAGTCATACGAAGTCATCGCCGTGCTGTTGTCAGTGCTATCTGGAAGGCACTCTCTGCAAGGGTTAAGTTGTTCATTTTAGTGATTTGATTTTAATATTTATTTAGAAAAGTGAAATGAAGTTGTCATTTTGAAAACACCGCCATTTATTTTTTGTACAAAAAGAAAAATGGAAAAATAGTGAACGAAAAGAAAAAGACTCGTTTGCAAAAAGATGTCTGATATTTCATTAATTGATCTTGTTTGCACAAAAAGTACAGATGGCCCGATTACAAAATGAGTCTTGTCATCTTGGGCAAGATGCAAGACTTTGATGCATGCTTATAAAAATACAGGAAATAATAATTACTCTGCATGAGTAACTCTTATAATTTCCTGGGAAGACCAGTTCGAGACACTGCTCCCCGGGATCTTTGGATGAATCCAATTCTCCAGATTGCGCTCCTCTTCCAGCTCGTCTTCCAGACAGTTGATAGCATCGGGGGTAAGCATCCCCCCACTGACAAAACCGGGCTTCTCAGCAGCCTTTGCTTGATGTTGAGTTGGTCTGTAACCCAACCCAAATTTGTCTTTCTTTTCCTCCACAGCTAAAACCTTGCCCCAGCCTAGGGCAGTTCCTTCCTCAACAACCTTCCGGGCTTGTTGGTAAGATGATATGGAGATCCCAGATACAGCAGATGCCTCATTCACATTCAAGGCTTCAAATCCTTGGCTCATTCTTTCATGGATCTCCCCATCCATTTCAATATACTTATAAGTAGCCAGATGGCTAACAAATATATCCTCCTCCCCACAGATTGTAACAACTTGGCCTTCCCACTCAAATTTTAACTTTTGGTGAAGGGTAGACGTTATTGCGCCGGCGGCGTGAATCCAGGGTCTACCCAACAAACAGCTGTAGGCGGGCTGAATGTCCATCACATAAAAGATAGTTTTAAAGGTCTGTGGGCCAATCGTCACAGGTAGCTCGATCTCTCCCAGAACCGATCTCTTAGAACCATCGAAGGCCCTTACTACCAGGTTGCTGGGTCTCAATGCCAATCCATCATATTCTAACTTCACCAGAGCCTTCTTTGGTAAGACATTAAGGGACGACCCCGTGTCTACCAGCACATGAGAAAGGACTGCCCCTTTGCATTCCATGGTGATGTGCAAGGCTTTGTTGTGGTTGCGGCCATCCGCTGTCAAGTCAGTATTGGTGAACCCTAGCCCATTGCTAGCAGTAACGTTTCCAACCACGGTTTCCAACTGGTTGACAGTAATCTCTTCAGGCACGTAAGCTGCGTGCAAGACTTTGAGTAGTGCGTTCCGATGGGCTTCGGAGCACATAAGCAGTGAGAGGATAGAGATTTTGGATGGCGTTTGGTGAAGCTGATCCACAATTTTGTAATCACTCTTTTTGATGATTCGCATGAACTCATCAACTTCTTGATCGAACGGTGTCTTCAAGGCTTCTTTGATTGTTTGATCTTCCTGCACCGGGCTCTTTCCTTTTGCCTTGGCAGCAGCTTCTGCTTCGGCTGTAGGTCTTTGAATTGGTGGAGCAAAGAGACGTCCGCTTCGAGTGAAGCCTCCGCCTCCCCCCACATTATCTATTTGTGGTGCAGGTGTTGATGTTTCAAGAGTGATTCTCTTTCCTTCGCAGTACACGTCAGAGCCATAGTGCCAAGGGATGGCCCTATTGCTTTCATATGGTACTGGTCCAGGCACCGTGACAGTGACTGGACTGATTGCTGCTGCTGAAGGGACTGTAATTGTTTGTGGATCATAAAAGATTGTAACTGGTGCTCTGGTGGGAGCAGCACCTTCTGAATGGTAGGCAGAGTTATTCTCAGGATCATAAAATATGGTGACAGTAGAGACATTTTCATGATTTGTTGCTGGAGTTGTAGGAGATATTGGCGGAAGAATGGATGTTGTCGTTGTAGGAGTCTCGAAGTGGAGTGAAGCTGAAGTTGTAGCAGGAAGATTTGTTGTAAACTGATCAATTGAGATGATGGATGACGTACTTGTTGATGAAGCCGAAGAATTGTCAGGAACAATAGTTGCTGCAGTTGTAGGAGGTTCTGAAACCATTGCTGATGATATTGTTGGATTTGTTGGAAATGATGTAGTGATCTGGAGCTGGCCGCTTTGAATAAGGCCATCTATGCCATTCCTCAAATTATCGCACCCATTTACAGAGATATTGCAGTAAGCACAGCCTAACTCACACCCTGGGAACATCTGACATTCCAAGAGCTGAGCCTTGATTTCTACCAATGGCGTCCTGATCTGTCCCACACTGGTTATTAAATAAGACGGCTTGTCTTCTTCAATAGCGTTAATCCGGGGACCACCATGGTTTGGCATGGGATTTTTGTTGACATTGGGTGGAGGTGCGAAATTCAGAGCCTTTGAGTCCACCAGGTCTTGTACCTTCATATGCAGAGCCCTGCATTTTTCTGTACTATGGTCAGGTGCGTTTGAGTGAAAAGCACACCTAGCATTGGAGTCATAATTCCTTGGTAGACTGTTGGGATCCGGAGGTGCCAACGTTCTTAGCTCAACCAGGTTGAGTTTCAGAAGTTGTGGCAACAAGGTAGCATATGGCATTGGGATCGGATCGATCACTCTGTTAGCTTGAGATGGCCTTTGTTGGAATGGCCTTTGCTGGTTGTTGTTGGTGTTGCTGTTGTTGTAATTTCTCGGAGGATATTGATTTTGTTGATGGTACTGAGGTTGTGGTTGATAGTTTTGCTGAGGAGGTTGATACACTGGTTGAGGATGAGCGGGAGCAGGAATGGTGACTGCTGCTATTGACCTCTGAACATACTGGGGCCTGCCCCTGTTTGAATGAATGGCATTGGTCTCGCCAGTTCTTCTTGGGCCTACAAAAGGCTTTCTTGTACTACTGGACGAGCTTGCACCGTTGTCTGAGATTTTTCCCATTTTTAACAAGCTTTCAATTCTCTCCCCGGCTATGACAACATCTGCAAAGCTAGTGGAAGAGAAAGCAGCCAACCTGTCAATATAAGTTCCCTGAAGGGTATTCATGAACATATCTGCCATTTCCCGTTCAGACATAGGTGGCTGAACAGCAGCAGCCAATTGCCTCCATCTCTGGGCATATTCTCGGAAACTCTCCCTTGAAGACTGTGACATTCCCATTAGGAGGGTCCTGTTGGGTGCCATGTCTAAGTTATACTGATACTGTCTGATGAAGGCCTCTGCCAGGTCCTTCCAGCATCTAATTGTTGCTCTTGTCAGATGGGAATACCATTCTCTTGACGCTCCAGTCAAGCTATCCTCGAAATAGAACATCCAGAGCTTCTCATCCATTGTATAGGCCTTCAGCCTTCCCAGAAATGACTGCAAATGAGTCCGGGGGCATGAAGTCCCGTTGTATTTTTCAAAACAAGGAGGCTTGAACTTATGGGGGATCCTGACCCCGTCTACCAAACCCATGTCCATGACGTCGAAGCCCAAAGAGTTTTGAGATTCTAAGGACCTCAACTTCTCAGCTATCTCATCCAATCTCCTATCATAAGCTTTTTCCCCAGCACCCATTACTGTAAACTGGTCCTCTTGGGGGTCTTCTTGAAGTACCCTAGCTGCGGTGGCAGTCCCTTGAACATTTGCTGGAATATTGACCTCAGGATGGAGGTGTGGCCCAAATACCGGGGGGTTGACGTGAGGTTGTACCCTTTCATTGTTACTGGTACCGGCAGTCCCTATATGTGGATCCTCTTGATTTTGCCTTTCCACCATGGCTCTCAATCTTTCCTGGCTCTGAGCCATGTTGTTCATAATTTCCATAAACTGAGTCATTTGGTTCCTCATTTCTAGCCTTTCATTTGCCATTTGATTTCTGACCTCAGTGAGGTCCTGCTGCATCTGATCCATTTGAATTCCCGGAAGGTTGTTTCGGGTTGGATAACGGTGCGGACGGTTGAGGGGAAATACTCGGCGCCTAGCAATAGTTCCTGAGGCATCACAACAGAGGTTAGCAACAATAAAACAAAACCTACAAAACAAACAAAGGGTTAGCATGCAATGCAGTTATGCTTATTTGCTCTCAAGGTATCCGGTTTGGCCTTCAGTTTTGACCCTTCCAGACCCTTGAAGATGCTGTTGTCGTTGCTTGAAGAAGACTCAGATGAGGCAAACTAACACAAATATATTACAGAAGGTGAAATAATACAACTTGTTCATTTTACAACACAAGCCCTCTAAGGGGTCAAAATACATTACAAGAAAATAAAAAATACATGGAAAGAAAGCAACAACAAACAAATGGTCAAACACCAAGACCAAACTCATCCTCACGAACTTCCTTGAGAAGTGCTTCGGTCACAGGATCAGCCGGACGCTCCGTGAGATTCCTAATGAGGAGATTCCGGGTCGCAACAGCTGCTGTTAGCTTCTTGTGCTGAGTTTGGTCCTTTGACCTCTTCACCCCTGCTTTGATCTTCAGCTCTGATATCTCCCTCTGGGCTGCTGCCAAGGCTTCTTGTTGTTCTTTTGCATTGGCTTCAAGTTGCTCCATCTTGTCTTGGACTCTCTTGTCCTCTAAAGTACGGGCCTCGGTGATCCTGACCCACCGGGCTTGACTCTCCTTCAAATACAAGTTTGTCCTTGCTCTTTGGAACTGGGCTTCCTTGCAAGCATTCTTCAGAATTCGTTCTCCAGCCTTAGACTTGTTGATATAATCCCCAGACTTCTCAATCTTAGTCAAATGCTTTATTCTCATCTTCTCCAACCTCTCAATCTCCCTCATACCTTCACTCCTCTCCCGGAGGGTCTTCTGCAAGGCCTGGGTTAGCTTCTCATTCCTCTCCTTCAAGCTCTCATACTCCTCCAAACTGATAGTGGCAGGGGGTGGTGCTGAAGATGACTCAGGCATGTCTTCTATGGTAAAGGGCATTCCAGAGAATTGGGCCCTGGCACGGGACCACTCATAATATTGTGCCGATGCCACATTATTACACTTCCCCAGAATGGTGACTCCCTTGGTTTGAACATTATCCCAGGCCCAGGCAGCCTGCCTAACAACAGCCAAACTAATCTTGTTCTCACAATAAAGGGTCTCCACCAAGTCCTGTGCCCTAGGAGTGTGGACCAGTGCATAGCCCAATTGCCTCCTGAACAGCAGAGGGTTGTAATTGATACTTCCCTTAACTCCTATTAAAGGCACATTGGGAAAATGTCCGCAGCTGGTGATGATATCCCTGCCCTTGGTGCTCTGAGTGCACCATCTGATATCTGCTGAAGTTAGAGTAGTGAGTCTCTTAGCCCAGTTACTCTGCTGATGAGGGTTTAAAAATGCATCTGTCCTGGGTAGATGCCTGAGAAGCCAAGTATGGAACAGTGGAGCACAACACCTCACTAACCTTCCCCTCTGCTTCTCATTCCTCTGATGCACTGAATAGTAAAGATCCCCCAATAAAGTTGGCACTGGGTTCTTCAGAATGAACAGATGGATTGCATTCTTGCTAATGAATCGAGGCTCATCTGCAAACAACACAATTCCATATACACTTAGGGCCAACAAAGCACAAACAACTTTCCACTCCCCCAGGGAAGCCTTCAGACTAGCTTGAGAAATTAAGAAGTCCAGATGAAAACCAGGGATTCCAGCTTTAGAGGTCATATGCTGCTCAACCAAAACAGGTTCCAGATGCAAAGCTTTTGCTACTTCTCCATTAGCAGGAAAGACCATCTCAGGGTTGAAAGGGATTCCACCCCTGATAGGCAAACCAACCAATGATGAGTATTCTTCTAACAGAGGGCCCAACTGAAAGTCTTGAAAGGTGAAACATCTTAGTGGGGGATCATAGAACTGAATGCAGGTGTGGATGAGGCTTCTTTGTGATGGGTCCAGATCCATAACCATGTCAAGTATATCCCCATAATGCTCCCTGAACAAGGGTATGTGATCCGGAGTGATCAGGGTCTGAATCCTCCTGATGTCTGATAACTCTGGTTGGAAGAAGTGATAGGTGATATTGCTCTTTTTAGGAGCCATGATGCTGAAGACTGAGTAGAGACAGGTGCTGATGACAATGCTGAAGTGATGAGCCACTGGTTGGCTGGTGCTGGTGATAGCTGAAGCAGGCAGCTGATAACTGAAGCAGGTGTTGGTGAAGATGGGCCAATACTGAAGATAGGGTCAAAACCAAAACCAAAATGAAGATGGATACCCTGAAACAAATAAACAAATGTCAATATGATGCAATGATTATGTATGCAAATGATATGCAAAGGGTTTGTGACTGAGCTGGATCTGGCCAAAATAATCTGATATAGTTCCAAGTGTGTTCAAGAATTCCAGATGGAGGTCTACAAAACCAGTAACCAAGGTGGGGGACTCAAATAAAGAGCCACATGTCCAGGGTTTAGAATCACAAGAACTGTCCAACATGGAGTACTCTTAACAAAGCAAAGTAACAGGGTATTCTGAGGTCAAGGTACCTGCAAACCTGTAAACAGCCCAACCCCCTCACTGGTGGTGTTCTAAAACAAGGATCCTCAGATTTGGATCAGTTATGAGAAGTGTAAACACTTCTAACCCGGAGGTACAGTGTTTACAATAACCATAACAATTCCTCCTCTAATTCACCCCAGTTTCTGAAGGTCAATACTAAAGGTCATCCAGACTTAGCAGGCTTCCCAGATAGCCCTAGCATTGCAGGAAATCTGCAACACAGAGTTCTCAAGAAGAAACCCATATCTGAACTGTGTTTCATATTCCCGCACCAGACCGAAATGGAATGGGAAAGAATATGATTCACTCTAGCCTAGGTGTCACTCAGGTCCCAAGTGTAGGACCTTAACTCTCAATAAAACCCCACCCACCAAAGCAAACAACAGATCCAGCCAGCAACATGACAGTATGATATATACAAAGTGCAATAAAGAAAGCAGTAAAGCAAACTGTACATAAAGCAAAATAAATACAAGCACAAATAAGCACATAACACCCCAGTAAACACAAATCAATCAAGCGCTAGGAGGAACCCACAAAAAGAACCAGAAGCCCTGGTTGCAATATAAGGTATCCCCAGCAGAGTCGACAAGCTGTCGCTCCCGATAAATGGGACTAGGTCCAGATAAGGGTACAGACGCGAACGGTCGGCGAGAGGGACAATGAGAACACACAGCCGTGAACTCACTGGAGATGAATAGAGTCGCCAGCTAGGCATTTTTATCCCGGAGGAAAGGTAATGCTGCATAAACCTAGAAAGATACGGATAAGACGGTTGCGAACCAGAGAGACTGAGAAAGGGGGTTGGTTACAACCTGGGAAGGTATTAGCACCCAGATTGTCCGTCGTACTCGACGGGATCCACGCTTAAAAGATTTGTGTTTTAAAGGGGTAGTGTCAGTGCAATTTGTGTATAAAATAGCTGGAAAAAAGATGTACAGGTGTCAGTGTAAGAGAAGTGAAGTGTATAAATGATGTGTCAGTGTAAGAGAAGTGAAGTGTATAAATGATGTGTCAGTGTAAGAGAAGTGAAGTGTATAAATGATGTGTCAGTGTAAGAAAAGGAATAAGATGCTCAAGATCATGAGGCTAAAGGAATGATGATGGGAAGAGGGGGAATGTACAGAGACTTTTGTTCGATAACCGTTAAGTTATGCCTACGTATCCTCTCGTGCAATGAGGAAGTCAGAACACCGTAGTTCGACCCAAAGAGACTGAAAGATAAATTGAATGATGAACTGCTTACTTGTCTATGCTCAAGTGTATGACCTGTCTGGCTCAGGTGCGAACTGTCTTGCATTAGACAGAAGAAACAAGTTCTCGTTTATGAGTGAATGAGATGAGAAAAGAATCCCGAAGGAGACGATTATTGTTTGTTTTTGTATTTTCAATCTTTTATTGCTTTTTGAAGTTTGTCATAAGTTAATGAGCTTAAGCCTAAACCAATGGGTTAGTAAACTCATCACATCTTCCCTCTGATTAGGGGTAATGAGAGTACCTTAAGTGTGAAGTCAGATTCTCATACTTAATCACCTTTGGTGTAGGATTAAGATCATTAACCTACTTGTGATTATTTAGATGTTTTTGGTGTTTTTGTTTAGTGTTGAGTAATGAGGTTAAGCCATAATCAAGGATTAAACAGACTCATTACACCATCCTAATAGAAGGATAATAGATGAGGATATTTAAGCTGAGGAAAACTCCTCAACTTAATCCATGATTAGGGATTAAACTCATGACAAAACAAGCCTTTGATTAAGTGAATTTTATTTAATGGTATGATAATGAAGTGTTTTTTATGATTTGTAAGACAACTTGAGGGGGACTTGTCCATTAACACTAGGGTTAGTCCTTCTTAACTAGTTAAGGAAGAATTAGAACCCTAATGCAAGGCTCAAGTTACAAGTGTGATGTCTTGATGATTATTAAGTGAATTGATTAAGAGATTTAAACACATGAAGGGTTTAACACTTAGGATTAAAGTTATACACTCCATCCTAATAGAAGGATGCAGGCATAAGCTTAATCACAAAGCCTTAAAGCCTTTAGGGTTTAATCCCTGATTATGAGGTGAGAAAGAGAAGACTCAAAAGAGACACAAAGGTAAAACTATGAGGGGAGACTAACCAAAACCCTAATTCATTGTCATGCTTGGTTGTTCCTAAAGTTTGTGAGGTTAAACAAGAACAATCTTCAAAGGCCACCAGGAAGCAGATGAACAGGATCAAGAGAAGCAAAGTGACTTGCTTCATTCAAGAAGTCAAGTCACTTGAAGAAAGAAAGTGGGAGGAACAAGAATGAGCAAGCTCAATCTCAAACACATATAAAATGCAGCAATGGATGCAAGAGATATGGGAAGAAAAGTTATGAGAAGTGAAGGCAAATTCACTTCTCAAATTCACTTACCACCTGAAATGTTAGAAAGAAATGCAATGCAATGCAAAGTGGGATGAGATGGCATGATGCAAAACAAAACCAGAAGCATGTTGATGATGATAATGATGCTATGAGATGCTACAAACATGAGGCAGCACATGGAAATGATCATACAAGTTTATGAATGCAAATGAAGCAAGTTAGAAAGCATGAACATACATGAAAAGTTATGAAGTGCACATGACATACAACATGGCAAATACATGATGCAATGATCAAACATGCTTTCTACATGTCTTATGATGTCAAATGAAACACATGAATGCTTGAAATGTCATGACAAGTCATATTATGCAAGAGAATGCAAGAGGTATGCAAATGGAAGCCCAAATTAGGGTTTATGGATCAAACAACAAACAAAAACCAAAAACAGAAGCAAACCCTAAGATAAAAAATGGAAAATGCCACCCAAAGAAACCCTAAACCTATACTAAACCAAGGTCCAAAGGGGAGGTCTCAACTCTCAACCAATCTCAAGATATGAATTTTCTAAGTTATTAGGGTTTTTAGGGCTCTTAAACAAAAGAAATACCAAACAAATTGAAAATGAGGAAACAAATCATGGCCATTTTACCCTAGAAACTACATGCCAAACACAAAACAAAGCAAAAAGAATCAATGTCCAACTCTTTTCAAATAGGCAGAAATGAATTTTTGAACTTATGATCAAAATAATGCACAAAAATGATTTTAATTCAATGAAAAATTCTCAAAAATGCATCAAGATCAAAAAAGAAATTTGGTTTGAAGGTTGGACAATGTTTCTAAATGTCTTAGAACATTTCATGAATTTTTTGGTGATTTTTAAATACCTAAAAGTATTTTTAATTAATTAATTTCCATTAATCAATTAAAAATAATCTTTTAAATATTTAAAAATACTTTTTTAATGATAAAAAAATAAAACAAAAATATTTTTGGGTCATAAAAATTAATAAAACTCAGAAGAAAAAGTTTCATAATTTTTATGCATTTTTTACTATTTTTAGATAATTATGCAAAACAAATGAAATAAATATGAAAATAAATGAATTAAAAATGAATTAAGTGAAAGTATGCTGATCCAACGCGTGAGATTTAAAGTGGCCAGGGCGGGAATTGACTTGGCGCCAGATCTCACGGTCCAAATTCAAATTCGCTAATTAATGCTTAAAACCCTAACCCTGCCGTTAATCACTCTCAGATGACCGGAACAGTGTTCCGGTCATCTTCTCCGTTCACCTCAAAATGCCATCTCTCTCCCCAGGCCAAATCAGAAGCTCCAAACCTCCAGAAACCATCTACCAACTACCCTAAGCACGAATCCAGCATCAAATCATGTTTAAACTCACACACAAACAAGAATCGAAGCAATGAAATTTCTAGGTCAAACTTTCAGTACACCATAACATACTCATTTCTGGCTTATTTTCAAAAGTAAATAGATCCCAATGATCAGTGCAACATGCTAAACAAGATTCTAACAAGAAAATGGAGTTCTGGAAAAAAAGTTCATGGTGTCACCTGAGATGGAGCTTTTGATTTAGGAGCTTTCTGGATGATTCTTTGGCTCAATCAGGTCCCAATGATCCACCTTTGAAGCTTTGGATGCTTAGT
This sequence comes from Lathyrus aphaca, assembly GCA_963966055.1. Lineage (NCBI taxonomy): Eukaryota > Viridiplantae > Streptophyta > Magnoliopsida > Fabales > Fabaceae > Lathyrus > Lathyrus aphaca. Next base: position 373,011,974 of record OZ014522.1, read on the forward strand.
TGGAGTTTAAACAACCTCTGGAGTGAGTTTGCAGAAGCTCTGACCAAGGGCATGTGAAAATCGTATTTGAGACATGGGGTGTTTCAGGCCAAAACAATGGTTGGTTTCTGGTCAGTGAGGCGAGTAGAGATTGTTGGTGGAGTTTGTTCTTGTGTTTGAGGTTTGTGGAGAGAGATTCGAAGGAAAATGCAGGCTGAGGTGAAGAATGGCAATGGGGTGTTCTTGCTCAAATCAGGCCTGGCTCTTGGTGCTTTGAGGTCTATGAAGTATGGTGAGTTGAAGTGTGGAAATGGTTTGAGTATTCTGAGCTTGTGGAGGCAGATTCGAAGGCTTATGCAAAAAGGAGTGTTTTTGTGAATGTGTTGGATGAGTGAGTTTCAGCCTTGCTAGATGTATGGAATGGCTTGCTCTTTGTCCACATAAACCTCTCTCATTGGTCAGATGATTGGACATGTGCTTTATTGATTGGTAAGTCACCTTTTGCAAAAAGTCAAATTTTGTGTAAGGAAAGTATGGGTTGATCTATAGCTAGTACATGGGCTGGTTCTGGTGCAGCAAGGTGAGGTGAGAGGCTAGCCAAAGTGCAGCATCCAATGCATCAAGTGGGTGAAGTGATCATGATGATTTTGCAAGTTGTTGGCCTTTTGGTTCATATGGAAAGACCTTGTCCCAAAAGTCATAAAACATGAGCAATGCCTAGTTCATTCTGAATTTTAGGACTTACATGATGTTTATGTGAGGGTTTGATGCCAATTAGAAGTTGCATTTTGCCTTGGTACATGATTTTGCAACTTTCACACTTGGTGCATATCTTGAAAATAAATGATTTTTGCTAACTTTGTCACACCATAACTTTTGATCCAAAAAGAATTTGATCATGTTCTTGTACTTTTTGAAAAGGGAAAGATGAGATCTACAACTTTCATGACCAAAGTTTTTCCATTTGAAGCTTTTTTGGATCAATAATCAAGGCTTGAAAAATGACCTAAAATGAAGCATTCTTGAAAAGTCAACTATGCCCAAAAAGTCAACATTTGCAAAAACCCTAAATTCTTGATTTTTATGAACTTAAAACTTCTTCCATGATCAAATAAAGATCATATACACTCAAAATGATGAAGATCACCCATTGGTTGGGTCATTGGGGGTCTCAGATGCCCTGATTTTACACTGACTTGTCTGAAAAGTCAACTCTTGATCAGATGACTTCCCCATGGAATTTCTTCATGAAAATTGATATGCATACTCCCTATATCATATAGAGACCAATGGAAACAAGAATGACCAAAAAATTTGGGGTTATGGCCTCTGAAACCAAAACCCTAATTTTAGGTCAACTGTGCAGTCAAACTTGGCTCTGCATCCACTCAAACCCTAGTTCTTGTGATTCCTTTGCATTTTTGACTTTGTGGGGATATAATATGATGTTTGAACACACATGGATCCCTTTGAAGTGATTGGTTGCCCTTGGAGTGGCTCAAGAGGCTCTTGGATTGTTCAGATCACAAACCTTAGATGCAGATGACTTTGAATCTATGCAGTGAATCAAAACTGTGATATGAGATGCTATGATTGTGTTTATGCATATGAAATGATCACAAGCCATGGTGTGAATGGGTGAGGGCAAATTTGGGGTGTTTACACAACCCCAGATGTGCCTTCCATTCAAATGCACCTGGCCACAGTACAGAAAAGTGCAGAGCTTTGCACATGAAGGTACAAGACCTGGTAGACTCAAAAGCTCTGAATTTCGCACCACCACCTAATGTCAATAAGAACCCCATGCCAAACCACGGTGGTCCCAGGATTAACGTTATTGAAGAAGACAAGCCGTCTTATTTAATAACCAGTGTGGGTCAGATCAGGACACCGTTGGTAGAAATCAAGGCTCAACTCCTCGAATGTCAAATGTTCCCGGGATGTGAGTTGGGGTGTGCTTACTGCAATATTTCAGTCAATGGGTGCGATAACCTGAGGAATGGCATAGACGGTATCATTCAGAGTGGCCAACTTCAGATCACCACATCATTTCCTACAAATCCAGCAATCTCAACAGCGACAACTCCAGAGCCTTCTACAACTGCAACAACCATTGTTCCCGACAATTCTTCGGCTTCATCAACAAGTACTTCATCTGTCATCTCAACTGACCAGATATCAATAAGCATTCCTTCTACAACTTCAGCATCACTCCATTTTGAAACTCCTACAACAACAACATCCATCCTTCCACCAATGTCTCCTACAACCCCAGCAACAAATCATGAAGATGTCTCAACTGTCACAATATTCTATGATCCTGAGAACAACTCTGCCTACAACTCAGAAGGTGCTGCTCCCATCAGAACACCAGTCACAATTTATTATGATCCACAGACTATCACAATTCCTTCCGCAGCTGCAGCCAGTCCAGTCACTATTACGGTGCCTGGACCAGTACCTTATGAAAGCAGCAATGCCATCCCGTGGCATTACGGCTCTGACCTGTACTGCGAAGGACAAAGAATCACTTTTGAATCGTCAACCCCTGCACCACAAATTGACAATGTGGGAGGAGGCGGAGGCTTCACTCGAAGCGGACGTCTTTTTGCTCCACAAATTCAGAGACCCACTGCTGAAGCAGAAGCCGCTGCTAAGGCAAAAGGAAAAAGCTTGGTGCAGGAAGAACAGACTGTCAAAGAAGCTTTGAAAACACCCTTCGATCAAGAGGTTGATGAGTTCATGCGAATCATCAAGAAGAGTGATTATAAAACAGTGGATCAGCTTCATCAGACGCCTTCCAAGATCTCAATCCTATCATTGCTTATGTGCTCCGAAGCCCATCGGAACGCACTACTCAAAGTCTTGCACGCAGCTTACGTGCCTGAAGAGATCACTATCAATCAGCTAGAAGCTGTAGTTGGAAATGTTAATGCTAGTCACGGACTAGGGTTCACCAATACTGATTTGACAACGGAAGGCCGCAACCATAACAAAGCCTTGCACATAACCATGGAATGTAAAGGTGTTGTCCTTTCCCATGTGTTGGTGGACACGGGGTCATCCCTCAATGTCTTACCTAAGAAGGCCCTGGTGAAGTTAGAATATGACGGATTGGCGTTGAGACCCAGCAACCTGGTGGTGAGAGCCTTTGATGGTTCTAAGAGATCGGTTCTGGGAGAGATTGAGTTGCCCATAACGATTGGCCCGCAGACCTTCCGAACGACCTTCTACGTGATGGATATACATCCTGCCTACAGCTGTCTATTGGGTAGGCCATGGATTCACGCCGCTGGCGCCGTGACCTCTACCCTTCACCAGAAGTTAAAATATGAGTGGGAGGGTCAAATCGTTACAATCTGTGGAGAAGAGGATATTTTTGTCAGCCACCTGGCTACCTATAAATACATTGAGATGGATGGGGAGATCCATGAAACAATGAGCCAGGGTTTTGAAGCTTTGAATGTCAATGAAACATCTGCTGTGCCTGGTACTTCAATATCATCATACCAACAAGCCCGGAAGGTTGTTGAGGGAGGAAACGCCCAAGGCTGGGGCAAACTGCTATCGGTGGAGAAGAAAGAGGACAAATTTGGGTTGGGTTACAAACCAACTCAACAAGATCAAGCAGAGGCTGCGAATGAGCCCAACTTTGTGAGTGGGGGGATGCTCACCCCTGATGCTGTCAACTGTTTGGAAGACGAGCTGGAAGAAGAACGCAACCTGGAAAGCTGGATTCGTCCAAAGATCCCGGGGAGCAGTATCTCGAACTGGTCTTCCCAGGAAATTATAAGAGTTACTCATGCAGAGTAATTATTATTTCCTGTATTTTTATAGCATGCATCAAAGTCTTGCATCTTGCCCAAGATGACAAGACTCATTTTGTAATCGGGCCATCTGTACTTTTTGTGCAAACAAGATTAATCAATGAAATATCAGACATCTTTTTGCAAATGAGTCTTTTTCTTTTCCGCTCACTGTTTTTCCATTTTTCTTTTTGTACAAAAAATAAATGGCAGTGTTTTCAAAATGACAATTTTATTTCACTTTTCAAAAACAAGATTAAAATCAAATCACTAAAATGAACAAACTGAACCCTTGCAGAGTGTGCCTTCCAGACAGCACTGACAACAGCACGGCTATGACTTCGTATGACTTTGACAATCCAATCAATCAAGCTGATGAAGGGGTTGAAGAAGAGTATGAGCTTCCTGAAGAGCTAGCCAGGTTGTTAAGACAAGAGGAAAAGGTTATTACTCCTCACCAGGAGGAGGTTGAAGTGATTAATCTTGGTACAGATGAAGACGTGAAAGAGGTTAAAATCGGGGCCTGCTTACAAGACTCAGTGAAGAGACAACTGATTGATCTGCTTCGAGAATATGTGGACGTGTTTGCTTGGTCATATCAAGACATGCCGGGTTTGGATACCGATATTGTTGTGCACAAGCTGCCTTTGAGGGAAGAATGCCCGCCAGTTAAGCAGAAACTGCGTCGTACTCGCCCGGACATGGCAATGAAGATCAAGGAGGAGGTACAAAAGCAATGGGACGCCGGGTTCCTTGCTGTGACTAGCTATCCGCCGTGGGTCGCTAACATAGTACCTGTGCCTAAGAAAGACGGCAAAGTAAGAATGTGTGTTGACTACCGGGATCTGAACAGAGCCAGCCCGAAAGATGATTTTCCTTTACCTCACATTGATGTATTGGTGGATAATACGGCTCAGTTCTCGGTATTCTCCTTCATGGATGGATTTTCAGGATACAATCAGATCAAAATGTCACCTGAAGACATGGAGAAGACAACCTTCATCACACCCTGGGGCACGTTCTGTTACAAGGTGATGCCATTCGGACTGAAGAATGCTGGTGCCACATATCAACGGGCTATGGTAACGTTATTCCACGATATGATCCATAAAGAGATAGAATGTTATGTGGATGACATGATTGCCAAGTCCCTCACTGAAGAAGACCACCTGGTGAATCTACTGAAATTATTCAAGCGTCTGAGGAAGTACCAATTAAAGCTGAACCCCAACAAGTGCACATTCGGGGTGAGATCTGGTAAGCTGCTGGGTTTTATTGTAAGCGAGAAAGGCATTGAGGTTGACCCTGACAAAGTCAAAGCCATTCAAGAAATGCCTGCACCGAAAACAGAGAAAGAAGTTCGAGGGTTCTTAGGTCGATTGAACTATATCTCACGGTTCATATCCCACCTTACGGCAACCTGTGAGCCCTTGTTCAAGTTGTTAAGAAAAGAACAGACGGTCAGGTGGAATGAAGACTGCCAGAAGGCTTTTGACAAGATCAAGGAATACTTACAAGAACCTCCAATCCTTATGCCGCCAGTCGAAGGAAGACCTCTAATAATGTACTTGACAGTATTAGAAGAATCAATGGGGTGTGTGCTGGGCCAGCATGACGAGTCTGGTCGAAAAGAGTATGCAATATACTACCTAAGCAAAAAGTTTACCGACTGTGAACAACGTTATTCACTGCTCGAGAAAACTTGCTGTGCTTTAGCGTGGGCTGCTCGCCGACTGAGACAGTATATGTTGACCCACACTACTTTGTTGATATCAAAGATGGACCCAGTCAAATACATTTTCGAGAAGCCAGCTCTTACCGGACAGGTTGCAAGATGGCAAATGATCCTTACGGAGTATGACATCCAGTACACCTCTCAGAAAGCCATCAAGGGCAGTGTACTATCTGAATATCTTGCTGAGCAACCCATTGATGACTACCAGCCTATGAGGTTTGACTTCCCTGATGAAGACATCATGTTCATAAAAGCAAAAGATCATGAAGAGCCTGTTCACACTGAAGGGCCTGACCCGGAAGAAGAATGGACTATGATGTTTGATGGGGCTGTTAACATGAATGGTCGTGGTGTTGGTGCAGTACTCATTACACCCAAAGGAGTTCACATGCCTTTCTCGGCAAAACTCACTTTCAACTGCACTAACAACGAAGCTGAATACGAAGCTTGCATTATGGGTCTTGAGGAAGCCATTGACCTCAGGATCAAGACATTGACCGTGTTCGGAGATTCAGCTTTGGTAGTCAATCAAACCAACGGCAAATGGTACACCCACCAGGATCATCTGATACCTTACAGGGATTATACAAGGAGGTTATTGACTTTCTTTACAACAGTCAAGCTTGAGTATATCCCTCGGGACGAGAATCAGTTTGCAGATGCTCTGGCTACCATTTCGTCCATGATCAAAGTTCAGGCTGCCAACTTTGTACCTCAGATTTCAGTATCCAGACTCGACAGACCAGCATATGTGTTCGCAGCAGATGTTGTCAAGAATGATAAGCCGTGGTTCCATGACATTAAATGCTTCTTGGAGGATCAAACATACCCACCTGGGGCATCTTCCAATGATAAGAAGACTTTGAGAAGGCTTGCTGGTAGTTTCTTTCTGAACACTGATGGGTCTTTATATAAAAGGAACTTTGATATGGTACTCCTCAGATGTGTTGACAAGGCGGAAGCGGAGTTGTTAATGCATGAAGTGCACGAAGGATCCTTTGGCACCCATGCAGGAGGGCATGCCATGGCCAAGAAGTTGCTAAGATCAGGCTATTACTGGATCACAATGGATGCCGACTGTTGTGCCTACGCCAGAAAATGCCATAAATGCCAGATTTATGCAGACAAGGTGCATGTGCCTCCCAACCCTTTGAACGTGATGTCTTCACCCTGGCCCTTTGCCATGTGGGGCATTGATATGATCGGCAAGATTGAGCCAACTGCTTCAAATGGCCACAGATTCATCTTGGTCGCCATTGATTACTTCACCAAATGGGTCGAAGCAGCCTCATATGCAAATGTTACAAGACAAGTGGTAGCCAGATTTCTGAAAAGAGATATCATCTGTCGGTACGGAGTTCCCGAGCGAATCATTACTGATAATGGTTCCAACTTGAACAACAAAATGATGGCAGAACTGTGCCGGGACTTCAAGATCCAACATCACAATTCTTCTCCTTACAGGCCAAAGATGAATGGCGCTGTTGAGGCAGCAAATAAAAATATCAAGAAGATTGTGCAGAAGATGGTAGTCACTTACAAAGACTGGCATGAAATGCTACCATTTGCCTTGCATGGGTACCGCACGTCAATCAGAACATCCACTGGGGCAACACCGTATCAGCTCGTGTATGGTATGGAAGTTGTCCTACCAGTTGAAGTTGAATTACCCTCCCTGCGGGTACTGATGGATGTTAAACTGAACGAAGCAGAATGGGTTCGATCCCGATACGAGCAACTGAGTCTGATCGAAGAGAAAAGGTTGGCTGCAATCTGCCATGGGCAGCTATATCAGAAAAGAATGAAGAGAGCCTTCGATCAGAAAGTCAGGCACCGAGAGTACCAAGTGGGAGATCTTGTGCTGAAAAGAATCCTCCCTCCTCATACAGACCACAGGGGAAAATGGACTCCAAACTATGAGGGACCATTCGTAGTAAAGAAAGTTTTCTCTGGTGGAGCACTGATGCTCGGCACCATGGATGGTGAAGATTTCCCGTCCCCTGTGAATTCAGATGCAGTTAAAAAATACTTCGCGTAAAAATGACCCGCTGGACATAAAAACAGAATGTAGGTCCAGGCAAAAATAGGGCATCCCGGCGAGTCAAAAACAGAATAAAAGACTCGGGCAAAAATAAGGGAAAATGAATGAAAAATGTACACCCGCTGAGTTGAAAAGCCACATCGGACAACTCAGGCAAAAATGGGTATCCCGATGGATTGAAAACCCGAAAGGGCGATCCATGCAAAATAAGGGAATAAGCGAACAACTGCATTCTGAATTCGTCTGTATCATCTACAACTTGGTAAGCTTCGAAAGGATCAAGCTTCAATCAGAATCAACATTCTTCAAAAAGCAAGATGAGAAGAACGTCAAAAGTCATACGGGTCATAGTGAAGAGGAAGCTCCTCAAAGCGTCATCAACACTGCCAACATTTTGTTTCTCAATTTGTAACAATCTCCTCATTTCAGGGTATATGTTCCTTTGACTGTATCTCGCCAATTCAGGGCACATGAATTAATAAAATCAGATTTTCAGTCATGTCTCGTTTTGTACATTTTATTTGCAAAAATGTCTGATGTCTTAAAGAAAAACTGATTGCATAAGAATACATATGCTTATCTTCAAATAAAAACATGCTTGCAGGAAATATGCTTACTCTCAGAAGTATCCTAACTCCTATGACGGAATCCAGTAAGGGATACCTCGGGATTACCTTGTGCGTTTCTCTATCTTTTTTCAGGAATGCAGGTATCCAGAATGCAACTTGGGGCATGTAAGCTTCATCCCAGCAAGCTGGCGAATCAACACTCAATTTTAGCACCCGAAGTGCTCTCTCCCCAGCTGAGTTGCCTCCCATGACTTCCCCCAACTGAGTTGCCACTTGTTGCTTATCCCCATCCGAATGGGCAGGTATCACCAAAGATGCCCATATCCCCTGCTGAGTCAAGAAGTTACCGTAACAGAATTTCTAGGGAGGTCTTTCAGTGATTCCTCTTTCTCTCCCCAGCCGAGTTACCATCTCGCCCTCAGCCGAGTGTAAAAGTCAGGAAGCTATCTCCCCACAGAGTTCCAGCCTCTATCCAGAAGAGCCGCGCACGAAGGAATCACAACAGAGTGAAGAAAGCTTCTACAATCCCCAGCTGGGTCTTTCATTTATTAGGATAGGTCTATCAGTGACCCGAATCCCCAAGCAGATATCATATCATCAGATCTACCCGTGATCTCATCCCCAGCTGGAATGTCTACTTCAAACGGATCGATCGAAGATCTTCGCAGCAACGGGACCCGGATCCCGGTTTGGTATCTTTTCACAATCATAGCATTCGCATCATATTTACCCACAAAGCGTAGCATTCCGTTTTAACACGGAGCATTACGGCAAAAATCCAACACACAGCATAATCATAAGCCATGTTCTAAATCGGCACTTGTGAGTAATGACAGTTCATCAACATCCCCACCGGAGTCCCCAGCAAAAGCAGCTGCCTCTCAAATCACAAACACCAGTATATACTCATTTTGACACCCGTCCGTGTCATCTTTCCCCAGTAAAGTCGCCTGAACACTCTTTACAAACAAGGTCACCCGCACTACAGATACTCCTTGACACCCGTCCATGTCATATCTCCCAGCAGAAAGCCAAAGACATCCTCTTTGCACTCACCTACCTGTATATACATTTCCTTGACACCCGTCAGTGTCATATCCCCAGCACAGTCATCTACACTTTTGCAACCCGCATACTTGTTGATATTATTATACTTTTCTCTCTCGACACTCGTCCGTGTCACTCTCCCCAGCAGATAAACACTCATCTATGCAATACTCATACTCATTACTCATGTTACACTCATACAGATACTCGTCCGTATCTTGTATATACCATTTATATCCCCGCAGATCCGACACTAGTCCTTGTTCTTTGTTAACCAGTTGGTACTCGTCCGTATCATCATCTCAGAACATGCGTCAAGCGTTTGTTTCTACATGATACTCGTCCGTATCATAGTCTTAAGGATGCTCGTCCGCATCTTTAATCCATACACTGTGTCAAACACTTTTGTCTTCTTGAATATAGATACTCGCCTATGTCTACTATTCCCCAAAGGAGTCCTCTCAGATTCAACACTCGTCCGTGTTCCTTGTTAACCAGTTGATACTCGTCCGTATCATCATCTTTGAACACGCGTCGGTATTTGTTTCTATCCGATACTCGTCCGTATCGTAGTCTTAGGGATGCTCGTCCGCATCTTTAATCTATACACAACATCTAAACGCTTACACCTTTTGTTTTCTTGGATGTAAACACTCGTCCGTGTTTACCACTCCCCAGTAGATTTCCAACAAGGCAATTTTCCTTTTTATCTGACACTCGTCCTGTGTCATGATAAACCCTGAGAGCAGCCGTACCCCTCTAGGTGGTCGTCCTCCACCTCTTGATGGTCGTCCTCCATCATGCTCATCCGATGGCCGTCCCCATCGTTGATATTTTAGCAGCCGTCCCCTGCTAGGTGGTCGTCCTCCACCTCTTGATGATCGTCCTTCATCATTTTATCCAATGGCCGTCCCCATTGTTGATTTTGGTTATCTGACACTCGTCCTGTGTTATGATAAACCTTGAGAGCAGCCGTCCCCTGCTAGGTGGTCGTCCTCCACCTCTTGATGGTCGTCCTCCGTCATGCTCATCCGATGGCCGTCCCCATCGTTGATCTTCTATCCGGCATTCGTCCTATGACGCGATATTTTCGGCAGCCGTACCCTGCCAGGTGGTCGTCCTCCACCTTAGATGACCGTCCCTCATCTTATCCCCAACAGAGCAGTCGTCCCCTGCTAGGTGATCGTCCTTCACCTTTGATGGTCGTACCCCATCATCTGTTTATTTCATTTATTCTTTAACCCGATGGCCGTCCCCGTCGTGGTCTCTTTTCTCTTTTTAGCCCGATGGCCGTCCCCATCGTTGGTTACTTTACCTTTATGAACTTGATGGCCGTCCCCTTCATGTTTCATTAATCCCCAGAGAATTTTACAGCTTTACCTTGATGGCCGTCCCCATCATAATCCTTTTTACCCCCAGCATGTCGGCCGTCCCCGTCATTGCTTTTATGTTCCGCATTTTTCCCAGCTAGTCGGCCGTCCCCGTCTTAGCTTTACCTTTTATCCCCAGCATGTCGGCCGTCCCCGTCATTGCTTTATTTTCCGCACTTTTCCCAGCATGTCGGCCGTCCCCGTCATTGCCCTTTACCCAGCAGTCGTCCTCTGCTCGACGGTCGTCCTCCGTCGCCCGCGCTTTACAATATACTTTATTTTTCTTTTACAATCTATATCCCTTTTCTTCTTCATTCTGTGAGTGCAAATTTTGGACTGTCTTTGGTATTCAACCACAAGTTATCTTGTTTGCCTGTTAAGCCGTTGCTTACAACCTGCACAGCTAACTCATGTTTGAATAGGGGCAGCTGTAAACACCCCAAATTTGCCCTCACCCATTCACCATGGCTTGTGATCATTTCATATGCATAAACACAATCATATCACCTCATATCCCATTTTTGATTCACTGCATAGTTTCTAAGTCATCTGCACCTAGGGTTTGTGATCTGAGCAATCCAAGAGCCTCCTGAGCCACTCCAAAGGCCATCAATCACTTCAAAGGGATCCATGAGTGTTCTTATATCATATCACATCCTCTCAAAGTCAAAAATGCCAAGGAATCACAAGAACTGAGATTGGTATGGATGCAGAGCCAGGTTTGACCTAAAATTAGGGTTTTGGTTTCAGAGGCCATAACTCCAAATTTTTTGGTCATTCTTGTTTCTATTGGTCTCTATATGGTATAGGGAGTATGAATATCAATTTTCATGAATAAATTCCATGGGGAAGTCATCTGATCAAGGGTTGACTTTCTGGACAAGTCAGTGTAAAATCAGGGCATCTGAGGCCCCCAATGACCCAACCAAGGGGTGATCTTCATCATTTTGAGTGTATATGATCTTTATTTGATCATGGAAGAAGGTTGAAGTTCACAAAAATCAAGAATTTGAAGTTTTTTGCAAAGTTGACTTTTTAGGGCATAGTTGACTTTTAAAGAATATGTCATTTTAGGTCACTTTTCAAACCTTACTTTTTGATCCAAAAATGCTTCAAATGGAAAAACTTTGGTCATGAAAGTTGTAGAATACATTTTTCCCTTTTCAAAAAGTACAAGAACATGACCTAATTCATTTTGGATCAAAAGTTATGGTTTGACAAAGTTGGCAAAAATCACTAATTTTCAAGTTATGCACCAAATGGAAAACTTGCAAGAACTTTGTACCAAGGCAATTGTAACTTCAAATTCATATCAAACCAATGCAAAAACATTCTATGTGACCTAAAAGTCAGATTTGAACCAAGAGATCACATGTTTTGTATGGCTTTGGAGCAAAATCTTTCCATGAGAACCAAAGGAAGCCAACTTGCAAAAACCATCATAACACTTCACCCACTTGCTGCCTATGTTGCTGACCACCCCTAGCCTTTCTCCCTCACCTTGCTGCGCAGCCCACACCCATTGTACCAAGCTAGAACCAAGCCCATGCTTTCCTTACACAAGAGTGGACTTTTTTGCAAAAGTAGACATCCCAATCACAGCAGGCCAGGTCACATCACCTGACCAATGGGAGTTCTTTATGCAAGGAAAATGCTGGCCATAACACCCAAGAAGCAAGGCTGAAACATGATGACAACCTCACATACACAACATCACCCTCACTTGCATTTTCCTTCGAAACTCTTTGCACAAACCACCAACATTCAAACCAATTTCACCAATCATTTCACCATGTTCCATTGAGCCAAAACCAACAAGACTTAGGCCTGAATCAAGCAAGAACACCATTCCTCCATTTTCACTCTCAAAAGCAAAACCATTCGAATCTCTCTCCACAGCTCACAAACACACAAGCAAACTTCATAAACCTCTTCAACATCCCTCCCTGGTCACTAAGCACCCCTCAAAACATCCCAAAGCTCAAAGAATCAGAAACACGATTCTTATACCATCCTGAACAGAACTAAGGCAAACTCTTCAATCAGCCCAAATAAACTTCAAGCAAGCCTGGCAAACACTTTGGAGAGGTCATGGGAGTTGTTTAGAAGCAAGAAACTGGCCCAGAAGCTCCTATCTTGAAAGCTTCGAATCAGGTAGCTATGTCATTCCATTTTTCCAGAACCTCTTTTTTATTATTTCTAATTGATTAAGTATGCCTCACTGATCACCTTGAACTAAAAATTGTTGAAAATGGTTGAGAAATGAAGTTGTATTGCTTGTCTGAAATTTTGGCCGTTTTTGTTCTTTGCTTCGATTCATGATCATGGCTGGAAATAAATGAGAAATGAGGGTGGGGTTGAGTTTAGGAGAGTGAAAGGAACAAATCTGGAGCTTTAGAGCTCCAGAAATGACCTAGGGAAGGTTTTGGAAATTCTCAGGGAGGGAGGTCACCGGAGAAGACGACCGGAGCTCGTCTCCGGTGACCTGAAAGTGATTAGCTGGTAATTAGGGTTAGGGCACCAAGTTTAAATGTGAGCCACTGGATTTCATTTCCCGCGCGTGTATGGAGGGCCTGGATCACTTCATTAACTTTTAATTATGGATTAATATTTAATTAATTAGGATTAGGCTGGTTTGAACCTGGGCCGTCCAGATGCGCGCCCAGTCAAACCTCTTGAACCCAGAATCAATCTCAGCCTCTCCTTCTGATTACTTCCATTAATTTTAATTTTTATTTCATTTCTTTTCATTTAATTTGCATAATTTATTAAAAATAGTAAAAATTGTTTAAAAATTATGAAACTTTTTCTCAAGAGTTTCATTAATTTTTAAGACACAAAAATATTTTTATTTTTATTTTTAGCATTAGAAAAGTATTTTTTAATATTTAAAAGATTATTTTTAATTGATTAATGAAAATTAATTTATTAAAAATACTTTTAGGTATTTAAAAATCACCAAAAAATTCATGAAATGTTCTAAGACATTTAGAAACATTGTCCAACCTTCAAACCAAATTTATATTTTGATCATGATGCATTTTAAGAATTTCTCATTGAATTAAAATCATTTTTTGTGCATTATTTTGATCCAAAGTTCAAAAAATCATTTCTGCCTATCCATGAAGAGTTGGACATTGATTCTTTTTGCATTGCATTGTGTTTAGCATGAAGTTTGTGAGATTAAATGGCCATGATTTAATCTTTCATTTTCAATTTGTTTGGCATTTCTTTTGTTTAGGAACCCTAAAACCCTAGCAAACTTGTAAAAATCATAACTTGAGATTGGTGAGGAGTTGAGACCTCTCCTTTGGGCATTGGTTTAATGTAGGATTAGGGGTCCTTTGTGTGGTGTTTTCAATTTTTTATCTTAGGGTTTGCTTCTGATTTTGATTTTTGTTTGATGCATTGTCCATAAACCCTAATTTGGGCTTCCATATGCATCCATCTTGCATTCTCTTGCATAACATGACTTACCATGACATTTCAAACATCCATTTGATCCATTTGGCATCATAAGACATATTGAAAGCATGTTTGATCATTTCATCATGTATTTGCTATGTTGTATGTCATGTGCACTTCATAACTTTTCATGTATGTTCTTGGTTCTTAACTTGTTTCATTTGCATTCATGAACTTGTATGATCATTTCCATATGCTGCCTCATGTTTGTAGCATCTCATAGCATCATTAGCATCATGTATATGCTTCTGGTTTTGTTTCTCATCATGTTATCTCATCCCATTTTGCATTGCATTGCATTTCTTTTCTAACCTTTCAGGTGGTAAGTAACTTTGAGAAGTGAATTTGCCTTCACTTCTCATAACTTTTCTTTTCATCTCTCTTGCATCCATTGCTGCATCTTTCTTTGTGTTTGAGATTGAGATTGCTCATTCTTCCCCTTCCCACTTTCTCTCTTCAAGTGACTTGTCTTCTTGAATGAAGCAAGTTGCTTTGCTTCTCTTGATCCTTTCATCTGCTTCCTGGTGGTTCCATTGAAGACTTCTCTTGAAAACCTCACAAACCTTAGGAACAACCAAGCATGACAATGATTAGGGTTTTGATTAGTCTCCCCTCTTAGTTTTGCCTTTGTGTCTTCTTTGAGTCTTCTCTTCTCATCTCATAATCAGGGACTAAACCCTAAAGGCTTTAAGGCTTTGTGATTAAGCTTATGCATGCATCCTTCTCTTAGGATGGAGTGTATAACTTTAATCCTAAGTGTTAAACCCTTAATGCGTTTAAATCCTTCAATCAATCCACTTAATAAGTATCAAGACACCACACTTGTAACTTGGGCCTTGCATTAGGGTTCTAATTCTTCCTTAATTGGTTAAGAAGGACTAACCCTAGTGTTAATGGACAAGTCCCCCTCAAGTTGTCTTACAAATCATAAAATTCACTTCATCATCATATCATTAAATAAAATCCACCTAATCAAGGGCTTGTTTTGTCATGAGTTTAATCCTTAATCATGGATTAAGTTGAGGAGCTTTCCTCAACTTAAACATTCTCATCTATTATCCTTCTATTAGGATGGTGTAATGAGTCTGTTTAATCCTTGATTATGGCTTAATCTCATTACTTAACACTAAACAAAAACAACAAAAACATCTAATTAATCACAAGTAGGTTAATGATCTTAATCCTACACCAAAGGTGTTTAAGTGTGAGAAGCTGACTTCACACTTAAGGTATTCTCATTACCCCTAATCAGAGGGAAGATGTGATGAGTTTACTAAATCCATTGGTTTAGACTTAAGCTCATTAACTTATGACAAAATCCAAAAACAATAAAAGACTGAAAACACAAAAACAAACAATAATCGTCTCCTTCGGGATTCTTTTCTCATCACCCTCACTCACAAACGAGAACTTGCTTCTTCCATCTAATGCAAGACAGTTCGCATCTGTGCCAGACAGATCATACACTTGAGCATAGGCAAGTAAGCAGTTCACCAGTCAATTCATCCTTCAGTCTCTTTGGGTCGAACTACGGTGTTCTGACTTCCTCATTGCACGAGAGGATACGTAGGCATAACTTAACAGTTATCGAACAAAAGTCTCTGTATATTCCCCCTCTTTCCAGCCTCCTTCTTTAAGCCTCATTATCATGAGCATTTCACCTCTTTCTCTTTTACACTGACACATCATTTATACACTTTACACTTCTTTTACACTGACACCTGTACATTCCTTTCCAGCTCTTTACACACAAATTGCACTGACACTACCCCTTTAAAACACAAATCTTTTAAGCGTGGATCCCGTCGAGTACGACGGACAATCTGGGTGCTAATACCTTCCCAGGTTGTAACCAACCCCCTTTCTCAGTCTCTCTGGTTCGCAACCGTCTTATCCATGTCTTTCTAGGTCTATGCAGCATTGCCTTTCCTCCGGGATAAAAATGCCTAGCTGGCGACTCTATTCATCTCCAGTGAGTTCACGGCTGTGTGTTCTCATTGTCCCTCTCGCCGACCGTTCGCGTCTGTACCTTTATTTGGGCCTATTCCCATTTATCGGGAGCGACAATATGCAAGGGTTTGTGATCAAGCTGGATCTAATTTATCTGTCTTGATATAAGGCCCATGTATGTTCAAGAAGTCCAGATGGAGGTTCAGGAATCCAGTAACCAAGGTGGGGGACTCAAATAAAGAGTCACATGTCCAGGGTTAATCACAAGAACTGTCCCAAATGAGGTATTCTTAATCAAAACAAGTAACAGGGTATGATGTGGCCAATGGTACCTGCAAACCTGTAAACAGCCCAACCCCCTCACAGGTGGTGTTCTAAAACAAGGATCCTCAGACTTGGATCAGTTATGAGAAGTGTAAACACTTCTAACCCGGAGGTACAATGTTTACAATAACCATAAAAGATCCTCCTCTAATTCACCTCAGTTTCTGAAGGTTATATTAAAGGTCATCCAGACTTAGCAGGCTTCCCAGATAGCCCTAGCACTACAGGAAATCTGTAGCACAGAGTTCTCAAGAAGAAACCCACATCTGAACCGTGTTTCATATTCCCGCACCAGGCCGAAATAGAATGGGAAAGAACATGAACCACTCTAGCCTAGGTGTCACTCAGGTCCCAGGTATAAGACCTCAAACTCTCAATAGAACCCCACCCATCAAAACAACAAACCAGATCCAGCAAGATGACAGTATGACAGTATGATGTTTAAAACTGTAAGGAAAGCAGTAAACAAGACTGTACATAAAGCAAAAAGTAAATACATAACACATCTAGCACATAACACCCCAGTAAACACAAATCAAACAAGCGCTAGGAGGAACCCACAAAAAGAACCAGAAGCCCTGGTTACAGTATAAGGGTCCCCAGCAGAGTCGCCAAGCTGTCGCTCCCACCAAATGACACCTGGTCAGAAGGGGTACAGACGCAAACGGTCGGCGAAAAAGAGAGTACACACAAGGGTGAACTCAGAAGACAAGAGTCGCCAGCTAGGCATTTTTATCCCGGAGGAAAGGTAATGCTGCATAGACCTAGAAAAGATATGGATAAGACGGTCGCGAACCAGAGAGACTGAGAAAGGGGGTTGGTTACAACCTGGGAAGGTATTAGCACCCAGATTGTCCGCCGTACTCGACGGGATCCACGATTAAAAGATTTGTGTTTTAAAGGGGTAGTGTCAGTGCAATTTGTGTATCAAAACTGGAAATAATACCAGTGTCAGTGTAAAAGAAAAGTGAAGTGTATAAGAGAAGTGTCAGTGTGAGAACAAGAATGAAATACCCAAGATAATGAGGCTTAAAGAATGATGCTGGAAGGAGGGGAATATACAGAGACTTTTGTTCGATAACTGTTAAGTTATGCCTACGTATCCTCTCGTGCAATGAGGAAGTCAGAACACCGTAGTTCGACTCAAGGAGACTGAAAGATAAATTGACTTGTGAACTGCTTGCTTGTCTATGCTCAAGTGTATGACCTGTCTGGCTCAGGTGCAAACTGTCTTGCATTAGACGGAAGAAGCAAGTTCTCGTTTGTGAGTGAATGAGATGAGAAAAGAATCCCGAAGGAGACGATTATTGTTTGTTTTTTGTGTTTTTAATCTTTTATTGCTTTTGGAGTTTGTCATAAATTAATGAGCTTAAGCCTAAACCAGGGGTTAGTAGACTCATCACATCCTCCCTCTGATTAGGGGTAATGAGAATACCTTAAGTATGAAGTATGCACCTCACACTTAATCACCATGGTGTAGGATTAAGATCGTTAACCAACTTGCATTTATTTAGATGTTTTTGGTATTTTTGCTTAGTGTTGAGTAATGAGTTTAAGCCATAATCAAAGATTTAATGGACCCATTACACCATCCTAATAGAAGGATAATAGATGAGAACATTTAAGCTGAGGAAGGCTCCTCAACTTAATCCATGATTAGGGATTAACCTCATGACAAAACAAAACCTTTATTAAAGTGGATTTTAGTTAATGTATAAGTTAGGAAGTGAGTTTTAGGGTTTTTAAGACAACTTGAGGGGGACTTGTCCATTAACACTAGGGTTAGTCCTTCTTAACCAATTAAGGAAGAATTAGAACCCTAATGCAAGGCCCAAGTTACAAGCTTATTGTCTTAGTGATTATTAGGTGAATTGATTAAAGGATTTAAACACATTAAGGGTTTAATACTTAGGATTAAAGTTATACACTCCATCCTAATAGAAGGATGCAGGCATAAGCTTAATCACAGAGCCTTAAAACCTTTAGGGTTTAGTCCTGGGTTATGAGATGAGAAGAGAAGACTCAAAGATGACACAAAGGCAAAACTAAATGGGGGACTAATAAAACCCTAATTATTATCATGCTTGGTTGTTCCTAGGGTTTATGAAGCTTGCAAGAGATCTTCAGGAGAGAAGCCACCAGGAAAGAAGCAGATGGAAGGAGAAAGAAACAGAGAGAAGCAAGACAACTTGCTTCACTTAAGAAGACAAGTTACTTGAAGGAGGAAAGTAGGAAAGAGCATGAATGAGCAAGCTCACTCAAAGGCAAGATAAAAATGCAGCAATGATGCAAGATAGGGATGAGAAGATATTGTGAGAAGTGAAGGCAAATTCACTTCTCAAAACAACTTACCACCTGAAAAGTTAGCAAAAGAAATGAAATGCAATGAAAATGAGATGAAATGCCATGATGCAAGACAAAGTCAGAAGCATGCACATGATGTTAATGATGCTAAGGGATGATGCAAACACATGGCAAGGGATGAGAGTGATCAAACAAGCATAAGGATGCAAATGAAGCATGCTTTGAACCATAGAAGTTCATGAAAGTTTATAAAATGGAATGGACATATAACATGGCAAATGAAAGATGTAATGATCAAACATGATTCTAATATGTCCTAAGATGTATTATGAATCATGTGGATGCACAAAATGTCATGGCAAGTTCTTAAATGCAAGCAAATGAGAGATGGATGCAAGGGAAGGCACAAATTAGGGTTTACATACAACATGCAATGCAAAAATTCAAAACCAGAAGCAAATGACATGACAAAAAATTGAAAATGGGATCAAAGGAACCCTAACCCTACACAAGTTCACTGCCCAAAGGAGGGGACCCAACTCTTAACCTAATGGGAGTTATGATTTTTCTAAGTTAACTAGGGTTTTGGGGTACCTCACAATGAAAAATGCTAAACAAATTGAAAATGGAAGATAAATTCAGACCAATTTTATCCTATAAACTACATGCTATAAAGGATGCAATTCAAGAAGAACCATCATCAAACTCTCAATGGTTAGGCAGAATGGATTTTTCCAAGTTTGAACAAAAATATTGCCTTTAAATGAATTTAATCCCAATGAAAATTGTCAAAATGCATCAAGGACCAAAAAGAAATTTGTTTTGAGAGTTTGATAATGTTTCTAAATGTTTTGAAATGCAATGTGAATTTTTTTGTGATTTTTAAATACCCAAATGCATTTTTAATTAATTAATTTCCATTAACTAATTAAAAATTAACATTTAAATGATTTAAAAATGATTTTTAATGCAAAAAATTAAAATTAAAATATTTTTGGGTTCTGAAAATTAATGAAATGCTTGACAAAAAAATTCAGAATTTTTAAATATGATTTGCTATTTTTAAAAATTCGTAGAAGTTAAATACAAAATAAATGAATTAAAAATGAAATTATGAGAAGTATGCAAGATCCATGGCTGAGATTTAAACTGGTTTTGGAGGGAGTTGACTGGCGCCAGATCCTGTGGCCCAGATTCAAACTGGCTGAATTAAAACTAAAACCTAATTAATTATGTTAATGACGTGGATTAGGGCTTAATGGGGTGATCTGAGCCACACAAACGCGCGCGAGTCAACACGGGTCAACTGAATCCATGGTTCACATTCAAAGTTGGCTAATTACTCAGATTAGGGTTAATGACCCTCAGGTGGCCGGAGAAGACTTCCGGTCGTCTTCTCCGGCGAGACCTTCATCCTATCTCTCTCAAAACCTCACTAAAACGTGTCAAAATCTCCAGATTCACTCAACCAAACATCTTAAACAAGAATCCAACAACAAAGTCTATTTATTTTTCATGAATCAAGAGAAACAAGCAAAAATCATTTTCACGGGCAAAATTTCAGACAGACCATACATCCTCATTTCTTCATCATTTTCAAAAATTCAAAGCTCATTGCATTCAGGGGAGCATGTAGATCATTTCAATAACTTAAAACAAGGTTTCTGGAAAAATGATTCGCATGGTTACCTGAGATGGAGCTTTCAATCCAGGAGCTTTCTGACTGCTTCTTTGCTTCAAAATGGCTCTAATGATCTTCTTGAGGAAGCTTTGAGGCTTGGCTGGAGTTTATATGGCCTTAAAATGAAAATGGCAGAGGTTCAGTTTGTGAAGTGTGGAAATCGTGTTTTTGATTGTGGGCCTTTTAGAGCAAATTGATGGTTGGGAAATGATCAAAAGGCTAGGGTGAGTTGTTCTGTGGGATTTGTTTTGAGGTTTGAAGCTTGTATGGAGAGATTCGAATGAAAATGCATAAAGGAGGATTTTGGAGAGTGCTGACTTGTGGGAGGTTTCAGGCTGTGTTGTGTTATGTGTTGAGTTCCATTTTGTCCATGTATCAAGTTTGGATAGGTCAGAGAGTTGTTGCTGGCCTATGCTGATTGGTATGGGCCATTTTGCCAAAAGTCAATGTGACTTGTCCTTTGAGGTATGGGTCATGACAGGCTGGTTTAGAGGCATGGCTTGGCTCAGCTGTGATCAAGGAGAACCATGGAAATGAATTTGAGGCAATGCAGCAAGTGGATTTGAGTTTATGTGAGGTTTTGCAAATTTCACAAAGTTTGGCCCTTTTGGAAATTCTTAAAGATCAAGGCATGAAAATGAACAATTCTTTGGTGCATTCTGATTTTTAGGTCATGGTTTATGTTTGTGTAATGCATAGAAGTCCATTTGAAGTCACATTTTTCCTTGGCATGAGGTTTTGCAACTTTGCCTCTTTGGTGCAAAACTTGAAATTATGTGATTTTGTCCAACTTTGACCAGCCATAACTTTTGATCCAAAATGAATTAGAATGAGTTCTTGTACTTTTTGAAAATGGGAAGATCCATTCTACAACTTTCATGACCAAAGTTTTCTCATTTGAAACATTTTTGAATCAATTTGAGGAGGTTGAAAAACTTTCCCAAAATGGCAAGTTTTCATTACAAGTTATTTTCCCAAAAAGGCAACTTTGCAAATGGCTTGAAATTCTTCAACTTTGTGAACTTCTAACACCTTATATGATCAAATAAAGATCATACACATTCAAAATGATGGAGAACACCCTTTGGTTGGGTCATTGGGGGCCTCAGATGCCCTGATTTTGCACTGACTTGCTCAAGAAGTCATCTCTTGATCAGATGCCTTCCCCATTGAGTTTCTTCATGAAAATTGATATGCCTGATCCTCGTATCATATAGAGACCAATAGAAACAAGAATGACCAAAAAATTTGGAGTTATGGCCTTTGAAACCAAAACCCTAATTTTAGGTCATCTGTGTAGTTAAACCTGGCTCTACTTACATGCCTTTTTCAGTTCTTGTGATTCTTTGACTTCTTTGACCTTGTGAGGATATGATATGATGATTGAACACACATGGACCCCTTTGCAATGATTAATGACCTTTGGAGTGGCTCAAATGGCTCAGGGACTGCTCAGATCACAAACCCTAGATGCAAATGGCTTAGAAACACTGCAGTGAAGCAAAATGCAATATGAGATGCCATGATTGAACTTATGCACATGAAGAGATCACAAGCCATGGTGTGAATGGGTGAGGGAAAATTTGGGGTGTTTACAGATTGCCTTTTCAGGTTTTCAATCCACCGGGATACCCTTTTTTGCCCAAGCCGCCTTTTCAGGTTTTCGACTTGCCGGGTGTACTTTTTTTTTATATATATATCCCTAATTTTTGCCCCAACCCTTTTGGTTCGCCGAGATGCCCTTATTTTTGCCTAGGCCAGTCAACCTAGCGGGTCTCTTTTCATGCGTAGTATTTTTTAACTATGTCTGCGTTTACGGGCTGTGGAAAATCTTCACCATCCATAGTAGTAAGCATCATGGCAACTCCTGAGAATACTCTCTTGACTACAAATGGTCCTTCATATGTAGGAGTCCACTTGCCCCTAGGATCACCCTGTGGTAATATGATACGCTTGATTACCAAGTCTCCAGTCTGATATACCTTTTGCTTAACTTTCTTATTAAAAGCTTTGATCATCTGTTTCTGGTACATCTGACCGTGACAAACAGCTGCCAATATTTTCTCATCAATCAAATTTATCTGGTCAAGTCGAGTCTGAATCCATTCATCTTCACCCAATCCTGCATCCTTCATGATTCTTAAAGAGGGGATCTGAACTTCAATAGGTAGAACTGCTTCCATACCATAGACTAAGGATAATGGGGTTGCCCCTGTTGAAGTACGTATTGTAGTACGATAACCATGAAGAGAAAATGGTAACATCTCATGCCAATCCTTGTACGTAACAGTCATCTTCTAGAGAATCTTCTTAATGTTCTTATTGGCAGCTTCTACTGCCCCATTCATCTTTGGACGATACGGAGAAGAGTTATTATGCTTAATCTTGAACTGCGTGCAGAGATCAGTAATCATGGTGTTATTCAGATTAGATCCATTATCTGTGATAATCCTTTCAGGGATGCCATACCTACATATGAGATTATTCTTAATGAATCGAGCCACAACATTCTTAGTAACACATGCAAATGAGGCTGCTTCCACCCACTTGGTAAGGTAATCAATGGCAACAAGGATGAAATGATGCCCATTGGAAGCGCTAGGCTTGATCTCACCAATCATATCAATGCCCCACATGGCAAAAGGCCAAGGAGCAGTCAACACATTCAATGGAGCTGGAGGTATATGCACTTTATCAGCATAAATCTGACACTTGTGACATGTTTTGGAATGTTGATAGCAGTCAGCTTCCATGGTAGACCAATAGTAACCTGCTCTCAATATCTTCTTTGCCATGGTATGGCCACTAGAATGAGTGCCAAAAATCCCATCATGCATGTCTTCCATAATCTTTGTTGCTTCCTTCTTATCCACACAACGAAGCAAAGTCGAATCATGATTGCGCTTGTACAAAATTCCATTACTCAAGAAGAACTTAGCAGAAAACCTCCTCAGAAACTTCTTATCTTTGACAGATGCCCCTTCAGGGAACTCCTGAGCTTCAAGATACCCTTTCACTTCATAGAACCAAGGCCTTCCCTCTACTCCTTCAGTGTCAATCTCATTGCAGTATGCAGGATTCTCAAATCTGTCAATAAGGATCTTGGGAGCTTCATCATCCCAGCTAATCTCAAACATAGATGCCATGGTGGCTAATGCATCTGCCAATTGATTTTCTCGTCGTGGAATATGTCCAAAGGTAATCTCTTCAAAACATGGGATCAAGGACAACACATGTTCTCTATAAGGAATGAGATTTTCATGCTTGGTATCCCAATATCCTTTAATCTGACTAACTACCAGGGCTGAATCTCCATATACGTCCAGGAACTGAATCTTCATCTCAACGACAGCTTTGATACCCATGATACATGCCTCATATTCAGCCATGTTATTGGTAAAATAGAAACAAAGTCTTGCAGTAATTGGGGTATGACAACCTTCAGGGGAAATGATCACAACACCAACACCATTACCAAGCGCATTAGAAGCTCCATCAAAAACCATAGTCCATCGGGATCCCTGTTCAGGTCCGTCATATTGTCCAGGTTCTTTGGTAATAATCATAATGTCTTCATCCGAGAACTCAAAAATCATTGACTGATAATCATCCACTGCTTGATGAGCCAAATGATCAGCTACCACACTGCCCTTAATGGCCTTTTGAGTGGTGTACTGTATATCATATTCTGTTAAAATCATTTGTCATCTCGCTATGCGTCCGGAGAGAGCAGGTTTCTCGAATATGTACTTGATTGGATCCATCTCTGAAATCAACAAGGTAGTATGAGTCAACATATACTGTCTTAGTCGGCGAGCAGCCCATGCCAAAGCGCAACAAGTTTTCTCGAGCAGTGAGTATCTTGTTTCACAGTTGGTAAACTTTTTGCTAAGGTAGTATATTGCCTGCTCTTTTCGACCAGACTCGTCATGTTGCCCCAACACAAACCCCATTGAGTTGTCTAATACTGTTAAGTACATAATCAAGGGTCTTCCATCAACTAGTGGCATCAAGATTGGTGGTTCTAGGAGATATCTTTTATTTCATCAAAGGCTGTCTGGCATTCGTCATTCCATTCCATTACCTGATCTTTCTTCAACAGCTTGAAGATTGGCTCACAAGTAGCAGTTAGCTGGGAAATAAATCTTGCAATGTAATTCAGTCGTCCCAAGAAACCTCTAACTTCCTTCTCAGTACGGGGAGCAGGCATCTCTTGTATAGCTTTTACTTTTGCGGGATCCACTTCAATACCTTTTCCACTGACAATGAAACCCAGGAGTTTACCAGACCTAACTCCAAAAGTACACTTGTTTGGATTCAATCTTAACTTGTATTTCTTCAACCTCTCAAACAGCTTATGCAGATGATCAAGGTGTTGTTCTTCATTCTGGGACCTGGCTATCATATCATCCACATATACCTCTATCTCATGATGAATCATGTCGTGAAACAAAGCCACCATAGCACGCTGATATGTTGCCCCGGCGTTCTTCAAACCAAATGGCATCACCTTATAACAAAAAGTGACCCACTGTGTAACAAATGTAGTTTTCTCCATATCTTCAGGGGCCATCTTGATCTGATTGTAACCAGAGAAACCATCCATGAAAGATAATACCTTATGCTGAGCAGTGTTGTCTACCAAAACATCAATATGTGGAAGTGGAAAGTCATCTTTAGGGCTGGCCTTATTCAGATCCCTATAATCTACACACATACGTACCTTACCATCTGTAACACGGTGGGAGAACTGACTTTAGTTAAATGTTGCGGATAGCAAGAGTCTCCACCGACTTTTATTTTATCCAAAGGAAAGGGCATAAAAGAACAGGAAAGACCTTAAAAGATTTTTGGGTTCGGGGGGTAGGTTATGTAAAGGGAAGGTGTTAGCACCCTTTACATCCATGGTTATCCATGGGCTCTTAGTTACTTAGCTCACTTTAAACTGTTTTGAGAAGTGTAGTGTGTGATTTAAAATTTTCTTAAGTACTTTATAATGATCCTTTTACGGATATATATAAAGACTTTGTTTTGAAAATTGTTTGAAAATGTGAAGTGTTTATGAAATGTTTTTGAATGAGTGAGCAAGTACTTAAGAGGAACCTACCCTATGATTAGATTTTTACTGTTCTAAAATGTTCTTTCAATGGTAAGACTATCCCTATTATTAAAGAATAGGTAGTCATTACCTTGGATGTTGTAAGGGACATGTAAAGGGTCATCTGTGATTAGGCAACTGTAAGGTGTCTTAGCAATTCAAAGGGACGTATCATCTTTTATTCGAAAGGGACAAGATCATTTACGAAGGCAACCTCGAAGGGACTTGATCTTATAATCGTAAAGGGACTTGATGATATTTTAGAATAAGGGACCTTGCTTTTAGACACCTTACTTGACCTTTTTATTTAGGCAACATGAGGGATATCCTTAAGAAGTGAGATGGCGATCAAAGATCGACTTACGTGTGTGCGTGTATAAATTCAAATATTTATCTTATAATTAGTGATCTAAATTAATTTTATAATACAAACATATTATCACTCCCTATTTTACTAACCATAGCAATATATTTATAAATAAATAAACGATAAAATACTACGACTATTACACGGCTTGTACAGTTACATTATAATAAAAACAAATTCAATAATAATTATATAATAAAATTAACAATTAAAATAAAATGGTTAGTGATAAAATAATTATAAGAAGAAAAGTTAGTAATAATATACAATATATATATATATATATATATATATATATATATATATATATATATATATATATATATATATAAATCAATTAATTATTTTTAGATTTAAATAAACAATTTTTAAAGAATTTTTAAGATGAAAATAAAATAAGAAGGGTATACTAATTTATTTACATAATAAAACATGATTAAGGAGTTAATTATATGTATTAGAAATATTTATTAAGTATAATATTTAAACAAAAATAATTAAAGTGAGAAATTAAAGTTTTTTTTCTTAAAGAAAGTTAGGGTTTTTTAGAAATTAGGGTTAGAATTATATATATATATATAAAATATTAGGGTTTCTAATTCAATTTACAATATTAATTTAATAATTAAATAAATATATACATATTTTGATTTAAATATATAATAATAAAAAAAAACTAGGTTTCGAATTTAGAAAATAAGTTAGAAGTTTTTTTAGAAAATGTAAAACATTTACATATTATTTTCCTAGAATTATTTAAATATATATATTAAACATGATTATATTTAATTAACAATAAAATAATTAAACAAAATAATTAAGCAAAACAAAAATTGAAACTTACCTGGGGCAGGGATCGAACCCACGCCCTAGGCTTCATCATCATTGGACCAGCAAGCCATCCACCAGGCTATGCGTGCGTTGGTGCTAGTGATCCAGGCAGCAATCCTTTTATCCTTTAACCTGCAAAAATCATGAAAATAAACAAAACCAAAATGGCCTGGGGAGGTTTCGATCCCAGGACCATTCCTTTACCAACAAACGTGCACACCAGCTGAACCAAACACATCAATTGATAGTGAAGTAACAAATACATTTTATAAAAATAGATGGATTTTTGAATTCAGAGAATTCGCGCCAAGGATTCGTCTTCTTCCTTGGATTTCCTGCGAATTTTTATGCCAAATTTCCTGCGAAATCCCTTGCGAACCAAACTTTGCAGTAAAACCTAGGTTCTTGAGACATCACAAAAAACATAATAATAAAAAAAATCAACAACCCATATCAATTGCTTATGACTTATACAATCTAGCCATGTCTTTAAAATGTTCAAAGGTGGTGTAAAACGCAAAGCCCCAAACCTGCAACAAAAACCCTAACTATGGCATATCATGGCCAAGGTCACGAAATTTCAATTTAACTACCCATAAACGTTCATTGCTTCATCATAAACACAAAACATTAGTCAAAAGAGATTTATAACACATGAATAACAGAATACGAAAAAATCAAAAAAATGCAAGAACACGATTTCGGATTATGCATTTAGGCATGTTTTGGACAATGATGATGATCAGGTTATGTTCAGTGATGTTCAAGGAAGCCAATACAACCTTTAAAAAGCTTTGAAATTGCTTCTAAGTAGGAAACCGAATTGGAGTTTTTTGAAGATTTTTGTGAAGTTTGAACAATGTGTAAGAGGCTGGGAATTCGTGGTTGTGGCTTGGCATTATGAGTCAATCAAATTAGGTCAAGAGTTCAACAATTTTGTGGATATTTGATCTTTGGGAGATTGAAAAAGATTGGTTCTTAAATTTTTGAAATATATTGATCTAGCCTTGCTATTTTGGTATAATTCTCATTATTCTTGTATCAATTAAGTCTAAATATATTTTAAGACTTTCTAGAAACTAAATCAATTTAAATATCCATTATTTTATATTTTATTTGAATTTAAAATGATTTTTAACATAAAAAAATCATAATAAATAAAAACAAAATGAATAAAATTATGAATAAATTAATTTAATTTCGTGCATGATGTCATGGAAGTATTTGGATCACAAAAAAGCAAGCCCATTTGGTGAATTATGGTTTTAAGACCCCATTTGCTTCATAAACCTCTCAAAAATTTCCCAACTTTGTAAGGGCATAAATCCTTCAATTTTAATGCTATGAATGTGTTCTTAGACATTTTAGAAAGCTTAAAGAGTACTCTAACCAACCTCTTTGGTCTCATGTCCATATCATTTACCATTCTCAAGTTATGCTCTTTTGAAGTTGTTGACTTTTTGTTGACTTTTAAAAGGACCTATAATGTCTTAGCTCATACCTTCCAAATGAAGCATTTTTAGGCTTCGCTTGTGAGACACAAAGTTGTAGAGAATTCAATTTCCTTCAAAATGGGATTTGGATGGAAAAAATTTGATGAAGCGTGTGAAAGTTATGGCTGGTCAAAGTTCAGTTGACTTTTCCTGTGAAAACCCTAATTTAGAAACTCCTGATTCTTGATGATATGAAATCTCCTTGATGAATCATGATCACCCTTGATCAAATGATGAATTTTACCTCATATACTTGATGTTGGCAAAAAATCATGAAGTTTGACTTTGGTTTGACCACAGTTGACCTCAGTTTGACTTTTTAACTTCTTTGACTGATTTTAACCTATCTGATCATCTGACTGGGCAAATCTTTTGGGAAAGTCTTGAAACTTGACATGGGGATTTTTGAGTATATATAGGATGCTATGAAGCTCACTTGAAGTCTTGGAAGTCCATTTAGCCTGATGAAAGTCAAAACCCTAGTTTAAGATGCATTGCTTAGAAGGATGCATTGTCTGAGGGAATTGTCAAATTTTCTGACTAATTGTGAACTTTGTGAACCTTGTGAACCTCATGAGATGTCTTGTGAACATTGTGAACCTTGTGAACCTCTTGGGACACAATGTATTGTCTTGTGGAGGGCAAATTTTGGGGTGCAACAGCTGCCCCTGTTCAATTTTCTGAAACCTGAGGGGTTAGATTGGTATATGTGACATTCGTGACCTGGAAGGTTGAAGGGGATTGAACACAAAAGCCCAAAAATTTGCACTCGCCAATGCGTAAAGTAACACTGATGATTAATTGTATATGTTGGAGTGGGCTTGAAGATGCCACTTGGAAGAACCGGAGATGGGCTTATAGATGCCATCCATAATATCAGGAGGTGATAACATCTTGATGTTGATACTGGATATCAGTACTAGGTCTTCGTATAGGCCATCTCTGAATGTTTATGCAACATGGTTTGAATTGTTGAATAGACCAGTAGAAATAAATCTTCGTGACGATTATCTCTTCTGGAAATATCTTGGATTAGGGAATGGGTCTTTGTACAGACCGTTTGCCTACTCTCCAAGGACAAAAGAATATCAGGATTAACTCTTCTGTAAAATATCTTGAACTAGGGAATGGATCTTTGTACAGACCGTTTGCCTACTATTCAAGAGCAAATAGATTAAATCTTCTGGAAATATCTTGAACTAGGGAATGGATCTTTGTACAGACCGTTTGCCTACTATTCAAGACCAGATAGATGAAATCTTCTGGAAGTGTCCTGGATTAGGGAATGGATCTTTGTACAGATTGTTTGCCTAATCTCCGAGGACAAAAAAGTGTCAGGATTAAATCTCCTGAAAATATCCTGGATTAGGGAATGGATCTTTGTATAGACCGTTTGCCTATTCTCCGAGGACAAAAAAGTGTCAGGATAAAATCTCCTGAAAGTATCCTGGATTAGGGAATGGATCTTTGTACAGACCGTTTGCCTACTCTCCAAAGACAAAAGATGTCAGGATTAAACCTCCTGAAAATATCCTGGATTAGGGAATGGATCTTTGTACAGACCATTTGCCTACTCTCCGAGGACATCTTGAGTAATGTATAGATCATTTCTGACCTGTTGTGGATTGTTGGTATTGTTTTATATGCATATAACTATCCTGCAAGGAAAGAGGTTAGTTTATGCAATATGCATGCATGGCATGATGCATCTAAGTAAATGTATCATGCATTTTTGGATATGTTATGGTATGATGTAAATGATGTATGTATGAATCATGCAGCTTGAAGTGTCTGGATATCTTTGTATAACAACTGCTGGCTAGGGAAAATAAATCCTGATTCGTTGCTGAAGAATATGAGGAACTCGTTCCCGTCTTGTTTGATAGTATAGTATTTATAACCTCCCGTCTTTGTTCGTCGTACTTCTATTGAAGGAATAAGTTCCTGAGTCCCGACTGAGGATAAAAGAGATGGACATAAATTCAAGGGGAGATGTAACTTGAAGCATGGATTTGCTGTACTGGGGATTTGTAGTTATCTTGTGGGGATGAACTGGCGAAGCTTCGTTGAATTCCTTCCCTCGTTCGTCTTTAGTAAATACTATTACTGCATTTTTATGCATTTCTGGTAAACATCAATCATATTCAAGCATTTTATGCATTTCTGGCAAACATCAATCATATTCAAAAGCATACATACATTCAAACACAACCAATGGACGTTTCGCTTATGTAAATAGGGTAAAAGTAAATCTGGATTCAAAGATGAAATTTTATTTATATCCCAAAGTGACCTATACATGGGCAAGTTTATACAAGGAGACAGAAATCCTAGTAAGAGGAATTCGTCGAAAAATATTTATTAAACAACGAAAACAGCTATGTGGGAAATAATCCTATTGAGTTTCAATTCTACTATTGCCCATTATCTTCAAGTATCTCATCTTCTGCTGTTGAGACGGAAACGATTGGATTGAGCTTTATCTGTTCGAGCTTGAATTAAGTAGCACAACTGGTTGGAGTTTACATGGGTGATCCAAACGAGACACAGTCATACGCTTTAATCCCTAACTTTTGCCTGGATTGCCCTTTCAGGTTTTCAATCCACCGGGATACCCTTTTTTGCCCAAGCCTCCTTTTCAGGTTTTCAACTTGCCGGGTGTACATTTTATATATATATATATCCCTAATTTTTTCCCGAACCCTTTTGGTTCGTCGGGATGCCCTTATTTTTGCCTAGGCCAGTCAACCTAGCGGGTCTCTTTTTATGTGTAATATTTTTTAACTATGTCTGTGTTTACAGGTTGTGGGAAGTCTTCACCATCCATAGTAGTAAGTATCATGGCACCTCCTGAGAATATTGTTTTGACCACAAATGGCCCTTCATATGTAGGAGTCCACTTGCCTCTAGGATCACCTTGTGGTAATATGATACGCTTGATTACCAAGTCACCAGCCTGATATACCTTTGGCTTAACCTTCTTATTAAAAGCCTTGATCATTCGTTTCTGGTACATCTGGCCATGACAGACAGCTGCTAACCTCTTCTCATCAATCAAATTTATCTGGTCAAGTCGAGTCTGAATCCACTCATCTTCATCCAAGCCTGTATCCTTCTTGATTCTTAAGGAAGGGATCTGAACTTCAATGGGCAGAACTGCCTCCATACCATAGACTAAGGAGAATGGGGTTGCCCCTGTTGAAGTATCTTAGTAACAAATGCAAATGAAGCTGCCTCCACCCACTTTGTAAAGTAATCAATAGCAACCAGGATGAAACGATGCCCATTAGAAGCAGTAGGCTTGATCTCACCAATCATATCAATTCCCCACATGGAAAAAGGCCAAGGAGCAGTCAACACAGGTATATGTACTTTATCAGCATAGATTTGACACTTGTGACATGTTCTGGAATGTTGATAGCAGTCAGCTTCCATGGTAGACCAATAATAACCTGCTCTCAATATCTTCTTTGCCATAGTATGACCACTAGAATGAGTGCCAAAGATCCCATCATGCATGTCTTCCATAATTTCAGTTGCTTCCTTCTTATCCACACAACGAAGCAAAGTTGAATCATGATTGCGCTTGTACAAAATTTCATTACTCAAGAAAAACTTAGCAAAAAACTTCCTTAGAAACTTCTTATCTTTGACAGATGCCCCTTCAGGGAACTCCTGAGCTTCAAGATATCTTTTCACTTCATAGAACCAAGGCTTCTACTCTACTTCTTCAGTGTCAATCTCATTGCAGTATGCAGGCTTCTCAAATCTATCAATAGTAATCTTGGGAGCTTCATCCTCCCAGCTAATCTCAAACATAGATGCCATGGTGGCTAGTGCATCTGCCAACTGATTTTCTCTTCGTGGAATATGTCCAAAGGTAATCTCTTCAAAATATGGGATCAAAGACAACACATGCTCTCTGTAAGGAATGAGATTATCATGCTTGGTATCCCAATCTCCTTTGATCTGACTTACTACCAAGGTTGAATCTCCATACACGTCCAGGAACTGAATCTTCATATGAATGGCAGCTTTGATACCCAGGATACATGCCTCATACTCAGCCATGTTATTGGTACAATAGAAACAAAGTCTTGCAGTAATCGGGGTGTGACAATCTTCGGGGGAAATGATCACAACACCAACACCATTACCAAGTGCATTAGAAGCTCCATCAAAAACCATAGTCCATTGGGATCCATGTTCAGGTCCGTCATATTGTCCAGGTTCTTTGGTAATAATCATAATGTCTTCATCAGGGAACTCAAAACTCATTGACTGATAATCATCCACTGCTTGATGAGCCAAATGATCAGCTACAACATTTCCTTTAATGGCCTTCTGAGTAGTATACTGTATATCATATTCTGTTAAGATCATTTGCCATCTTGCTATTCATCCGGAGAGAGCAGGTTTCTCGAATATGTACTTGATTGGATCAATCTTCGAAATCAATAAGGTAGTATGAGTCAACATATACAGTCTTAGTCGGCGAGCAGCCCATGCCAAAGCGCAGCAAGTTTTCTCGAGCAGTGAGTATCTTGTTTCACAGTCGGTAAACTTTTTGCTAAGGTAGTATATTGCCTGCTCTTTTCGACCAGACTCGTCATGTTGCCCCAATACACACCCCATTGAGTTGTCTAATACTGTTAAGTACATAATCAAAGGTCTTCCATCAACTGGTGGCATCAAAATTGGAGGTTCTAGAAGATATCTCTTGATTTCATCAAAGGCTGTCTGGCACTCATCATTCCATTCCATTACCTGATCTTTCTTCAACAACTTGAAGATTGGCTCACAGGTAGCAGTTAATTAGGAAATAAATCTTGCAATGTAATTCAATCGTCCCAAGAAACCTCTAACTTCCTTCTCAGTACGGGGAGCTGGCATTTCTTGTATAGCTTTCACTTTTGCAGGGTCTACTTCAATACCTTTTCCACTGACGATGAAACCCAGGAGTTTACCAGACCTAACTCCAAAAGTACACTTGTTTGGGTTCAATCTCAATTTGTATTTCTTCAACCTTTCAAACAACTTATGCAGATGATCAAGATGTTGTTCTTCATTCTGGGACCTGGCTATCATATCATCCACATATACCTCTATCTCATGATGAATCATATCATGAAACAAAGCCACCATAGCACGCTGATATGTTGCCCCGGCGTTCTTTAAACCAAATGGCATTACTTTATAACAAAAGGTACCCCCGTTGTGTAACAAATGTAGTCTTCTCCCTGTCATCAGGTGCCATCTTGATTTGATTGTAACCAGAGAAACCATCCATGAAAGAGAATACCTTGTGATGAGCAGTCTTGTCTACCAAAACATCAATATGTGGAAGTGGAAAGTCATCTTTAGGGCTGGCTTTGTTCAAATCCCTGTAGTCTACGCACATACGTACCTTACCATCTTTCTTAGGCACTGGTACTACATTTGCAACCCATTGAGGATAAGAAGTCACAGCTAAGAACCCTGCATCAAATTGTTTCATAACCTCTGCTTTAATCTTCTCTGACATTTCAGGACGCATGCGACGAACCTTCTGCATTTTTGGACGACAGTCTTCTTTTACTGGTAAATGGTGAACCACAATGTCTGTATCCAACCCTGGCATATCTTCATAGGACCAAGCAAAGATCTCCACATAATCATGTAACATCTGAATTAATCTGCTCTTAACACCATCCTCTAATTCAGCCCCTATATTGACTTCTTTCCTGTTCTCTTCAGTTCCCAAATTCACAACTTCGATTGGCTCTTCATGTGGCTGTATAGCTTTCTCTTCTTGTTGTAATAACCTAGCAAGCTCTACAAGTACTTCACAATCATCCTCCCTTCCATCTTCAGCTTGATAGATCGGATTCTCGAAATTATAATTGGCAGTAGAATTGTTATCAACAGGATCCAGAGTGGATGAGGATCTGCATTTTAGTGATGTGGGTGTGTGTAAGAACACATAGCTGATAAAAGAAGAATAAAATAAAATAAAGACAATGAACATAATATTTACGAAACGTCCACTGATTTTTATTGAATGAAGTATGCAAATGAAATGACATCCTGAAACAAGCATACCATTGTGCCCCGGGTAAGGCACAAGGCTTAAGAGTTCAATTGTTCAAAAATTACAAACTTAAAAAAAATAACAACACAGTAATAGTATTTACTCCTGACTAAAGGAGAGAGGAATAACGTCTTCAGCCTTCCAATGATTGAACCCATCACCCACAGTAGGAAAAATCCAAGCATCCAAGTTTTAGTCTTCATTATAGTCACTCACAACATTGATTTGATCTTTCATAATCCCCTGATTGGTGATACGGACAGCACGAGCACGACGAACAACCTTCTGGGACTCTGCAGTGAAACCCAAACCAAACTTGTCAGACTTGTAACGAATGTCAGGAAGTTGACCCCAAATAGTACAACCACCTTCTTCAACCACAACTCTAGCATCTTTGAGGGAGGCCATTGTAGTAGGTACTTTGGTGACCACAGGAACTCTTTTGACAACAGGAGGAGCTTCAGCAGCAGGAACAACCCAAGGAACTACTTCAAATGTCTGACACGGAGTCTCAACATATTCACCTTCTACTTCAAGGTACTTAAATGTATTCACATGACTGATCATATATTCTTCTTCTCCGTAAACAGTGACAATCTTTCCCTTTACTGGATATCTCAATTTCTGATGTAAGGTGGAGGTCACAGCACCTGCCCCATGGATCCAGGGGTGTCCAAGCAAACAAGAGTACGAAGGACGAATATCCATTACATAAAATGTAGAATTGAAGACTTGAGAGCCTACTTTGATTGGGAGATCTATTTCTCCATGCACCACTCTTCTCGAACCATCAAAGGCCTTTACCACTATATTACTTGGTCTCAACACAGCATCTTCAGGACTAAGCTTGTTCAGAACCTCTTTGGGAAGTACATTTAGTGAAGAACCATTGTCTATCAACACATGAGACAGGGTAGTGCCCCTACATTCAATAGAGATATGTAAAGCTCTATTATGATTTCTTTTGGCAGGAGTCAAATCAGCATCGAAAAAGCCTAACCCATTATCATAAGTCAGGTGTGCAACACAGTTTTCAAACTGATCCACAGAAATTTCATTTGGTACATGAGCAGTCTTTAAGAATTTAATCAAGGCCTTAGCATGAGCCTCAGAACACAACAATAAAAACAACATGGAAATTTTTGAGGGAGTATGCCCCAATTGATCAACAATATCATAATCACTCTTGTGAATGATTTTCAGCACTTCTTCCATCTGCTTAGAAAGATTCTCAGCAGTTGGTGCATCAGTTTGTACAGGTTCAATAACAGGACCTTTGCCCCGGGCATCAGTATTTGTCTCAGCAGTAGAGGTAGTAGTTGGAGTAACTGTATTCTTGGAGGTAGCCGGAGGAGAGAAAATTCTTCCACTTCTTGTGATCTTACTAGATCCAGCAATATTATCAACATCAAGGTTTTTATCAGCAACAGGTGTATCAGCTAAGGGTTCCTGTTTAACACCATGGATATAAACATCGGAACCGTAATGCCAAGGTATAGCCTTATCAGAAGTATACAGAATAGGACCAGGAGTGGTAATAATCATAGGAGCCACTCTAGCTTCAGCAACAGTCCTCACAGGGCCTTCAGCAGTAATCTTAATTGGACCCTTATGAGTGATTTTGACAAGGCCCTTAGAAGTAATCCTCACTGGCACTTTATCAACCATATCCACCTCTTCAACCTTCGCACCTTGAGTTATATGTTCAACCATACTCTCCACAGAAGGTGTCATTTCAAACAATATGGTGTAATTATCCATGAGGCGTTGGATACCATCCTTCAACTTCCAGCAGCTATCAGGTTTATAAGCACAATAAAAACAATCTTCATTACAACCTGGAAAGAATCCAGCTTGTACCAACTTCTTCTTAATAACAGATAATGGTGTAGTCACATCTGCAACTGAGGAAATATGTGAAACTTCATCAATGGCATTAACAGTCTTTTCATGATTTGGCATGGGAGCAGTAATCACATTTGGAGTACCAAGAGGGTCAAACTCAATCTCTCCAGCATCAATCATATATTGAATCTTGTTCTTCAATATCCAGCAATTGTTGGTGTCATGTCCCTGACAATTAGAATGATATGCACATCGTGCATTAGGATTGTACCTAGGAGAGGTAACATTAGGATTCTGAGGAGGGTCCTTCAAAGTAATGAGCTCCCCTTTTAACAAGTGTTGCAAGGCTTGGGCCAGTGACATGTTGATCTTGGTGAACTGTCTTCTAGGCTTCTGCTGATTGCCCTGTGGTGGTTCTGGTGCTGCAGGAGTAGGATTGGAGATATGAACTGCACTCACAGATTGGTGACTCCTATTATGACCAGGTTGACCATAAACAGTGTTTGACTCCTTCTTCCCACTAGGGGGCTTCTTTGTAGTACTTGATGAAGAGGCACCTACCTGTATTTTTCCACTTCTTATGCCACTTTCTACACGCTCTCCAGTCATTATCAGCTCAGTGAAGCCAGATGATGAGCTTCCAATGAGATGACTATAAAAAGGACCATTCAGCGTACTCATAAACATATTCACTAACTCCCTGTCAGTTAGAGGAGGTTGAACTCTACCAGCCAAGTCTCTCCACTTCTGGGCATACTCCTTGAAATTCTCTTTAGCACCCATAGACATGCTTTGTAGTTGCATGCGAGTAGGGGCTAGATCAGCATTGTATTGATATTGCCTATAGAAGGCCTCAGCAAGATCATTCCAATCACGGATGTTGACACTCTCCAATTGATAGTACCATTCCAATTGAGCTCCAGACAAGCTCAAGAAATGGATCCACAACTTCTTATCAGCAGTATGGGGTTGGATCCTCCGGACATAGGACCTCAGATGCAGCTTGGGACATGAAACACCATCATATACTACAAAAGCAGGGACCTTGAACCCAATGGGTATAACCACTCCAGATATCAAACTTAGATCTTCAAAATCCATCCCAGAAGACTTTTGCAATTCCATAGCATTCATTCTATCCACCAGCATCTTGAACTTATCTTCATTAGGATCATGATAGTAATTTGCTTCAGAATCAGAATCCCCCATAGTATTATGGAGACTGCCTCCCTCTTTCTCATACTCTTTAGACTCATAATCTTCAACCTGTTCCTTGGTCTTGACAGGACCTCTGAACCTTCTTCCCATATTGATGAGGCCTCCTAATCTTCTAGTCTTCTTAGTCTTCTTAGCCAGCAGTGTCTTCAATTCATCCTGTCCCTTGGACAAGTTCAGGACCAGCTCTTGGAATTGTGCATTCTGTGCCTGGAGATCTTTGACTGTTTGTTCAAGAGCCATTTTTGCTGAAATAAACAGCGAGAAGATAAGATACCTGTATATAAGAAACCTGTGATGCAATGATATGGTGTATAAATGCATATGCACTGTTTTCAAGGACCGCAGGATTTAAATTTGTTTAAACAACCAAAAAGTAAACTTTTATTAGTAATAAATTCGTTTGCCCTTTGGGCTTACAATAAAAATGAAATGAATACAAAAAGATGGGGTTTTAAGTCTCCCATGGACGTTTCCTCTTTGTGTTGAGGTATGAGTTGAGATTCCGCTCCTCGTGAAGTTTCTTTGTTAGCTCCAGGATTCTTTCTTGACTTGCTTTGTAATGAGTCTCAAAAGTATCCCTTTGCTCCTTCAACTAGATCCAAGACCTCTGTAAATCTTCCATGTCAGTGGGCATGTCTGGATGAAGAATGGTATAAGAAGTATCCCCCTCAGCAACAGGCTCCATAGTAACTGGCAGGATGACAGGATATGGCATCATAAGAGTCTGAGCACGAGATCGTACCCATCTGAGATAATCTTCCATAGGAATAGTGTACTTGGGCTCCAGAGTCTTACTGTCAACCTTGTTCACTTTACCCCATGCTCGTATAAACCTTTGACGATAACCTTACACATCGTTGTCGTAGTCGAACACAATACCCTGAATAAGCATGTCATGAGGACCATCACTCCGAGCGTAACCAAACTGTCGTAAAGCTAAGGAAGGGTTGTAAGTAATGCCTCCCCGTATGCCTAGAAGTGGCACATTAGGAAACTCACCACAACGGTCAATGATAGTAACATTCTCCATAGATCTAGAGCACCAATGAATATCTGAATGAGAGAGTGACATAATCCTCTTGGACCACCTGAACCCTTGTTCATTCTTCATCACTAATCGAGGAAGGTGAGAAATAAACCACCTAGATAGCAAAGGTATGCAGCACATCAGAGTTCCTCGTGCCTTCGTAGTACGGGTATGAAGAGTATGTAGGATGTCTCCAAGCAATGTAGGCATTGGATTGTGACTCAGAAATATGTTGATGGCGTGCACATCTATGAACTGATCTGGATTGGGGAACAACACTAAGCCATAAATCAACAAGGCTAAGATTTCCTCAAAAGAATCATAGCTCATAGCCTTCAAGAACACTTGAGCCTTATCTATCAACACCTTAGCAAGAATACCCTTAACTCCACTCCTTGTCTCTAAGACAATGTCTGACTTCTTCAAATGTAAGGCTGCAGCAATGACTTCGGGTTTAGGCTCTTTTTCCAAGCCCGTGAATGGTTTCTGATCAAGGATAGTTATACCCAGAAGCTTAGAGAACTCTTCCATTGTAGGAACCAGCTGATAGTCGGGGAATGTGAAACAATGATGTTTAGGATCAAAGAACTGAAACAGAACACTCATCATGTCCTCATTGAACCCTGAATTAACTAGACCCAATAAATGACCATGCCTCTTGATAAACTGAGAGTTTTCAAAAACTTGAGAGACCAATTCTTTAAGCTTAGAAGGTATTCCTACAAAGTTGATCCGGATAGTATTCCTACGAGCAGAAGCCATGACCTGCAACAAAGAACAAAGATAAATCCTTTGGTCCTTGAAATGGTTAATGAAAATGCTATGCTTATGATGCATGATGATGCTATGATGTTATGCTCAATCACAAACATGTGGCACACACAAACAAGTCACACAATAGCCCTAGGTTTAGAGGCTTGCATGAGGTTTAAAGGTAGATACCCTCCCCTGAAGTTTAGATGGTTCATCCTGTCCTATAAAGTAACCAGGTTCTAAGGGATCTCAATATCATTGATCCTTCACAAGGGTGGTTGTTCAGTAGGCAACTTACTTGCCAACCAAAACCCTCCAAGTTTAGAATCTCAATGAGCGTAGTATCGAGTATCAACCAACTTCAGTCTGCACCAAAACCGGTTATCTCACTACTTTTCTAAAGGCCAAGATGGGATAACTAGGGTTCTAAAAGTTAGTTAGTGCATTGACAACATATGGCAGCCTCATATTATCCTCAACTTGAC
The DNA here is from genome assembly GCA_963966055.1 of Lathyrus aphaca. Taxonomy (NCBI): domain Eukaryota; kingdom Viridiplantae; phylum Streptophyta; class Magnoliopsida; order Fabales; family Fabaceae; genus Lathyrus; species Lathyrus aphaca. The sequence goes on from OZ014522.1 coordinate 373,051,432, forward strand.
TTAAGGAACATAAGCACCAACCAAGAAGTCACACTAACTATGGCCACCAGATCAACCATATCGGTATACGCCGTACAATTTCCTTGGTCTATTGCCATTTACCTAAGGTACACTAGATTCGGGTTAGGATCTTTCACACATAAGAGAACCCAACAGATAAGTATAAAGCAAACAAGGCAAACAATTTTAAAGTGATCTAATTCCTAAGGGTACCCCTCTTTTATTAAATCCCCAGCAGAGTCGCCAGTTCTGTAACACGGTGGGAGAACTGACTTTAGTTAAATGTTGCGGATAGCAAGAGTCGCCACCGACTTTTATTTTATCCAAAGGAAAGGGCATAAAAGAACAGGAAAGACCTTAAAAGATTTTTGGGTTCGGGGGGTAGGTTATGTAAAGGGAAGGTGTTAGCACCCTTTACATCCATGGTTATCCATGGGCTCTTAGTTACTTAGCTCACTTTAAACTGTTTTGAGAAGTGTAGTGTGTGATTGAAAATTTTCTTAAGTACTTTATAATGATCCTTGTACGGATATATATATATATATATATATATATATATATAAAGACTTTGTTTTGAAAATTGTTTGAAAATGTGAAGTGTTTATGAAATGCTTTTGAATGAGTGAGCAAGTACTTAAGAGGAACCTACCCTATGATTAGATCTTTACTGTTCTTGAATGTTCTTTCAATGGTAAGACTATCCCTATTATTAAGGAATAGGTAGTCATTACCTTGGATGTTGTAAGGGACATGTAAAGGGTCATCTGTGATTAGGCAACTGTAAGGTGTCTTAGCAATTCAAAGGGACGTATCATCTTTTATTCGAAAGGGACAAGATCATTTACGAAGGCAACCTCGAAGGGACTTGATCTTATAATCGTAAAGGGACTTGATGATATTTTAGGATAAGGGACCTTGCTTTTAGACACCTTACTTGACCTTTTTATTTAGGCAACATGAGGGATATCCTTAAGAAGTGAGATGGCGATCAAAGATCGACTTACGTGTGTGCGTGTATAAATTCAAATATTTATCTTATAATTAGTGATCTAAATTAATTTTATAATACAAACATATTATCACTCCCTATTTTACTAACCATGGCAATATATTTATAAATAAATAAACGATAAAATACTACGACTATTACACGGCTTGTACAGTTACATTATAATAAAAACAAATTCAATAATAATTATATAATAAAATAAACAATTAAAATAAAATGGTTAGTGATAAAATAATTATAAGAAGAAAAGTTAGTAATAATATACAATATATATATATATATATATATATATATATATATATATAAATCAATTAATTATTTTTAGATTTAAATAAACAATTTTTAAAGAATTTTTAAGATGAAAATAAAATAAGAAGGATATACTAATTTATTTACATAATAAAACATGATTAAGGAGTTAATTATATATATTAGAAATATTTATTAAGTATAATATTTAAACAAAAATAATTAAAGTGAGAAATTAAAGTTTTTTTTCTTAAAGAAAGTTAGGGTTTTTTTTAGAAATTAGGGTTAGAATTATATATAAAAAAAATATTAGGGTTTCTAATTCAATTTACAATATTAATTTAATAATTAAATAAATATATACATATTTTGATTTAAATATATAATAATAATAAAAAACTAGGTTTCGAATTTAGAAAATAAATTAGAAGTTTTTTTAGAAAATGTAAAACATTGAAATATTATTTTCCTAGAATTATTTAAATATATATATTAAACATGATTATATTTAATTAACAATAAAATAATTAAACAAAATAATTAAGCAAAACAAAAATTGAAACTTACCTGGGGCAGGGATCGAACCCACGCCCTAGGCTTCATCATCCTTGGACCAGCAAGCCATCCACCAGGCTATGCGTGCGTTGGTGCTAGTGATCCAGGCAGCAGTCCTTTTATCCTTTAACCTGCAAAAATCATGAAAATAAACAAAACCAAAATGGTCTGGGGAGGTTTCGATCCCAGGACCATTCCTTTACCAACAAACGCGCACACCAGCTGAACCAAACACATCAATTGATAGTGAAGTAACAAATACATTTTATAAAAATAGATGGATTTTTGAATTCAGAGAATTCGCGCCAAGGACTCGTCTTCTTCCTTGGATTTCCTGCGAATTTTTATGCCAAATTTCCTGCGAAATCCCTTGCAAACCAAACTTTGCAGTAAAACTTAGGTTCTTGAGACATCACAAAAAACATAATAATAATAAAAATCAACAACCCAGATCAATTGCTTATGACTTATACAATCTAGCCATGTCTTTAAAATGTTCAAAGGTGGTGTAAAACGCAAAGCCCCAAACCTGCAACAGAAACCCTAACTATGTCATATCATGGCCAAGGTCACGAAATTTCAATTTAACTACCCAGAAACATTCATTGCTTCATCATAAACACAAAACATTAGTCAAAAGAGATTTATAACACATGAATAGCAAAATACGAAAAAATCAAAAAAATGCAAGAACACGATTTCGGATTATGCATTTAGGCATATTTTGGACAATGATAATGATCAGGTTATGTTCAGTGATGTTCAAGGAAGCCAATGCAAGCTTTAAAAAGCTTTGAAATTGCTTCTAAGTAGGAAACCGAATTGGAGTTTTTTGAAGATTTTTGTGAAGTTTGAACAATGTGTAAGAGGCTGGGAATTCGTGGATGTGGCTTGGCATTATGAGTCAATCAAATTAGGTCAATTGTTCAATAATTTTGTGGATATTTGATCTTTGGGAGATTGAAAAAGATTGGTTCTTAAATTTTTGAAATATCTTGATCTAGCCTTGCTATTTTGGTATGATTCTCATTATTCTTGTATCAATCAAGTCTAAATATATTTTAAGACTTTCTAAAAACCAAATCAATTTAAATATCCATTATTTTATATTTTATTTGAATTTAAAATGATTTTTAGCATAAAAAATCATAATAAATAAAACTAAAATGAATAAAATTATGAATAAATTAATTTAATTTCGTGCATGATGTCATTGAAGTATTTGGATCACAAAAAAGCAAGCCCATTTGGTGAATTATGGTTTTAAGACCCCATTTGCTTCATAAACCTCTCAAAAATTTCCCAACTTTGCAAGGGCATAAATCCTTCAATTTTAATGCTATGAAGGTTTTCTTAGACATTTTGGAAAGCTTAAAGAGTCCTCTAACCAACCTCTTTGGTCTCATGTCCATATCTTTTACCATTCTCAAGTTATGCTCTTTTGAAGTTGTTGACTTTTAAAAGGACCTATAATGTCTTAGCTCATACCTTCCAAATGAAGCATTTTTAGGCTTGGCTTGTGAGATACAAAGTTGTAGAGAATTAAATTTCCTTCAAAATGGACTTTGGATGGAAAAAATTTGATGAAGCATGTGAAAGTTATGGCTGGTCAAAGTTTAGTTGACTTTTCCTGTGAAAACCTGAATTTAGAAACTCCTGATTCTTGATGATCTGAAATCTCCTTGATGAATCATGATCAAACCTTGATCAAATGATGAATTTTACCTCATATACTTGATGTTGGCAAATAATCATGAAGTTTGACTTTGGTTTGACCACAGTTGACCTCAGTTTGACTTTTTAACTACTTTGACTGATTTTAACCTATCTGATCATCTGACTGAGCAAATCTTTTGGGAAAGTCTTGAAACTTGACATGGGGATTTTTAAGTATATATAGGATGCTATGAAGCTCACTTGAAGTCTTGGAAGTCCATTTAGCCTGATGAAAGTCAAAACCCTAATTTAAGATGCATTGCTTAGGAGGATGCATTGTCTGAGGGAATTGTCAAATTTTCTGACTAATTGTGAACTTTGTGAACCTTGTGAACCTCATGAGAAGTCTTGTGAACATTGTGAACCTTATGAACCTCTTGGGACACAATGTATTGTCTTGTGGAGGGTAAATTTTGGGGTGCAACACCATCCTTCTTAGGTACTGGTAGCACATTTGCAACCCATTAAGGATAAGAAGTCACCGCTAAGAACCCTGCATCAAACTGTTTCATCACCTCTGCTTTAATATTTTCTGACATTTCAGGACGCATGCGACGAACCTTTTGCTTCTTTGGACGACAATCTTCTTTTACCGGTAAACAGTTAACCACAATGTCAGTATCCAACCCTGGCATATCTTCATAAGACCAAGCAAAGATTTCCACATAGTCATGTAACATCTGGATTAGTCTATTCTTAACACCATCCTCTAATTCAGCCCCTATCTTGACCTCTTTCCTGTTTTCTTCCGTTCCCAGATTCACAACTTCGATTGACTCTTCATGTGGCTGTATAGCTTTCTCTTCTTGTTGTAACAACCTAGCAAGCTCTACAGGTACTTCACAATCTTCCTCCTTTCCATCTTCAGCTTGATAGATCGGATTCTCGAAATTATAAGTAGCAATAGTAGAATTGTTATTAATAGGATCCAGAGTGGATGAGGATCTGCATTTTAGTGATGTGGGTGTGTGTAACAACACATAACTGATAAAATAGAAATATAAATAAAAGAAAGACAAGGAGCACAATATTTACCAAAACGAAACGTCCATTGATTTTATTGAATGAAGTATGCAAATGAAATGACATCTCGAAACAAGCATACCATTGTGCCCCGGGCAAGACACAAGGCTTAAAAGTCTAATTGTTAGAAATTACAAACTTAAAACAAAACATAGTAATAGTATTTACTCCTGACTAAAGGAGATAGGAATAACGTCTTCGGTCTTCCAATTGTTGAGCCCATCACCCATGGTAGGAAAGATCCAATCATCCAGGTTGTAGTCTTCATTATAGTCACCCACAACATTGATTTGATCTCTTATGACCCCTTGATTAGTGATACGAACAGTGCGAGCACGACGAACAGTCTTCTGAGATTCTGTAGTAAAACCCAAACCAAACTTGTCAGACTTGTAAGGGATGTTGGGAAGCTGACCCCAAATAGCAGAACCACCTTTTGCAACCACAGCCTTAGCATCTTTGAGGGAGGCCATTGCAGGAGGTATTGTAGTAACCACAAGAACACTTTCAGAAGCAGGGACAGACTGAGGAACAGGAGCAGAGCAAGGAACAACTTCAAATGTTTGACACGGAGTTTCAACCATTTCACCCTCCATTTCTACATATTTGAAAGTATTCACATGGCTCACCATGTACTCCTCTTCACCATAGACAGTGACAATTTTTTTCTTCACTGGATATTTCAGCTTCTGATGTAAGGTAGATGTCACAGCACCTGCCCCATGGATCCAGGGGCGCCCAAGCAAACAAGAATATGCAGGACGAATATCCATCACATAGAAAGTAGAGTTGAAGACTTGAGAGCCTACTTTGATTGGAAGGTCTACTTCTCCATGTACCACTCTTCTTGAACCATCAAAGGCCCTTACCACCACATCACTTGGTCTTAACACAATATCTTCGGGACTGAGCTTGTCCAGAACCTCTTTAGGGAGCACATTTTATGAAGAACCATTGTCCACCAGTACATGAGACAAAGTAGTTCCCCTACATTCAATGGAGATATGCAGAGCTCTGTTATGGTTTCTCTTGGCAGGAGTCAAATCAGCATCAGAAAAGCCCAGACCATTATCACTAGTCAGATGTGCCACACAATTCTCAAATTGATCCACAAAAATCTCATTTGGCACATGAGCAGTCTTTAAGAACTTGATTAAGGCTTTAGCATGAGCCTCAGAACATAGCAACAAAGATAACATGGAGATTTTGGAGGGAGTATGCCCCAACTGGTCAACAATATCATAATCACTCTTGTGAATGATCTTCAATACTTCTTCCATCTGTTTAGAAATATTTTCAGCATTTGGTGCCTCAGCTTGCACATGTTCAATCACAGGACCCTTGCCTCGGGCATCAGTACTTGGCCCAGAAGTGGAGGTATGAGTTGGAGTGGCTGCACTTTTAGAGGTATTCTGAGGGGAGAAGATTCTTCCATTTCTAGTGATCTTACTAGATCCAGCAATATTGTCAACATCAAGACTAGTATCAGTAATAGGTGCATCAATCAAAGGTTCTTGTTTGACACCATGGATATAAACATCAGAACCATAATTCCAGGGTATATCTTTATCAAAAGTATAAGGAACAGGGCCAGGAGTGGTAATGATCATGGGATCCATTCTAATTTCAGCAACAGTCTTCACAAGGCCTTCAGCAGTAATCCTGACAGGACCCTTAGAGGTGATCCTGACAGGGCCTTTGGAGGTAATCTTCACTGGCACTTTATCAACCATAGCTATATCTTCAAGATTCGTACTTCGAGTCAGATGTTCACACATACTTTCCACAGAAAGAGTTCTCTCAAACAATATAGTGTAATTGTCCATAAGGCGCTGAATTCCATCCTTCAACTTCCAGCAGCTATCAGGTTTGCAGGAACAATAGAAACAATCTTCATTGCAACCTGGAAAGAAACCAGCTTGCATCAGCTTCTTCTTGATAATGGATAAGGGTGTACTAAAGTTAGCTACTAAGGAAACATATGAAGCTTCATCAACAGCATTAACAGTCTTCTCATGATTAGGCATAGGAGCAGTGATCACATTTGGGGTCCCAGGAGGGTCAAATTCAATTTCTCCAGCTTCAATCATGTCTTGGATCTTATTTTTCAATACCCAGCAATTGTTGGTGTCATGTCCCGGTCTATTAGAATGATATGCACATCTTGCATTAGGATTGTATCGAGGAGAGGATGTATTGGGATTCTGAGGAGGATCTCTCAAAGTAATTAGTTCCCCTTTCAACATGTGTTGCAAGGCTTGGGCCAGTGACATGTTGATCTTGGTGAATTGTCTTCTAGGCTTCTGTTGATTGTTTTGTTGTTGCTCTGGTGCTGCAGGGGTAGGGTTGGAGATGTGAACTGCTCCCACAGATTGGTGACTCCTGTTACGGTTATGTTGACCATACACAACATTAGACTCCTTCTTTCCACTAGGGGGCTTCTTAGCAGTGCTCGATGAAGAGGCACTCACCTGTATCTTACCACTTCTTACACCACTTTCCACACGTTCTCCAGTCATTATCAGCTCGGTGAAACCAGATGATGAGCTTCCAATGAGGTGACTATAGAAAGGACCATTCAACGTACTCATAAACATATCCACCAGCTCCCTGTCAGTCAGAGGAGGTTGAACTCTGCCAGCCAGGTCTCTCCATTTATGGGCATACTCTTTGAAACTCTCCTTAGCACCCATAGACATGCTTTGGAGCTGCATGCAAGTTGGTGCTAAATCAGCATTATATTGGTATTGTCTATAGAAGGCCTCAGCAAGATCATTCCAATCACGAATATTAACACTTTCCAGTTGATAGTACCATTCCAATTGATCTCCAGATAATCTCTCTTGGAAGAAATGGATCCACAATTTCTTGTCAGCAGTATGTGGTTGAATCCTCCGGACATAGGATCTTAGGTGCAGCTTAGGACATGAGACACCATCGTACCCCACAAAACTAGGAACCTTGAAGCCAATAGGTATAACCACTCCAGAAACTAAACTCAGATCTTCAAAATCAAGCCCAGAAGATTTTTGTAGTTCCATAGCATTCATTCTATCTACCAACATCTTGTACTTCTCCTCACTAGCATGATCATGATAATAATTTGCCTCAGAATCAGAATCTCCCACAGTATCATGGAGACTTCCTCCCTCTTTCTCATAATTCTCAGACTCAGAATCCTCAACCTCTTCCTTTGTCTTGATAGGACCTCTGAATCTTCTACCCAGGTTGATAAGGCCTCCTGATTTCCTAGTCTTCTTCTTCTTCTTCTTAGCCAGCAGTGCCTTCAGCTCATCTTGTCCTTTGGACAAGTTCAGGATCAGCTCTTGAAATTGTGCATTCTGAGCCTGAAGATCCTTGACAGTCTATTCAAGAGCCATTTCTGCTGAAATAAACAGCGAGAAGATAAGATACCTGTTCATAAGAAACCTGTGATGCAATGATATGGTATGTAAATGCATATGCAATGTTTTCAAGGACCGCAGGATTTAAATTTGTTTAAACAACCAGAAAGTAAACTTTTATTAGTAATCAATAAACTTGTTTGCATCTCGGGCTTACAACAAAAATGAAATGAATACAAAGATGGGGTTTTAAGTCTCTCATGGACGTTTCCTCTTTGTGTTGAGGTATGAGTTGAGATTTCGCTTCTCGTGAAGTTGTTTTGTCAGCTCTAGGATTCTTTCTTGACTAGCTTTGAAATGAGTCTCAAAAGTATCCCTTTGTTCCTTCAACTGGATCCAGGACCTCTGCAATTCTTCCATGTCAGTAGGCATGTCTGGATGAAGAATGATATAAGGAGTATCTCCTTCAGCCACAGGCTCCATGGTAACTGGCAGGATAGCAGGATATGGCATCATAAGAGTATGAGCACGTGCTCGTACCCATCTGCGATAAGGTTCCATAGGAATGGAGTACTTTGGTTCCAGAGTCTTGTTTTCAACCTTGTTCACTTTACCCCAAGCTCGTATGAACCTTTGACGGTAACCTTGCAGATCGTTGTCGTAGTCGAACACAATACCCTGTATAAGCATGTCATGAGGACCATCACTCCGAGCATAACCAAACTGGCGTAAAGGTAAATAAGGGTTGTAAGTAATTCCCCCTCTTATGCCAAGGAGTGGCACATTAGGGAACTCCTCACAACGGTCAATGATAGTAACATTCTCCATGGATCTAGAGCACCAATGAATGTCTGAATGAGAAAGTGACATGATCCTCTTGGACCACCTTAACCCTTGTTCATTATTCATCACTGATCGAGGAAGGTGAGAAATAAACCACCTGGACAATAGAGGTATGCAGCACATCAGAGTTCCTCGTGCCTTCGTAGTACGGGTATAGAGAGAATGTAAGATGTCTCCAAGTAATGTAGACACTGGATTGAGAGTCAGAAATATGTTGATGGCGTGTACGTCTATGAGCTGGTCTGGATTAGGGAACAACACTAGGCCATAGATTAATAAGGCCAAGATCTCCTCAAAAGCATCATAACTCATAGCCTTCAGGAACACTTGAGATTTCTCCATCAATACCTTAGCAAGGATACCCTTAACTCCACTTCTTGTTTCTAGGACAATGTCTGATTTTTTTAGATGTAGGGCTGCAGTAATGACTTTGGGTTTAGGCTCCTTCTCTAAGCCTGTGAAGGGTCTCTGATCAAAGATAGGTATACCTAGTAGCTTGGAGAACTCTTCCATTGTAGGAACCAACTGATAGTCGGGGAATGTGAATAAGTGATGTTTAGGATCAAAGAACTGAAATATGACACTCATCATGTCTTCATCAAACCCTGAAGTAACCAAGTCAAGTAGGTGACCATGCTTTTTGATGAATTGAGATCTTTCAGAAACTTGAGAGACCAATTCTTTAAGCTTAGGAGGTATCCCTACAAAGTTGATCCGGATGGTATTCCTACGGGCAGAAGCCATGACCTGCAACAAAGAACAAAGATAAATCCTTTGGTCCTTGAAGTAGTTAGTGAAAATGCTATGCTTATGATGCATGATGATGTTATGATGTTATGCTCAATCACAAACATGTGGCACACATAAACAAGTCACACAATAGCCCTAGGTTTGAAGGCTTGCATGAGGTTTAAAGGTAAGTACCCTCCCCTGAAGTTTAGATGGTTCATCCTGTCCTACAAAAGTAACAGGTTTTAAGGGATCTCAATATCATTGATCCTTCCCAAGGGTGGTTGTTCAGTAGGCAACTTACTTTCCAACCAAAACCCTCCAAGTTTAGGATCTCAATGAGTGTAGCATCGAGTATCAACCAACTTCAGTCTTCACCAAAGCCAGCTATCTCACTACTTTCTAAAGGCCAAGATGGGATGACTAGGATTCTAAAAGTCAGTTAGTGTATTGACAACATATGGCAACCTCATATTATCCTCAACTTACTTAAGGAACATAAGCACCAACCAAGAAGTCACACTAACTATAGCCACCAGATCAACCATATCGGTATACGCCGTACAGTTTCCTTGGTCTATTGCCATTTACCTAAGGTACACTAGATCCAGGTTAGGATCTTTCACACATAAAGCCCAACAAGTAATATAAAGCAAACAAGGCAAACAATTTAAATGATCTAATTCCTAAGGGTACCCCTCTTTTACTTAGTATTTTCCCCAGCAGAGTCGCCAGTTCTGTAACACGGTGGGAGAACTGACTTTCTATAAATGTTGCGGATAGCAAGAGTCGCCACCGACTTTTATTTTATCCATAAGGAAAGGACATAAAAGAACAGGAAAGACCTATTTTTTAAAAGACTTGAGTTCGGGGGGTAGGTTATACAAAGGGAAGGTGTTAGCACCCTTTATATCCATGGTTATCCATGGGCTCTTAGTTACTTAGCTCACTTTAAATTGTTTTGAAAAGGCTTAGTGTGTGATTAGAAACTTTCTAAGTACTTTGTAATGATCCTCGTATGGATGTATGCAAAGCCATGTTTTTGAAAATTGTTTGAAAAGTGAGGTGTAAAGAATGTTTTTGAAAAGTGAGCAAGCAACTTAAGAGAAACCTACCCTATATTAAGCCTTTCATGTTCTCGTATGTTCTTTCAATGGTAAGACTATCCCTATTATTAAGGAATAGGTAGTCATTACCTTGGATGTTTTATGGGACATATGTAGGGTCATCTGGATATAGGCAACTGTAGGGTGTCTTTAGCAATTCGTAGGGACTTATCATCTTTTATTCGAAGGGACAAGATCATTTATCATAGGCAACCTCGAAGGGACTTGATCTTTTAGAATCTGGAAAGGGACTAGATGATTTGTTTTATGGAAGGACTTGCTTAAGACACCCTACTTGACCTTTTGAATTAGGCAACTGAGAGGCAACCCTAGGAAGTGCAAGATGGCGATCTTAGATCGACTTACGTGTGTGTGTGTGTTCATTTTCAAATATTTATCTTATTTAAGTTAATTTTCTAAGTTATTTTATTTACACATAGTTTGTCACACCCTAGAATTACTAACCATACAATAAATATATTTACAATAAAAATAAATACGAGAAAATAAACCTACAAATATTACAAGGCTTTGGGACAATTACAATATAATCGAGAAATAATAATAATGATAAATATAATAATAATAATAAATAAGCAATAATTAAATATTAATAATAAAAATAAGAAAGGATTAGAAAAATAAATAAACGAAAGAAATAAGAATTTAGCAAGAGAAATCAATATTTAGAAAAGTTTTAGAAATTAATAAAGAAAAAAACAAGTTTAATAATAAACAAATAATAAATTATTTACATATTAAAAATAATGATTTAATTAGGGTTAAGAAAATTAATTAGGTTAAGTATTAGGGTTAAGATAAAAATTAGTCTTGACAAAAAATTAGGGTTAATGTTTAAGAAAATTAGGGTTTTGATTATAATTAAAATATATTATTAATCTATTTACAAAAATACATAATAATTATATATATAAACATATTATAAAATAAATACAAACAATTTAAATTTAAGAAAATAAATTATGATTTTTTTAAAATATAAAATTTTATAGGAAAATATTATGAATTATTATTTAGAAATTATTTTTAAGAATTTAAATGAATTGAATAATATATAAACAAATAAATACAAAAAAAATGAAGAAAAAGCAAAATACCTAGGGCTGGGATTCGAACCCACGCCCTAGGCTTTCCAACCCTTGGTCCAGCATCACCACCACTAGGCCAGCTGCGCCTGGTGAGCATGTGATGAGCATTGATTGTTTTATATTGAACCTGCAAAAAACAAATAAAATCCAAAAACAAAATGACCTGCGGCCAGATTCGAACCTAGGACCATTGCAATAACACACAAACACTCCAACCAGCTGAGCCACATGGGGCGCGTTCAACAAATAACTATCACTAAATCATTATAAAATAAAATAAATCTCAGAGTTAAATTTCCGCGCCAAAACTTCATCTTCTCCATTTGAGTTACCTGCGGAAATTCATACAAGCTTTCCTGCGAAATCTCCTGCGTTTAAAACCTGCAAATCTCATATCATCACAAATACGTATTGTTTCATCAAATTGATCACATGGTTATGATCCACAACCATTATACAGTTCATTTACAGTTTTAGAATCAATTTATAATAGCTAAATTGAGAAACCCTAAATTTTGTCCAAGAACCCTAACAATGGCAACTTTCGGTTTAGGTCATGGTTCTTCAATCTCTTTGCCCAGAAACCATCTAAACATCACAACTAACAAGAATATATGGTTAGAATTCACTATCATCACACAAATAATCAAAATCGAAAAAAATAAGAACAAGAACAATCTTGATTCGGTTTATGCAATATGTAATGATTTGGATGCTGCAAATTATTCAAATAGGTTCAATGATCATCTAGGAATGTATTGCAACCTTCAAAACCTCTTGATATGGCCTCTAGGTCAAAAACCGAATATCACTTTTTGGATGAAAATTTGAAGTTTGAAGAGTGTTCTTGGAGGCAGGATTTCGTGTCCTTGTGCTTGTGTTAAGTTTGTGTATTTGTATGGAAGAGAATTAGGTCAAAATATGATGGATTTTTGGGCTTTGTAATGGTTACTTGATCATGAAGTTTCATCTTTTCAAATATTGAAAAATATCTCATCAAACCTTTCTAAATCAAGCTAGCATGAATTTGTATGATTTCAATCAACTTTAAATGATTTTTAAAATTTTCTAGAAGAAGAATCATGTCCAAATATTGATTTTTAAATTTTATTTTGATTTAATTTGAATTAAAATGAATAAAATTCAAATAAATATCAAATAAAAATAAAAAATCAGAATGGCTTTCCATTGGGTCGTGCTTGAGGTCTTTGTATGGATTGGGTCACAACATTACAAGCCCATTTGGAAAAATTTGGTTTTAAGGCCCCATTTGCTTCATATACCTCCCAAAAATTTCCCAACTATGCAAAGGCATATCTCCCTCAATTTTAAGGCTATGAGGGTGTTCTTGGACATTTTGGAAAGCTTAGAGAGTTCTCTAACCAACCTATTGGTCTCATGTCCATATCTTTTACCATTTTCAAGTTATGCCCTTTTGAAGATGTTGACTTTTTGTTGACTTTTAAAATGACCTATAATGTCTTAGCTCATACCTTCCAAATGAAGCATTTTTAGGCTTGGCTTGTGAGACACAAAGTTGTAGAGAATTCAATTTCCTTAAAAATGATATTTGGATGGAAAAATTTTGATGAAGCATGTGAAAGTTATGGCTGGTCAAAGTTCAGTTGACTTTTCTTTGGAAAACCCTAATTTAGAAACTCCTGATTCTTGATGATCTGAAATCTCCTTGATGAATCATGGTCAACCATTGATCAAATGATGAATTTTACTTCATATACTTGATGTTGGCAAAAAATCATGAAGTTTGACTTTGGTTTAACCACAGTTGACCTCAGTTTGACTTTTTAACTGCTTTGACTGATTTTTGCATATCTGATCATCTGACTGGGCAAACTTATTGGGAAAGCCTTAAAACTTGACATGGGGATTATTGAAGACATATAGGATATTATGAAGCTCACTTGAAGCTTTGGAAGTCCATTTATCCTGATGAAACTCAAAACCCTAGTTTGGGATGCATTGCTTAGGAGGATGCTTTGTCTTAGGGAATTATCAAACTTTCTGACTAATTGTGAACCTTGTGAACCTTGTGACCCTTGTGAACCTTTTGAACCTATTGGGAAACCTTAGTACACAATATATGGTCTAGGTGAGGGCAAATTTTGGGGTGCAACAGTCATACCATAATTTTAATTGGTATTAGAGAAGACATCTTATTTTCTAGATGAGATCTAAGGGGGATACTTTCTGGTTCATGGTCAAGGTAGAAGGGTTCTACTGAAAAGATGTTTAGATGTGTGAATGGTCCCTAGAAGTGGAGGATGGATTGTTCTGTTGTTGTAGCATGGAGTTCATGCTGCTATTGTGATAGGTTTGATTTATTTTCAAACCTATGGCTGCTGGTGTCACCTAGAGATAATTTCTAGGGCTAATTTGTGACACTTGAAGCTTCTAAGGAGTTTGTTATATGCTGCTTATCTATCTAATAACTCTTTTGTGTGAGAAGGTTGCTATTCGCTGGAGATATATCCTATGGTGTTGGGGATATATGTCTATCTACTTTTGTCAATTGTGCTAATGATACTTGAAGACTCTTTTTCAAATCCACTTAAGGCACTGTAAAGAGAAGTGGTTGTTTCTAGATTTGAAAACTGCTATTAACAGACCTATCTTCTATCTGTAGATCTCATTGTGTTTCTTATAATGATGTCTTATCCCATGATAGAACATCACATCATAATTATGCATGATTATGTTGTCCAAGGAATGGCTATATAAATGCTTGAGTGCTAAAATACTGTGTTTATTTCACAAGTGTTTGGAACCTACTCCTGATCTGGAAGAGGAGACATCTATATGGTGTGTCTAAGAAGGTTCTGGCCCTGGAACTTTTCTTAGCTATGGGTGTTGATTAAGGAGTGATCAACATGTGTTTTCTCCTGAGGACGGTTTATTTTTTATCCTTGTTGTAGGAGTGAAGTACCTGAGCTTCAAGGAGGATTATTTTAGAGAGATTCCTTGTACATGAAGGTCAAGTCGTGTCAACTGGTGGAGTTGAATATTGTGGATATAGTTGTTATATTTTTTCAGGATATCTCAATTCAGTCTGATTATTGGGCCTGAAGGAGAAGTCTGTTGGAGTGTCCCAACTGCTGCTTATGACTGTGTTTTGGAAGCCTAATCAATTGCTGATGATTGATTCCCATGTGCCCATGCATATGTTTGTTGTGGAGGTTTGTGTAACTGATACTGATGTTTGAACAAATGTTGGAACATCATCTAAGAAAGTATCAGATATCTGCAAAAGAAGAAGAATAAGTCAGACTCGTGTCCTACCTGGTGTGAGAAGGTAATCTTATCTTACCATTAGTAAATACCTTGACGGGAGACTCGATATTTGTATATTGTTTTATGATGCATAAAGGTGGATACTTGGACGAGAGACTCAATATTTATCTAAGGAGTGTGCATATATGCAGTCTGAATCTTATAGTTCAGAAAGTGTTCTGAGTAACTAATGCTCATCTTTAAAAAGGAGCAGTGGTTGTTCATGAGAGGAGGAGTTAAGTAGTGTCACCTATGGTGTTTTAGTGCAAGAGTACAAACTGGTTTTGGTGGATGTAGATGTAGTTTTGTTCTTCCCTTTACAAGGAAGGTGTTTAAAATCATGAAGTTATTATTGATAAATTATCAGGACTTTGTGAAGATTGCTTTACTCAGGGAGAAATGTCATCCTTGGTATTGCTACAAGGTGTAGTTCTGACTATTCCTTCTGAAGATTTAGACAGTGGTAGGTTTGAAGACTTTGGAGAAACATTGGAAGTTTCTCATTAATATGTGTTATTGGTAGGAATTTCTACAAATTCAATAGGATGGAGGTTGTCTACTCAAACTTGGTAAATAAGTCAAGTTTATGAGAGCATGGAACTCTTGTTATGTAAAGGAAGGAGGTTCTTTCAAGTGGAAGAAGAAATAACTGAATTTAACAGCTGGATGTGTATGAATAATGTTCAAACATCTAGTTCAACATCAGAGTCTAATTGGTGAAGTGGCACATCAATTTAAGATAAAATGATCTACAGGGATTGAATGCTTCATAGGGCATGTTATCTTGACAGCTTGGTGAAGATCAACTTTGTTGATTAGGATATCTTTGGAAGATTTCTGATAAATGTGAAGAAGACGGGTGTGGAAATTGGATTTTTCATATGAGGATTCATAAAGGAGGTGATCAAAAGTGTGGCAATTGATTGATCTCTATAGTGGACTCGAAGAATCAAGATAATCAGAGTGTGGCAGCTGGTTGTTCTTGAGGATTGTCTTGGAACAAATTGCTCTTGGACAGAAGAGTGATGAGTTGAAGACTCAAGGAGATTTGTTCTTCTTGAAAGTGGTTGAGAGTTTATCTCTCTTTTTGGATTTCTGATTCTAGCTGGTGGCACAATGCAGTTGAAGATTTTCAGTTCTTGGATTACTATGCTATAGTAAGTTCAGTTGGTGGAGCACATCTAGGATCATGGTGATAAGGTCTTAGTGTATGGAAAATGTTCTAACTATGTGTTAGTACATTATCTTGGGTGTTTGTCTACATGGTTTCTATTATTAGCCTACCTAATCATATGGGAGAATGATGAAGTAGATGATCTATATTGGAAGAAACATGTAGAAGAGACTAAAGTAGATCAGGTATTGATTGCTTGGAAGTCTGTTTATGGACATTCATTCTAATGTCAGAATTAGTGTAAATGTGTTTTGTCTGGATTGTATGGACAAAGTACTATAAAGATATTATGTTGGGCCAATGTTGTGTGAAGAACCTATTTGTTTGAAGATGCCAACTGTGTAGTTTGTGGTAACAACAAACCAAGAAGGGGTCGGGTATGCTTTGGTACAAGAAGTGAATATGTTCAATTGGGAATTGAACAGAGGGTGAGCTCTTGAAGACATGAATATGCGTCTTATGTTTTCCTTTCATCATAGTATAGAGAATCATGGAGTATCCTTGATAGGGGAAGTGTGTTACAAGTTTGTTCAGTTGGTGGTGTGAAGTTAAGGGGGAGTAATACCTTAACCAGGTTCTGTGATGTTACACATCATGTTGTGACATATGCTACTAAGTATGAGATTTTTGTTGATAACATTTTTTTACTTAGTGGTTGTGGTGTACATGTCCTTGTAATCCAGATGATGAGTGTCCTGTGTGTCCAAAAGATTTTATGGTATAAGGTTGTTATCTGCAGGTTATTTTGAATTCTACATAAGGTATGGACAATAATGTAGTGGGGTGTCAGAACATGTTTCAGAACATGTGAGTTAAGGATGACCAGGTGTGTTGTATGGATGGTACAGGTGTGAAACACGTGCTTATAAAGCTTGTTTTGGCCGGTTCACTTTATTTGGTGGAGAAGCTTTTACGCCTAAAATAACGAGCCTTGACTAAGAATGCATCTTCTTTTCAAGACATCTTTGTAACCTTCAAGGTTAGCTTTGTCCTATTTATAGAGAGCATCCATTCTCCTTTAGCCAATGTATTTTTCATTCCTCTTCCTTCTGATGGGGTTCGTGTGTTTCTGGGAGAGTAATGCATGGGTTTGGCATTGTGTTTCTGATGGTTGTTTTTGCCATTTGTTTTGTTAAAAAGGGGGAGAGAAAGCTTGGTGTTGTGTCTGGTGTTGTGATAAGGCTGGAGTTTGTGTTCCAATGTATGTATTGGATGTGGTCATTGTGTGTGATATGTTTGGAGGCCAAGATGTCAATATGGAAGCTGCAACTTAGTCATTGTGACTTGTGTCCTGAGTTGTGAACACAGTTGTGACTTGTGTTCTGAGTTGCATAAGAGAATGAATGCCTTGTTCTCTGATGCTACCATTGGCCTCTCTGAAGGAATGAGTCTCTTAGAGTTTGGGCATTATTTCCCGGAGTTCTGGAGGTATTTATTCAGAATGGAAAGGAGGTAGAAATGGATTAGTTTGGTCAAAGAATTTAGGACTTTCTACTCCTTGTGCACCACTGAGGAAGATGTCAAGCAACATGTTCAAACATGATTATTCTAAAGGTTGATTTTTGTTTTGTTTACTGCTGGTTCTTTGATGTATTTTTTTTTTGTATTATTTGTTTTAGCCAAAAATTGCCTAAGGGGGAGATTGTAAGTTCTGTAAATTGGCATAAATTTTGTAAAACAAATATAGCAGCAATGTATATGTACATGATCTTTGCAAAACAAATAATACATTAAGAAAAGAATCCTTTTGTGTGCGCCCAAACATGTTGTGTTGAAATGTTTCAACATCTAGAACAATATGTCGAAGAAGATATCAAGATAGTTCATTCGACATCATGAAATTCTGAAGGTGGATTGAAGTTTCTATTTTGGTTTCAACATAAATAGTTTATTTAAAGATTTAAATCAATCTAATGGCGCTTATTGTATAAGATCTTGAAGATTCAATTTAAATTGAAGACAAATATTGAAAAATATAGAGTTTCTATATTTAGAGATATTTTAGGAGTTTTTATATTTGAAGATCTTTTTGTATATTTGTAAGCTGATTTTTTCTGCATATTTGTAGCAACTATTGATGTGATTGTTTAGGCCCAAATCCACTTGGGAGTGAGGATATCTCTAAGGTGATTGGAAGTGAGGATGAGTTTCTCATATTTAGGAGTTCCTAAGTAGAAGTTGCATTGGTAGTGATTAAGTGAGAAGATTGTAAACTGTAGGTATTTGCTGAGAAGTATTTGAATTGATACTACATAGTAAATTTCCTTCCTGGCTTGGTAGCCCCCATAGTAGATTGGTTTGATCGAATTGGGTTAACATTTCTGTTGTGTTCTTTATAGCTTTTATGTTTTATGTTTTATGCAGTACCTGAACTCAATGTACTATCAGATGTCACAACATCCTGAAACATGTTTGAATATGATATATCATAATTTTTACGTGCTACCGTGTATGCCTTACCATGTTTATAAGTAAGAGATAAGATGTCTCAACATCATATTCGACATCTGAGTCTGTCATACCAGAATTTCAGTGGTGATTGGGCTCATTAAGAAACACATTACCAAAAAGCCTAGAAATTGACATAGAACGTTGGACGAAATATTATGGGCATGTTGAACATCCCCAAAAGAGTCAACGAATTTGACTCCATTCCGCCTAACATTTGGCCACGAAGTTATTTTACCCTCAGAAACTTGTTTCTAGTCGATAAGGGTCGAGCGTCAAAATGAGGTCCTTTCGGAACAATATCACAGTATGATGTTCGAAGAGGTCGCATTCCTGGACGAAGAGAGGTTAAGGGTGTTGGATGTTTTGTTGCATCAGAAAGAAAGAGTGTCCAAAACTTATAATAAGAAGGTCAAGGAGAAGACCTTCGAGGTTAATGATTATGTGTGGAAAGTTATTTTTCCCATGGATAGGCGAGATCAAACATTAGGGAAATGGTCACACAAATGGGAAGGACTGTTCCAAGTAAGTCAGGACTTTAGCAACAACACTTATGAGATAAAAGAAATATGCTTTGATGGGAGAATCTTGAGAGTGAATGGAAAATATCTAAAAGGGTATAAATCTACGCTACAAGAAAGAAACATCCACATATAAAATTTCATTAATAAAATGGTCACAATAGACCAATATCCAAAAATGGCATACAAGAGGACAAAATGGGTTACAAATTAAAATAAGAAAGCCTGCAGGCCATAAAACTTCAAAAAAAATGAAAATACGCAAATGGGAGACGGATTCCAGCAAAACACTAGTTATGCAGCCCCTCAAGGAACATTAATCCATTCCTTCCCATGCTCTTGAGTTGAGGAAGTCCATTCAGTCATCGTCAATGTCTGGATCAAGGTCATATCTTTGAGGCAACCTCTTCTTGGGGGGTTTCATCTAGGTTATGAATGTTTTCCCATCAACTTTAGTCCTAGTGTTTGATGCAATAATTTTTGAAACGGTTGGTTTTGGTGACTCCAGATTTTTCTTAGCCACCTTATAGTCTATGAGATTTACTGAAGAAGAACTCATGGAAAAATTTAATGGGAGTATTGTGGGAAGTGCACAAAACCACTAGCTTTTATAGGGGAGATATTCCTCGAGTAGATCACCTGGTTAAAGGGTAGGAACTTGAAAGATGCAACATCATCCTTAGGAAAAGAATGCCACAAAAAAAAACCCTTTTTTAGGTTTTGGAAATTGTGCCATTTTACTCGACTAATGCAGACGACGAACTTCAAGGAAGTGGATTCAAACCATTGTCTCCATGCTAGTTGCAAACAAACTAAGGGATATGATATTTAGAGCCAAAATCCATGCAACACAAGGGTTTTATTTAACTAAGTTGTGGTAGTGGGAGGATTGAGGATCCCTACGTCTCAAGAGATCGTTACCAGTATTGAAAGATTGTGGTGCCAAAATTGGAATCATGACAATGATGGCAGGCTGTCTTAATTCGACAGAATATGAATAATTGATTAGTTCAAATCGACGGTCAAAAATCCATTGAAATCTCTCAAGAAAGTCGAAAAGGCCAACCTTCTTGGTCGACTACATATCTGTTGAAACTGGCTTTTTAGGGGGCAATTTGTTAGATGAAGATTTCGACCAGGTATTAGCTAAAGATTTCGACTAGGATCATAAGGTTTTTGCATGTTAGAATAAGTCCATGAAAGCATAAAAAAGGAGTTGTCCGGCCCAGCCAGGAAAGAGGGAACATGATAATGGGTTGACAAGCAGAATAAACGAAGAAAAGTATAGCCCATGGAAGGAAGGCGTTGAAGCATTTCGATGCTACCCAGGATAACCATTAGGTCGAAGACTTTTCGACACGCCATTCAAAAAGTTATGAAGAAAACTACTCAAGGAAGTGGGGGAAAGTAGTGGGCAATTACCATGGGAGTGGGGTGATAGGTGTCAACCTTAGATTTGTTGGAGAGTGTCTGACTGTTATTTTTCATGTCTATTTAAGTAGATTTCAATTTCAGAATTCAAGGCCGCATTACTTTGCATTATAAAAGGGACATACTCAAAGTATCAAACGTTAAGAGAAACGAGTTAACCCCCTACACAAAATGTACGAAAGCGTCCAAACATTTATCTTTCCAAGTCATTTTAATTCCAAGCAATTTTAATACTTGTCTTTGTTTTATCTTTTTTCCTGCTTTTGTTTCTTTTCCCTTTATTTGAGCAATCTGCGAGCGTTTGCATAAACACAAAAAACTCATAAAAAACCCCCATTACCATCTTACACTGTAAAATTCTACCGTATACTTAATCGGACAGAGTAGTCTTGGGACTCAATTGGACAGTCCCGCAAGTAAACCTTTCAGAAAGGAGGTTAGCGACTTATTCGCACGAAATCCACGTGCGAACACCACCGAAATTTATTTATACCAAGAAGAAAGGGAAATATCGATAAAACCCAAGGGAAAGAGAAACGGTTAAGGGAGTCAGTTATTTGAGGGGAAGGTATTAGAATTCCTCGCATTCATCGTACTCGACGGGAACAATTTTGATTGTTCTTTGCTCGGATGGGTGTTATTATCTAAAGGTTACTTGCGGAAAAAAGGTTTTAACTTAAAGTGCTCGCGAAGGATTAGGATCCTCGTGCCTATGTATCCTTATAGTGCAATGAGAAAATCAGAGCTCTGTATTTCAAAGAACTAAGGGTGAAAATGAAGGAAGGTTGAAAGAAGGTTGAAAGCAAATGATGGTTGAAAGAAGGTTGTAAGTGAAGGAAGGTTGCTCGCCAAAATCTTGCGATCTTGTGTCTATGTATCCTCATAGTGCAATGAGAAATTCAGAGCTCCGTAGTTCATGGAACTGAGGAAAAGAAGACAAATGGTCATAACCAAAAGAAGGAAATAAAAGATTGATTAATTAAAGTGCGAAAGAGTGAGACGCTAACTAATATATGGTGATTTAGCCAAAGAGTAAAACAAAGGTGTGATGTTGACCAATAAATGGTGTGGCCAAATGAGAAACAAATGAGAAACAAATGAGTATTGTTTGAATAGTGAAAGTATGGTCTGAACCAAAGAATATGAAATTCTCAAAGTATATGACTCTGTTTGGTAAGTCATATTTTTTAGCTTATATCTTATAATCTCATATGACAATTTAAACCTGTTTAGTAACGATCTTTTCATCATGAGCTTATAACTTATTTTACCAACTTATAGCTTATTTTTTAGACGTTATTTCAAATAGCGTTTTAGCTTATAGCTTATCATTTTTTCTTCCATTTTTATCCTTATTATTTTAACAAATCTTTTATCCTTTATAATTTATTTTGATTTAAAATAAAATAAATATTTATTAAATATCTCTTATTCCATTTTACATTTATAAGTTAGTTAACTGTTAATTTTACCGAACACTTTAATTAGCTTATCAGCTATCAGTCATCAATCATCAGCTATAAGCTATAAACTATTAGTCATCAACCATAAACTATAAGCTAGCTTATCAGTCAACTGCTATTTTTACAAAATAGACCCTATAACTCTATAGGCATAAAGGGATGTCATGGTCTATAACCATACAAGGAGGATGAATGATTGCCAAGGTTTATGACCTTATATGCAAATAACTGAATTGTCATGGTCTATAACCCTGTGAGGCAAGAGAGATTGCCAAGGTGTATGATCTTATAAGAAAAGAACTGAATTGTCAGGGTCTATATGTGAGTCAAAAGATATTACCAAGGTCTATAACCTTATAAACAAAGAACTAAATTCCAAAGGTTTATAAGCTTATAAACAAAGAATTGAATTTCCAGAGACAAACTTTAGAGGAAAAAGATTTGCCAAAGCATGAGACTAACATGGCAAATATGAGAGCGTCTATCTAAGCATGGGACTAACAAGACAAATTTGAGAAGAAAACGGGTTGTCAAGGCATAAGACTACCATGGAAAACATGAGAAAGATAGAACACGCGCGCGAGAGAGAGATATAATTTTATCAAGCATGAAACTAATAAGACAAACTTGAAAGAAAAAGAGTTTGCCAAAACACGAGACAAAGATGAAAAACATGAGAGGTGTTGGTCCAGAGATGATTGTTTGACCATGAGGTGCTTAATCCATATAGGTATGAATGCCAAAGAAGATTGTTTGGTCTAAGAAAAAGAGTGTAATGTTGTCAATTGAATGAGACTTTGTCAATCATTTAGTCAAATTGTACTAAAGTCTATTAGTAGAGATGAATACTACAGGCACTGGGTCATTCCTCCCATACCCAAATATATTCAAAATGAGGGTAGAAATTCTCCATTCTCATTACTTCTCTATCACTTAAGGCTCGCGATGCACAATTTGAATTGCAATTGAAAAGTTGTTTGAAAAAGATTCTTTTTGGTGTGCCTGGTGGATGGAACAGTGATCCAACCTTAATGTCTTGAGTCCTCAGAGTCTTGCATATGAAAACTTGTCTTGAGTGATCCAGGACAATGCAAGTGTAAAAATCTAATTTAATCAAGTAATCAAGGATCTTATGATCACTTGAATGAATATGAATCATAAGGGGGAACATGCAATTGTTCATTAAAAGGTCATACAAAAGTCCTAAATTATAATCTAATTAATTGATCAAAAATAAATTTGATCGACTAATCAAATCAATAAAAGGAAATCATGAATTAACAAAAGAATTAATTAAGATTAAGATAACATGAAGAAATAATCAAAGGAAATAAAGTGTTAAAGTTAGTGCTAACATGTAATATTAATCCTAATCTACTTGCTAATTAGTAACTCTAATGCTAGCCTAAAAATATTAATAATTTCTAAACCTAATTAATTTTATTTATTTAATTACCAATTAAATTAGGATATGTAGTATTAATAGATTAGATAAATTAAACTAACTTAATAATTATAATAGGAAAACATATAATATAACTTTAAAAAAAACTAAGAGCGCATGTAATAGAAATTAATAATTATAATAGTATAGTAGTAAGATATCCGTGTTCTCACATGGATAAAATTATTTGATACGATATATAATATATTTAAATGTACATGTAATTTTGAAACGTAATAAAATATATTTATATACGTATCTATATTTGGAATTAACTATTAATTTTAAAATGAACAATAATTATATAAATTCAATTATATTAAAATACAAATAGAAAAAAAGAACTTGTGAGATGATTTTTTTTAATATTTGATAATAACGATGTTATTGAAATTCTGGTATGACAGACTCAGATGTCTAATATGATGTTGAGACATCTTATCTGTTACTTATAAACATGGTAAGGCATACATATCAGTACTTAAATAATTCTGATATATCAGAGTCAAACATGCTACAGGATGTTGTGACATCTGATAGGACATTCAGTTCAGGTACTGCATAAAACATAAAAGATATAAAGAACACAGCAGAATTGTTAACCCAGTTCAGTGTATCTCCACACTTACATCTGGGGGCTACCAAGCCAGGAGGAAATCCACTATAAGTAATATTAATTCTAGACTTAAACCACCCAGTTTAATCTTTCACTTAATATCTACCCAATGCAATTTCTACCTAAGACACAACTTAGATATAAGTATCAACTCACTCCCCCTCAATCACACAGTGATCTTTTACAATGATTAATAAAATTGAAGTCACCCTTCAAACACAACAGCTTGATCTTACTTAAAAGTTTCAATCAAGACACAATACTTCTCTTGCTTACAAGCTTCGAGAATCACAAGTGAAACAGCCACAATAGAGTTCCTTGTTACGCACGGCTGCCACAAGAACACAACCCTAATAATGTTTACATTTTCGGTTGATTGGGTTCATTCTAAACTAGGTTACAAGGTTTCTTTTATAACCTATTCCCAACTGGATTTGGGCCTAAACAATCACAACAATAGCTGCTACAAATATGCAGAAAAAAACTGCTACAAATATTCCAAAAGATCTTCAAATCTAAAAACTCCTAAAATATCTCTAAATATAGAAACCTATATTTTTCAATATTTGCCTTCAATTTAAATTGAGTCTTTAAGATCTTCTAAATCAGCACCCTTTAAATCAGCGCCACATATGATTGCATAATATCTCCAGAATATTCTGCATAATTCAGATCTGATAAATCCCACTGTCATCACCTTGAATTAGGGTTAGTTAGTTTGTTACCTCCTTAATTCAAGGTGAATTAGTTATTCTGTTATACTGAAATCAGATAACTAATCTCCCTAAAGATGCGCCTTGTATTGCTTATCTCTTTCCAATTAATTCCAGATAGATTCCCCTGAATTTACTCAGTTCTGTTACGCATTAATTAATTCTGGTAGCAGGTTTGAGATGTCACAACATCTGTTGGGACATCCTGAAAAACTGAACTTACTTCATTTACTGATACAATGTCACAACATCTGATGTGACATCCTGTAAACTGAACTTATATCATTAACTGATACAATGTCCCAACATCTGGTGTGACATCCTGATATCTTGACTTAAGTTCATTAACTGTTACTCTGTTTGACAGTGTCACAACATCTGGTGTGACATCCTGAACTAAGTTCAACACTTCTTGTTTGATATCTATATGTAACACATGACAGTAATGTTGTCATGACAGTTGCAGATGTTTCAACATTTTCTTTGACATCTGTCATGACATTTGCATATGTTTCAACATCTTCTTTGACATCTGTCTGTAACATATGACAGTAATTCTATCATGACATTTGCAGATGTTTCAACATCTTCTTTGACATCTGACTGTAACATATGACAGTAATTCTGTCATGACATTTGCAGATGTTTCAACATCTTCTTTGACATCTGATTGTAACATATGACAGTAATTCTGTCATGACATTTGCAGATGTTTCAACATCTTCTTTGACATCTTCCAATTATTATAACCACATTTATTTGTGTCACCATGTCAGGACATCATGTTTGACATGTTCTTCCAGAATCTATACCATGTTAATTTAACATATGGAACTTCTTATTCAACATTTTCCAGCCATATTAGTTTTACCAAACATAATGTCAATCATAAAATAATAGCATTAACAATCTCCCCCTTTGGCTTATTTTGGCTAAAACTAATTTACATACAGGTGTAGTAGTACCTTATGTAGAAGTTCCTTAACATCACATCTTCATATCAGACCTCACACTATTACTTCTCCCCCTTTTTAGCCATAATAAACATAGAGGTATATAATCTCCATAAGCTTGAAACACACACAAGCTTCACAATTCCTCAAGAATCAAACATAAACTGCAGAGAGCAGCTTTATATAATATAGCCTTCTAGACTCTTAGGATACTCCTTATCTGGTTAAGGTATTACTCCCCCTTAACACCACAAAATCAGGTGCACATACTTGTAACACACTCCCCCTATCTAGGATACTCCATGCTTCTTTGTACATTGATGAAAGGAAAACATAAGACGCATCTTCATGTCTTCAAGAGCTCCCTCTCTGTTCAATTCCCAATTGAACACATTCACTTCTTGTACCAAAGCATACCTGATTCCTTTCTGGGTTTGTAGTTACCACAGACTACACAAGATGAACATCTTCTAGCACACAGGTTCTTGACATTAAGCCTTTACACACCAAAGGACATACAATCCAGATAAAACACATCCAAACTAATTATGACATTAGAGTGAATGTCCACAAACAAACTTCCAAGCAATCAATACCTGATATACTTCAGTCTCTTCTACATGTTTCTTCCAATATAGATCATCTACTTCATCATTCTCCCATATGATTAGGTAGTCTAATAATAGAAACCATGTAGATAAACACCCCAGATAATGTACTAACACTTAGTTAGACCATTTTTCATACACCAAGACCTTATCACCATGATCCTAGATGTGCACCACCAACTGGACTTACTGTAGCATAGTAATCCAAGAACTGAAAATCTTCAACTACACTGTGCCACCAGTTAGAATCAGAAATCCAGAAAGAATGATAAACTCTCATCCACCTTCAAGAAGAATAAATCCTCTTGAGTCTTCAACTCATCACTCCTCTGCCCAAGAGCAATTTGTTCCAAGACAATCCTCAAGAACAACCAGCTGCCACACTCTGATTATCTTGATTCTTCGAATCCACTTTAAAGATCAACCAATTACCACATTTTGATAACCTCCTTTATGAATCCTCATATGAAAAAGCCAATTGCCACTTTTGTCTTCTTCACGTTTATAATAAATCTTCCAAAGATATCCTGATCAATAAAGTTGATCTTCACCAAGCTGTCAAGATAAAAGGCCTTATGAAGCATTCAATCCTTATAGATCATTTTATCTTGATTTATGTGTCACTTCACCAATTAGACTCTGATGTTGAACTAGATGTTTAAACATTATTAGCCCACATCCATCTGTTAAATTCAGGTCCTTCTTCTGCCACTTGAAAGAACCTCCTTCCTTTATAGAACAAGAGTTCCATGCTCTCATAGACTTGATTTATCCATCAAGTTTGAGTAAACAACCTCCATTCTATTGGTTTTGCAGAAATTCCTACCGATAACACATATTGATGAGAAACTTCCAATGTTTCTCCAAAGTCTTCAAACCTGCCACTGTCTGATTATTCAGAAGGAATAGTTAAGAACTACACCTCATAACTATACCAAGGATGCCACCTTTCCTTGAGTAAGGCATTCTAAACAAATTTATGATATCGCCACCTATCTTAACTCCATGATGAGCATTCTGGACTACACCTAGATCAGAAATAAACCAATCCAAGTAGTCATCAAGATTATGATATGTTCATGGTCTTTCATCTCCATCTTCAGAATCAACAATATCCAGACCAGTTCTTGCCAAGAAACTTTCCAGAAATACATAACTCCTATCACACAAGACTGAAGCCAATGCTACAGCTTATGCAATACCTCTCCCATGATTCTGCACAAACTCTGATGATAAGATGTTCCAACATCTTTTTGAACATCACCAATCTTGAATCACAAGGATAATCAATCAAATATTTGTGAACTCCACAAACAACAATTGATCTTAAATCCTTGTATAATACCTTATCAGATAGTTCTACACAATCTGATCTTTTAATTTTGAAGGATTTTAAGGTTAGCTCCAGATAAGATTAGCAAGATATCCTCATGTCATGGATAAACAATACTCCAGCTGAGCATAAACTCCACTAATTCTCAATTTCACACCCCTGATGAACATACAAAGAGCACAACTGATAAATATCCACACTTGATTTTATATTCCAAAACAGATGCTCTTAGTTTGCTTGCTACAAAGGGTTCATACTGCCACTATCCATGACTAGTAGTGGAAGAGACTACCAGTTCAACAACCATTCTGATCAGACTTCCCAATCTGACATTCTTCCCTTGCTTCTAGCAATTGTTGGTCACATTGCTAGCTTTAATCATGACCAAAGTCATGCATTTATCACCCACATTTGTAGATACATTTAGAAGCTTCTTCATCTTCAGATTCATCATCAGATTCATCAGTATTTTGAGCAACCTCTTCCAGCTCCAGCCTTTGAATTACTTCCTCAAGCTTTTTCTTCCTGGCATCCAGCTTTTTGCAAGTGTTCTTCAGATCTGCAATCAAGGCAGCTTTGGATATGGGAGTCTTTGCTTTTGAAGGTCCAGCAGATGTCCTAGTGGGAGCTTCAACATCAGCAGCATGATGGCTCAAGAAAAGTTTGTAATGGAAGGCCAGAGGACTTTTTCTTTTGCAGACTGAATCCTTCTCAGTGAGGATACTTGGATACTGGCTTAGTATGATTCCACATAGCAGAGAGGGAAAAGCAATGGGAAGATTTGTTGTTGATGTTTCTGCATGCTTTAGGGTTTGATCAAAGATGTAAGCCCCAAAGTCCTGCTTTGTTTGGGTGCCCACAACATATATGAATCTTCCCAATCCAGTTGCTATTGAAGAAGTATGGTTGGTAGGGACCCTGTTTACAGTGCCAATCCTATGCAGCATTGCATACTTCCTTGTTAGCAAGCTAACAGAAAGTTTGCCCTTGACTGGCCAAGCTTTGACTTGATTGGCAGTAATGACCTTGCACACCTAGTTATTTGTCTTACCCAGCTCATTAGGTCCATCAGATTCTTTCCCTAGATAATGGTTGATAACCCTAGGAGAGAATTCCACACATCTCCCTCTTACATAGACTTTTTTGAATTCATCTGATTTACCTTCAGCACAGTCCTCTTGTAGGTTGACACAGAATTCCTTGACTAGCAGCTCATAGCAAGGTGAAAAGTTTGATACTGTTTTGAATAAACCAGCAGAAGAAATTAGGTCAATTACCTCAGTGCACTCAAGTGCATTGCTGCCCAGCTCTCTTTCAAGTGCTACCCTTCTTTGGTATACAAATTTCCATCTTCTCACACTTGACACATGATGGAATGAAACATTGTCCAGAGGAGCTTCTGGAACAGCAGAGGTGGACCTTGAGGGTGCTGGTTTCTTCTTTGGTTGGGATGTTGGAACATCCTCTTCAACATCTGAATCTGGTGGAGTTACAACTTTCCTCTTTTGGGTATTCACCTTGTTCCATTGTTTAGTAGGACCAAATACCACTTTGGCCTTGTCTTTCTTTGGAGTAGGCTGCTTCTTTTCAGGAGTTGAATGTCCTGCAGTCTTCTTTTCCTTTTTAGCCCTAAGCCTTTTGGCTATGCTAGGGTCCACAGAAGCAATGATCTCTGTGTCAGAGTCATTATCTAAGTCTTCAACATGCAGCATAGATGCCTCCTCTTCCAGGTTAGGAGTAGGTTCCAAACATATGTGATCATCACACATTTGTCTAGCACCCAAAGCATCCATCATGTTAGCAGGATATCACACCAGTTTCCTTCTTCTGGAACACAAAACTAAGCTTGGTTCTGAAACATTATTGCTTTCAAGATTACTATCTTTTCTTTAATCAGCTCCAACTGAAGTGCTATAACATTATGAAAGATACTTTGCACACATACAATAGACAGTAGCATCTCAAAGAGTATTCAGCTTCATAGCTTCAGAAATCCTAACAAAAATATTTTAGGTCTTTGATTCAACATTTACCATAAACTGTTGATGTGTAGTGTGGTGTCAAGCCATTAGGATTGACATATCAATTCAGCTTCTTTCTTGATGAAACTTCCTTCAGTTCATGATTTAGACAATCATAAACATGTATCTTCACAAGAGAGATTTTCTCCAGCTACACCTAAACAACATAGGACACCATAACCAGGAAGAATATCCTCATTAGGTCACCATAAATAAGCTTAAGAGATAACTTATCAAGATTTTCACTCCCGCATGAAAGATTTGATAATTATACTCTTTTGTTTTGGCTCCAACCTCTTCTTTCATCAAGAACCACAACATTCTGAACAAAGTGTTCTCCAGTTCTGTAATCACATGATAGAACATCAAACTTGACATTATGAACTGAAGTTTTACAACAGCCTTTGTAGGAAGTACTGGGAAACCACTATCATCATAAATAATAGAGCAATTCCTTATAAATTGTATGATCATCAATTCAGATACATATATAACTCCCCATACAAGAACAACCAGAACATTTCCCAACCACAGTGCATCTAATCCAAGTAACACACAAACTTGGTATAACTTCAGAATATATCAGAGGCACATGCAGCAATACATAAGTTGAACCCAAACCTCACAGAAAACAAAATACAAGCCTCCTTCAAATATAGAATTCTCTGAACCAAGATGTCAGGACATTCTGTCTGACATCATAGCTACACAGCAATTCACCAGCAAATTTCCAGCCCTGATAACACCAGACTGGTCCAATATACACCATATGATGAATAGTCCATCCTCCACTTCTAGGGATCATTCAAACGCCAATATGAACCTCTCAAGTTCCAACAGCTTTTCATTATATCATCCTTCTTCCTTTACCATGAACCAGAAAGTATCCCCCTTAGATCTCATCCAGAAACAGACTAGGATGCCTGCTCTGATACCAATTGAAATTCTGGTATGACAGACTCAGATGTCTAATATGATGTTGAGACATCTTATCTGTTACTTATAAACATGGTAAGGCATACATATCAGTACTTAAATAATTCTGATATATCAGAGTCAAACATGCTACAGGATGTTGTGACATCTGATAGGACATTCAGTTCAGGTACTGCATAAAACATAAAAGATATAAAGAACACAGCAGAATTGTTAACCCAGTTCAGTGTATCTCCACACTTACATCTGGGGGCTACCAAGCCAGGAGGAAATCCACAATAAGTAATATTAATTCTAGACTTAAACCACCCAGTTTAATCTTTCACTTAATATCTACCCAATGCAATTTCTACCTAAGACACAACTTAGATATGAGTACCAACTCACTCCCCCTCAATCACACAGTGATCTTTTACAATGATTAATAAAATTGAAGTCACACTTCAAACACAACAGCTTGATCTTACTTAAAAGTTTCAATCAAGACACAATACTTCTCTTGCTTACAAGCTTCAAGAATCACAAGTGAAACAGCCATAATAGAGTTCCTTGTTACGCACGGCTGCCATAAGAACACAACCCTAATAATGTTTACATTTTCGGTTGATTGGGTTCATTCTAAACTAGGTTACAAGGTTTCTTTTATAACCTATTCCCAACTGGATTTGGGCCTAAACAATCACAACAATAGCTGCTACAAATATGCAGAAAAAAACTGCTACAAATATTCCAAAAGATCTTCAAATCTAAAAACTCCTAAAATATCTCTAAATATAGAAACCTATATTTTTCAATATTTTTCTTCAATTTAAATTGAGTCTTTAAGATCTTCTAAATCAGCACCCTTTAAATCAACGCCACATATGATTGCATAATATCTCCAGAATATTCTGCATAATTCAGATCTGATAAATCCCACTGTCATCACCTTGAATTAGGGTTAGTTAGTTTGTTACCTCCTTAATTCAAGGTGAATTAGTTATTCTGTTATACTGAAATCAGATAACTAATCTCCCTAAAGATGCGCCTTGTATTGCTTATCTCTTTCCAATTAATTCCAGATAGATTCCCCTGAATTTACTCAGTTCTGTTACGCATTAATTAATTCTGGTAGCAGGTTTGAGATGTCACAACATCTGTTGGGACATCCTGAAAAACTGAACTTACTTCATTTACTGATACAATGTCACAACATCTGATGTGACATCCTGTAAACTGAACTTATATCATTAACTGATACAATGTCCCAACATCTGGTGTGACATCCTGATATCTTGACTTAAGTTCATTAACTGTTACTCTGTTTGACAGTGTCACAACATCTGGTGTGACATCCTGAACTAAGTTCAACACTTCTTGTTTGATATCTATATGTAACACATGACAGTAATGTTGTCATGACAGTTGCAGATGTTTCAACATTTTCTTTGACATCTGTCATGACATTTGCAGATGTTTCAACATCTTCTTTGACATCTGTCTGTAACATATGACAGTAATTCTGTCATGACATTTGCAGATGTTTCAACATCTTCTTTGACATCTGACTGTAACATATGACAGTAATTCTGTCATGACATTTGCAGATGTTTCAACATCTTCTTTGACATCTGACTGTAACATATGACAGTAATTATGTCATGACATTTGCAGATGTTTCAACATCTTCTTTGACATCTTCCAATTATTATAACCACATTTATCTGTGTCACCATGTCAGGACATCATGTTTGACATGTTCTTCCAGAATCTATACCATGTTAATTTAACATATGGAACTTCTTATTCAACATTTTCCAGCCATATTAGTTTTACCAAACATAATGCCAATCATAAAATAATAGCATTAACAGTTATCTTTCAAATTAAGATAATTACCGATTAAAATAAAATATGTATTGAGTGACCCGTAAAATAGAAAGAATGATACAATATACAATGTTTATATACAAATGTAAATTTGAAATGAGTTATTTAATTGTAAATTGAAAAATAATCATGCAAAAAGAAAAAAAAATAACTCGTGAGATGAAGAAAGACAAAAAAAGAAATTTTTTGATGTGATAATGACCCGTGAGATAAAAAAATTATTTGATGCGATATAAAATGTATTTAGATACAAATGTAAAATTTAAAATGATATATTTGATTTTAAAATGAAAAATAATTATATGAATTAAAGTGTATTAAATAATTATATAAAAAGAAGAAAAAAAAGAATTATGAGATGGAGAAAGAAAAAAAATTAATATTTAAAAGTAAGAAATTTGTCTCTCAAATTAAGATAAATGTTGATTATAATAAAATAGATATTATATTGATACTAACCAGTGAGATAAATAAATTTTTAATTTTATTAAAATTAAAAAAATAGATCCTTAGTATTTTTAGTGATAATAAATAAATAGAGAAAAAAATTAAAATGAAAGTGATAAAGTGTAGAAAAAAAATTAGAGATTTAAAATTTAAATAAAGGAAAAAAATAAGTGTATATAATTTTTAATTGTAATTTAATTGGTAGAAGTTAATAAATAAATGTCACTCGTTATAATGTAGTATGAGATGACAATAAAAAAAGTAAACGTTAATTAATTACTAAAATGTTATTTATTAATGTAAATAACTTGTAGTGAAAAGACAATTTTGAAAATTCATTATATGGAGTTATATATATATATATATATATATATATATATATATATATATATATATATATATATATATATATATATATATATATATATATATATATATATATATATATATATATATATATATATATATATATATATATATACACACACACACCAAAGGTGTAATACAGCGGAATCATGATCGATATTGATATAATGAAAGATGAGTATAGAGATATGGTTGAGAGAATTTTATAAAAACTAATATATTTGAACTTCAAAAACTTGTTTTACAAAAGAAACTTATATCCCTTTATATAGGGAAGCTAAGGCTTACTATTTAAGCCGGTAACAATTACTTACAATAGCCGGTAAACTACTAGACAAGTTGTATAATTAATGTTAGGTACTCACTGGGCCCCATCGACACATTAATTATGACAAAAAACAAAAAAACTTTTACAAAAGAAAAATAATTGCATACATTTATGCCTAAAGATAAGATTATTACTCCAATAGTATTATGAAGTGGCAGACAAGATAAGATTCCTTCTTGTCTTTATTTCTTTGTCTTGAGATTCTCTTGACAAAATAAGATTCCTTTTCTTGTTTTTATATCTTTGTTTTGAGATTCTTTTTTGTTTTCATATATTTGTTTTTGATTCTTTAGACAAGATAAGAATCTTTTTCTTGTCTTCTTTTGTTTGTCTTTTGATTCTTATTTCATTGCTTTTCCTTTTTCTTTTTGGGCCATAGATTGAATCATTGCGTCCCAGAAATCCTCTGCAGTAAGGTCATCTGCTTGAGCTTCTCCTGCCAAGCAGTCAAAGTTGTGGGAATCAATTGATCCCATGGAAGAGCTGGCCTTCATAGATGAATCTTCATCTTTTGCTGATTTTGTTGGGAAGGTGGAGAAGAATTGGTTCTTCATATAATCCAATGCTCTAATCATGATTTCATCTTCTGATTCATTTGGATATTTTATCTGGAAGAAGTTCTTCAAATTTCCCATAGACATTTGTTGGGAACTTTGCTCCTTGACCTTATTATTTTGGGCTTCAGCTATAGATGTTTGAATTAAAATTACTTTGTTCTAGACCTCTTCGAAACTCATTTTATTCCACCATTTATAGAAGAAATTTCTTTCTAAAATGGGGATGTTGAATTTATCTTGAGATATGGTGACTGACCATCTCCATATCCAAGGAATCTAAAATTTGGCAAAGAACAAAAATGGACATTGTCCGGTGATCAAATTGTTTGATAATTTTTTTATAACAAATGGGTTATTGTCGCACCAGGGATTATATAAATCCAGTAATTCTTTGGGTAATATTTCCAAAGACGGACCAAATTTAGTCCATCATTAATAAAATCAATTTGGTATAGGTTTATTAACTATCTCTGTGTTTATTGAAAAAAACCAAGAGTGCTTATTCTTAGGATTTTGATAATAAAAAGCTTCAGTAAAAGCTTGGACATAGTCCCAGTAATTAAAGTAAATATACTTTCCTTCTGAAATTTTTATTGCTTTTTCATCATTTGGGTTGAGACTTCATTCTCTAGGTAACAAAATTTTGTTAATATGACATTTACTGAAGTTTATAAAACTTTCAGGATTATTGTTCTGGTAGTGGTGAGTAAATGTTACCGATTCGGTAACAGTTAGAGGAATTTCTAGGTGAGGTCTAGACTTCCATGAAGACCTGGATATCCTCTTGATTCGAGGTATCTAACTTTGATAGACCATCCATCATTTGGATTAATCTTAATATCTTCATCATCAATATACATGATTTTTTCAGTTATTGGATTTTCAAAATAATCCATTTGCTCTTGAGGTGGGTTATTAACCGCAACTTCCTTGTAGGAAGTAATTTTACTAGAGGATGAGGAAGGGATATCTTCCTTTTTTGATGAAGATGCAGGCAACTGCTGCATTTTTCTACCTTTATAGACTATAGTCCAATCCTCTATTAGAGGAATGTTTGATTCTGGCTGGGGTAACATATTGTTACTCCCTCTTCCACCACGGCCATAACCGCGGCCTCTACCCCTATATGGGGTCATCATTTTTTCCCTGCAAAAATTCACGAGTTAGATAATCAGCAAGTGAATTATTTTCACCTTTAATATGTTGAATATCAAATTCAAACATAGATAATTGAGATTGTCAGCTAGCAAAGATTTGCTTAGCAAAAAGCTTTTTAACATCTTTTTCAATAATTGATTTAGCTGAGCTACAATCAATTTTTAATAAAAATTTCTTATTAAGAAGATCATCTTGAAATTTAGAAATACATTTTATAATAGAAAGCATCTCTTTCTTAATAGTAGAATATTTTTCCTGGGTAGGATTCCATTTTCCAGAAGTAAATATGACCAAAACTTCTTTTGATGTATCAGGTATTATTTGTTTGAGGATTCCTCCATATCCTAAGTCTGAAGCATCAGTTTCAACAATTTTGAAATACTTAGGGTTAGCAAGAGATAAACAAGACAAACATTTAACTTTATTTTTAATTCTTTGGACTGCCTGAGAATGTTCATCTGTCCAAGGGTCAGGATTCTTTTTAAGCCTAGCATGTAATATGGCAGTATCTTTAGCAAGATTTTCATAATAATCTACTATGTAGTTGAGACTACCAAGAAACCTTTGTAATTGTTTTTTATCTGTAATAATATTGGGGAATTTAGAAGCAAATTCAATACTTGTTTGTATAGGAATTATAGTTCCTTGGTCAATTTCATGACCTAAAAATCTAACTTTTGTTTGAAAAAGTTTCATCTTAGGAGCATATATAACTAGTCCATTATGTTTAACTAATCCTTTGAATATTTTTAAATGTTTAATATGTTGATCTATAGTTTTAGAAAAAACTAAGACATCATCAATATAAACAATAATAAATTCTGTATAAGGATTAAAAATATCATTCATAATATTTTGAAATTCTGAAGGGGCATTTTTAAGGCCAAAAGGAAGGAAATTTCATTCATAATGTCCAAAAGGTACAGTAAATGTCGTTTTATACTTATCAGATTCATTAATCTGAATTTGCCAATAACCAGATTTCATATCAAACTTAGAGAAGATTAAAGTATTGTTTAATCTATCTAAAAGATCCTTTTTATTAGGAATATGATACCTAATACATTTTAACACTTTATTAAAAGGTTTGTAATTTATAACAAGTCTAGGGACACCTCTTTCCTTTTCAGCAGCATTATTGACATAAAAAGTTGTACAACTCCAAGGAGATTTGGATTTTCTAATTAATTTTTTATCTAAAATAAATTCTATTTCTTTTTTGCATAAATTCAAATACTCATGGTTCATTTGAGAAGGCATAGCTTTAGTGGGAATCTGACTTTCATTAAAGTCATCAAGATAATGTAAAGAAACAACATGTTTCTTTCTATCCCATAATGCATTAGGTAAATCATTGCAGATTTCATCTCTAAATTGTTGATCAATTAATTTAATTTGATCTTGAATTTCTGGTTTTTTAAGTTGAGAAATGATATTTAATAAATCCACTTCTTCTTTAAGAAAACAAATTTGTCTTACTTTTTTAAGAAGAATATCTTTAACTTCATTAATCATCCTAGTATGAGGATCAGTAATAAATTCAAAAGTAATTCTTTTAATATTGATAATAGAAGTAATTCCCTTTTGGTCAACATTAACCAAAGGCATAATTTTATGCAGAAAAGGAGTTCCTAATATAATTCTATGAGTTAAATTTTTTACAAGAATAAAATGAGAAGGTAAACAAACATCTTTGTTACAAACATAAGCATTAGACAGTTTATAATTAACTGTAAGTTTATCTCCTCTAGCTTGGGTAAGAGACTGTGTAGTTTTATCAAAATATTTAGTGGGAATAATTCCTTCTTGAAGGCAATTTAAATCAGCACCACTATCAATAAGGGCAACTTAATTTTCTAATATAAAATTTCTATTAATAACTAAAGTTATTCTAACAAACCATTTTTGAGAGGTTACTCTATCAATGAGAGAAAGAAATTCATTACTATGTGAAAGATTACTAGTTGAAGTTATTTCTTCAATCTTTGCATTATTAGATTCTAAAAAAGTGTGTCTTTGAGATAAACCATAGTTTTCTCTTTTAATCTGAGATATTTCATTTTTTAAGAGATTTATTTCTCTATGTAAATCCATAATAGAAACAGGAGTTTCACGAATGTTAGACTGTCGAAATCTAGACAAAACCTCACTTAATTGGTAAGGTGCTTCTGTAATAATAGGAAAATCCTTTTTTGAGTTTTCTTGAATTAAGACCTCAAGCATTTTTCTTTTTAATTTTTGATCAGAAATGGATTCTATAGCTTTTATAGCTTCATCTTGTTCTGAGGTTAAAACATTTAACCCATTCATATCAACGATTGATTTCCAGTAATTTAATTGATTACATTGACAATCATTATTGTCAGAATATTTAGAAGAGCTCTTATTAGAGGATTCATAAGTCATATTTATATCTTCTTCTGGAAAATAATTTTCAGAATCAGAATTGAGAAGTAAGACTTTTTCTAATTGAGAACGTAATTGTTCATCTTCTATCTCATTAAGAGCTATTTTAGTCCAACATTGGTTGGCATAATGGCCAGATTTGCCACATTTAGGACATGTTATGTCAAGCCTTTTGGCTTTTCTTTTGCCTTTTGGATCAAAAGATTTTTCTTTAGGTATACTTTTATTGTAGTGACTTCTTTTCTTATTTCTATAAGAATTTTTATAGGAATTTTTTGGCTTATCCCTATAAGGTTTATTGCGGAAAAATTTTCCTTTTTTCTTTTTACTATCTGGAGATTTTCCTAGATCAAAAGCAAATTATTCGCAAAATTCATCAAGTTGGTGTTTCTCAGAAAGCTTTTGCTTTTTAAGTTGATTTCTAAGTTTTATGTCATTACATAAAGTTAATCCTTCATTAACACAAGTGCTAATTATATGACCATAAGTAAGGTCAGAATAATTAATATTTATCCCATCATTTTTCTGTCTTAAAGATTGTCTAACCTTTTCAGAAAAGAAATGGGGTAATCCATCAATAAATTTTGCTTCCCAATGCAAATAATTGAGATTATTTAATTGATAAACTCTTGAAAGAAAAGTATCCTTATACCATCTAAAGTGGGTAAGAGAAAGACACCTAAGGTTTTGGAGAAGTGTTTAGATTTTTTCTCCAATGGGGACATTGGTTCCTACAAAATGTTGTAAGATGGAAAGACACAGAGTATACACTGCATCTTCTCCCATGGTGGTCGTAGCCACAATAGTGCTTGTACTGCTACCTGGCTCTATCTTAATGATTTTATTGTGATTAATAATTTCTAATTTTTGAGATTCAGTGAGATAATGATCCCACCAGCCTCTAAGTTGGCCAACAAATCATGTTGTTATAAAGTGTTCTATTGAACTATCTGAATTTCCATGTTGCTTGCAAACAGTGGAATACATGATCATCCTATGGATTGTATCTATAATTTTATGTCATTAAGACCATCAACATTCCATTCATAAATGGTTTTTCCTGAATAAGAATTTTGGAAGGGTTCGGGTTCCTCAAAGAGCAAATCTTGCGGTGAGGGTCGTTTATAATAATACTTTTATATGGGTTTAGGAGCATAGACAGGGTTTATACTATTATTATTATTAATGTTAAGATTACTGATGTCTAAATTAGCAAACATATCAGATAGTTGGTCAATATGGTTTTCGTTATTATCTTCAGTAATCTTCCTGAGACATAACTGTGATATTAAGGCCTTTTAACTTTTGTTCTGAAATACGAACAAATTCTTGACCATTGGTTTCCATTTTAAATCCATCTATGGAAACAGGAGGTTGCACTATAGGAACATCTGAAATAGTGGTTGTGGATATTTGTTCCTTAGGTTTATTTATATGGTCAATAATGATATCTTGACGTGCTATTTGTTTTTCTAAAAGATCTTTTATGGATAAGAGATCTTTTTCCAAAGAGATAAATTGTTCTCCTAAGCACACAAGGTAGGAATTGGTATAATTCTGAGACCTGATGACGGAATTTAATTCCTTAAGAGTAACTTGATTTTGTTCAACTCTTTGTAACTGAAGGTTAAGATAAGGGGTAGCTTCAGTATTTTGACTCAAACTTATTGTCTGTTCAGGGGGAAAGGGAGATTCCATTATTTCTCCTCTAATGTTTTCCCAAGGTCTTTGTAAAACAAGGATTTCTTCTTGTTTTTTACATTATAAAGTATTTAACAAACCATTTAACAAAAGTAACGAAATCTTGCTCAAGGCTCATTTGAGTGTAGTATTCATCTTTAAATTGGGTTAATTCAGGTTTTGAAAATTTTCCAAAATACCAATTTCTAAATTGAGTGTATCTCTCATGTTGAAACTCATCATTGACAAGTTTTCTCAGCTTACTACCAAGGGAATAATCGAACATTATAATTGGAAATCCATATCTGACAGAGTAGGTGATTCTACTCTTGGGGTATTGGGTTTTTGATAAATCCCTTGGGGAATTCTATTTTCGCTAAGTCTTATATTCTCAATGACTTCTATCTCTTCCCTTATTTGAGATGTAGAAGGTCTAGGTAATTGGCTAGAAGTTGTGTAAAATTCACTAAGTGAGTGTCTAGAAGATAGGGATATGGGTATCCTAATTATTCTTTTAGGAGTGAAGTTTATTTCTAAATCTCCTTCAGTAGTCTGAATTATTTGATATATATACCTATTAAGGATAGGTTCAGGATCTATTTCCCGAGGGAGAGACCATGTCTCTGGAAAGTTTATTTCATCCCACTTTATTAATCTATTGGTTGCAACATTGGAAGTTAATAAATTGGTTTGAACCAAAGTAGTAGTTCCAGGGAACTATAATTGCTTTGCTTTAGGATTAAGCGTAATGAGAACCTTATAATAGATTCTATAGCATATTGCTATGATTTCACTTCCAGGTTTGAAGTTGACCACCTATTTTGTATTCATGCATGCTTTATCTTGCGACACTTCTGGCCCAATCAGTCCAAAAGTGATTACGCCTTCATCAATTAAATCTTGCACTTGATGTTTAAACGTCTGGCAATCATTAACATCATGTCCAGGAGCTCCAGAGTGAAAAACACAGTAGGCGTGAGGATTCCAACCTTGGTGAAGTTTACCAGAAGGAGGAGTTAGCTTGCGACACTCAATTAACCCCATTTTGAGCAGTTGTGGGCACAACTCAGCGTAAGACACGGGTATCAGATCAATAACCCTTTCTTGCTCCTGTTGATAACGGATTGCTGCCAGTAGAGGAGCTACAAACGAAACCTGTTGAAGTCCTTCTCTTGGAAACTAAGGCGTAGTTATTCAGGAAGATCCCTGATAAGAAAAGAAAGTGCTCACTTTTTTGTCAACGATTGATGTAGGATCGGTCAGTTCACTTGTATTAGGCAACGCGGAGTTGGTTCCTATCTTAGGCTTTTCCCGACTGCCAAGGGGTGATTGCTGGTGAAGAGACTCAAACTTTAGAGGAAATTCACCTAACAACTCTTGATTTAGTGGACATCCCAAATAGATGGGAGAAACATGACTTTCTCCAGACACATGGCTATTTTTCTTCTTCAACATAGCATTCATGATTCCCGTAAGTTATTTCATCGAAGTCTTCATCAAGTTGAATTCTTCTCTCAGCAATTTCTGATCCTAGGACAACGCTCGAATGTCCACTATAACATGCCCCAGTTGGGCCTTTATCTCAGTCAGCTCCGCTCGGAGTTGTTCCATGCCCATACCCTGACAATCATGATTCAAGTTGGTAATTCTGGAGATAAACCAAGGCAGGATAAGAATATGCTCCCGAACACCTGTTACAAATGCAAGGATGTATGCAAATGCCATTTTCGGTTATTTACAAGGAATCTATCTGTTTTGATCCAAGTTTTAATGCAGAAAAATCCGACGATTTAATTCAGATATGTGATCCTTAGAAGTAACTGAACATGTATGCTAAAATGCCATGATGTCATGTATGCAACTGGCATGTGATCAGTGGTCTGACGCTGGTGTGGATCAGATAACCAAGTGTCGATGAAGATCATAATATCATTATCTCTGTACATAAATTCCATAGTTCTCAACCAAATATCATATAGGACTGGATCATATCATGGGTAACACTGGCAAAAGCAGGTATGTTGGAAGTTCAGGGTTCCTGCAAACCTGTAAACCCCTCCCAATCTCATGGGTGTGCTACTACGGGTCAACATCACGGACTCTCAAAGCCGAGTAGCAATAATACGTTCACCATTTCCGAGAAATGGCTCATGACCAAATCAGGGAATCATTTTGGCATTATGTATTACCCAGGGAGTCCTCAGCTGAGTCCGGGAAAACAAGCATCCCTCATAAGTTCCCGGCTTCAAGCACTGAAGTCGAGAAACAATAGTACATTCATCCCAAAGGGTACAATACTACTGTCATACGACCAGTTGCTTTAATCGGGTTCCTATGAGAGAACAAGGTCATCCTATGCGATTTCCTAGTGGGCCCTCGGGTGCGAATGGGTTTGCCACAAAATGTGGTCAGCCATTGTCACCACTGGAGAGGGTTGTTTCCACTAAGGTCCTTGATGATCGGTTCCCAGTGTTAGCAGCTCAGGTGGGAACATTCTATGGTCTGCCTTGGCAGTATAGAACATATCCCAAGAGAGCCTGATCTGAGTGTGGGACTCGTGAAAACTACACGTGCTCAAGACCACGCAAGCCACACAACTGTCCACTCTAAATCCTATGTGTATACTCAAGTCGAGTATTTGGCTTATCTCACAATAATCCCATCCCTCCAAGGTAAACCAGAACAGCCAGTACAGTATATGCCAGTATATACAACAATAAAGTAAATTACAAAAGCTGTAAATAAAGATGTAAAGTAAAGCGATGAACTGTAAATAAATCAGTAAAGCTAAATTAAAGCACAACAGCAAATGAATAAATACCCAAAGAAAACAAAAACAGACAAACGCTAGGATTGACTCTCAAAGGGGGAAACCATAGATTATGGGTTCGGTCCCCAGCAGAGTCGCCAGCTGTCGCTCCCGGGATTTTCATCCTAGTACAAACGCGAAAGTGGCGCAGAAAAGTTAGAGTCACCAACCATTCATTTTTATCCCGAAGGAATGGGAAAGGTAATGTTGTACAAACCTGAGGAAGAAGGAAAAGGACGAGGCCTTGCGAATCAAAGATCTGAGTCCGGAAGTCGGTTACGAATTGGGAATGTATTAGCACCCCAATCTGTCCGCCGTACCCGACGGAATCCACGCTTGTTAGTCTGTTTCAAAGGGTGAGAAATACGATGTTGTTTGAATGAAAGAATGGCTATCTAGAATGAGAGTGAAATGAGGAAAGGAGTTGGAAAAGAAAGGGGAAAATGTAGGGAAAATAAAGAATGTGCTCGAATGGGCCCTACCCCACTGCCTACGTACCTCATCGGGAAAATGAGGATCAGAGTTGCCGTAGTTCGTCTAACTAAGGCGGAAACTTGTTTGTGTTTTTTAGGATGACGTTACCATAGCTCTAGCTCAGGTGTTACCGGCTCTGACTCGAGGGTGTTTACCGTATCGCTGTTTGAACTGTCGAGGCAAGTCACATTCGTCTGCAAAGAGTATAAGATGAGAAGAGAAGACGTGTTGTCTTGTTGGTTTATTGTCTTTTAGAAGAAGTGTTTTGAGTTTGTGTTTATTGTATGTACAACACTAAAGACTATGATACGGGAGCGAATACTTTCCAAGGTCGCCCCCAATGGAACATTTGTAAAGTACCATAGAAGAATGGAGGAGACCTCCACTAATCATTTCCCATATAGCTTAAGGCTCGTGGCGTATTGTACTTACTTTCCTTTTAAATGTCTTTTGATTTTTCTTTAAAGGTGAGAAGTGAGATTCAAATCAAGAAAGGAAAAACTCTAAGGGAAACTAGAATTTACCCTAAGTTAATTGATTTTTAATGGTGACCTATGGTTAGTGGAGCTTGAAAGATTAAAGCAACCTAAGAGGATACAAATCATAAAGAAAAAAGCGAGTATGAACAAAGTAATGGAATGAGGTCCTCCTAGATCATGGTTGGTGATAACGTGTATAAATCATAAATGGGATGAAACTATGGATCGGGTGGGTCGGATGCGTGGTGCTAAGACGTACGACTTATGGTGTGCAACATACAAGGCTTGCTTTTGGTGTAATGGAGTGGAACGATGGTAATCGAGGAATCCTAAAGTCACATGAAACTTTATTTATTTATTTGAAAATTTACTCGATGTTGGATCGAGTATTTCTTTATTTTATTTTTGAGATTTGGTTTTCTAGCGATTCTTTTTATCTTTTCTATCCTAATTATAGGAACTATACAAGCAGGAGAGTTCTAAGTTATTACATCACAAAGTACAAACCACAAAAATATAATCGAGGCATAATAAAAATAATCCAAGTCCATAAGCGAATCCTCGAAAAATACCTTGCACAAAAAGAAGATGTTAGTAAATGAAATGAAGATGCATATGCAACAATATGTCAAAAAAAAATTTAACTTAAAAAATTGTAAGAATTTCTAAGGCATAAAACCGAAATAATGGCTAATCGCTTCACGAAGACGCACTTGAACGGTTTTTAAGCCTAAGTCCTAAAACTAAAGGATTTTGCATGATATCAACATTCTACAATCAGTAGCTAAACTACACTAAGGCCTTCTATTATTCTAAGATCAAGCCTAATTAATCTATGTCCTAATGCACCATAAAATCCTAAGCTAAACTAGATGGATTTACAATGGAAAAGTTGAATGAGATCAAGGCACTAAAAAAATAGCAAAAGTCCTGGAAAAAATATGAAATTAATTCCCTAGGGTCTCTAACCAGAAACTAATGTTGTGTTAAAAAATCTCCTATAAATTCATAACCTTACTATGTCAAATGGTCACCTAAATCTACCTAAAATTCAATCATAATTTTACACAAACCACACTATCAAAACAATGGATAAAATAGCCTAAAAATATACTAAGACTTATTCCAGGTTCTATTATTAGTCCTCTAATCATAGCAAAAAGAATGGGCCAAAAATATTACAGGAAGTAGGAGAAATAAAATGT
Organism: Lathyrus aphaca; assembly: GCA_963966055.1. Taxonomy (NCBI): domain Eukaryota; kingdom Viridiplantae; phylum Streptophyta; class Magnoliopsida; order Fabales; family Fabaceae; genus Lathyrus; species Lathyrus aphaca. The sequence goes on from OZ014522.1 coordinate 373,095,842, forward strand.
ACAAATTGAAGTATAGATGAAAGAATTCCATAGAAAATAAATTAAATGGAAAATCGAAATAAAATCGAAAAAATGGCAAAAATCAGAAAGTAAAAATGTAGAAAACTTCTAAAATGAGTTAAAAGGCTACTATAATTTTTGTATAATTTTATCATGAATTTTAGTATTTTTTATGGATTAATATGGAAGCTATGTAAAACAAAAATTAAAAAGAACTAGAAATATGGAAGGGGGTGTACATGAAGTAATTTTCAGGTTAAAGAAAAATGGGCCAGAAAATAGGGGGCGCAGAAAGCATTTCGAAAGGGCCCAAATGCAAAGAGCCTGAAGGAGTATGATAGAGATTCAGTCAACAAATGTTGACTTCATCTAGAGCGTTGGATCATGGGGAAGATGCGATGAACAGTTATGATGAGGCGCACACAGTTGCTATTGTAGGGTGAAGTGCGTGTGATTGAAATCCGGTAGTCCTACCGGACGGTGACACTTGTCACCGCCGGAGTGGACCACCGAGAAAAAAACTATCCCCTTAAATTTGAATTAACGGTGGCATTAAGACTTTTTAATGTGATTTTAATCTCTTAATGGTGAATTGATGAGATTTATGAAGGTTTATTCTTCCAATTCATAAATTAAAACAAAGGGATTAAAGAAAACCAAACCTCACGAACACGTCCCTCTTCTATCTTATTTGCAAACGCGAACCCTAATCTCCTTTTTCTCTCAGCGGCGCGTCATCACCTCCCACCGCTCTCCTGTTTCCGTAAATCGTTTCCTTCTTTCTTAACGAAAACAACTTGCCAAAATGAAGCTCAGAAGCAGGATCCATGTTCGTTTGAATGCATCGCCGAGGGATAACTCTGTTTCACTTTGCTGCTTTAAACTCGACTCAAGCCCTCTGTTCGGCATCAATCTCGTTTCTTCTCCACTGTCTCGCCGTTTTCGCCTTCCTTTTCCATCAGCCTTGCCGTTTTCACCTTCCCTAAACCCTCGGCCACACACGTCTTCGTCACCTTCTCGCTCTGAAATATGGAAGATTAAACAACACACCACTGTAATACCTCAAAATTTGCCCTCCTATTTATTCCCTCTATTGGTTCATCGTGTCGCATTCATCTGCATTTCTCATCAGTTCATTAACAGCATACTAGTGCATTTCATTGTTTCATTGGGCATGTGATTAAGGTTGTACTGGATTAGGGTTTAGTACCTTATTTATATCTGTCAGAGATTGAAGTGGTGGAGAATTCACTGGATGTTGATTCTACTTCAAGTGCGGTTGTTCAATTGAGTTTCGATTCAGATAGGAGCTTAACCTAATCTCGGTCAAACTATTAGAAGATTACTGCAATTGCAAGTTTATTTTGGACCACTGGACTGTTTCTTAGACAATGCATATTCAAAGTTCAGGTTGTCTTGTGTTGTGATTCATCAGGATATTGAGCAGTATTTTGTGTGAAGCCTGGTTCGAATCTTCAGTTTACTAGTGATTCATTTGGATTCGAATGGTCATGGCATGTTTCTGACAATTCAGAGAGTTGTGACTAATCAAAAAATATTCAGTGGCTCAGAAGTGGTTGTGCTTATAGATTTGTGGAAAGATTTCAAGATATGTTTTGGGCCAAAATCAAGATTACATTCATTACTTTGTTCTCACTGTTATGAACCACTCCCGATTATTCCATTCCATCTTCACCTTTCTACTTCAATGCGTTTCCATCAATTCATCTTCATTTTTCTCTTATTCATTTTCCCATTTATCTTTTGTCCGTAATCCATTTGGAACCATCTTTCATTTTTCATAGTTCATATCAAACTCATGTTTTCTCCTTGTCCATTTTTACACCGTTTAAACTCGATAGCAATTTCGTCCTAGAATCATCATAAATTTCCACAAAAAGTAATAAGAAGTCATTTTCTTTTGTTTTCATCCTAGTATCCAAATCACTAAACCAATTTCCAATTAGTCATCTTAAGGTTCAAGTCCATGTCCAATAAGATCCATTTCCAATATCTTGTATTTCTAATCAATATCTTTTTTGAGTTCTATTCCATATTTTCAAGCCCATTTCAAATCCATACATATTTTCAGGCCCACTATCCATTAACCATTATCATTTTTAAGTGAAATGCCATACTTTCCTTTCACATGGTTTGCAAGTTCAATGAGATGTCATGTTTGTATTTTAACTAAGTACTTTATATTTGAGTTCAGTCCTATGGCAATTTAATTAAAATTATACAGCTCAAAGCTGTTAACCAAGTTGGTCATATGCAAATTTCCAAGGTGACTGTCATTTGGGGATGGAGTTAGCTAGAGAAGTGCAGCATTTGGATGACTATAAATTGAATACAAAGTCAGCAAAAACCATACGACTATGAGAATCAATAAAATGATTGACAAATTGAAAAAAAACGCAGTTATATAAGGGACCAAAAAAACCGCAGCTGTTACACCAGAAAATTTCGGGAAAATTTAACAAGAGCTTCAACAGCAAAAGTTCCAGTTACGAATCTAAAGAAAAATTCCAATTAGCAGAAAGAATCTGTAACGGGATAGCAGCAAACATAGCTCTTCAATCTTTATCACTCCCATTACAGGAGCATCCCTTCAAGATCGTCAATCACCTCACGAACTTCTCAACCTTCATCAATCCTGGATCACTCTATTTTATTCTCCATAACTCCATCTCTAAGCAACATAAATATTCATCAATAGCGCATCAATTCGCAACGACAACCATAAAGTTCTCAGCTACAAATAATCTCACGAGTTCGAAGACGAACTTTCAAAAATCACTTTCTCTAATCTTGACTTAATCCTGCAAAATACGACAATAAGAAAATCAGAAAAGAAGAGAGCAGGACCAAGCTGAAAAGAGGAAAAACTCAGGAAAAAAACAAAGTTTCAATTACATTGATTCTAACTGAAATCATTAATTAGCAACAGAGTCGAACTAACTGGGGAAAGAAAAGCTCATAACAGAAATATGATTAGTTCAGGACTCATAATTGAAAGCTAACTGAGGTGCTTGAGAAGGTTCCAGAGCAAAATTAAATATTAAAAACAAAATCAGTAACTAACCCTAACCGATTTCAGAACTCATTACAGATTAATAACCAACCTCACAACAGAAAATAACAGAACCAAAACTGATTCATAACAATCCTAACAGAAAATTCTAGAAGTTACCTGAGAAAACTCTAAAACTACCATCTTCAAGCATTCCCTATAAATCAGTAGCTTCTCAATCAATCAGTTTTCTTCCACAATTTTTTATAGAACCCTTCAACCATTTCTGCAAGATTCTTCAACTCTCTCCTCCATTTTTCGCCCAAACCATATTCAAGCTGTTTCCTTCAACTTCATTTCTGATTCTTCACCACTTTACCCTTTTACAATCCTCCATCCAGTCTTCATTCTCTCCCATCCGCAATAGCTTTACTCAGCCTCATTCTTTATCTCCTGCTACGTATTCGTCACCCTGCAACCATCATCAACCATGTGAAAGGAGCAAATTGAATCAAAAGAGAGGCAACTGAACAAACATTAAGGCTGAGATTACGAATCGCACAGAAAATCAAAGAAGAGCATACCGTGAAACGCAGTGTTTTTCGAAACTTTCACCAGCGCACGTCAATCTTCCATCATTTTCGCAAGAGACGTCAAGAGGTCGCGGCGAAGAGAAGCTTCGAGCATCCGGATCGCAGCTGAGTACTGTCGCATTTTTTAGAACCAAGGGGAAGCATTACCTCCATAACTTATTCGTTCGTCTTCGCGGCAGCATCTTCCCCGCAATATCTTTGCTTCCGTCAATCGAAGGTGCGAAATCCAAGCCTTTTAAGCGTGATTGTTGATGTCTGTTGTTGTTAAATTCTTTAAGCACCGATTCGGTTTAGTGAAGGTTTTTGTGTAAAATTGTTAATTGAGGATGAGGTTGATGTTAAGGGGTTAGGGTTAATGGAGGTGAGGTAGAGAGGAAGAGGGCGGTGAACGGACGAAGAGAAGTTGATGAGAGGGTGGCGAACGGACGTGATTCAAAGAAGAGAGGTATGGTGTTGAGGGATGAGGACGAAGAAGAAGAAGGGAGAGGGGGTTAGCGGCGGCGCAGAGAAGGGGAGGAACTTAGGGTTTCTTTTATCCCTCTTTCATTTTGGTTCTTTTATAATTTGTTAGTTTAATTTTTTGTGACTTAATTTTAAAGAAAGATTATGGTAATTAATGGTGGCATTAAAGAAATGTAATAATGTTATTATAATAATTATATGTATTATTAGCAAATTAAGATGATATTAAGTGTAAAGGATCCATTTAATCAGAATTGAAATTCAATAAAAATCAGTAATTATGTTGATTTTCCCTTTAATCCATATTAAATATTCAGTTTTTGTTTAAATTTTATGGATTACTTAGGAAGTAGGACTGGGCTTAACGCATTACTTTTTACACCCCATGTAGGCCCAATAGAAAAACAACTAAGAAAAACTTCTTTTTTACACCTCCTTCAATTCCTGCGTGTGGGCTTTGTCCTTGTGCTTCTCACACCTCCCGTTTGAAGCCCAGTGAAAATTAGAACTAATAAAAGTTACTTTGGACACCCCATTTCTTTCTTTAGAATTTAAATTTTAGTTTTATATGGTTTCCAAATAATTCCCCAAAAAATAGTAAAAAATCATAGAAAATTCTAAAAAAAATACCAGTAGCTTAATAATCCATTTTAGAAATTTTTGGTATTTTTATTTTCTGAATTTTGGTTATTTCTTGATTTAATTCTGATTTTTCTTTTAATTAGCTTTTATTGAATTTCCTTTAAATCTACTTGAGTTTGTTCATTTTATTTTGGTAACTTCCAGTAACTTTTTTAACCCATTCTTTTTACTGTAGTTAGAAGACTTATGATAGTACTTAGGATAATTTTTGTAGATTTTTTAGAACATTTTATCTTAGGTTTTAGAGATTAATTTCTTAGAAATTAGGGATTAATTTGTAGCTGGAAATAAGCAATTTTTAGGCACATAAAAAATAGGATTTTTTAGGATTCCTCTTAGTACAATGTTATAGATAATCTTAGGTCCCTATGGTTTAATTTTCATAATTTTTCCAGAAGTTTAGATATTTTTTAGAATATTAATTCTTAGGTTTGTTATGTGTATTTCCCATTAGTTTAGGTTATGAAAATAAAGTCCAATAAAAAAATAGTTTAGATTAGATTTAGTCTTAGAATTTAATATAGACTTAGGTTAGTTTAAATTTGAATGTTTAGAAGGAAAATATTAGGCTTGACTTTGATTTAGGACTTAGGCTTAAAGTTTCATCTTAATTAGAATTAGAATAAATAAATAGACTATTTTAATTCATGTCTTTAAATGCATTTTTAGAATTTTATTTCTTATGTCCATTTTTAATGGTTTGCCTTTATTTGATTTTATAACTTGTATAGGCTTCCCCATTGTTCTTAGAATCAACTTAACTTCCTTAGGAAGTAAGTTGAATTCTAATAGTTGCTAGTTCCCTTCTTTAGGAATAGAAAACCCCATTAACCATAGGATCTCTTGTAAATAAATAAACAAAATTAGGATTGAGTCTTAGTCCCTTAGATTTTGTCCTTTTATCAATTTGAGTCTTTCTTTCTCATCTTATAAAGAAAAGCAATAAAACACTCAATGAAAATCGAACAATCTTGTACGACACGAGACTTTGTTGCGGAGTGCTTATACGCGTCCTGTTTCGGGGCGAGGTGTAAGTACTTCCTGCGATGGATAGGTCTTAGTACAAGACAGTTCACAAACAAAATTCAAAACACTTCTCATAAAAGACAAAAACAAATAACAAGCGACTATCCTGCGGGAACTTCTCTTTCTCATCTCATTCACTCACAACGCGAACTCGCGACGACTTGTCTCGCATGCAAGACGGTAAACGCACTCGTATCAGACGAACCTGCAACACCTGAGCATAGACATACGCAGTTCCAGCATAAAAAACACAAACAAATAGTTCCCGCCTTAGTTAGGCGAACTACGTCGACTCTGATCCTCATTATCCCAATGAGGTACGTAGGCAGCGGGGTAGGGCCCGTTCGAGCACATTCTTTATTTTCCCTACATTTCCCCCTTTCTTTCCATTTTCTTATTTCAGTTCCTTTCTCATTTCATTCCATTCCAGTTAGCAGTTTTATTCAGCAGCATCTTTATTTTCTCACCCTTTGAAACAAACAAGCAAGCGTGGATCCCGTCGGGTACGACAGACGGATTGGGGTGCTAATACCTTCTCAATTCATAACCGACTCCCGAACTTAGATCTTTGGTTCGCAAGGCCTTGTCCTTTCCTTCTTCCTCAGGTTTGTGCAACATTACCTTTCCCATTCCTTTGGGATAAAAATGTCTGGCTGGCGACTCTAACCTTTCCGCGCCACTTTCACGTTTGTACTAGGATGAAAATCCCGGGAGCGACAGCTGGCGACTCTGCTGGGGATAAGCCTAATTCTTCCGGTTTCCCTTGTAGAGTCAATCCTAGCGCCTGTTTGGTTTTGTTTCTTTGGGGTATTTATCTGTTTGCTGTCGTGTGCTTTAGTTTAGCTTTACTGTTTTTATTTACAGTTCTTTACAACTTTACTTTATCGCATTTATTTACCGCTTTCAGTATTTTATTTTCCATGCATCATATTATACTGGACTGTCTGGCTGTGCTGGTTTTCATTTTTTCTGTGGGATGGGAGTTACTGTGAGATAAGCCAAATACCCGGCTTGAGTGCACCATAGGATTAGCGTGGACAGACATTGTACTCTTATGGTATCTCACCATGATGGGTGGCGATGTATTCCACACCTAGATTGCGACCGTCTTGGAACTATCCTGTGTGGGGATTACCTCACTTCAGGGTACGACCTTGATAGTTATGTGCATCTGGTGACCGATCTTCGAGGACCTTAATGGGAACACCCCTCTCCAGTGATGACAGTGGCAGACCACGTTTGTTGGCAAACCCACTCGCATCCGAGGGTCCATTGGGAACTCGCATAGGATGGCCTGGTTCTCTCATAGGAATTCAGTTAAAGCAAGTTGTTCGTATGACGATAGTATTGTACCCTTCGGGATGAATGTACTATTGTTTCTCGATTCAGTGCTTGAAGCTGGAGACTTGTGAGGGATGCTTGTTTTTCCGGACTCAACTGAGACCTCCCTACATAGTACATAATACCAAAATGATTCCCTGATTTGGTCATGAGCCATTTCTCGGAGATGGTGAACGTATTATTGCTATTTGGCTTTGAGAGTCCGTGATGTTGACCCGAGTAGCACACCCGTGAGATTGGGAGGGGTTTACAGGTTTGCAGGAACCCTAATACCTTCAGCATACCCACTTTGCCTTTGGTTCAGCTTTGTGATCTGGATTTCTGTTCTCAAGATATGGACCCCGGATCAGAGGGATGATTATTGTGATATATGGGCCTTGCACCGACACCTGATTATTTTATTGGCACATCACAGACACTTCATTGATCACATGCCTTGCCTTGCATAAGCATCATATCATCATTAATCATTTGTGTTTCTTTTATTCTCAGGGTTTGCATTACTCCTGGTTCCTGGTCATATCTTTGCTTCAGAATGGAAGACGTCAGAAAGAAGAATATTTTCTACAAGTTTTTTGATACCAAGGTGGACTTGCTCAAGCAGATGGTGTCTCTCATTACCCCGGGTCATTTGGATTTCTTCAAACAGCAATATGGTGATATTTTGGATATGGTGTTCAGCATGGATAGTTCGCAAAAGAGTGCCATTCATACTTTGCTACAATACTATGATCCTAGACTCCAATGTTTCACATTTCCAGATTTCCAGCTAGGTCCACTGCTAGAAGAGTATGTTGAGATTCTGAGACTACCGATCCGAGATCAGATTCCATTCAATTAAGAAATGACAAGGCCGACTCACGCCGACATTGCTAAGGCTCTTTATTTGAGCCCATCAGAAGTATCTGCTAATCTGGTTGCCACCAAGGCCGGAGTGCTTAGTTTTCCCTTAGAGTTTCTGGTCAGAAGAGCTGAAGAATGTGCCGTGGAAAAGCAGTGGGATTCAGTTTGCGCCATCTTGGCATTATCTGTGTATGGGATAGTTTTGTTTGCTGATATGGACAAGTTTGTGGACATAAATGCTATTCATTTGTTTGTGTTGAAGAATCCGGTACCTACTCTCCTAGGTGACTTGTACTATTCAGTGCACTATAGGAATGAGAAGAGACGAGGCGGCTTGGTTAGATGTTGTGCTCAGTTGTTCTACACTTGGTTTATGAGGCACATCCCTATTGCTGGAGTGTTCACGGATCCCAAAGTAATCTGGTCGCAGAAGCTCAACACGTTGACTGCCAAAGACATCAGATGGTTCACTTTAAGGTTAAAAGGGAAAGAGCTTATCTCCAGCTGTGGAAAGTATCCTAATGTTCCCCTCTTAGGAGTAGCTGGGTGCATTAACTACAACCCCATATTCTTGAGAAGACAATTAGGATACGCTTTGAAGAATGTTCCCAAGGATTCAGAGTTGGATCAGACCTTTTATTTTCCTATGAAGGATAATCTCCCATTGGTGCGGGAGGCTGCAGGTGCTTGGAAAATGGTTATTAGAAAGGGTATAGATCTATTGGGCAGGAGCAATAACCAAATGTTTCCCGAGTTTGAAGCGTGGGTAGGAGAAAAAGCCCAAGTGACTCTAATCCCTTTCTCTGCACTGTTACCACCACCTACTACGGTGCATTTGGAGGAATATCAGAAATTAGAAGCTTTGGTCAAGAAGCTTAGGGTTGAAAATCAAGAGGCTCTTAATTCTAGTCAAAAACTGATGATCCAGAACCGTCGGTTAGAAGATAGAGATGTACAAGTCGAGGAAACAGTTCGTCTCAAGCAGAAGGACTTTGAAGATAGAGAGCTCTACTTCCGAAAAAAGGGGTTAGCTGAGACTCACAAGACGGCCCAGCGCCGAAGAGAGAAGAAAGATCTGAGTGAAGCCAATGAAGCTGTTACCTTATGGCAGGAAAAATGGGACGACCATTTGAAGAAGCAAAAGGAGTTAGACGCCAAGCACAATCAGGAAATCAAAAGTCTTCAGGATTCTTTGGATGGGCAGAAAGAACTCCTCAGGAAGGCTTATCATCAAGAGAAGGACCGTCTCCAGCGTTTAGCAGAAAGCCAGCAGGCACTGAAGGAAGCTCAAAAGGAAATTGAAGACTTGAAGTTGAAAGCTGATGTGAAAAGGTCAAAGGCCGAGTCGAGTCAAAGCAAAGAGAATGAGACAGCATTCCTACAGCAGATTGAGGAGTTACACGCTTCTTCTGATACGAGGGACCTCCTCATCCAGAGACTCATCCAGGAGCCTGGTCATCCAGATGTAGTTCAGCTGTTCCAGAACGTCAGGCGCCTTAGTTGGAGATTGCAGGATATAGAGTTCCCTAGGGTTTAATTTCATGTTGTTGTACTTGGATTACCCACAGGCTTGTTGTGGGATTCCTTATATTTGATGTACTTTTGTTGTTATTGTGATTGGCACCCTTCGGGGACTTTGTATTTTCAAACTCCAGTTTATATGATTGATTTGTTCTGAATTTCTTGTTCGTTATCTGTTGCACCGACACGGGGTAATGAGCACCAATTCTCCACAGCCGTCATTATATTTGAATATTACTTGGGTCTTCTTCCCAATTCTTATCTTCTTAATTCCAGGACCGGACACGGGAAAAGTCTCGGGAATAAAAGGAACACATTGCATTGCATACGCATCATTTGCATTTTGTCTTTGTCTTTGCAGGTTTTTCTACGGGATGTTTAAGTTATCTGTGTTCAACAGGCAAAGATTGCGAGAGCCGCCAAGACCCGGTACCTTCGACAAGATATCCCTCATCGGTACGCGACCCGCAGCAATCAAAGAACAGCAATGGACGCCATGCAGACAGAGCTCAATGAAGTCTGTACCAAGATGGCAGAATTTATGACCCTGATGCAAGGGATGGCCCAGGGGAAACAAGAGCTGAGAAATGCAATTCAAGGGTTAACTCCTCCTAATACTAATGCTCAGGCAACCACTTCCGGCGGGCTAGGGGATCCTCCCAACACCAACAACGGCCCAGGTGTACCTCATGTTCCAGATCCAGCTATGGCAACATTCGTTCCTGTGCACGACAGGCAGGAGGACCAATTCCAGTATTTCAACAAAGATATGGGTTTCGGCGGTGATGGAAATCTTAATGACTTCTTGGTGCTCGCAGAGAAGGTCAAGGCCCTCGAGTGCAGAGACACTTTGGGGATTGACGTGTCAGATATGGGTTTAGTACCTGGGGTGGTCATTCCACACAAGTTCAGACCACCAGCTTTTGATAAATACAACGGCAGCTCCTGCCCGAAAACTCATCTGCAGGCCTTCTACCGGAAGATCGCGGCCCACACGCGAGATGAAAAACTCTGGATGTACTACTTCCAGGATAGTCTCTCAGGAGGGTCCTTGGAGTGGTACATGAAACTAGAGAGGAGTTCTATTAGAAGCTGGAAAGATTTGGGAGAAGCCTTCCTCAGACAATATCAGTACAACATTGACATGGCACCCAGCCGCACTCAGCTTCAGAGCTTGACGCAGAGGAGCTCGGAGAACTTCAAAGATTATGCACAGAGGTGGCGTGAGGTAGCCTCCCGAGTGCAACCACCTTTATTGGAGAGAGAGATGGTCGACCTTTTCCTGAATACCCTCCCAGGGCATTTCATGGAAAGGTTGGCTGGTTGTTCCTCAAGTGGTTTCTCAGACATTATCTTGACTGGAGAAAGAATTGAAAGCTGGCTCAAGCAAGGGAAAATTCAAAATGGAGGTGCTTCGGTGTCTGGTATCAAGAAACCCTTTGTGAAAAGGAGGGAAGGAGAAACAGGTGCAGTGTACGCATAGAGGGGAATGATTAACCAAGGATATTATCAGCAAGTGGCCCCTGTCACTATTTCAACACCACCCGTTCAACAGCAGGTCCAGCCTCCACAGCCGCAGCGCTCACAAGGGTATCAGCCAAGAGCCCCTCGTCCATACTACCCTCAGAGGCCGAAGGATAGACATTTTGAAGCTCCACCAATGTCTTACTCCCAGCTTTTGAAGAATCTCCTACAGCTTCAAATGATTCAGCTCCGAACCTTGCAACCTCCGAAGCCAAGCCAAATTCCTGAGGGTTATGACTTAAATGCTAGATGTGAATTTCATTCCGGAGCTCCCGGCCATACTACTGAGAATTGTAAAGCATTGAAGCATGTCGTTCAGGATTTATTGGACACTAAGGCGATCAACTTTGCTCCCTCTCCTAATGTGCTTCAGAATCCCATGCCTCCTCACAGGGGTACGGTTGGTGCAATTGATGAAGGGGAGAACTTGAATTTGGTGGATGATGTTGATGACTTGCAGACTTCATTGGTTGCTATCAAGGTTTTCTTGTTGAAGAAAGGTATCTTCCCTGGATGCGAGGAAGATTGTACGGAATGTGCTGAAGCTACCAACGGTTGTAAACGGTTGAAGGCCGGAATCCAAGGTATGATTGATGAAGGAGTGCTGCAGTTTGACAAGATCGTAAAAGAAAGTGAAGTCTCCACAGTAACTATCTTTTATGACCCATCTCAAGTTCCTTCACGGGCCAGAGCGGCACCAATAACCATTACCACTGCTGGACCCATAATGTACCAAAGTGACAGAGCTGTTCCTTGGAATTATGGTGGTGAAGTGTACTGTAACAGCCAGAGGCAAGATTTGGCCACGACTAGTATAACCCCAGCTCAAGTAGAAAATGTTGGAGTAGGGGGTTTTACTAGAAGTGGAAGGTTGTTTGCGCCTGAAACACTGAGAAACAATGTGATACCATCCAGAGATACTGTCGAAGCCCAAGCTAGAGCCAGAGGGAAGCAACCAGTAGTTGTCAATGATCCAATTGATCCAGACCTCACCTTTGATAAAGAAGCTGAAGAATTCCTGAGGATCATCAAGAAGAGTGACTACAAGATCGTGGACCATCTGCAACAGATGTCGTCGAAGATCTTCATTTTATCCTTGCTCATGTGTTCTGACTCTCACAGGAAAGCTCTCCTAAATATTCTGAACAAGGCATACGTGCCTCAGGATATTTCTGTAAATCAGTTAGAAACGGTGGTGTCCAGCGTCAATGCCAGTCATGGATTGGGTTTCACAGACTTGGATTTGACTTCTAACGGGCGTGCTCATAATCGGGCATTGCATATATCTCTGGAATGTAAGGGTGCAGTACTCGCCCACGTGTTGGTAGATACTGGATCATCTTTGAACGTCTTGCCCAAGAAAGCACTGATGAAGTTGGACTATGATGGAGTGGTTCTAAAGCCCAGTGATCTAGTAGTTCGAGCATTTGAAGGGTCGAGAAGATCGGTGTTTGGAGAGGTGGAGTTACCTATCAAAGTAGGTCCACAGGTCTTCAATACCACATTCTACGTGATGGATATACAACCTGCATATAGCTGTTTACTCGGAAGACCTTGGATACATTCGGCAGGAGCGGTATCATCTACACTCCATCAGAAGCTAAAGTTTGTATGGGAGGGTCAAATTGTGACTGTCAGTGGGGAAGAAGATATCTTTGTTAGTCATCTAGCTTCATTCAAATATGTGGAGATGGATGACGAAATAGTTGAGACCCCATGTCAGGCTTTTGAGCCCTTGAAGTCTGAGCAAGCGTCCGCAGTAGCAACATCTCCTGAAGTACCGAAGAAAGGGGTTTCCATAGCCTCTTATAAACAAGCGCTTGAATTGGTAGAATCTGGAATACGAGAAGGCTGGGGCAGTCCGGTAGAAGTGCCAGAGAAGAAAGACATGTTCGGGATTGGCTATCACCCTGGAAGATCTTCGTCTGAACCAAGTGCTAAAGGTTGTCAGAGCCCGGTCACTTTCATAAGTGCGGGAGTGGTAGATTACGGAAACATCAGTGCGGTACAGGATGACTGTCGCTCCCAAAAGATGAGACTGGCTCAAATATGGTACAGACGCGAACGGTCGGCGAAAGGAGATGCGAGGACACACAGGAGTGAACTCACAGGGAATGAAAAGAGTCGCCAGCTAGGCATTTTTATCCCGGAGGAAAGGTAATGCTGCATAGACCTAGAAAAAGAATGGATAAGACGGTTGCGAACCAGAGAGACTGAGAAAGGGGGTTGGTTACAACCTGGGAAGGTATTAGCACCCAGATTGTCCGTCGTACTCGACGGGATCCACGCTTAAAAGATTTGTGTTTTAAAGGGGTAGTGTTTGTGCAATTTGTGTGTAAAAGGGCTGGAAAAGAATGTACAGGTGTCAGTTTAAAAGAAGTGTGAAGTGTATAAGAGAAGTGTCAGTGTAAGAGCAAGAATAAGATGCTCAAGATCATGAGGCTAAGAGAATGATGCTGAAAGAGGGGGAATATACAGAGACTTTTGTTCGATAACTGTTAAGTTATGCCTACGTATCCTCTCGTGCAATGAGGAAGTCAGAACACCGTAGTTCGACCCAAAGAGACTGAAAGATAAATTGACTTGTGAACTGCTTACTTGTCTATGCTCAAGTGTATGACCTGTCTGGCTCAGGTGCTAACTGTCTTGCATTAGACGGAAGAAGCGAGTTCTCGTTTGTGAGTGAAGACGATGAGAAAAGAATCCCGAAGGAGACGATTATTGTTTGTTTTTGTGTTTTCAGTCTTTTATTGCTTTTGAAAGTTTTCCATAAGTTAATGAGCTTAAGCCTAAACCAATGGGTTAGTAAACTCATCACATCCTCCCTCTGATTAGGGGTAATGAGAATACCTTAAGTGTGAAGTCAGATTCTCACACTTAAACACCTTTGATGTAGGATTAAGATCATTAACCTACTTATGATTATTTAGATGTTTTTGGTGTTTTTGTTTAGTGTTGAGTAATGAGATTAAGCCATAATCAGGGATTAAACAGACTCATTACACCATCCTAATAGAAGGATAATAGATGGGAATGTTTAAGCTGAGGAAAGCTCCTCAACTTAATCCATGATTAGGGATTAAACTCATGACAAAACAAAGCCTTTATTAGATGGATTTTAATTAATGATATGATGAAGAAGTGAATTTTATGATTTGCAAGACAACTTGAGGAGGACTTGTCCATTAATACTAGGGTTAGTCCTTCTTAACCAATTAAGGAAGAATTAGAACCCTAATGCAAGGCCCAAGTTACAAGTGTGATGTCTTGATGATTATTAAGATGGATTGATTAAAGGATTTAAACACATTAAGGGTTTAACACTTAGGATTAAAGTTATACACTCCATCCTAATAGAAGGATGCAGGCATAAGCTTAATCACAAAGCCTTAAAGCCTTTAGGGTTTAGTCCCTGATTATGAGATGAGGAGAGAAGACTCAAGGAGACACAAATGCAAAACTAAGAGGGGAGACTAATCAAAACCCTAATCATTGTCATGCTTGGTTTTTCCTAAGGTTTGTGAGGTTAACAAGAGAAATCTTCAGAGGAACCACCAGGAAGCAGATGAAAGGATCAGGAGAAGCAAAGTAACTTGCTTCATTTAAGAAGTCAAGTCACTTGAAGAAGGAAAGTGAAGAAGAAGAATGAGCAAGCTCAATCTCAAACACATAACAAAATGCAGCAAGGATGCATGAAAGAGATGAAAAGAAATTGTGAGAAGTGAAGGCAAATTCACTTCTCAAAGTTGCTTACCACCTGAAAAGTTAGTGAAGGAAATGCAATGCAATGCAAAATGAGATGAAATGGCATGATGCAAATCAAAACCAGAAGCATATATGAGATGATAATGATGCTATGAAATGATGCAAACATGAATCAAGACATGAGAATGATCATACAAACATGTGGATGCAAATGAAGCAAGTTAAGAACCATGAACATACATGAAAAGTTATGAGATGCAAATGGCATACAACATGGCAAATACATGATGCAATGATCAAACATGCTTTCAACATATCTTAAGGTGTCTAATGAATCAAATGAATGCATAAAATGTCATGGCAAGTCATGTTATGCAAGCAAATGCAAGATGAATGCAAATGAAAGCCCAAATTAGGGTTTATGATCAATGTATCAAACAAAAACCAAAATCAGAAGCAAACACCAAGATAAAAAATTGAAAATGCATTCAAAGGAACCCTAATCCTATACAAACTCACTGCCCAAAGGAGGGATTCCAACTCTTAACCTAATTAGGGTTATGAATTTTCTAAGTTTTCTAGGGTTTTAGGGTACCTTAACAAGAAAAATGCCAAACAAATTGAAAATGAAAGATCAAATCATGCCAATTTAATCTCACAAAATTCATGCTAAACAAAATGCAATGCAAAAAGAATCAAAGTCCAACTCTCAATGGTTAGGCAGAAATGATTTTTTGAAGTTTGGATCAAAATAATGCCTTGAAATGATTTTAATTCCATGAAAAATTCTCAAAAGACATCAAGATCAAAAAAAGAAATTTGGTTTGAGGGTTGGACAATGTTTCTAAATGATTTTAAAGGTTTCATGAATTTTTTGGTGATTTTTAAATACCTAAAAGTATTTTTAATTAATTAATTTTCATTAATTAATTAAAAATAAACTTTTAAATGATTTAAAAATATTTTTTAATGCAAAAAATAAAAATAAAAATGTTTTTGGTTTCTGAAAATTAATAAAAGTGTGTATAAAAATTTTCAGAATTTTTGAATAATTTTTGCTATTTTAAAATAAATGGAGAAAGAAATACAAAATAAATGAATTAAAAATTAAAGAAAATGAAAAGTAAATGCAATGGAGAGCCAGGATTGAATCTGGGAAATGAATGGTTGACTGCGCGCGCAATCCAAAGGCCACAATTCAAACTGACCTAATTTCTGATTTAATTAATTAAATTGAATTAATTAAGTTAATTATAGATTAGGGTTTCTAATGACAAATCCCAGCCATCCAAACACGCGCCAGTCTCCCTTGGTCAACGCATCCAACGCTCAGCATTCAAACCACAATTAATGACAGGGATTAACCCTAATTATTTTCAGGTGGCCGGAGAAGACCTCCGGTCGTCTTCTCCGGTGGGAACCCCACCTGAAAATCTCCAAAATCCTCAAAACTTCACTAAAACGAAAACTAAAAGCCCAGAAATCATCCCCACATCCCCCTGAATCAAAACCCTAACTCAAAACTCATTTATTCTTCATCAATCAAACGAATCGAAGCCAAAAAGTTTTTAGGGCAAAAGTTTCAGACACTGCATACATCCTCATTTTTCACTCATTTTCAAGAACAATCACATATTCATGATCAGGGAAGCATGTAGATTCATTTGGAAACTTAAAATACACGTTCTGGAAAAAAAGTTCATGAAGCTACCTGAGTTTGAAGCTTTTCAGTTTGGAACTTTCTGGCCTCCTCTCTTGTGCAAAATCACTCCTATGACTTCCCTTGGACTTCTGATAGGCTTGGAGCAAATTTATTTGGGCTGGTTTGAGAGTTTGCAGAAGTTCTGTTCAAGGTGGTGTGATGATCGTGTTTTTGATTCTTTGAGTTTCAGGCTGTTTTGAAGGGTGCTTTGTGTTCAGTGAAGCATGGTGAGATGGTTTATGAAGTCTGTTTGTGTGTTTGTAGCTTGTATGAGGAGTTTCGAATGCTTTTGCTCAAGAGGGTGAAAATGAGGATGATGTGCTATGGATGGTTTCAGGCTTGCTTCTTGTTGTGTTTTGCTTGCATTTTCTTTGTATAAACAAATGCCATTGGTCAGAAGAAGTGACATGTGCTTTATTGATTGGTATGGGTGCTTTTGCCAAAATGTCAAAGTTGTGTAAGAAGGGCATGGGCTACTTGCTAGCTGAGTACAAGGAGGGTGTGCTGCGCAGCATGATGTGAGGAAGGGCCTAGGATTGATCAGCAAGCTAGCCAGCAAGTGGATGGGAAGCTATGATGAGTTTTGCAACTTGGCTCACTTTTGCCTCTTATGAAAAATCTTGTTCCATAAACCATAAAAATGTGTAATTCTTTGGTCCATTCTGAACTTTAGATGTCCCATGATCATGTTGTGTGGATTAGAAGTGCATTTGATAACTTTAGAACACTTGATCAAGTCATTTTGCAAAATACCTCTTTGGTAGAAACTTTGAAATTTAATGATTTTTGCCAACTTTGACAAGCCATAACTTTTGATCCAAAATGAATTAGGTCGTGTTCTTGTACTTTTTGAAAAGGGAAAGATCTATTCTACAACTTTCATGACCAAAGTTTTTCCATTTGAAGCTTTCTTGAATCAAAAAGTAAAGGTTGAAAAAGTTGCCTAAAATGGCAATTTCATTAAAAGTCAAACTTGCCCAAAAAGTCAACTTTGCAAAAACTTGAAATTCTTGAATTTTGTAAGCTTCAAACATCTTCCATGATCAAATAAAGATCATATACAATCAAAATGATGAAGAATGCCCTTTGGTTGGGTCACTGGGGGCCTCAGATACCCTGATTTTGCACTGACTTGCTTGAAAAGTCAACTCTTGATCAAATGACTTCCCTATGGAATTTCTTCATGAAAATTGATATGCATACTCCCTATACCATATAGAGACCAATGGAAACAAGAATGACCAAAAAATTTGGAGTTATGGCCTTTGAAACCAAAACCCTAATTTTAGGTCACCTGTGTAGTCAAGCATGGCTCTGCCTCCACACCATTTCCAGTTCTTGTGATTCTTTGACATTCTTGACTTTGAGAGGATATAATATGATACTTGAACACACATAGACCCCTTTGAAGTGATTGTTGACCTTTGGAGTGGCTCAAGAAGCTCTTGGATTGCTCAGATCACAAACCCTAGATGCAGATGACTTTGAACCAATGCAGTGACTCAAAAAATGTGACATGAGATGCTATGATTGTGTTTATGCATATGAAATGATCACAAGCCATGGTGTGAATGAGTGAGAGCAAATTTGGGGTGTTTACAGCTGCCCCTATTCAAACGTGAGTTAGCTGTGCAGGGTGTAAGCGACGGCTTATCAGGCAAACAAGATAACTTGTGGTTGAATACCAAAGATAGTCCAAAATTTGCACTCACAGAATGAAGAAGAAAAGGGATATAGATTGTAAAAGAAAATAAAGTATATTGTAAAGTGTGGGCGACGGAGGACGACCGTCGAGCAGAGGACGACTGCTGGGGAAGGAGCAATGACGGGGACGGCCGACATGCTGGGAAAAGTGTAGGAAAATAAAGCAATGACGGGGACGGCCGACATGCTGGGGATAAAAAGAATTATGATGGGGACGGCCATCAAGTAAAGCTGTAAAATTCTCTGGGGATTAATGGAACATGACGGGGACGGCCATCAAGTTCAAAAAGCAAAGTAACCGACGATGGGGACGGCCATCGGGCTAAAAAGGTAAAGGGACCACGACGGGGACGGCCATCGGGTTAAAAAATAAATGAAATAAACAGATGATGAGGTACGGTCATCAAAGGTGAAGGACGATCACCTAGCAGGGGACGGCTGCTCTGTTGGGTATAAGATGAGGGACGGTCATCTAAGGTGAAGGACGATCACCTGGCAGGGTACGGCTGCCGAAAATATCGCAACATAGGACGAATGCCGGATAAAAGGTCAATGATGGGGACGACCGTCGGATGAGCATGATGGAGGACGACCATCAAGAGGTGGAGGACGACCACCTAGCAGGGGACGGCTGCTCTCAAGGTTTATCATGACATAGGACGAATGTCAGATAACAAAAATCAACAATGGGGACGGCCATTGGATAAAATGATGAAGAACGATCATCAAAAGGTGGAGGACGACCACCTAGCAGGGGACGGCTGCTAAATATCACGACATAGGACGAATGTCGGATAGAAAATTAACGATGGGGACGGCCATCGGATGAGCATGATGAAGGACGATCATCAAGAGGTGGAGGACGACCACCTAGCAGGGTACGACTGCTTTCAGGGTTTATCGTGACATAGGACGAATGTCAGATAAAAAGAAGTTTGCTTTGTTGGTGATCTACTGGGGAATAGTAAACACGGACGAGTGTTTACATCCAAAAAACAAAAGGTATAAGTGTTTAGATGTTTGTGTATAGATTAAAGATGCGGACGAGCATCCTTAAGACTACGATACGGACGAGTATCGGGTAGAAACAAATACTGACACGTGTTCCAAGATGATGATACGGACGAGTATCAACTGGTTAACAGGGAACACGGGCGAGTGTTGAATCTGAGAGGACTCTTCTGGGGAATAGTAGACACAGACGAGTGTCTATATTCAAGAAGACAAGAGTGTTTGACACAGTGTATGGATTAAAGGTGCGGACGAGCATCCTTAAGACTATGATACGGACGAGTATCATGTAGAAACAAACGCTTGACGCATGTTCTGAGATGATGGTACGGACGAGTACCAACTGGTTAACAAAGAACAAGGACTAGTGTTGAATCTGCGGGGATATAAATGATATATACAAGATACGGACGAGTATCTGTATAAGTGTGAGTGGTGTATAGATGAGTATTTAATCTGCTGGAGAGAGTGACACAGACGAGTGTCAAAAGGAGAAAAAGTATAGTAAAACAAGTATCTGATATACAAAGTGTATGTGTTGCTGTGCTGGGGAAAATGACATGGACGGATGTCAAGGAATTGTATATATGAGTATCTGTGAGTGCAAAGGGGATGCCTTTGGCTTTATGCTAGGGATGTGACACGGACGGGTGCCAAAAGGAGTATATACTGGTGTTTGGGGGTGTAAGGCAACTGTGTTTGCTGGGGAATCTCCGCTGGGGATTTTTTTTTTTGGGGGGGGGGGGGGGGGTTTCTATATGTTGATGGATTGTCATTATTCACAAGTGTTTGATTCAGAACATGGCTCATGATTATGCAATATGTTGGATTTTTGCCGTAATGCTCCGTATTAGACGGAATGCTACGCTTTGTGGGTGAATATGATCCGAATGCCATGATTATGCAAAGATACCAATCCAAAACTCGGATCCCGTCACTGCGAAGATCTCTGGTCGATCTGTTTGAAATGGACATCCCAGCTGGGGATGAGATCACTGGTAAATTTGATGAGATGTATTTGCTTGGGGAAATAGGTCACTGGTAGACCTACTCCAGTAAATGAGAGACCCAGCTGGGGTTTGTAGAAGCTCTCTTCACTCTGTTGTGATCCCTTCGGGCGCTGCTCTTCTGGATAGAGGCTGAAGCTCTGTGGGGAAGTGGTTCCCTGGCTTTTGTATTTGGCTGAGGAAGAATGATTGGCAACTCGGCTGGGAGAAGTAGCAAGAGGCAACTCAGCTGGGGAGAAATAACAAGTGGCCACTCAGTTGGGGAGAAAACACTTTGGGTGCTAGTGATTTGCCAGCTTGCTGGGGTGAAGCTTTCATGCCCCAAGTTGCGCTTTGGATACCTGCAATCCTGCAAAGATAGGGAAACGCACAAGTAATCCCGAGGTATCCCTTACTGGATTCCGTTATAGGAGTTTAGACACTTCTGAGAGTAAGTATACTTCCTGCAAGCATGTAACTTTTATTTTTGAAGATAAGCATCTGTATTTATGCAATCAGTTTTTCTTAAGACATTAGACATTTTGCAAATAAAAATGTACAATACGAAAACATGACTGGAAATCTGATTTTATTAATTCATGTGCCCTGAATTGGCGAGATACAGTCAAAGAAACAAATCCCTTGAAATGAAGAGATTGTTACAAATTGAGAAACAAAATACTGGCAATGTTGTCGACGCTTCAAGGGGCTTCCCTTCTGTTATGACTCGTATGACATTTGACATTCTTCTCGTCTTGCTTACTGAAGAAGGCTGATTCTGATAGAAGCTTGGTCCTTCCGAGGCCTACCAAGTTGTAGGCGATACAAACGAATTCAGAATGCAGTTGTTCGCTCATTCCCTTATTTTGCATGGATCGCCCTTTCGGGTTTTTGATCCATCGGGATACCCATTTTTGCCTGAGTTGTCCAATGCGGCTTTTCAACTTAGTGGGTGTATGTTTTTTGTTTATTTTCCCTTATTTTTGCCCGAGTCTTTTATTCTGTTTTTGACTCGCCGGGATGCCCTATTTTTGCCTGGACTTACATTCTGTTTTTGTGTCCAGCGGGTCATTTTTATGCGAAGTATTTTTTAATTGCATCTGAATTCACAGGGGACGGGAAGTCTTCACCATCCATAGTGCTGAGCATGAGTGCTCCACCAGAGAAAACTTTCTTTACTACGAATGGTCCTTCGTAGTTTGGAGTCCACTTGCCCCTGTGGTCTGTATGAGGAGGGAGGATTCTTTTCAGCACAAGATCCCCTACTTGGTACTCTCGGTGCCTAACTTTCTGATCGAAGGCTTTCTTCATTCTTTTCTGATACAGCTGCCCATGATAGATTGCAGCCAATCTCTTTTCTTCAATCAGACTCAGTTGTTCGTATCGGGATCGGACCCATTCTGCTTCGTTCAGCTTAACATCCATCAATACCCGTAGGGAGGGTAATTCAACTTCAACAGGTAGGACTGCTTCCATACCATACACAAGCTGATATGGTGTTGCCCCAGTGGATGTTCTGATTGACGTGCGGTACCCATGTAAGGCAAACGGCAGCATTTCATGCCAGTCTTTGTATGTGACTACCATCTTCTGCACAATCTTCTTGATATTCTTATTAGCTGCCTCAACAGCGCCATTCATCTTTGGCCTGTAAGGAGAAGAATTGTGGTGTTGGATCTTGAAGTCCCGTCATAGTTCTGCTATCATTTTATTGTTTAAGTTGGAACCATTATCAGTAATGATTCGCTTGGGAACTCCGTATCGACAGATGATATCTCTCTTCAGAAATCTGGCTACCACTTGCCTTGTAACGTTTGCATATGAAGCTGCTTCGACCCACTTGGTGAAATAGTCAATGGCAACCAGGATGAATCTGTGGCCATTCGAAGCAGTCGGTTCAATCTTGCCAATCATGTCAATGCCCCACATAGCAAAGGGCCAGGGTGAAGACATCACATTCAGAGGATTGGGAGGTACATGCACCTTATCAGCATAAATCTGGCATTTATGGCATTTTCTGGCATAGGCACAACAGTCTGCATCCATTGTGATCCAGTAATAACCTGATCTTAGCAATTTCTTAGCCATTGCATGTCCTCCCGCATGGGTACCAAAGGATCCTTCGTGCACTTCATGCATCAACAAGTCTGCTTCTGTTCTATCAACGCATCTGAGGAGCACCATATCAAAGTTTCTCTTGTACAGGGAACCATCAGTGTTCAGGAAGAAACTACCAGCAAACCTTCTCAAAGTCTTCTTATCATTGGAAGATGCCCCAGGTGGGTATGTTTGGTCCTCCAAGAAGCACTTAATGTCGTGGAACCAAGGCTTATCATCTTTAACAACATCTGCTGTGAACACATATGCTGGTCTCTTGAGTCTGGACACTGAAATTTGAGGTACGAAGTTGGCAGCTTGGACTTTGATCATTGATGAAATGGTAGCCAGAGCATCTGCAAATTGATTCTCGTCCCGAGGGATATACTCAAGCTTGACCGTTGTAAAGAAAGTCAACAACCTCCTTGTATAATCCCTGTAAGGTATCAGATGATCCTGGTGGGTGTACCATTTGCCGTTGGTTTGATTGATTACCAGAGCTGAATCTCCGAACACGGTAAATGTCTTGATCCTGAGGTCAATGGCTTCCTCAAGACCCATAATGCAAGCTTCGTATTCAGCTTCGTTGTTAGTGCAGTTAAAGGTGAGTTTTGCCGAGAAAGGCATGTGAACTCCCTTAGGTGTAATGAGTACTGCACCAACACCACGACCATTCATATTAACAGCCCCATCAAACATCATAGTCCATTCTTCTTCCGGGTCAGGCCCTTCAGTGTGAATAGGATCTTCATGATCTTTTGCTTTTATGAACATGATGTCTTCATCAGGGAAGTCAAATTTCATAGGCTGGTAATCATCAATGGGTTGCTCAGCAAGATAATCAGACAATACACTGCCCTTGATGGCTTTCTGAGATGTGTACTGGATGTCATATTCCGTGAGGATCATTTGCCATCTTGCAACCCGTCCGGTAAGTGCTGGCTTCTCAAATATGTACTTAACTGGGTCCATTTTGGAGATCAATAAAGTAGTGTGGGTCAACATATACTGTCTCAGTCGGCGAGCAGCCCACGCTAAAGCACAACAAGTTTTCTCGAGCAGTGAATAACGTTGTTCACAGTCGGTAAACTTTTTGCTTAGGTAGTATATTGCATACTCTTTTCGACCAGACTCGTCATTCTGGCCCAACACACACCCCATTGACTCTTCTAATACTGTCAAGTACATTATCAGAGGTCTTCCTTCAACTGGAGGCATAAGGATTGGAGGTTCTTGCAAGTACTCCTTGATCTTGTCAAAAGCCTTCTGACAGTCTTCGTTCCACCTGACCGTCTGTTCTTTTCTCAACAATTTGAACAAAGGCTCACAGGTTGCCGTAAGGTGAGATATGAACCTTGAGATGTAGTTCAATCTACCTAGAAACCCTCGAACTTCTTTTTCAGATTTTGGTGCAGGCATTTCTTGAATGGCTTTGACTTTATTAGGGTCAACTTCAATCCCTTTCTCGCTCACAATAAAACCCAGCAGCTTACCCGATCGCACCCCGAATGTGCACTTGTTGGGGTTTAACTTCAGTTGGTACTTCCTCAGACGCTTGAACAGCTTCAGCAGATTTACCAGGTGTTCTTCTTCAGTGAGGGACTTGGCAATCATGTCATCCACATAGCATTCGATTTCTTTATGGATCATGTCGTGGAATAACGTTACCATAGCCCGTTGATACGTTGCACCAGCATTCTTCAGTCCGAATGGCATCACCTTGTAACAGAACGTGCCCCAAGGTGTGATGAAGGTTGTCTTCTCCATGTCTTCAGGTGACATCTTGATCTGATTGTATCCTGAAAATCCGTCCATGAAGGAGAATACCGAGAACTGAGCTGTATTATCAACCAATACATCAATGTGAGGTAAAGGGAAGTCATCTTTCGGGCTGGCCCTGTTCAGATCCCGGTAGTCAACACACATCCTTACTTTGCCGTCTTTCTTAGGCACAGGCACAATATTAGCAACCCACGGTGGATAGCTAGTCACAGCAAGGAACCCGGCGTCCCACTGCTTTTGTACCTCTTCTTTGATTTTCATTGCCATGTCTGGGCGAGTATGGCGCAGTTTCTGTTTAACCGGTTGGCAGTCTTCTTTTAAAGGCAGCTTGTGCATAACAATGTCGGTGTCCAACCCTGGCATATCCTGATAAGACCAAGCAAACACATCCACATACTCTTTAAGTAGGTCAATCAGTTGTCTCTTCACTGAGTCTTGTAAGCAGGCCCCGATTTTAACTTCCTTCACATCTTTATCTGTACCAAGATTGATCGTCTCTACCTCCTCCTGATGAGGAGTGATAACCCTTTCCTCTTGTCTCAACAATCTGGATAGCTCTTCAGGAAGCTCGTAATTTTCTTCAACCCCTTCATCAGCTTGATTGATTGGATTGTCAAAGTCATACGAAGTCATAGCCGTGCTGTTGTCGGTGCAGTCTGGAAGGCACTTTCTGCAAGGGTTCAGTTTGTTCATTTTAGTGATTGATTTTAATCTTGTTTATAAAAGTGAAGTAAAGTTGTCATTTTGAAAACATTGCCATTTATTTTTTTGTACAAAAAGAAAAATGGAAAAACAGCGAGCGGAAAAGGAAAAGACTCATTTGCAAAAGATGTCTGATATTTCATTGATTAATCTTGTTGCACAAAAATTACAGATGGCCCGATTACAAAATGAGTCTTGTCATCTTGGGCAAGATGCAAGACTTGATGCATGCTTAAAATATACAGGAAATAATAATTACTCTGCAGGAGTAACTCTTATAATTTCCTGGGAAGACCAGTTTGAGATACTGCTCCCCGGGAGCTTTGGACGTATCCAACTCTCCAGGTTGCGGTCGCTCTCATCCTCGTCTTCCAAATTGTTGACAGCATCAGGGGTGAGCATCCCCCCACTAACAAAGTTGGGCTTCTCAGCAGCCTCTGCTTGATCTTGTTGAGTTGGTTTGTAACCCAACCCAAATCTTTCCTCCTTCTTCTCTACGGGCAGCAACTTGCCCCAGCCTTGGGCAGTCCCTTCTTCAACAACCTTCCGGGCTTGTTGGTAAGATGTCATTGAGGTTCTAGGTACATCAGATATTTCATTTATGTTCAAGGCCTCAAACCCTTGACTCATCGTTTCATGGATCTCCCCATCCATCTCAATGTATTTGTATGTAGCCAGATGGCTGACAAAGATATCTTCCTCTCCACAAATAGTAACGACTTGGCCTTCCCACTCGAATTTTAACTTCTGGTGAAGGGTAGACGTAACTGCGCCAGCGGCATGAATCCAAGGTCTACCCAACAAACAGCTGTAGGCAGGCTGAATGTCCATCACGTAGAAGGTCGTTTTGAAAGTTTGTGGGCCAATCGTTATAGGCAACTCAATTTCCCCCAGAACTGATCTCTTAGAACCGTCAAAGGCTCTTACTACCAAGTTACTGGGGCGCAAAGCCAATCCTTCATACTCCAGCTTCACAAAGGCTTTTTTAGGTAAGACATTGAGGGATGATCATGTGTCTACCAGCACATGGGAAAGAACTGCACCTTTACATTCCATGGTAATGTGCAAAGCCTTGTTATGATTGCGGCCTTCTGTAGTCAAATCAGTGTTGGTAAATCCTAGTCCATGACTAGCATTAACATTTCCAACCACAGCTTCTAACTGATTGACGGTGATCTCTTCTGGCACATAAGCTGCGTGCAAGACTTTTAGTAGTACGTTCCGATGAGCCTTGGAGCACATGAGTAATGATAGAATAGAGATCTTGGAAGGCGTCTGGTGAAGCTAGTCCACTATCTTGTAATCACTTTTCTTGATGATTCTCATGAATTCATCAACTTCTTGATCAAAAGGTGTTTTCAAAGCCTCCTTAACAATTTGCTCTTCCTGCACCATGCTCTTCCCTTTTGCCTTGGCAGCAGCTTCTGCTTCGGCAGTGGGTCTTTGAATTTTTGGGGCAAAGAGACGTCCGCTTCGAGTGAAGCCTCCGCCTCCCCCTACATTGTCTATTTGTGGTGAAGAAGTTGATGATTCGAGAGTGATTTTCTGTCCTTCGCAGTATAGATCAGAGCCGTAATGCCAAGGGATGGCATTACTGCTTTCGTAAGGTACTGGCCCAGGCACTGTGATAGTGACTGGACTGATAGCAGCTGCAGAAGGGACCATGATAGTATGTGGATCATAGTATATTGTAACCGGTGCTCTGACAGGAGTGGCGTTTTGTGAGTTGTAGGCAGAATCATTTTCAGGATCATAATAAATTGTAACCGTTGAGACATTTGCTGTTGAAGTTGTAGGTGACATTGTTGAATGGATGGGTGTTGTTGTTGTAGGAGATTCTGAATGAAGGGGTGCTGAATTTGTAGAAGGGATGTTTGCTGATATTTGGTCCGTTGAAGTAACAGATGAAGCATTTGTTGATGAAACTGAAGAGTTGTTTGGAACAATTGTTGTTGCAGTTGTAGAAGATTCGGAAACTGTTGCTAAGGAGATTGCTGGATTGGTAGGTATTGATGTTGTGATTTGAAGCAGGCCACTCTGGATGAGACCATCTATGCCATCTCTCAAGTTATCACATCCATTCACTGAAATGTTGCAATAAGCACACCCTAGTTCGCATCCAGGGAACATTTGACATTCAAGGAGTTGAGCTTTAATCTCTACCAAGGGTGTCCGAATCTGACCCACACTGGTTATCAAGTAAGACGGCTTGTCTTCTTCAATAGCATTGATTCTGGGACCACCATGGTTTGGCATAGGGTTCTTGTTAACATTCGGTGGTGGTGCAAAGTTTAGAGCCTTAGAATCCACCAAGTCCTGCACTTTCATGTGCAAAGCTCTGCACTTCTCTGTATTATGGCCAGGTGCATTTGAGTGAAAAGCACATCTGGCGCTGGCGTCATAATTTCTGGGTAGACTGGCAGGATCTGGAGGTGCCAACGTCCTTAGCTCAACCAGGTTGAGTTTTAGGAGTTGTGGCAATAATGTGGCATAGGGCATAGGGATCGGATCAATCACCCTATTGGCCTGAGACGGTCGCTGTTGGAACGGTCTTTGCTGATTGTTGTTGTTGGTGTTGTTGTAGTTTCTCTGAGGAGGATACTGAGTTTGTTGATGATAATTATGTTGTTGTGGTTGATAAGCTGGTTGTGGATGAATTGGAGCGGGAATGGTGACTGCTGCCACAGACCTATGAACATATTGGGGTCTGCCTCTGCTGGCATGGATAGCATTAGTCTCACCAGTTCTTCTTGGGCCCACAAAAGGCTTCCTTGTGTTGCTGGAAGAGCTGGCACCGTTGTCAGAAATTTTGCCCATTTTTAATAGGCTCTCAATTCTTTCTCCAGCTATAACGACATCTGCAAAGCTGGTAGAAGAAAAGGCAGCTAGCCTATCAATGTATGTCCCTTGGAGGGTGTTCATAAACATATCAGCCATCTCCCTCTCTGACATGGGTGGCTGGACAGCAGCAGCAAGCTGTCTCCACCTCTGGGCGTACTCCCGGAAGCTTTCCCTGGATGATTGTGACATTCCCATCAGGAGGGTCCTGTTGGGTGCCATATCCAAATTATACTGGTATTGTCTAATGAAGGCCTCTGCCAAGTCCTTCCAACATCTGATGGTTGCTCTGGTCAGATGAGAGTACCATTCCCTTGAATCTCCCGTTAAGTTATCCTCAAAATAAAACATCCATAGCTTTTCGTCCATGGTATATGCCTTCAGCCTCCCCAGAAAGGATTGCAAGTGGGTCCGTGGGCAGGAAGTCCCGTTGTACTTCTCAAAGCACGGTGGCTTAAACTTATGGGGAATCCTGACCCCGTCCACTAAGCCCATGTCCATAACATCAAAACCCAAAGAGTTTTGAGACTCCAAGGACCTTAATTTTTCAGCAATTTCATCTAGCCTTCTGTCATAGGCTTCTTCCCCAGCTCCCATTACTGTGAACTGATCTTCCTGGGGGTCTTCTTGCAGCACTCTGCCTGTAGTAGCATTCCCTTGTACATTAGCAGGGATTTTAATCTCTGGATGAAGGTGGGGTCCAAATACAGGTGGGTTGATGTGAGGTTGAACCCTCTCATTGTTGCTTGTCCCAGTAGTCCCTAGATGGGGGTCTTCCTGATTCTGCCTCTCTACCATTGCTCTTAATCTCTCTTGGCTTTGAGCCATATTATTCATCACCTCCATAAATTGTGTCATCTGAGCCCTCATTTCCAATCTTTCATTGGCCATTTGGTTCCTGACCTCTGTAAGGTCCTGTTGTACCTGGTCCATCTGTATACCCGGAAGGTTGTTACGGGTTGGATATCTGTGTGGACGGTTGAGTGGGAACACCCGACGTCGAGCAATAGTTCCTGAGATCACAACAGAGTTAGTAACAAAAACAAAACAAACCTACAAAACAAACAAGGGTTAGTATGCAATGCAGTATGCTTATTTGCTTCCAAGGTATCCGGCTTGGCACTTGGTTTTGACCTTTCCAGGCCCTTGAGGAAGATGCTTGTGATGTTGCTTGAAAGAAACTCTGATAAAACAAACTAATACATATATTACAAAAAGTGAATAATACATAGTTTGTTTCTTACAAAACACGCCCTCTGAGGGGTCAAAAATACAACATAAAAGGTAAAAGTACATGAAATGAAAGCAACAACAAGCAAAAGTCAGACTCCAAGACAAAACTCATCCTCCTGAACTTCCTTGAGAAGTGCTTCAGTCACAGGATCAGCTGGACGCTCTGTGAGATTCCTGATAAGGAGATTCCTGGTGGTAACAGCTGCAGCTAGCTTCTTGTGTTGACTCTGGTCCTTTGACCTCTTCACACCAGCTCTAATCTTCAACTCTGAGATCTCTCTCTGGGCTGCTAGCAGGGCTTCCTGTTGCTCTTTTGCACTAGCCTCCAACTGCTCAATCTTGTCCTGAGTCCTCTTATCTTCCTGAGTACGAGCTTCGGTGATCCTGACCCACCTAGCTTGACTCTCTTTCAGATACAAATCAGTCCTGGCCTTCTGGAACTGAGCTTCCTTGCAGGCATTCTTCAAGATCTGTTCTCCAGCCCTGGACTTCTTGATATAGTCCTCTGACTTTTCAATCCTAGCCAGATGCTCTACCTTTAGCTTTTCTAACCTCTCAATGTCCAGCCGACTATCACTCCTCTCCCAGAGGGTCTTCTGTAGAGCTTGAGTCAGCTTCTCATTTCTCTCCTTCAAATTCTCAAACTCCTCTAAGCTGACAGTGACAGGAGGTGGTGCTGAGGATGGTCCAGGTATATCTTCCATGGTGAAGGGCATCCCAGAAAATTGAGCCCTGGCATGGGACCACTCATAGTACTGTGCTGAGGCCACATTGTTGCATTTTCCCAGAATGGTTACTCCTTTAGTCTGGACATTGTCCCAAGCCCAGGACGCTTGCCTGACAATAGCCAGATTAGGCTTAATCTCACAGTAAAGAGTCTCAGCTAAGTCTTGTGCCTTAGGAGTGTGGACCAATGCATAACCCAGTTGTCTTTTGAATAGCAGAGGGTTGTAGTTGATGCAACCCTTCACTCCTATCAGGGGTACATTGGGAAACTGCCCACAACTGGTAATGATATCCCTGCCTTTTGTGCTTTGAGTGCACCACCTGATATCAACTGAAGTCAAAGCAGTGAGTCTTCTAGCCCAGTTCCTCTGTTGGTGAGGATTTAGAAATGCATCAGTCTTAGGCAAATGTCTGAGCAGCCAGGTATGGAACAGGGGAGCACAGCATCTCACTAATCTTCCCCTCTGCTTTTCATTTCTCTGGTGGACAGAGTAGTAGAAATCTCCCAGTAAGGTGGGCATTGGGTTCCTCAGGATGAAAAGATGGATGGCATTCTTGCTAATGAACTTAGGCTCATCTGCAAATAATATGACCCCATATATGCTAAGGGCCAATAAAGCACAGACTGCCTTCCACTCTCCCACAGAAGCCTTCAGGGTAGCTTGAGAGATCAAGAAATCCAGATGTAGACCAGAGATTCCAGCCTTAGTAGTCATATTCTGCCCAATCAGAACTGGTTCCAGATATAATGCCTTTGCCACTTCCTCATTACTTGGAAAAGCCATCTCAGGGTTGAAGGGGACTCCACCCCTGATAGGTATACCAACCAATGATGAATACTCCTCTAATAAAGGTCCCAACTGAAAATCCTGAAAAGTGAAACACCTCAGAGGGGGATCATAGAACTGCAGGCAAGTATGAATCAGGCTCCTCTGTGAAGGGTCCAAATCCACAACCACATCAAGTATGCCTCCGTAGTGTTCTCTGAATAGTGGTATATGGTCTGGAGTAATCAGGGTCTGAATCTTCCTGATGTCAGCTAGCTCAGGCTGAAAGAAATGGTAGGAGATATTACTCTTCTTAGGTGCCATGTTGTTGAAGAAGAGTTGAGACAGGTGCTGATGATGGAGGATGATACTGATGATGGGCCACTGACAGGTTGAGACTGGTGACTGAAGCAGGTAGCTGATAGCTGAAGTAGATACTGATGAGGATAGGTCTATGCTGATGATGGGGTCAAAACCAAGCCAAAATAAAGTATGGATACCCTGAAAAACAAATAAGAAAATGTTAAAATGATGCAATGATGATGTATGCAAATGATATGCAAGGGTTAGTGACTGAGCTGGATCTGATCAAGTGCTCTGATATAAGTCCAGGTATGTTCAAGAAATCCAGATGGAGGTTCATAAGTCCAGTAACCAAGGTGGGGGACTCAAATAAAGAGTCACATGTCCAGGGTTAGAATCACAAGAACTGTTCCAAAATGGAGTACTCTTAATCAGAACAAAGTAACAGGGTATGCTGAGGCCAAGGGTTCCTGCAAACCTGTAAATAGCCTAACCCCTCTCACAGGTAGTGTTCTAAAACAAGGATCCTCAGACTTGGATCAGTTATGAGAAGTGTAAACACTTCTAACCCGGAGGTACAGTGTTTACAATAACCATAAAAGATCCTCCTCTAATTCACCTCAGTTTCTGAAGGACAATACTAAAGGTCATCCAGACTTAGCAGGCTTCCCAGATAGCCCTAGCACTACAGGAAATCTGCAGCACATAGTTCTCAAGAAGAAACCCATATCTGAACCGAGTTTCATATTCCCGCACCAGACCGAAATGGAATGGGAAAGAACATGAACCACTCTAGCCTAGGTGCCACTCAGATCCCAGGTATAGGACCTCAACTCTCAATGTAACCCCCACCCATCAAAGCAACAAAAACAGATCCAGCCAGCACAGTATGACATTATGATATATGTATAAGGCTATAAAGAAAGCAATAAAATACTGTACATAAAGCAATAAACAAAATAAATACAAATATACAAACACAGATAGCACATAACACCCCAGTAAACACAAATCAATCAAGCGCTAGGAGGAACCCACGAAAAGAACCAGAAGCCCTAGTTACAGTATAAGGGTCCCCAGCAGAGTCGCCAAGCTGTCGCTCCCAAAAGATGAGACTGGATCAAATATGGTACAGATGCGAACGGTCGGCGAAAGGAGATGCGAGGACACACAGGAGTGAACTCACAGGGAATGAAAAGAGTCGCCAGCTAGGCATTTTTATCCCGGAGGAAAGGTAATGCTGCATAGACCTAGAAAAAGAATGGATAAGACGGTTGCGAACCAGAGAGACTGAGAAAGGGGGTTGGTTACAACCTGGGAAGGTATTAGCACCCAGATTGTCCGTCGTACTCGACGGGATCCACGCTTAAAAGATTTGTGTTTTAAAGGGGTAGTGTCTGTGCAATTTGTGTGTAAAAGGGCTGGAAAAGAATGTACAGGTGTCAGTGTAAAAGAAGTGTGAAGTGTATAAGAGAAGTGTCAGTGTAAGAGCAAGAATAAGATGCTCAAGATCATGAGGCTAAGAGAATGATGCTGAAAGAGGGGGAATATACAGAGACTTTTGTTCGATAACTGTTAAGTTATGCCTACGTATCCTCTCGTGCAATGAGGAAGTCAGAACACCGTAGTTCGACCCAAAGAGACTGAAAGATAAATTGACTTGTGAACTGCTTACTTGTCTATGCTCAAGTGTATGACCTGTCTGGCTCAGGTGCTAACTGTCTTGCATTAGACGGAAGAAGCGAGTTCTCGTTTGTGAGTGAAGATGATGAGAAAAGAATCCCGAAGGAGACGATTATTGTTTGTTTTTGTGTTTTCAGTCTTTTATTGCTTTTGAAAGTTTTCCATAAGTTAATGAGCTTAAGCCTAAACCAATGGGTTAGTAAACTCATCACATCCTCCCTCTGATTAGGGGTAATGAGAATACCTTAAGTGTGAAGTCGGATTCTCACACTTAAACACCTTTGATGTAGGATTAAGATCATTAACCTACTTATGATTATTTAGATGTTTTTGGTGTTTTTGTTTAGTGTTGAGTAATGAGATTAAGCCATAATCAGGGATTAAACAGACTCATTACACCATCCTAATAGAAGGATAATAGATGGGAATGTTTAAGCTGAGGAAAGCTCCTCAACTTAATCCATGATTAAGGATTAAACTCATGACAAAACAAAGCCTTTATTAGATGGATTTTAATTAATGATATGATGAAGAAGTGAATTTTATGATTTGCAAGACAACTTGAGGAGGACTTGTCCATTAATACTAGGGTTAGTCCTTCTTAACCAATTAAGGAAGAATTAGAACCCTAATGCAAGGCCCAAGTTACAAGTGTGATGTCTTGATGATTATTAAGATGGATTGATTAAAGGATTTAAACACACTAAGGGTTTAACACTTAGGATTAAAGTTATACACTTCATCCTAATAGAAGGATGCAGGCATAAGCTTAATCACAAAGCCTTAAAGCCTTTAGGGTTTAGTCCCTGATTATGAGATGAGGAGAGAAGACTCAAGGAGACACAAAGGCAAAACTAAGAGGGGAGACTA
The DNA here is from genome assembly GCA_963966055.1 of Lathyrus aphaca. Lineage (NCBI taxonomy): Eukaryota > Viridiplantae > Streptophyta > Magnoliopsida > Fabales > Fabaceae > Lathyrus > Lathyrus aphaca. The sequence goes on from OZ014522.1 coordinate 373,128,916, forward strand.
ATCAAAACCCTAATCATTGTCATGCTTGGTTGTTCCTAAGGTTTGTGAGGTTAACAAGAGAAATCTTCAGAGGAACCACCAAGAAGCAGATGAAAGGATCAGGAGAAGCAAAGTAACTTGCTTCATTTAAGAAGTCAAGTCGCTTGAAGAAGGAAAGTGAAGAAGAAGAATGAGAAAGCTCAATCTCAAACACATAACAAAATGCAGCAAGGATGCATGAAAGAGATGAAAAGAAATTGTGAGAAGTGAAGGCAAATTCACTTCTCAAAGTTGCTTACCACCTGAAAAGTTAGTGAAGGAAATGCAATGCAATGCAAAATGAGATGAAATGGCATGATGCAAATCAAAACCAGAAGCATATATGAGATGATAATGATGCTATGAAATTATGCAAACATGAATCAAGACATGAGAATGATCATACAAACATGTGGATGCAAATGAAGCAAGTTAAGAACCATGAACATACATGAAAAGTTATGAGATGCAAATGGCATACAACATGGCAAATACATGATGCAATGATCAAACATGCTTTCAACACATCTTAAGGTGTCTAATGAATCAAATGAATGCATAAAATGTCATGGCAAGTCATGTTATGCAAGCAAATGCAAGATGAATGCAAATGAAAGCCCAAATTAGGGTTTATGATCAATGTATCAAACAAAAAACAAAATCAGAAGCAAACACCAAGATAAAAAATTGAAAATTCATTCAAAGGAACCCTAATCCTATACAAACTCACTGCCCAAAGGAGGGATTCCAACTCTTAACCTAATTAGGGTTATGAATTTTCTAAGTTTTCTAGGGTTTTAGGGTACCTTAACAAGAAAAATGCCAAACAAATTGAAAATGAAAGATCAAATCATGCCAATTTAATCTCACAAAATTCATGCTAAACAAAATGCAATACAAAAAGAATCAAAGTCCAACTCTCAATGGTTAGGCAGAAATGATTTTTTGAAGTTTGGATCAAAATAATGCCTTGAAATGATTTTAATTCCATGAAAAATTCTCAAAAGACATCAAGATCAAAAAAAGAAATTTGGTTTGAGGGTTGGACAATGTTTCTAAATGATTTTAAAGGTTTCATGAATTTTTTGGTGATTTTTAAATACCTAAAAGTATTTTTAATTAATTAATTTTCATTAATTAATTAAAAATAAACTTTTAAATGATTTAAAAATATTTTTTAATGCAAAAAATAAAAATAAAAATGTTTTTGGTTTCTGAAAATTAATAAAAGTGTGTATAAAAATTTTCAGAATTTTTGAATAATTTTTGCTATTTTAAAATAAATGGAGAAAGAAATACAAAATAAATGAATTAAAAATTAAAGAAAATGAAAAGTAAATGCAATGGAGAGCCAGGATTGAATCTGGGAAATGAATGGTTGACTGCGCGCGCAATCCAAAGGCCACAATTCAAACTGACCTAATTTCTGATTTAATTAATTAAATTGAATTAATTAAGTTAATTATAGATTAGGGTTTCTAATGACAAATCTCAGCCATCCAAACACGCGCCAGTCTCCCTTGGTCAACGCATCCAACGCTCAGCATTCAAACCACAATTAATGACAGGGATTAACCCTAATTATTTTCAGGTGGCCGGAGAAGACCTCCGGTCGTCTTCTCCGGTGGGAACCCCACCTGAAAATCTCCAAAATCCTCAAAACTTCACTAAAACGAAAACTAAAAGCCCAGAAATCATCCCCACATCCCCCTGAATCAAAACCCTAACTCAAAACTCATTTATTCTTCATCAATCAAACGAATCGAAGCCAAAAAGTTTTTAGGGCAAAAGTTTCAGACACTGCATACATCCTCATCTTTCACTCATTTTCAAGAACAATCACATATTCATGATCAAGGAAGCATGTAGATTCATTTGGAAACTTAAAATACACGTTCTGGAAAAAAAGTTCATGAAGCTACCTGAGTTTGAAGCTTTTCAGTTTGGAACTTTCTGGCCTCCTCTCTTGTGCAAAATCACTCCTATGACTTCCCTTGGACTTCTGATAGGCTTGGAGCAAATTTATTTGGGCTGGTTTGAGAGTTTGCAGAAGTTCTGTTCAAGGTGGTGTGATGATCGTGTTTTTGATTCTTTGAGTTTCAGGCTGTTTTGAAGGGTGCTTTGTGTTCAGTGAAGCATGGTGAGATGGTTTATGAAGTCTGTTTGTGTGTTTGTAGCTTGTATGAGGAGTTTCGAATGCTTTTGCTCAAGAGGGTGAAAATGAGGATGCTGTGCTATGGATGGTTTCAGGCTTGCTTCTTGTTGTGTTTTGCTTGCATTTTCTTTGTATAAACAAATGCCATTGGTCAGAAGAAGTGACATGTGCTTTATTGATTGGTATGGGTGCTTTTGCCAAAATGTCAAAGTTGTGTAAGAAGGGCATGGGCTACTTGCTAGCTGAGTACAAGGAGGGTGTGCTGCGCAGCATGATGTGAGGAAGGGCCTAGGATTGATCAGCAAGCTATCCAGCAAGTGGATGGGAAGCTATGATGAGTTTTGCAACTTGGCTCACTTTTGCCTCTTATGAAAAATCTTGTTCCATAAACCATAAAAATGTGTAATTCTTTGGTCCATTCTGAACTTTAGATGTCACATGATCATGTTGTGTGGATTATAAGTGCATTTGATAACTTTAGAACACTTGATCAAGTCATTTTGCAAAATACCTCTTTGGTAGAAACTTTGAAAATTAGTGATTTTTGCCAACTTTGACAAGCCATAACTTTTGATCCAAAATGAATTAGGTCATGTTCTTGTACTTTTTGAAAAGGGAAAGATCTATTCTACAACTTTCATGACCAAAGTTTTTCCATTTGAAGCTTTCTTGAATCAAAAAGTAAAGGTTGAAAAAGTTGCCTAAAATGGCAATTTCATTAAAAGTCAAACTTGCCCAAAAAGTCAACTTTGCAAAAACTTGAAATTATTGAATTTTGTAAGCTTCAAACATCTTCCATGATCAAATAAAGATCATATACAATCAAAATGATGAAGAATGCCCTTTGGTTGGGTCACTGGGGGCCTCAGATACCCTGATTTTGCACTGACTTGCTTGAAAAGTCAACTCTTGATCAGATGACTTCCCTATGGAATTTCTTCATGAAAATTGATATGCATACTCCCTATACCATATAGAGACCAATGGAAACAAGAATGACCAAAAAATTTGGATTTATGGCCTTTGAAACCAAAACCCTAATTTTAGGTCACCTGTGTAGTCAAGCATGGCTCTGCCTCCACACCATTTCCAGTTCTTGTGATTCTTTGACATTCTTGACTTTGAGAGGATATAATATGATACTTGAACACACATAGACCCCTTTGAAGTGATTGTTGACCTTTGGAGTGGCTCAAGAAGCTCTTGGATTGCTCAGATCACAAACCCTAGATGCAGATGACTTTGAACCAATGCAGTGAATCAAAAAATGTGACATGAGATGCTATGATTGTGTTTATGCATATGAAATAATAACAAGCCATGGTGTGAATGAGTGAGAGCAAATTTGGGGTGTTTACAATGACGCTGTCGATAGTGATTGTGACCTAGATGAATGGATCAGGCCTGCCGCTCCAGGGACTCAGCTTAGCAACTGGACATCGGAAAGGCTTATTTCGGTCACCTCTTTCGAAGAGTAATAATGTTTTGTTTCTATTTTTCCTGTATTAAAGCACTATGTCTTGCCCGAGGCATAGTGGCTCTTTGTAAGGGTTCATTTGTTCATTAACACAATCATAAATAAAATTGACGTTTCACATTCATTCATGTTGTTCTCTGTCTTTCGTTTTTTACTTTTGTTTTTCAAAAAGAAAGAAAAGTTTTAAAATGGCAATGTTTCTCATTTTCTCAAGTTGTTGCTAAAGCCTTGCATGAATCATCATTCATGCAGGTGCTCGTCACCGGATCTTATCAATGACGACCCTGTTATGGCTGAGTATGACTTCGACAATCTAATTTATCAAGCCGATGAGGAAGGTGAAGAGGATTGCGATTTACCCGAAGAATTGGCCAGACTGCTTAAACAGGAGGAGAAGATGATTCAGCCGCACGAAGAAGATGTCGAAGAAATAAACCTGGGTACTGAAGAAGACAAGAAAGAAGTCAAGATCGGAGCTGCGCTAGAAGAATCTGTCAAGACTCATTTGATGGCTATGCTTCGAGAGTACGTTGACGTCTTCGCATGGTCCTACCAAGATATGTCTGGTTTAGACACTGACATTGTGGTACACAAGCTACCTCTCATAGCAGATTGTCCTCCGGTAAAGCAGAAGTTGAGGCGCACGCGTCCAGACATGGCAATTAAAATAAAAGAAGAAGTGCAAAAACAGTTTGATGATGGCTTCTTGGCTGTGACCAGTTATCCTCTGTGGGTTGCTAACATTGTGCCGGTTCCCAAGAAAGATGGCAAAGTCAGGATGTGTGTGGACTACAGGGATTTGAATAGGGCTAGCCCCAAAGATGATTTCCCTCTACCTCACATAGATGTACTAGTCGATAATACTGCTCAGTTTTCCGTGTTCTCCTTCATGGACGGATTCTCGGGCTATAATCAGATCAAGATGGCTCCCGAGGACATGAAGAAGACAACTTTCATCACTCCTTGGGGCACCTTTTGTTACAAGGTCATGCCATTTGGTTTAAAGAATGCAGGAGCTACCTATCAACGGGCAATGGTGACGTTGTTTCACGACATGATCCATCATGAAATTGAGGTTTATGTTGATGACATGATAGCAAAATCCCAGACAGAGGAAGAGCACTTGGTCAACCTAGCAAAATTGTTTGATAGGCTTCGAAAGTTCAGATTGAGGTTGAATCCGAATAAGTGTACCTTCGGGGTTCGTTCTGGCAAGTTACTCGGCTTCATTGTTAGTGAACGAGGAATTGAGGTTGATCCAGCCAAGGTGAAAGCTATCCAAGAAATGCCTGAGCCAAAGACTGAAAAGCAAGTGCATGGTTTCTTAGGGAGACTAAACTACATTGCACGGTTTATTTCTCACCTAACGGCCACGTGTGAGCCCATCTTTAAGCTTCTGAGGAAGAATCAGGCCATTAAATGGAACGAAGACTGTCAGCAAGCCTTTGACCGAATCAAAGAATACCTGTTAGAACCACCAATTCTTATGCCTCCAGTGTCAGGGAGACCTCTGATTATGTATCTTACTGTGCTTGAAGGATCGATGGGATGTGTGCTGGGTCAGCAGGACGAGTCTGGTCGAAAAGAGCACGCCATTTATTACCTTAGCAAAAAGTTTACCGATTGTGAGACGCGATACTCACTACTCGAGAAAACTTGCTGCGCTTTGGCATGGGCTGCTCACCGACTAAGATAGTACATGCTGACTTACACTACTCTCTTAATTTCCAAGATGGATCCTGTGAAATACATTTTTGAGAAGCCGGCTTTGACAGGAAGAGTGGCCCATTGGCAGATGATACTAACGGAGTATGACATACAATACACTTCACAAAAGGCAATCAAGGGGAGTGTGTTGTCAGAATACTTGGCCCAGCAACCGATCGATGATTATCAACCCATGAGGTTTGAGTTTCCGGATGAGGACATCATGTTCCTCAAGTCGAAAGACTACGAAGAACCACTTCTGGAGGAGGGGCTCGACCCTGAATCCAGATGGAAGTTGATGTTTGACGGGGCTGTAAACATGAATGGGAGTGGAGTATGTGTTGTTATTATCTTGCCAGAAGGGGTCCACACACCTTTAGCCGCTCGGTTGACTTTCGAATGCACTAACAATGAGGCGGAGTATGAAGCTTGTATCATGGGGATCGAAGAGGCAATAGACTTGCGAGTCAAGAACCTTGAGATCTTCGGAGATTCTGCTTTGGTGGTAAATCAAGTCAATGGCAAATGGTTAGTTCATCAAGCTCGTTTGATTCCTTACAGAGATTATGTCAGGAGGCTATTAACTTTCTTTACCAAAGTCAAGCTGAGCTATGTTCCTAGAGACGAAAACCAGTTTGCCGATGCTCTCGCAACTTTGTCGTCCATGATTAAAGTTTGTCGAGAGAATTTCGTGCCTCGAATTTCGATTTCCCGGCTTGAAAGACCTGCTTATGTCTTTGCAGTTGGTGATGGTGAAGATAACAAGCCTTGGTACCACGACATCAAACAATTCTTGAAGGCTCAAGAATACCCGGCTGGAGCATCTAGTAAGGATAAGAAAACCCTTAGAAGACTGGCAGGAGGTTTCTTCTTGAATCAAGATGGTGTGTTGTATAAACGGAACTTCGACATGGTGCTGCTCAGATGCGTGGATAGACACGAAGCAGACATGTTAATGCAGGAGGTTCACGAAGGCTCCTTCAGTACCCATGCTGGAGGACATGCCATGGCCAAGAAATTGTTGAGATCGGGATACTATTGGATTACCATGGAATATGATTGCTGTAAGTACTCCCGTAAGTGCCACAAGTGTCAAATTTATGCCGACAAGGTCCATGTGCCTCCGAATCTGTTGAGTCTCATGTCTTCACCATGGTCGTTCGCTATGTGGGGCATCGATATGATTGGAAAGATTGAGCCAACGGCTTCTAATGGGCATCGCTTCATCCTAGTCTCTATTGATTATTTCACGAAGTGGGTTGAAGCGGCATCCTACACCAATGTTACTAAACAAGTGGTCGCTCGGTTTATTAAGCAAGACATCATCTGCCGGTACGGAATTCCTGAAAGGATTATTACTGATAATGGTTCTAACCTCAACAACAAGATGATGGCTGATTTGTGTCAAGACTTCAAAATAGAACATCACAACTCTTCTCCATATCGTCCGAAGATGAATGGCGCCGTCGAGGCAGCTAATAAAAACATCAAGAAGATTGTGCAGAAGATGGTTGTGACGTACAAAGACTGGCATGAGATGCTACCATTCGCGCTGCATGGGTATAGAACATCAGTACGCACTTCAACTGGGGCAACTCCGTTCTCATTGGTGTATGGTATGGAGGCAGTCCTACCGATTGAAGTGGAAATCCCCTCGTTGAGGTTGATGATGGACATCAAGCTAGATGAAGCTGAGTGGCTCCGATCCAGATATAATCAATTGAGCCTCATTGAAGAGAAGCGTCTAGCAGCTGTATGCCATGGACAGTTGTATCAGCGACGCATGAAGCAGGCTTTTGACAAGAAGGTGCGACCACAGAGGTACACGCCAGGAGATTTAGTGCTGAAAAGGATTCTTCCTCCTCTCAACGATCACAGGGGCAAGTGGACACCCAACTATGAAGGACCGTTCATGGTTAAAAAGGTTTTCTCAGGCGGAGCCTTAATGTTGACAACCATGGACGGAGAAGACTTCCAATCCCCTGTCAACGCAGACGCGGTAAGAAAATACTTCATGTAAAAAGGACCCGCTGGATAAAAACATAATAGTAATCCAGGAAAAAATGGGCATCCCGGCGAGCCAAAAACAGAATAAAAGGCTCGGGCAGAAGTTAGGGAAATCTTGAAAAAAAATGTACACTCGCTGAGTTGAAAAGCCACATTGGACAACTCAGGCAAAAAAGGGTATCCCGGTGGATTGAAAACCTGAAAGGGAGATCCACGCAAAAGAGGGATTAACACGAACGACTGCGATCTGCGAGATCCATGACCTACCTACAGCTGAGACTATCCTAAGGGTGAAGATCAGTTCACTTACTTTTTCTTAAGAGGCAGAGCGAGTGGAGCGTCTTGAAGACATACGAGTCATAACTGGGTTGAGACTTGATGAGATTCACTTCTCACATTGCCAATAGGATAGTTTGTTTTTCTTTTTAGTTGTTCCCTCATTCCAGGGAACTGCTTCCTTTGTATTGCCTATTCAGGGCCACCTTTCCAAGTCAATAAAAATTCAACTTCAGTCAATTGGACTGCTTTGTTTCTTTGTTTTTGCTTTCTTCATCTAACATTGATTGATTGTGAAAACGTCTAGCAAATGGTAACTTGCATTGTGTTATGAACATTTGAATGCTTTCTAACTTGTGCAGGAGAATAGAAACATTTAATACAAACCTGAAAGGGTGTCGAGATGCCCAGACAATGATTCATGCTGTGAGCCTGGGGCAAGCGGGTCCCGAACTAACTCTCTATGTTGCAGGTACTATCAATTGTGATCATGCAGGTACAGTATTGGTGTTGCTAACAAAACTGACAACTATTATCCAAGATGGGTATTCCCTTTTGTTTGAACAGAAACAGGTATCTCCCAGGGTGTTTCCAACCATCCCCAGCCATGTGGAAGTTGAAATTTCGCCCAGCAAGGCAGCAGAAGGTTGGTTCCATCCCCGAGCAGAAGTCTCCCTTCAGACAGGGGCAATTCCCAGCAGTATAAGGAGTGTTTTTGCTTCCCCAACAGTTGCTTCCTCAGCAATATCATGTCTTTGGTTCCCAGCCAAGCCAGGGGGTCCTCACTTCCCCACCAGAGTTCAAGAAGGGTCCATCTCCAGCAGGGTCTTGGCGCTCCAATTTCAAAGTCCAATTTATTTTTGGCAGTGGCGGCTGTTCAAAGCCGGTGAATTATTAACAGTTTTCCCCGCAGAGTTGTTTCCTCCTCATCAAGATAAACCAGATCAATGCAGTGATCACTATTCCTCCCCAGTCAAGCTATCTGGGATGCTTGCAGTCTCCTTATTAGGAGATCTCTTTGCATTTGCATGCGCATAATCATTATTACGTTTGCATCCTCCAAAGCGTAGCATTTCCATCGTCATGGAGCATTACGCCATAAATTCAAACATACGCATGCCAACATGGGCCAGTTTTGAGGTATATTACATACGACTTATAATATCTTCTCAACCTGAAGTACTCCGCACAGAGGATACCATCATCATTTCTCAGACATCCTTGTCTTTTCAAGTCAATGCTTGTCACTTATTCCGCGTCTTGTTTGGTACAACAATCGCGTCGCAGGTCCCCGTTTTGTACAACGATCCTGTTCCATCTTGTCCTATTTTCTTTGTTTCTGGTTACCGCCTGCGGCCGGTATACCTTTGCGTCTCCATTCGAGGATGGTTTCGTGTTAGATCCGAGGATCTTTTGGATTGTCATTCGAGGATGGCATTCTTTTCTTCAAGTCCTTCCGAGGTTGGTCTTGTTGTGTGGCTATTATTCGAGGATAGTAGTTCACTTTTTGAGCTTATTGATCGAGGTCAGTTTGTCTCTTTTGCAAAGTCTGTCTGAGGTCAGCTTTGTGTTTGGTTACCGCCTGCGGCCGGTATACCTTTGCGTCTCCATTCGAGGATGGTTTCGTGTTAGATCCGAGGATCTTTTGATTTGTCATTCGAGGATGGCATTTCTTTTCTTCAAGTCCTTCCGAGGTTGGTCTTGTTGTGTGGCTATTATTCGAGGATAGTAGTTCACTTTTTGAGCTTATTGATCGAGGTCAGTTTGTCTCTTTTGCAAAGTCTGTCTGAGGTCAGCTTTGTGTTTGGTTATCAGTCGAGGCTGGTATACCTTTGCGTCTCCATTCGAGGATGGTTTCGTGTTAGATCCGAGGATCTTTTGATTTGTCATTCGAGGATGGCATTTCTTTTCTTCAAGTCCTTCCGAGGTTGGTCTTGTTGTGTGGCTATTATTCGAGGATAGTAGTTCACTTTTTGAGCTTATTGATCGAGGTCAGTTTGTCTCTTTTGCAAAGTCTGTCTGAGGTCAGCTTTGTGTTTGGTTATCAGTCGAGGCTGGTATACCTTTGCGTCTCCATTCGAGGATGGTTTCGTGTTAGATCCGAGGATCTTTTGATTTGTCATTCGAGGATGGCATTTCTTTTCTTCAAGTCCTTCCGAGGTTGGTCTTGTTGTGTGGCTATTATTCGAGGATAGTAGTTCACTTTTTGAGCTTATTGATCGAGGTCAGTTTGTCTCTTTTGCAAAGTCTGTCTGAGGTCAGCTTTGTGTTTGGTTATCAGTCGAGGCTGGTATACCTTTGCGTCTCCATTCGAGGATGGTTTCGTGTTAGATCCGAGGATCTTTTGATTTGTCATTCGAGGATGGCATTTCTTTTCTTCAAGTCCTTCTGCGGTTGGTCTTGTTGTTGTGGCTATTATTCGAGGATAGTAGTTCACTTTTTCGAGCTTATTGATTGAGGTCAGTTTGTCTCTTTTGCAAAGTCTGTCTGAGGTCAGCTTTGTGTTTGGTTATCAGTCGAGGCTGGTATACCTTTGCGTCTCCATTCGAGGATGGTTTCGTGTTAGATCCGAGGATCTTTTGGATTGTCATTCGAGGATGACATTCTTTTCTTCAAGTCCTTCTGCGGTTGGTCTTGTTTTTTGTTTTGTGTGGCTATTATTCGAGGATAGTAGTTCACTTTTTTTGAGCTTATTGATCGAGGTCAGTTTGTCTCTTTTGCAAAGTCTGTCTGAGGTCAGTCTTTGTCGTTGATGGTTATCGCCTGCGGCCGGTATACCATTGTGTTTCTATTCGAGGATGGTTTTTAGTACTGGATCCGAGGATCCCGTGTGAGTTGTCATTCGAGGATGGCATTCTTCCCAGCATATTTCCACCTGGTTCTATTTTCGCTACCTATTCAGAGGTCAAAACAAAAAAATATATAAATAAATAAATGGGCAGATGGCATTTTCATTACCCTCAATGTGCAAATTTTCAAGTTTTATTCGAGTATCCAATCACTTCATACCTTGAACGTATAAAAGCTGTTGCAATTATTCGTCCAGGCTTGCAGATGATTGAATAGGGGCAGCTGTAATACCTCAAAATTTACCCTCCTATTTATTCCCTCTATTGGTTCATCGTGTCGCATTCATCTGCATTTCTCATCAGTTCATTAACAGCATACTAGTGCATTTCATTGTTTCATTGGGCATGTGATTAAGGTTGTACTGGATTAGGGTTTAGTACCTTATCTGTATCTGTCAGAGATTGAAGTGGTGGAGAATTCATTGGATGTTGATTCTACTTCAAGTGCGGTTGTTCAATTGAGTTTCGATTTAGATAGGAGCTTAACCTAATCTTGGTCAGACTATTAGAAGATTACTGCAATTGCAAGTTTATTTTGGACCACTGGACTGTTTCTTAGACAATGCATATTCAAAGTTCAGGTTGTCTTGTGTTGTGATTCATCAGGATATTGAGCAGTATTTTGTGTGAAGCCTGGTTCGAATCTTCAGTTTACTAGTGATTCATTTGGATTCAAATGGTCATGGCATGTTTCTGACAATTCAGAGAGTTGTGACTAATCAAAAAATATTCAGTGGCTCAGAAGTGGTTGTGCTTATAGATTTGTGGAAAGATTTCAAGATATGTTTTGGGCCAAAATCAAGATTACATTCATTACTTTGTTCTCACTGTTATGAACCACTCCCGATTATTCCATTCCATCTTCACCTTTCTACTTCAATGCGTTTCCATCAATTCATCTTCATTTTTCTCTTATTCATTTTCCCATTTATCTTTTGTCCGTAATCCATTTGGAACCATCTTTCATTTTTCATAGTTCATATCAAACTCATGTTTTCTCCTTGTCCATTTTTACACCGTTTAAACTCGATAGCAATTTCGTCCTAGAATCATCATAAATTTCCACAAAAAGTAATAAGAAGTCATTTTCTTTTGTTTTCATCCTAGTATCCAAATCACTAAACCAATTTCCAATTAGTCATCTTAAGGTTCAAGTCCATGTCCTATAAGATCCATTTCCAATATCTTGTATTTCTAATCAATATCTTTTTTGAGTTCTATTCCATATTTTCAAGCCCATTTCAAATCCATACATATTTTCAGGCCCACTATCCATTAACCATTCTCATTTTTAAGTGAAATGCCATACTTTCCTTTCACATGGTTTGCAAGTTCAATGAGATGTCATGTTTGTATTTTAACTAAGTACTTTATATTTGAGTTCAGTCCTATGGCAATTTAATTAAAATTATACAGCTCAAAGCTGTTAACCAAGTTGGTCATATGCAAATTTCCAAGGTGACTGTCATTTGGGGATGGAGTTAGCTAGAGAAGTGCAACATTTGGATGACTATAAATTGAATACAAAGTCAGCAAAAACCATACGACTATGAGAATCAATAAAATGATTGACAAATTGAAAAAAAACGCAGTTATATAAGGGACCAAAAAAACCGCAGCTGTTACACCAGAAAATTTCGGGAAAATTTAACAAGAGCTTCAACAGCAAAAGTTCCAGTTACGAATCTAAAGAAAAATTCCAATTAGCAGAAAGAATCTGTAACGGGATAGCAGCAAACATAGCTCTTCAATCTTTATCACTCCCATTACAGGAGCATCCCTTCAAGATCTTCAATCACCTCACGAACTTCTCAACCTTCATCAATCCTGGATCACTCTATTTTATTCTCCGTAACTCCATCTCTAAGCAACATAAATATTCATCAATAGCGCATCAATTCGCAACGACAACCATAAAGTTCTCAGCTACAAATAATCTCACGAGTTCGAAGACGAACTTTCAAAAATCACTTTCTCTAATCTTGACTTAATCCTGCAAAATACGACAATAAGAAAATCAGAAAAGAAGAGAGCAGGACCAAGCTGAAAAGAGGAAAAACTCAGGAAAAAAACAAAGTTTCAATTACATTGATTCTAACTGAAATCATTAATTAGCAACAGAGTCGAACTAACTGGGGAAAGAAAAGCTCATAACAGAAATATGATTAGTTCAGGATTCATAATTGAAAGCTAACTGAGGTGCTTGAGAAGGTTCCAGAGCAAAATTAAATATTAAATATTAAAAACAAAATCAGTAACTAACCCTAACCGATTTCAGAACTCATTACAGATTAATAACCAACCTCACAACAGAAAATAACAGAACCAAAACTGATTCATAACAATCCTAACAGAAAATTCTAGAAGTTACCTGAGAAAACTCCAGAACTACCATCTTCAAGCATTCCCTATAAATCAGTAGCTTCTCAATCAATCAGTTTTCTTCCACAATTTTTTATAGAACCCTTCAACCATTTCTGCAAGATTCTTCAACTCTCTCCTCCATTTTTCGCCCAAACCATATTCAAGTTGTTTCCTTCAACTTCATTTCTGATTCTTCACCACTTTACCCTTTTACAATCCTCCATCCAGTCTTCATTCTCTCCCATCCGCAATAGCTTTACTCAGCCTCATTCTTTATCTCCTGCTACGTATTCGTCACCCTGCAACCATCATCAACCATGGGAAAGGAGCAAATTGAATCAAAAGAGAGGCAACTGAACAAACATTAAGGCTGAGATTACGAATCGCACAGAAAATCAAAGAAGAGCATACCGTGAAACGCAGTGTTTTTCGAAACTTTCACCAGCGCACGTCAATCTTCCATCATTTTCGCAAGAGACGTAAAGAGGTCGCGGCGAAGAGAAGCTTCGAGCATCCGGATCGCAGCTGAGTACTGTCGCATTTTTTCGAACCAAGGGGAAGCATTACCTCCATAACTGATTCGTTCGTCTTCGCGGCAGCATCTTCCCCGCAATATCTTTGCTTCCGTCAATCGAAGGTGCGAAATCCAAGCCTTTTAAGCGTGATTGTTGATGTCTGTTGTTGTTAAATTCTTTAAGCACCGATTCGGTTTAGTGAAGGTTTTTGTGTAAAATTGTTAATTGAGGATGAGGTTGATGTTAAGGGGTTAGGGTTAATGGAGGTGAGGTAGAGAGGAAGAGGGCGGTGAACGGACGAAGAGAAGTTGATGAGAGGGTGGCGAACGGACGTGATTCAAAGAAGAAGAGAGGTATGGTGTTGAGGGATGAGGACGAAGAAGAAGAAGGGAGAGGGGGTTAGCGGCGGCGCAGAGAAGGGGAGGAACTTAGGGTTTCTTTTATCCCTCTTTCATTTTGGTTCTTTTATAATTTGTTAGTTTAATTTTTTGTGACTTAATTTTAAAGAAAGATTATGGTAATTAATGGTGGCATTAAAGAAATGTAATAATGTTATTATAATAATTATATGTATTATTAGCAAATTAAGATGATATTAAGTGTAAAGGGTCCATTTAATCAGAATTGAAATTCAATAAAAATCAGTAATTATGTTGATTTTCTCTTTAATCCATATTAAATATTCAGTTTTTGTTTAAATTTTAAGGATAACTTAGGAAGTAGGACTGGGCTTAACGCATTACTTTTTACACCCCATGTAGGCCCAATAGAAAAACAACTAAGAAAAACTTCTTTTTTACACCTCCTTCAATTCCTGCGTGTGGGCTTTGTCCTTGTGCTTCTCACACCTCCCGTTTGAAGCCCAGTGAAAATTAGAACTAATAAAAGTTACTTTGGACACCCCATTTCTTTCTTTAGAATTTAAATTTTAGTTTTATATGGTTTCCAAATAATTCCCCAAAAAATAGTAAAAAATCATAGAAAATTCTAAAAAAAATACCAGTAGCTTAATAATCCATTTTAGAAATTTTTGGTATTTTTATTTTCTGAATTTTGGTTATTTCTTGATTTAATTCTGATTTTTCTTTTAATTAGCTTTTATTGAATTTCCTTTAAATATACTTGAGTTTGTTCATTTTATTTTGGTAACTTCCAGTAACTTTTTTAACCCATTCTTTTTACTGTAGTTAGAAGACTTATGATATACTTAGGATAATTTTTGTAGATTTTTTAGAACATTTTATCTTAGGTTTTAGAGATTAATTTCTTAGAAATTAGGGATTAATTTGTAGCTGGAAATAAGCAATTTTTAGGCACATAAAAAATAGGATTTTTTAGGATTCCTCTTAGTACAATGTTATAGATAATCTTAGGTCCCTATGGTTTAATTTTCATAATTTTTCCAGAAGTTTAGATATTTTTTAGAATATTAATTCTTAGGTTTGTTATGTGTATTTCCCATTAGTTTAGGTTATGAAAATAAAGTCCAATAAAAAAATAGTTTAGATTAGATTTAGTCTTAGAATTTAATATAGACTTAGGTTAGTTTAAATTTGAATGTTTAGAAGGAAAATATTAGGCTTGACTTTGATTTAGGACTTAGGCTTAAAGTTTCATCTTAATTAGAATTAGAATAAATAAATAGACTATTTTAATTCATGCCTTTAAATGCATTTTTAGAATTTTATTTCTTATGTCCATTTTTAATGTTTTGCCTTTATTTGATTTTATAACTTGTATAGGCTTCCCCATTGTTCTTAGAATCAACTTAACTTCCTTAGGAAGTAAGTTGAATTCTAATAGTTGCTAGTTCCCTTCTTTAGGAATAGAAAACCCCATTAACCATAGGATCTCTTGTAAATAAATAAACAAAATTAGGATTGAGTCTTAGTCCCTTAGATTTTGTCCTTTTATCAATTTGAGTCTTTCTTTCTCATCTTATAAAGAAAATCAATAAAACACTCAATGAAAACCGAACAATCTTGTACGACACGAGACTTTGTTGCGGAGTGCTTATACGCGTC
The DNA here is from genome assembly GCA_963966055.1 of Lathyrus aphaca. Lineage (NCBI taxonomy): Eukaryota > Viridiplantae > Streptophyta > Magnoliopsida > Fabales > Fabaceae > Lathyrus > Lathyrus aphaca. The sequence goes on from OZ014522.1 coordinate 373,144,308, forward strand.
CTGTTTCGGGGCGAGGTGTAAGTACTTCCCGCGATGGATAGGTCTTAGTACAAGACAGTTCACAAACAAAATTCAAAACACTTCTCATAAAAGACAAAAACAAATAACAAGCGACTATCCTGCGGGAACTTCTCTTTCTCATCTCATTCACTCACAACGCGAACTCGCGACGACTTGTCTCGCATGCAAGACGGTAAACGCACTCGTACCAGACGAGCCTGCAACACCTGAGCATAGATATACGCAGTTCCAGCATAAAAAACACAAACAAATAGTTCCCGCCTTAGTTAGGCGAACTACGTCGACTCTGATCCTCATTATCCCAATGAGGTACGTAGGCAGCGGGGTAGGGCCCGTTCGAGCACATTCTTTATTTTCCCTACATTTCCCCCTTTCTTTCCATTTTCTTATTTCAGTTCCTTTCTCATTTCATTCCATTCCAGTTAGCGGTTTTATTCAGCAGCATCTTTATTTTCTCACCCTTTGAAACAAACAAGCAAGCGTGGATCCCGTCGGGTACGACGGACGGATTGGGGTGCTAATACCTTCTCAATTCGTAACCGACTCCCGAACTCAGATCTTTGGTTCGCAAGGCCTTGTCCTTTCCTTCTTCCTCAGGTTTGTGCAACATTACCTTTCCCATTCCTTTGGGATAAAAATGTCTGACTGGCGACTCTAACCTTTCCGCGCCACTTTCGCGTTTGTACTAGGATGAAAATCCCGGGAGCGACAACCACCAAGTCTCGGCATTGTTGACGATGGTGACACACTACCTGAATCGCGTCGGCTCAATAGCAACAAAAATCATCTCTGATTTGGATTGAAAAAATCCTCAAGTTAGAGCACACACAAGATGGAGACACAAGATTGATCATAGTGTGCACGTCGACTCATCGTCTTGTTCCGATTCGCCTCCGTCTCATTGCGTCTCCTCCCTAATCGCTATGTCGTGATACTCGATCTCCTCACAGATCCAGACACGGTCCATTGTATGAAGACGATGAAGATAATGATTCTCCTGGTAAGATTGACTTCATTCTATTCTTCTTCTACTTTATGTGTGAACCTAAATGTGTTGTTTATTGATTCAAGATCTTGAATTCGTCACAGTAATGTCGAGAGTGGTGTTGAATTGTGTCCTTGAACTTTGCATGTTCTAGAATTTAGCTGAAACGTTGAGTTATTATTGATTCTTGAATCTGCAGATTGCTGAAGGTTGAAGATGTGTTCTTTGATTGACTCTGAATCAAGCTGGGTTGTGGCATTTGATTGCCGATTGATGAAGACATTGGTATGAGGATGATGAGTGTTTCTTGTTTGAAGGCATTTTGGTTCAGAGAAATGATCAAGGCCGAATTTTTGTTGAGATTATGTCTCTTGTGCTCTGCATATTGATTCAGATTTGCGAAAGTCTCTCTAAACTCTATTCTTCGATTTCTTCTTAACTCAGAATCTGAATTGTTGTTGCTTACTGGATTTTGCAGGTTGAATTCGATTAAGGTTGAAATTGGAAGATTGATGAAGATTCGGGTTGATTATTGAAGCTGAAGTGTGGTAGAGAGTGATAAAGCTCTTGTCGCAGAAGAAAAAGATGAAGATTGAGATTGTTGAAGATTGAAGTAGGTGATGAAGAATGAGGAGAATCAAAGAGAGATGAAGATGGAGTGTGAAGGAGATGAAGAAGACTGAAGGGAGAAAAATGGTGGAAAAATGGTTAAGGCTGAAGATTCATGAAGCGATTCTCTATGAGGATTTTTCTGCTCTTTGTAACTTATATTTTTTTTTTCTTTAATTTTCCTGATATCTTAGCTTTTGTAATTTTTTTCCTCTTTTGTATTTGTTATGTAGTTTTCTCTTTGGATGTTGAATGGGTAATTGAATCTTATTGGAGAAATTCTGATTTTTTTTATCACAAGCCTTCGATATTGCAAACCATCTTTCTTTTTGATTTTATTTTTCAAGCTAGTTCAATGAATGGGGCTAGAAGTAGCAATTTTGGTTTAGATATTAATGTTTTTTTTAGTAAGTTCTAAATATGGATTTCCTGATTCAAATTTGCTAAGAGTTAGTGAGTTTGGTGAAGAATCTTTGACCACACAAAAAAATACAAAAAAAATACAAAAAGGAATACAAATAAGAAATGAGAGTAAAATAGATTAATGAGCCTAGTGATGGGCTCGAGAATTTGATGGTAAACCAAAACAAAGCTAATGAATTTTAAACTTGACATTAAGAACTATGGATAATTTGTGGTTTTGGGGTGGAATCAAAACATGGAATTAATTTGGACTAAAAAAAAGACAATGTACATAGAAATTGGTTTTGGATTATATGGTTGAATAATGAAACTTGAAAAAATGGATATGGTTTGACAAATGGCCTTTTAAAAGGGATTAATATTTGGGTGATAGCTCTCTACCCATTGGATTGAAAACATGAATTAACATGAAAATGATCCCAATAATCCATACACCCGATCCGAACATGCTTATTTCAATTCAAACTCTACATCCGGATCACCCTTGCATCTTCAATGAATCTTCACTTTTCGGCCAACTCTTGAACTTAAACCTCATGGACTTGTATTATTAGCGCTGAACTATTAAGATGGCCACAATGTCCTGATTATCACCTGAGTTTTCAAATTGATCTCTCATATCATGATCCAGTGCCTCGCCACTCAATACACAACTCTTTTGATCTGACGGCCCATGATCTTAACATGGAAACAAAATCTTGGGAAAACCTTGAAGCTGCAGATGAGACCTTGAATCTCAAAAGGCATGGATCCCTCTTCTTAGTGACCCAATGATACATGTTTAATATTGTATGACTGGAATGTAATGCAATGCAACGCATGCCAAATAATGCGAAAATACGAGGGCAAATTTTGGGGTGTTACATGATGCTTCAGACTTAGGCTATGGAGGAATCCTCAGACAAATAATACCTGATACATCAAAAGAAGTTTTGGTCATATTTTCTTCTGGAAAATGGAATCCTACCCAGGCAAATTATTCTACTACTAAGAAAGATATACTTTCTATTATAAAATGCATTTCTAAATTTCAAGATGATCTTCTTAATAAGAAATTTTTATTAAAAATTGATGTAGCTCAGCTAAATCAATTATTGAAAAAGATGTTAAAAATCTTGTTGCTAAGCAAATCTTTGCTAGCTGACAATCTCAATTATCTATGTTTGAATTTGATATTCAACACATTAAAGGTAAAAATAATTCACTTGCTGATTATCTAACTCGTGAATTTTTGTAGGGAAAAAATGATGACCCCGTATAGGGGTAGAGGTCGCGGTTATGGCCGTGGTGGAAGAGGAAGTAACAATATGTTACCCCAGCCAGAATCAAACATTCCTCTAATAGGGGATTGGACTACAATCTACAAAGGTAGAAAAATGCAGCAATTGCATGCATCTTCATCAAAAAAGGAAGATATTCCTTCCTCATCCTCTAATAAAATTACTTCCTACATGGAAGTTGCGGTTAATAACCCACCTCAAGAGCAAATGGATTATTTTGAAAATCCAATAACTGAAAAATCATGTATATTGATGATGAAGATATTAAGATTAATCCAAATGATGGATGGTCTATCAAAGTTAGATACCTCGAATCAAGAGGATATCCAGGTCTTCATGGAAAGTCTAGACCTCACCTAGAAATTCTTCTAACTGTTACCGAATCGGTAACATTTACTCACCACTACCAGAACTATAATCCTGAAAGTTTTATAAACTTTAGTAAATGTCATATTAACAAAATTTTGTTACCTAGAGAATGGGGTCTCAACCCAAATGGTGAAAAAGCAATAAAAATTGCAAAAGGAAAGTATATTTACTTTAATTACTGGGACTATGTCCAAGCTTTTATTGAACCATTTTATTATCAAAATCCTAAGAATAAGCACTCTTGGTTTTTCTCAATAAACCCAGGGATAGTTAATAAACATATACCAAATTGGTTTTATGAATGGTGGACTAGATTTGGTCTGTCTTTGGAAATATTACCCAAAAAATTACTGGATTTATACAATCCCTGGTGCGACAATAGCCCACTTGTTATAAAAAATTATCTAACAATTTGATCACCAGACAATGTCCATTTTTTTTCTTTGCCAAATTTCAGATTCCTTGGATATGGAGATGGTCAGTCACCATAGCTCAAGATAAATTCAACATCCCCATTTTAGAAAGAAATTTCTTCTATAAATGGTGGAACAAAATGAGTTTCGAAGAGGTCCAGAACAAAGTAATTTTAATTCAAACAACTATAGATGAAGACTAAAATAATAAGGTCAAACAACAAAGTTCCCAACAAATGTCTATGGGAAATTTGAAGAACTTCTTCCAGAGAAAATATCCAAATGAATCGGAAGATGAAATCATGATTAGAACATTAGATTATATGAAGAACCAATTCTTTTCCACCTTCCCAACAAAATCAACAAAAGATGAAGATTCATCTATGAAGACCAGCGCTTGCATGGGATCAATTGATTCCCACAACTTTGACTGCTTGGCAGGAGAAGCTCAAGCAGATGACCCTACTACAGAGAATTTCTGGGACGTAATGATTCAATCTATGACCCAGAAAGCAAAGGGAAAAACAATGAAATAAGAATCCAAAGACAAACAAAAGAAGACAAGAAAAAGAATCTTATATTATCTAAAGAATAAAAAATAAATATATGAAAACAAAAAAAAATCTCAAAACAAAGAGATAAAAACAAGAAAAAGAATCTTATTTTGTCAAGAGAATCTCAAGACAAAGAAATAAAGACAAGAAAGAATCTTATCTTGTCTGCCACTTCATAGCATTATTGGAGTAATGATCTTATCTTTAAGCATAAATATATGCAATTATTTTTCTTTTGTAAAAGTTTTTTGTTTTTTGTCATAATTAATGTGTTGATGGGGTCCAGTGAGTACCCGATATTAATTATACAACTTGTTTAGTAGTTTACGGGCTATTGTAAGTAACTGTTACCGGCTTAAATAATAAGTTTTAGCTTCCTTATATAAAGGGATCTAAGTTTCTTTTGTAAAACAAGTTTTTAAAGTTCAAATATATAAGTTCTTATAAAATCCTCTCAACCATCTCTCTATATTCCTCTTTTATTATATCAATTTCGATCTTGATTCCGCTGTATTACACCTTTGGTAATGTGGTAGTGTATGTACCTGCTTTATTTATTTAAATAATTGGCCAATCAGGTGATGACAAGTGGCATAAATATTAAATAAAAATATTATAACACAACAATGAATAGCAGTGTGTGGGAAGGATTGAAGCATGTATGGAACAGAAAAATTCAGAAACGAAAACGCAAGCGAAGACAAAAGTCCGAACCGCGCTTCCTACACAACTTACGTCAAACGCGATTTCCTTCAGATAATCGCTTATTCAGAATGCAGTTCAAGCTCACGTAGTTACGACAACCAATCCGCTCAACAATTCACAGTTTGCTGTTCAGCTTACGATGTTCTACTCGGTTCTCATGGTACGGAGTTAGCATTAATTTTGGTCAAAGTAGTTATCTCGGTTCAGCTCTGTTTTGGTTTCGAAGCTCGGTCTGATTTCTCGTTGTTTCGGTTCTAAATTGTTTTTTTTTTCCAACTTGGTTCTGCTACGCTTCAGCCCATACTTTTTGTTCGGAATTGAAATCCCATTTTGGTTCGGCATTGTTCTTTCGGTTCTATTTTTGTGTGTTTTGGCTTGGTTTTACGGTTTGTGATTTGGTTAGCGTTTACCGTTCCGTAACTGCACACCAACTGCTCGGTAAAATGCATGAACTGATAATTCTCACTTTCGTCTGTGTTTCGGTTCTATTTAGGGATTGTTTTAGATTACGAATCAACTCCTCAAATGGTTATGGTTTTTTAATAGAATTTTGGTGAGGTATTGGTGTAGTAGCAAATTTTTTGGCGGTTTCTTGCGGTTTATGGTGAATTATTGAATAATTAAACTATTTTTGTTATCAAATTAATCTCAAAACCGTAGTATAATCTAAAGGCTCTATCACATGCAATTAACAAGACCAATCACACAAGAAGATTCATGGCAATAGCATTGAAGTGGTGAAAGTTCAAGGCTTATCAATGGAACCGGGATTTTCTCCTGTGCATGTTGAAATTCTACTGAAAAGAAGCGAAATCTAAAAAAACTTCAAGAGGTAATCCTTTTATTATGCTTAAATAATCAATTGCTTAATGATGAGATGAATACTGATGATTAGAAGATGATAGAAAAGTGATCCATGCTTGAATCTTGATGAAATTGTTGAAAATTGATGAATACTTGAATTGTGATAAATCTTGAATGGTTGAATAATGACTGTTGAATGGTTGTGGTTAAGTTCCACCAAATCTAAAATTTCAATGTGAAATTCTTGATGGTGATAATGATGAACTTTGGTGGAGGTTATAGAAATGGTGAAAAGGTTGAGAGGGAAGTTATAGGTTACTAGATGGTGATAATGATGAACTTTGGTGGAGGTTATAGAAATGGTGAAAAGGTTGAGAGGGAAGTTATAGGTTAGAAGCAAAAATGATGGAAAAAAGGTTAGAATTCTTAAAACCTTAAAGTGGGAAAAAAAGGTTTATATAGATTTTTTTGGTTAATTGTGGTTCATTGGATTCTGATATAAGTCATTAGCTTATGAACGGTTAGGAAATAATATAAATGTTAGTTGTGGATCACTAATCTTAACCGTTAGATTAATTGTTATCAATGGTTGAGGTTGGATAAAAAGTTGGTTTGATTTTGTGGTAGTTTGTGAGCTTTAAGGAAGTTAAAGTTAGTTATGGGTTAAGAGCAAATGAGTAAATGCATGAGTTTGTGTTAAAATAGGTAGTTAAGGGTATTTAGAAGCAGGACATGTTTGGGTTTAACCTAAGTATCAAGTTTAGGGGTAAGGTGAATGATCATAGACTTAGAACTTGAAAACAAATTGAATTTATGTTTTTATTTGCCTTGATTTTTAATGGTTTTGGAATTGGATTTTTTTTGTGAATCATCCTATATCTTTAAGTGTTTTTGGGAATTGATTTGTTGTTGGAAATAAGCAGTTTTGAATGGTGCAAATTATGGATCAAACTCCCATTTTTTTTTAAGTATGAATAGGTTTGGAAAAATGTAGAAAATAGAGAGGTCATGCCAAAAAATTTCTAAGTGTTTATGCATAGTTTTTCATGACTTTTTCATAGCTTTTGGATGATTTTGATTAATGAGCTTGTTGATTGATTTGTTTTATTCTCTTCCTTGTAGCAAGGTGAATAAAGTGGTGAAAGGGGTATCTTGAAGCACCAAGGGAGGAAGGAGAAAAAATACATGAAATGAGAGCTTGAAGGATTGAAAGTGTTAAAAATTCTCTAAACCCTAAACCCTATGAAATGAGAGCTTGATGGATTGAAAGTGTTAGAAAATTCTCTCATGAAACATGTTCATGACATAATTGTTTTTTCCATGAAAATTGTGGAATCCTGTGATCAAATGAATGTGGAATAGGTCTAGGAAGGTTTAGGAGTCAAAATTGAATCAATAGTCAAAAGTTGACCAAAAGTCAACATTTGACCAAAAAGTCAATTGTTTAATTAAAAAGTCAATTGTTTGACCAAAAAGTCAACCGTACCAAAATGATGTACTTTTTTTAAAAAAATCTTTTTTCTTATAATCTCTTATTTTCACTTGTATCTCAAATAATAAGCCATGTATCTTGAATTTCCATGAATAAATGAAATATAATGCGAATTCCCAATTTTGCCATTTTTTCTTTAAATTCAAACAATCTTCTGATTTAAGCAAAACATTGTCATTAAAGAGCCTATGTCCTAATTGTTGCAAATGAAGATGGAATGATGAAATATAGAATGTATGCAAAAGAAATGAGTGAAACTTACATATACATGATGAATGATATGAATAAAACCGTAAGCGAGGTAGAAAAAAGAAAAGAAAAAACATAGGGCAAATTTTGAGGTATGACGCCAACTGAGAATAAAGATTGTTGTCTTTAAATATGTGTTCTAAAACTATGATTCTCTGACCAAATGATGTTTGTATCTCATTATGCTGGTTCTAGATCAATTATTTCACAAAGACTCAATCTCTACACAAATCACCCTTACTATTTCTCAACTAATTCTTCAATGTAGCATGGGCCAACTCAACTCGGTTTGTTGTTGTATACCCAAGGTGTATAACCTGATCGGTCCATGCACAAACAATTTTCTCCATCACCTAATTCATAATTGTGCTTTCAACATATTTCAACAAATATGGATATTTCTCGCACGCCTTCCTGAAATGTATAACAAAATCAACATATAACTCTATAGGAGAAAAATTTACCATAATATTTCATGCATCCATTATTTTTTCCAATATCACACCAACCTTTACCATTTTCCATTTTCAACCTTTATCTGTTTCGTCCCTACCGCGAGTTTAACTCGACTTTTCACATTCTTTGTTATGTGATACCTACAAAATAATGCATAAGAAATAGGAAATAACTTTGCAACCGTATTCATCAAAGCAGTATCACGGCGGGTAATAATTACTTTCAGAATCTCTTATTGGTCCTTCAACAATGACCACCACACCTCTAAAGCCCAAGTAACATTCGCCTATTTTTCGCTCTCTAGAAATACAAACTCGACATAATAGGTCTTATTAGTAGAGATAACACCAACCATCTTAAATAGTGGAAGTCTATACTTGTTAGTCTTACACATTGAATCAATGATGAGCACAGTAGAAAACATGTTGAACAACTTTATTGAATGAAGATGAGTCCAAAATATATTTTTAACGGTTACTCCACCCTCGCACGTTCGATACCTGGAAGCATAATTGTTACCATCCAAAAGTTTCAATAGTTTTTGAATTTCACTTCCCCCCTAACGCCTTGTTATTTTGGTATCGAATATTTTACACTTGCTTAATATTTGGGATATTTTTGGGACTTTTACGTTTCAAAGTTGCAAGTATATTTTTCGGTTGAAACAAATTCAATGTCATGTCAGAAACACATTCCTTTTCTTCCGGTGTTAGACGACACATAATTTGATGACCGACTAACTTTTCACACAATTCATGATTATGTAAACCACATATGACATTAAATCTCTATTTCTTATTTGCCAACAAATAACCATACAACTTAAAGGGACACTCAAATTTTCTTGAACAGGTGTCATCTCATTTAAAATTCCAGAGAGGAGGTTTATATATATCCCAATTTTTTCACATATCATTCTTACAAATGCACCTCTTCTATTCGAACCATTATCAGACATTTTGATTACCACATCAAATCACAGTTTAGGAGCCTATGTGCGAATTCATTGAAGCATGTGATCACGAAATTCAAACTCTTGTTCTTTTTTTTTTTAAAATTGGTTTCTAACATCTACCTTATTCACAACAACACCATTGGCATCTGGAGACACAACATATTCGGAAAAAACATCTGGGTGCACTATATCTAATGAAAAAAATTACAATAAAAACTCAAAGACTACTAATATTGTAAACAAACTTGAAAATATGAGAACAAACACCCTACAAAGATGCATCTCCGGAAGAGCTCATACAAATTTTAGAGATGTGTCGCCGAATTAAATGAATATTTTCTAGACTAAAACCAAGCTTAATGTGAATAATTAGACTTGAAATAAATTATCTTTACCTATGATTTCAACTTCTTTTTCTCCTTTTGATGTGATGAAACACAATAACGAAGATTATAGTGAAAATATTGATTGAGAATGAAAGAATTTTTGGAAATAGTTTGGAGTAGAAAACAAGTGTGGCTCTATGATCATGCAGGTGAGTATTTTAACAACTTATACCTGAGATGCATCTCTAAAAATATCTGACATGCAAATGTGACAAAAATTTCAAAATCCCGCTCCAAACCTCCGAAGATGCATCTTTGGAAATATCTAACATGCAAACGTGACATAAATTTCAAAATTCCGCCTCAAACCTCCGAGATGCATCTTCAGAATATCCACTTGACTGCTCAAATATCAATATATTTATATTGAAAATATCCGGAGATGCATCTTCAAAATAAAACTTTGTTTTACTCTAGAATAACATTCATTTGGTATGTCATAAGGTGATGCATGATGTATCTGAAGATACATCTCTAAAAATTAAATGATATTTTTTCAATTTTTCATAAGATATTTTTCCATTCAATATAATTTTTTTTTTCTTTATATATGAGGTACAACTCAAGAGACCCTGGCAACTGCATGATATTTTGTTAGTGTCTCTATAAATAAAACTAAGATATTTTAGTGTTTAACTCAAACATTTGTCTTATTTTATTTTTAAAGAAATATATAATTTACTACTTTTATCTTTTCTTTGACTCAACTACTACTATGTTTAAATATAAACTCCTTAGAAGTTTTTTCAAAATATTTTTTATAAAAACATTTTAAAATACAATAATCATTTTTCTTTTAAATCACCCTAAATACTTACTCAAATATTAATTATTTTTTCTAGAAAATAACAAATTAATGAAAGTACATTAATAGTCAACAAACTTAGTATTAACTTTTTTTTCTTTCAAATTCTTTTGTTATCTTAAAGAATTCTAGACTAATGCATTAAAAAATGTAATATATTTTCCAAAAATATTACCAAAAAAAGTTAAATTATTATTGCTACTACATAATATACACAATACAGTATAATATAAGTTAGGAATTGAATAGACAAAAAGCCAACTGTGCTTATATCTGTCTCATTCTCACACTCACATTCATGTATCTAACTATCATAATATTATATCAAGTTGCATATACTAGTAAAAAGGGCAAATTAGTAAAACAAATACAAACTCAAAACTAGAACAAAAACACGAATCATCATCATCAATATCAATTATCAATATCAACGACGCACACAAAACACACCCAATCAAATTCAACGATCCCTAATTAACCAGATTTTTTCTTCTCTTTCAGTCTCACACTTTTCTCTTCTTTTTCCTTTTCCCTCTTTCTTTCCATCATCATCATCATCATCATCATCATCATCATCATTTTTTTTTCTAATTAACCAGATTCGGATTCATTCTAATTTTCCGTCTGAAATTTTCTGAATAACAATAATTATGAATTTCATTCACCGATTCAATTCCATTGACTTTCCCCATGAATCTTACCCTGTTTATGAAGATTTCTACTTTCTCCCTCTCTTCTCTCTCTTCTTCCCTTCCATTCGCTTCCTTCTCGACAGATTCATTTTCGAGGTATAATCCTTTTTTCTTCTTCCGTTTTTCTTAATCCCTAATTATCGATTTTTATTATCATCAATTCAGTTAGGTATAGTGTTTTTTTATTTATTTATTTACCATATATTCGTGATAGTTTCTGACACGTTGTTTTCTTTTTATTCACCTGATTCTGAGTTAGTGTGCTTGTGAATTTTTGTAAAATGAGAGAGTGTTGTACGAAATTGAGGTGAATTTATTTTTTTATTTTTTATTTTTTGAAAAGTTTTGGGGCATTTATGATACCTTTTTCTATCATTTAAAGGGTTGTTATTATAGCAGTATCACTTTCTTATGTATCTATATATCTATCTATGTATACACATTTGAGTACTATGGGAACCTCTTTAATGTAACTGTACCTACCTTCTGCATTTACACACTATTGCCTCTCATTTTTTTTATAATGTAGCAAGTTTTTACTATTTTGTAGCTTCAAATTTTGAATTCTATGGATTTTCTCGGAGAGCTTCAATTTTTTTCATTATGCCAAAACTACCCTTTGTTGGAGTCAGAGTTTTTTTTTTTTTGGGTATGTGTAGTTGATATGAAATGAATGAAATTTTTGCAGAAAGTGGCGAGGAGATTGATTTTTGGAAAGGGGAACAAAATGTTGGATTATCAGACAGATGATAGAAGAAAGAGGATTAATAAATTTAAGGAATCGGCGTGGAAATGTATTTATTATCTCTCGGCTGAGATTCTTGCTCTTTATGTAACTTATGATGAGCCGTGGTTTACCAATACAAGATATTTTTGGGTCGGGCCTGGGAATCAGGTTTGGCCAGATCAAAAGATTAAGTAAGCTTATTTCTTTTACATGTCTAACTAATGTGTCGATTCAACTGCAATGCTGATCTATAATTTGTTATCGTATTTCCTTTATATGAATTTTGTGTTAAAGTTAAGCTTGTTGATAGAGTAGTGACCTTTTAATGTTTCAGGTTGAAATTGAAGGCAGTCTATATGTATACTGCTGGATTTTATTCATACTCCATTTTTGCTTTAATATTTTGGGAAACAAGGCGTTCTGACTTTGGGGTTTCCATGAGTCATCATGTGGCTACTTTCATGCTCATTGTGTTGTCTTACATTTGTAGGTATGTTTTTCATTGACTTCAGTATGTCTTGTCATCCATGTTTTTCTGTGAAATTTGATTTTTTTGGCAATAGTCATTTGTAATTGTTTGGTTTGGCTGGATTTACGTCATTTCAAGCTCCTTATCAAAAGAGTTGAATGTGCCAATTGTCTTACGTGTTTAATTTGATTAATATGCTTTTTCACATTGACCTCATTGGTTATGACTTATGAGTTATGCACTACAATGAATTTTATCAACATACAAAGGTCAAATTAAACACAATTAAAAAATATGACCAACAGAGACACACACATACACTTGAGAGAGCCTGAGAGAACTCAGTATCCGCTGAGTAGTTCTACTTCTGTTTAATTTGAATATATTTTGCTTTGATAGTTTTCTATTACAGAATTCTGTTTCTTTTCTATGTTTAATACCTTCAGGTTTGCTCGTGTTGGATCAGTTGTTTTAGCAATTCATGATGCTAGTGATGTGTTTCTTGAGATAGGAAAAATGTCCAAATACAGTAGGGCTGAAGCAACGGCTAGCACTGCATTTATTCTTTTTGTTTTATCTTGGGTCGTATTGCGCCTCATTTACTACCCATTCTGGATTCTTTGGAGTACAAGGTTAGTATTAGTTCATTTCCCAATTTGCTTTTTTTTTTTTCCTTCTGCTTTCTATTATATTTTCTGGTCCTCACCTAGTTATTATGTGGATTCTTCTCTTGGTCAATAAATATATGTACTCCCTACATATACTTAATGAAAGTGAAAAAGATTACTGTTATACATTCTGAAAGGATGAGGACTCCTGTTTCTCTTCAGATTCAAGTTGTCATATTTTGAAAAGATTTACATATTGGTAATCTTTTACTGTATATTAGTGTCTTTATCACAAATCAAGTGCTCAGAGAACCTTATTACTACTAGTGATTTATATTATGTATAGGGGTACGACAATGGTTCAGTTCTGGTAGTTTTGTTGACCTGTTACAGTATTCATCAATGTCAAATTATGCATGCTTTATTATGAACAAGAATAGATACTTGGTGAAAACTCAATGTTGCTAATTGTGGATACCGGAAAATAGCGGATTGTTACAATTCCACTATGCAATAGTGTTATAGGTCACTAATTACAATATTTTATGCTAACTAGCGTATCGTGGAACATTAGCGGTTTGTGCAAACACCGCTACACTATAGCCTCTATTTAACGACATTGTATAAACTTTAATCAATAGTGCAGTAACTAGCAAGTACCAGAAAGAAAATAGTTTATGTTTTAGGAAATCTTTGAAGCCGTTTTATTGGTATGGTTAGTTTCGCAATAGGTTTTTATCAATTCTTAACATTCTCCTCCTGACCTTCTTTCACTTTAGAAGTATTGTTGTATACCCTTGATTTGTATGACATATGTATGTCCCATGGAGATTCCCATTTGAACTATTTAAGAGTATGGAAAAATCTGTTGGGGTAATTTCAGTATACTACACGAGAATGGATTCTCTCATGTGAGATTTTCACTTAATTAGCTTATGGTGAAAATTTTTTCCCATCTCTTTGTAAAAATTCATTAATTTTGGTAGAGAGCTTACCTAGCTAATGTTTGAGAAGAGATAAATGCATAATTTTCTCACGATAAGTTTTGTTACCTGTGACATACATAAAAAGTTAAAGAAACAGAGTTGCATGTGCCTGCTTCATTAGACTTACATCTGCATCATTGCATTATTATTTTTATATTCCTTTCCTGCCATTGCTAGATTTGTCCTCAGAATTTCAAATTTTGAGTGTAAAGAGCCTCCTCAGGATTTATTGATAGGGACAGAAATAGCCTGCTCAACTGGTTTGATTGGTTGATCCCATGGTTCTAATGGCGTGTTTTCTATTTAACATATTTTCTTTTAAGCCAATTGTTATTGTACTAGGCCCTTTTAGGTTTATTAGAATCCTTATTCTAAAAAAACATGTCAATCAATCCATTCATGCTCTCCTTTTTTTAATAATGTCCATAGTTAGTTGTTCTTGTTAATCGTTACAAAACATGTTAAAGTTTGACTTGTGAAAAATCAAGGATAAAAAAGGCATACAGGACTGTGGTTACTAGTTTTCAATGTTTTACTTCTAGAATTCATCTGAAAACATTGAAGCTTTTCGTTGAGGGAATGTTAGAGGTCTAGTCTGAACTGAATTATAAAATAAAATTTGTCCTCACAGGAATATTTCTAGATAAATCCTGAATCTTAAGCATAATAAAAAAACCTGTATTTGTCAGTCATAATTTTAACAATTAAATAAAAGTAGTCTAGATCTGTGCTTTGTTCATATATGATATGATATATCGTTGTCGGTTCAAGTGTTCTACTCTTTTCTCTTTTTCCCAGCTATGAAGTTCTGCTCACCTTGGATAAGGAAAAGCACCAAGTGGATGGTCCAATATATTATTATATGTTCAATACTCTTCTATTCTGCTTGCTGGTTCTGCATATTTATTGGTGGGTGTTAATATATCGAATGCTTATTAAACAAATCCAAGCAAGAGGAAAACTTAGCGAAGATGTTCGATCAGGTAAGCTGAATTTGTGCCTGGCTTCTTAATCAAACTTTTGATGCAGTGAGAAAAAAAAATCATATACTGTATGCACTGTATTTTACTCCATCAGTCCCTAATTATAAGATCCACTTTCTCTACAGGGATACTGAAGTTACTAATTGACAAAAGAATATGATGTTATGACTTTTTTTGTGACGTGATCCCTTTGATGTGTTTATCATAAAGTCAGAAATTGACTGTGTTTTTTTATTCAATCAATCAGAAGTTGTTGCAGTTGCTATATTGGCTTTAGTTTGCAAATATTTTAAACTAAGAAGCTATTTGTGTATTGCTTAACACAACTTCTCTAACTGTTTATGTGATCATAAACTGCTACATTCTTTTTATGCAGATTCAGAAGATGAACACGAAGATTGAGTAGGAAAGCAAAATCATTATTTAAACACAAGGCAAAGGTGAATTTAATATAGTAGCGAATTGTTTTTCACCCTAGACATAATGAAAATTTTCACTTTATTCATGTTAGCACAAAAGTTGCTTGAAATCAATTATGTTTATTGGCCTTTTTCATGCTCCTGAAGAGAAATGCTGTTTGGTTTAATTTCTTGCAGATGACTTGGTTAGCTCCAAAAGTTTTATGTGCCTTTGCCCACAATGTTAATCATTTTCAAATGTTGATTCAAATTGGAGGAAATTGTATTTATACCGATTTGAGAGTAGACTACGGAGCTGATTTAAAGAGAAGCAGATTGAGAGAATTTTCAATCTTAAAAATTATTGGGCTATGCAGCGCAACCAGAAGTTCAGTTCTGCTGCATGCCATTTTGCTATAATGGATTTGTCCCTCAATATTCATTCAAAATTTACAGTTAGAAGTTTGAAGGACTGTGACCATTAATGTATACTATTTCTTGAACTAATTTTATCCTTGGCGTCCATATATTTGGAAAACGACTTGGTTTGCACAAATTTCAGGTGTCTTTTAAAACTTAATGTTGATTTTAGGATTTTATTCCAATTTATTTAAAATAAAAAGGAAATATCTGTCTATTATTTATAACATATGTGAACACTTTATCTGTTTCTGCAATCACTAATTGTAAACCATCTACACGGGAGTACCACTGTCATTGTTCATCATCCATACATCCACATGTCTGTCATTGTTTACCAGACAGTAGAATCACTAACCACCGCGGTAAACGTTTTACCATCGATGATACATATTACACAATCTAATTTTATTTGGTGCTTTATTTCTTTATGGTCTGGTTTTATGCATCTTTTTGTTCCATGGTGTTTGTTGGGACTTGAGTGTGTGAATATAAAAAGTCAAACTTTCTAAAATGTGTTTAGGTTCGATCACAAGGTCCAAATACAAAGTGTTCTAGAAGCTTTAAACACTTGGAAAGATTGGAGACCGTCGGATTGGAGAATCAATGGATGACGTCATCATCACCACTATGACGCTAGGTCAATGATGTCATTTTTATTTTTGTTGCCATAATCCACATTCTAGGGCCACGGGATGGACATGTCTTAGAGGGAGACTTGATCAAGGAAACTTGATCAAGGAAATCACAAAGAGTAATCTTTTGAAATCTGTCCTCTTGGACATTTGTCACATATCAAAGGTTTTACATCTTCGAAGCTCTAAAATCTTCCTATGAAAAGACATGTAAGTGACTACATCAGGGTACACACATAATAATCTTAAAACACAACTCATTTTATAAAATCATTGACTTTGACTTGAGCGTAGAAGTGTTTGCAAGTATCACTCCCTTGATGTTGGATTAAAGTTTGAAGATATCAACGATACACCGAAGTTCACCGTTCACCACCTGGTTCAGGTCACCCCCACACTTTTGAGCTTCTCCAATCTTTGTGAGATCATTGTCTCTGTATGTGGGAAGCACTTATCAACTACATCAGGGTACACACATAATAATCTTAAAACACAACTCATTTTATAAAATCATTAACTTTGACTTGAGCATAGAAGTGTTTGCAAGTATCACTCCCTTGATGCTGGATTAAAGTTTGAAGATATCAACGATACACCGAAGTTCACCGTTCACCACCTGGTTCAGGTCACCCCCACACTTTTGAGCTTCTCCAATCTTTGTGAGATCATTGTCTCTGTATGTGGGAAGCACTTATCAACGTTTCCACCATATCAATTAATATTAGAATGGTGAGTTGAGGAAAAGAATTGTATCGACATCCACATGTCCCCATTGATCTATGGCTAGTGATATATCATGAGTCAACCACGACCTTGACGACGTGATCACATCCTCCTCCTCGTGTCAGGGAGCATCAGTCCTATCACCATTAGTGTGAATTTCCCATCCTATCACTTTCACCTAGAAAATGTTTTACCTTCGTGATCTCAATATTAAACTAAGAAATTCCAATGCCTCTAAACTCCCCAAGGAGATAGTAGAATACCATCCACGTTGGTACCTCGGGATCCCGTTATCAATAATGAAATAAACACGTTGAAGGGCTTATTGATGGTTGTGTAGAGGCAATGAACGACTTTTGAATTGTTGAATGAACGACTATGGGGAATCAATACGATCAATTCAAGTCACCAAGGACCCCCGTATCCCCAAAGACGAGTGAGGCTCCATATCCGGATAGATGGGGAAACATTAACATATCACAGATTAGACCGAATCATCTCACCATCACTGACCACACAATCAAAGTAGACGCAAAACACATTTTATAACTCCCTGAAGGCGCTCATCCTTTGGGTTTAAATCCACGATGTACCATCCTAGTCATCATCATAATTTTTTCGGTATAACTCACCCTTATCTGCATGCGATGGTTCTGTGAGCGAAGAAGATAATCCTTTTAGAAATACCTTAAGCAAAATGACATATCTAGATGATTATGTAGATTTCGTAGATGTCCGTTTTAACTTCAGTGGGAAAAGAGGCCCAAAGAAGTATAAATTGTTCCTTCTGGGTAATCTGGAGGATGTCTCACATTTCTTTTGCAGTTTCACAGTGAGAAATTCTCAAAAAAATCATCAAGGACGAAAGCGGTAGGGATGACAACTTTCGCCTTCAAGTTGCATTGCACATTTATTTATCATCTTTGCTTTAATCCTTTTTGGGTTTATAGAGGCGAGATGACTCAGGTTATATATATTGCACCCAAGAGTTATTCAGGTTTGGCTGAACGTTGGCCTAGTCATTATCCCAAGAGATCTTATTAAGATTTTGACTATAACTTTGAGCTTTTACAGGTTATTTCCACAAACCTTAATACAATTTAATCTTGAGATTTTTACAGGCTTACCCACAACCAAATATATCTGTTACTAGAGGTTAAGCTAACAAATTGTTTTAGAGATTTTCAGACTTATTTCAATAACCAAAACATAAATTTTTCCGACAAAGTTCAAGAAACCAAAATAGAGATTTTATGACTAGTTTACCTCACAAACCAAACTAAATTTCCTAAAAGTATCACACTCTCAAGAATTAAAAAAACAACACAACCACTAACAAATTATTTCTCTCAAGTATTGTTTCACTCAAAAGCACCAAGATAATTTTAAATGAAAGAAAAAAATATTTCTAGGGAGAGAAAGAGAGAAAATAATGAGATAAATTCCAAAGAAAATAAAAGGCTTCGGAAATTGGTGTGAAATGAAGAGGAGGTGAGCCTCCTTTATATAGGAGAAGGAAAATCCAAAAAAAAAAGACCCATTGGCAGGATTGATGAGCCAATCGACTAGCTTAGTGCGCAATCAATTGGATGGCCTATTTTTAATCGATTGTTGTTACAAGTCATTAAGGTGTTGCCTTAATCATTTGGTTAATCGTTTATGCCCTCTCAAATCGATTGATTTATTGCTCTATTCAATTGGTTGATTCAAAAAAGTTTTCCCAATCGTTTGGCTTGAGTCCCCAATCGATTGACTTGAGTCATCATTCAATTGGTTAGTTGAAAAATCCTTTTAAACGATAGTGGACAACTTCTTAGTCACTTGGCTTGGTTTTGATTTTTTTAAAGATATAAGACGATTATAAAAAGAGTTTTAAATATGTGTGTGTGTGAGAGTTTCCTTATAAATTAAGATCTATTTCCTTACTTTTACAAAACCTGCTCGCTAATATAGACACTAACAAACACAACCTGGTTCCACGCATCCTCTCTTTCATTATTCAGAGGCTTCGGGATTCTTTGCCAAGTACATTGATCATATAAGCACTTCAATCTTGACTTTTTTTTATGAATCTTGAGATGTTTTTCTACTTGGGTTACCATCATTAGAGATTTGAAAGCTATTGCCACCGACTTCAACATCAATAGCTATTGTCGTAGTCAAAACTTCAGAGAGAATGTTTTGCGGGATTATCAACTTTATACCTGCAAGTAACATAGATCCACAAGTTCATGGGTTAGTGAAATGAGTACACAAACACATGATAAGAAATTCACAAGCGCTTCATAGCTCATTTTACAACATCACGAAAGAAGCCAAAATTGATGGTGAATTTAGGCCCAATAAGGTGGAAAAAGGATGAACACTTGGGTCATACATCAAGATGTTTAATAAAGTGCTCATGTTGGTAAAAAGGTTATGATGATGAGATGAAAAAATAAATGTTAAGTCTTGAAAAATCAACCTAAATTTAAGTTCGAACAAAGCATTATGATCAAGGACCTTAAAAATTTAATTATTTGCTACCAAGGGCAGAAAAATGTATATACTATGCAAAAAAGTTGGCCACGAGGGGAATTTAGGGAGAACAACATGTCATGAAGTATGGTTAGTACTCATACTACCAAAGGGATTCATTACATCCGTGTTAAGCCCAAACCTAAGGTTTCTTGGCTCAAGGACAAAATCCGAAAACAATGAATCAATTTTCTTCCATTGCAAATTATCAACTACATGGAGAATTTTCCCATCACATCTTTTTAAAGTTTCTAAGTTCCACCGCTTGATTCAAAGAAATGATGGAAGTTACTATCCCTTTTTCCTGATCATTTTCTATCGCTTTTGTATGTTCATTCACTAGGGTGCTTGTGTTACGAAGGAAATAAACTAAAACCTGTTATGTTTTAATTTTAAAGAAACACATTTCACCACGGTTGAAAAGACCAATCGTAGTGAAACATATTAATTTTAGAGAAACATATTACCACAGTTGACAAATACAACCATTAACGATTTAAAAATTTTATTATAAAACTAAACAAGCGAGTCATTCACCATTTTATTAAACCTAAGTCATTCTGCTTTCAACCTGCATACTCCATTCTTCAAAAGTTAATACTGCATATTGAAAATTTTGATTAAAAGATTAATGTTAAGACTCACTTTATCAAGTAAACATTAAGTTTGAATCTTAACATTGATCTTTAATGCCAAAATTTTCAAGGTATAAGATAAATGAATGAATATATTGCACACAAACCGTATATGAGATTGTAAAAACCGTGACTTTCTTTAAAAACTTAACATTTTTCCATTTTTTTCTATACAAAAAGGGAAAATAAGTTCCTTTTTCCTATTTCTTCCGTGAAAAATAAACTCTCTTTGAGTTTGTGAATGCAACTTTTCACTACGGTTATTAGAAATGATTGTAGTGAAAAATATTTTAATTTTAATATATCGATAGAAATTAAGGGTCACACTTTTTTTTCTATAGAAAAATGGAAAAAGGTTGGTGTTGGGATTCCTTAACATATCACCATACATGTGCCTAAAAAAGAGCTATTACTTCGATTGATTGAATAGCCAAGGTAATAACATGTTACGATGTGTATTTTGTAGTAGCGAGTATGTTTGGATGTGCTCACCAATTTAGAAAAAAGGAATTGTTCTGGACTGGGCCATGACGGCATGGACGGCACGACCCAATGCTTGTCGGGCATGGGCCCATACGTCCGGGCTGATGAACGTGTCAGGCAAAAGCCCCGGACATCCGATTTGATGACACTCCACCTCAAAACCCTACTGCGTGTCGGGCAGAGACACGCGCACCCCATCAGCTGACCCTCCTTCATACGTCACCTACCTATACTACGGGGACACGAGCTATGTCGGGCAGAAATCATGTCTGCCAGCTCATCTGCCACGTCACCCAACTGCCCTGCTTTATCTCCTGAGGGATAGGGGCAGTTGGACCAGGGAGCAGACCTTTGGTCTAGGTCTTCACGCTTCTTACGCGTTCCTTGGCAGCTCCTCCTTGGGCCTAGCCAGATCAAGCCCATTAGGAGCCTTGGCCCAGCGCTGGGGGCTCAATATAAATACCCTTTCATAGCAAAGGGTCAGGTATTCTAACTCACTCAAAAACAACCTTGATTTTCTGTACCTCTTCTGACTTAAGCATTGAAGCACTTTGCAGGTACACCCCCTCTCTCAACCCATTCTCTGGCCCAGTCTTCAAATCCTTGGAAGGCCCTCCTGATCAGGTAAGATCAGTGGCGCCGTCTGTGGGAACTAGCTATCCCCATCTTCATCAACAGAGGATAAAAGCTCATTTATTTTTGTCCTTCCAACATGGCTGAAGAACAACCTAGCGAGCGCAGCCGTCCCCTCGTCGACTACACTATGGACGATGGCCCGCAACCCCATGATGCAGACGCCCGAGACGGTCGTCCATCTACCCCGTCTCCAGAGCCCCAAGATAATGGGGATGTCCCTCACGCTCAAAACCAAGGGGCCGAGGTATTTCATCCCATCCCCGTCCCCATCGAAGGAGACGCCACCATGATTGCCATGGTGAACGCCCTCAACCAGGCCGGTTTTATGCTCTACCAGCAGCACGAGAGAATCATGGCCCTCGAAGCTGAACGGCAGGAGGTCCGACCCCAACAGGGGAGGAGGACACAACAACGTCCATAAGCAACAAAGAAGCGAGGACGTCGCTCTCCAGAACCTCACGTCAGCAGGGCACGCGCCCGCCGCGACAATGATCGATCAGGAACATCACCAAGGCGCGGGCACAACCCCGACAACAACGAACTGTCTCCATTGAGGAGCGACGAGGAAGACTTGCACTGTCCCCTGTCACGGGCAATAATGGAAGCCCCGCTCCCCAAAGGCATGGAAAAACCGCCCAATCTAGCGGTGTACGACGGGACTACCGATCCCGACGACCACGTCGACAACGTCAACGCGATGCTCGACTACCGCAATGACATCACCGGTCACCTCAAATGCTGGCTGTTTTCAACAACCCTCAGGAAAGGGGCTATGGCCTGGTACAAAAGCTTGGCCCCCGAATCCATCACGTCTTGGAGAGTCATGAGGTCCATGTTCACAAGGCACTTCACGGCTTCCCGTCGTCACCCCAAGACAGAGGCAACCCTTGAAGCCATAGTACAAAAGAAAAACGAAACACTGCGCTCGTACATCGAGCGATTCAACCAAGAAGCTGTCTAGGTGGATACCACCGAACACATGAAGAAATACCTCCTCGAAAGGGGACTCTTGCCCGACAGTGAACTCAGCAGAGCCGTCGGGATCGAGCCTCCCCGCACCTTGAATGAACTCCTGCACAAGGCCCAGGCCTATATCAGATACGAGGAAAAACAGGTAGCCCATAACGCCCGCAGCGGCCGAAGTGCTGGGGATACCGATCACCCCAAGCGCGAGGATCCAAACAACCCCCGTCGCAACGGGGACAGGCGAAGGGAAGAAAGACCCCGCGAGCTTCGAGAAGGAAGAGGCCCCGCAGGCCGATACAGCGAGTACACCTTACTGACAGCTCCTCGAGAGTGCATCCTCGCGGAATGCATCAACTCTGAATTCAAACAGGGCAGAGTAAGGTTCCCAAAACCATCTGCGCCAAAGCCTCACACCGACAAATCCAAGTACTGCAGGTTTCACAGGAGCCACGGGCACGTGACCGAAGACTGCGTCCACCTGAAGGATGCGATAAAGATTTTAATCCAGGAAGGGCACCTAAAACAGTATACGAGGAGGAACGAAACCCCCAAGAATGACGAGGCAGAGAAGAAGAGACCCTGGGAAGACACCCCCCGACAACTCTCCTTATCAAGTGGCCCTCTGCGTGTCACGCCCGGAAGATTTCATCCTCCCCGAGCCATTGCCCGAAGGTAGAATCACTGCACTCAGCCCCTGGGAAGATTTCCCGACCGCACTGGTTATATCAGGTGGAGGGATTAACGGTGAAGCCACTGCCCTCTCGGTCAAACGCAAGTTCGACGAGCTTCTACTGACTGCACCCGAGCAAAAGGCGACGCTGACAAAATATCAGGGTAAATCCAACCCAATATCCTTCTTTTTGGAGGAACTTCCGGGAGGATCCCCGAATTCGGGCATCCCACTATTGATCAGGGCAAAGATGGCCCAGTTCGACGTTAGGCGCATCCTGGTCGATCAGGGCAGCTCGGTGGATATCATGTACGTCCACCTCTTCAAGACTCTGAAATTAGACAAGACCACCCTGGCCCTCTACGTCGGATCCGACCTCCAGGGATTCAACGGAGCAACAACAAGGCCGTGGGGATATGTCGATCTCCTCATCACCTTCGGGGAGCAGGAAACGGCCAGGGAAATCAAAATCCAATTCCTGGTCGTGGACTGTCCATCCCTTTACAATTGCATCTTTGGACGCCCGACATTGGCCGAACTCACCGCGGTCCCATCCACCGTCCACCTGAAGATGAAATACTACACCAAATTGGGCCGCGTGGTCACTATCCACGGTGACATCGAAGCTGCCCGACGGTGCTACGACGCCGCGGTAAAAGGGTAGGCCACGGTCAACACAAAAAGTAGCAACAAAAAAATCAGGACCGAGGATCCTCCCCCCCGGGGAGTTAACGCCATCGACCTCGACTGCCGCATTGGGCTAGACGAAACTGAAGAAGGGAAGCCCACTGAGTAACGATCTCCCGAACACCCGTTCCGACCAATCCCCGACGGAGAGTTCGAACTCATCCCTCTTGGGGACGATCCAGAAAGGACAGTGAAGATAGGCAAGGGATTGCCCGAGGGAACAAGGGAGAAGCTCGTGGCATGCCTCAAAGAGAACTCTGACCTCTTCGCCTGGAATGCCGCGGAAATGCCCGGGCTGGATCCTGAGATCGCGTGTCACCAGCTAGCTTTAGATCGGGCAGTCAAGCCCATAGCACAGCGTAGGCGCAAACAGTCCCCCGAGAAGGCGGAGACTGCCGAGCGAGCTGTAAAAGACCTTTTAGAGGCAAATTTTATTTCTGAAGCTCAGTACACAACCTGGCTCTCTAATGTAGTCCTCGTTAAGAAAAATAATGGAAAATGGCGCATGTGTGTTGATTATACTGATCTTAATAGGGCTTGCCCGAAAGATGCTTTCCCCCTCCCTAATATAGACATGCTCGTAGACAATTCTGCAGGTTTTAAACTCTTGTCCTTCATGGACGCATATAGTGGATACAACCAAATCCCTATGTCGCCCACAGACAAGAGACACACGGCATTCATGACCCCAACGGGCAATTACTATTACAACGTAATGCCGTTCGGGCTCAAGAACGCCGGTGCCACGTACCAACGCATGATGAACAAAGTCTTCAAGGAAGAAATAGGGGACATGCTCGAAGTATACATGGACGACATGATTGTCAAGTCACACGAGGAGGTTAACCATGCTCGGCACCTATCCAAAGTTTTCGAGCAGGCGAGGCAGTGCAAAATGAGGTTCAACCCTGAAAAATGCACGTTCGGGGTACGGGCAGGAAAATTCCTGGGTTTCTACCTCACCGAAAGGGGGATCGAAGCCAACCCCGACAAATGCCGGGCGTTCTCGGAATTTCCGACCCCGAGGACCAAAAAATCAATCCAATCCCTCAACGGAGTGCTCGCCTCACTCTCCCGTTTCATCGCCAAGTCCGCCCAGCATGCGTTGCCATTCTTCAGACTCCTTCGCAAAGAGGCCAGCTTCGACTGGACCGACGAGTGCGAGCAGGCATTACTCCATTTAAAAAAGGTTCTCTCCGAACCCCCGGTCTTATCACGACCATTGGAAAAGGAAACCCTATACCTGTATCTGTCCGTGGCGACCGAGGCCGTCAGCGCCGTCCTAATAAGGGAAACCGACGAAGGACAAAAACCCATCTATTTTACGAGCAAAGCACTCCAAGGCCCTGAGCTCCGATATCAGCAAATTGAAAAGGTCGCCCTGGCCCTCATAAATGCGGCGAGGAGACTACGTCATTACTTCCTCGCACATACGATAAAAGTAAGGACCGATCAGCCGATCAAACAGTTGCTCGGGCGGCCAGATATGGCCGGCAGAATGCTCAAGTGGTCACTGGAACTCTCCGAATTCGACATACAATACGAAAATAGAAAGGCCTTGAAAGCCCAAGCACTGGCCGACTTCGTCGCGGAAATGACCCACTGCTCAACACCGGCGGACGACGCCCATAAGTGGACGATCTACGTCGACAACGCCTCTAGCACATCAGGTAGCGGAGCCGGGATCATCCTCGAGAATAAGGATGGGATTTTGATCGAGGTCTCATTAGCACTAGCTTTCCCGACGTCGAACAACCAGGCCGAATACGAGGCTTTTATCGCCGGTCTGAGATTAGCCGAGGACCTAGGAGCAAAAGAAGTAAAAATATCCACAGACTCCCAGCTCGTGGCATCACAAGTACGAGGAGAATACCAAACCAAGAACGACAACCTTGTCGAATACCTGTCCCTTGTCAAAGAAAAACTCGAAAAATTCGAGAAGTGGGAAGTACAACACGTACCTCGCGAGCACAACACACGGGCCGATATCCTCTCAAAACTAGCCAGCACGAGGAAGAAGGGCGGAAACAAATCTGTAATTCAAGAAATCCTTCCTCGACCTAGCATCGAAAAACTACCTCCTCCATTCGAGGTCAACACGATCGGGGATGCTCACTGTTGGATGACACCCATCTACAATTACCTAACAAAAGATGAACTCCCCGTCGACCCAAAGGAGGCGGCCACCACCAAACGACGGGCATGCTCGTACGTACTCCTCGAAGGGAAACTCTACCGTAGGGGGTTCTCCATCCCGTTACTTAAGTGTGTCGAGGAAGAGAAAGTTCCCGACATACTTGGAGAAATACACCGGGGGATTAACGCTCAGCACCTCGGCGGGCGATCACTCGCGCGAAAAGCTCTTCGAGCAGGCTACTACTGGCCGACCATGCAACACGACTCAAAAGAGCACGTAAAAAAATGCGATAAATGCCAGCGACACGCCGACATGCACCTCGCACCCCCGAACGACCTAAAATCACTGTCTTCCCCGTGGCCCTTCGCATGGTGGGGCATGGACATCCTCGGACCTTTCGTCACCGGATTGTACCAGAACAAATACCTCATCGTCGGGGTGGATTATTTTACGAAATGGATTGAAGCAGAGGCATTGGCTAAAATAACCGCACAGAACATTCTCCGATTCTTCAAACGCAACATCCTCGCTCGGTTCGGCATACCCCAGACCCTCATCATGGACAACGGAACACAATTCACGGACGGAGGATTCCAAGACTTCGTCGCTGGCCTAGGCACTAAACAGCATTTCACGTCTGTCGAACATCCACAGAAGAACGGGCAAGCGGAGGCGGCCAACAGGGTAATCTTACGTGGCCTTAAACGCAGGCTCGGCGAGGCGAAGAGGGCATGGGTCGAGGAGCTACATAGCTTCCTATGGGCTTACCGCACGACACCACACTCCACCACCGGGGAAACCCCATTCCGACTGACTTACGGCACCGAAGCAGTCATCCCGGTGGAAATACGGGAACCAACAAGGCGCATAGAGGAACTCCTAGACGAGGAAATGAACGACGAGGCTCTTAGAACCGAGCTCGACCTAGTCGACGAGATCTGTTCCGAAGCAGCCCTTAGGGAAATGTCCCTCAAACAAAAAATAGCACTACGCCACGACGCGAAGGTCATAAGAAGAGAGTTCCAGGTGGGCACCCTGGTCCTCAGAAGAAACCAGAAAAACCCAAAAGAGGGTAAACTGGCCGCCAACTGGGAAGGCCCCTACCGCGTCCGCGACAAGACGAGCAACGGGGCCTATTACCTAGAAAACCTACAAGGGGAAGAACTCGCTCGACCATGGAACGCAGAGAAACTTAGACAATATTACAGCTAAATATATCACGGGGAGACGTGGGTGGTACGACCACGCTCTTCGTCTCCAAAACGACAGAGAGGAACCGCAAGACCCGGGGACAAACCGACCCCTCCAGTGAACACAACCCTCCCCGACGATTGGGATCTCGATCGAGCACCAATGTCGAAGTACCACGACAGGCAGGGCACCCAGCTCGCGATGGGAAAGCCCAAGCCTCGAAGCCGGAGTCCCGAACAACGAACTCAGTCTTCGATCCAAACGGGCACGACGCCCGACACTTCATCGGTTCCCTAAACCGAGGAGACTAACCAGGTCGAGTAGAATATAAGTTCACAAACATAAGCAAATATGATACATAATCGAACATAAAGAATGACCAAAGAAAACATTCATATATTTAAAAAGCAACGGCCGAGGCCAAGTACGCCCGAAGGCCAAATTACATATGCCCGAAGGCCAAAATACATAGAGGGCACGCAGGCCATACAGCAAAGAGGCACACAGGCCATGAGAAAAACAAATCAAAAAATTATCAAGACTCCGCTCGGAGCTCCTCTTCAGCATTCTCCACTTCATCTTCATCATCCCCCAACTCCTCCTCGGTTTCGAAAGGGCACACAATCTCCCCTTCCCGGACACAGTAGTTGTGGGCCGACCCCTCCGTCACCAACTCAGGATTCAGAAGCCTCAGCTGTTCGACGGCATTGTCGAAGCCCTCCTTGAACACAGCTACAAGGTCCTGGTTAAGGGAACGTATGTGCCCTAGCAGCTCACCACGGGAACCAAGTGCGAGCTCCTCCTCATTCTCTTCAGCCAAAGGACGGACCTTCTCCTCGAGAGAGACGGGCTGATTCCGCAGTTCAGCGTTATCCTCGATCAACTTCTGGTGCCCAGCCACCTGCTCCTCCAAGTTCACCTTGGCCGCCTTCAGCTGATCCCGCTCCTTCTCAACCTCTTCCAGTTTTTTATTCAGCCCCTCCTGCAGCTGATGCTCCTCCTTGTAGTCCGACAGATCTTTGGACAGCTTGTCCTTCTCCGACCGAACCTGCACGAGAGCATCTTCCAGGGAGGCAGTAGAGACTGAAGTATCAGTCAAAACCATGGCCATCTCCATCACCCGAATGACAGCTGTCAGGTCTCTTGCCAGCTCCTTGCGCCGGACACCAGCATCTTGATCCAAAATAGCTCTTGCCTCGGGCGCCGGCACCGCGATCGCATCCTCAGCTTTGAAGAAAGACCGCTCCACATAGCAAGGGGGTAGTAAATAGCTGCCCGGTCCACCCGGACTCCCAATTCCCAGTGATGGCCTCGAAAGAGTCCCCGCCGGACGCTTCTGTTTGTGGAGAGGAGAGGCCGATTGAGGCGGGCTATCAGGAATATTTATCGTCGACGCCCGAGGAGGAGAGGAAGGTGTCGGACTCGCTGTGTTCGAAGTCCCAACCCCAGCATCAGCAGCGGCCACCTGAACACGGGCCACGGTTTTCTTCTTCTTTTTCGGTACCCGGTCAAGCGCACCGACCTGGTTGGCCAGCTTAAGGACCCGGTCACGCGCAGTGGGCATAGCACCTGCAAAACATTACACGCAAACATTAGCGAGCGAAAACATAGACAAAAATAAAAGACCAAGAAAAATCTGCCTACTCAATAATTCCAAAGCCTTCTCCTCGGTCCTGCACTCGAGCAAGGCTTTCGTATTAATAATACGGGTCTCAGTGATCGGCACTCCAGCCTCGTCAAGATAGGGCACGCCCTGTCGATCCGTCCAGACCCCCAGATTGAAACTCTGCACATAATCAACCAGCTTCTTATATGCGAGCCTATCCTTAACGCCGAGCATCGCAAATTTGACCCTATAGTGAACAGTGGTGAGGTCGAAATGATCGCGCTGCCACCTCAGCAGTATCTTCGACATCAATTTCTCCTCCCCGTTTGATGCTCGTTGATAATAGTAAAGGGAATGAAGGGCGGCACGGGTGATCGGTCTCACCACATACCAACGACCCTTGAAATGACGGGCAGAGTCCACATACGTCTTGAACAAACGCACGGGCTGCTTAAAAGAAACCCAACTGTGGCGCCCACGGAGACCGGACCGCTGGAGGTGGAAGACATGGAAGAAAAGGGCTCGAGTGCACCCAATACCGAGGAAACGGCAGACCAACTCGAATGCCCGCATAAAAGCGAGGGCGTTGGGATGCAGTTGGGACGGCGCCAGCCGAAGCCATTTAAAGATGGACATTTGGAAGGAATTAAAGGGCAGCCTGATGCCCTCCTCCCGGAAAGCAAACTCGTACATCGTGAACTGCTTCCCCGGGAAATAATGACATATACGGTCCACCTCCTTGGGAGCACAGCAATACCAATTCTCCGGATCTTCCCGGCTTCTGTCTTCGACCACGACGTAAGCGGGGATAGCCTCGTCACAGAAATAGGACTCCTCCTCCAAAGGTTCATCCGCAACCCAGGAGAGATCAACCTGCCCGGAGGATGAGGCGTGCTCAGTACCATCCCTGGCACTCCCGTCCCCGACGGGTAAACGAGCGATGGCCGCATCTTCAGACGAGGACCTAGAGTCTTCCTTCGTCGGTCGTAAACGCCCGGTAGCACCTGAAACGCAGACAGAAAGAGTGAATTCGACGTCATATCAAATCCACCCTTCCACCGCAGGTCAAGTGAAAGGGCGTAGCAGCAACGGACACTGACAACGTGTTCGACGCAAGGATACGCGTGTTCTTAAGAGACCGGGCATAAAGCTCATATATGCTTATGCAAATATTTCCCGGCATATGTAATTTCTGCCCGGGACAGTCTAACCCTAACCCTATTTTTACCATCTATAGTCCATTTTACTATTCCTAAGTCAAATCTAACCAACCTACTACGGGTATAACAGGAATTTGCAGATATTTGACACAAAAAGAGGGATAAATAATGGATTAAAGAAGCAAAATGGTACCTGACATATGTGGAATTGAGAAAGAGACGGTGGCGCACGAGCAGAGACGGTGGTTCAGGCGGCGAGACGGGCAGACACAGGAGGATTCTTCAGAGCTTCCGGTGAACGTAGGAGCGAAAAAGTGAAAATGAAGTCACTCAACTTCATTTTATAGTCCCAGGCGCGTGGGCCAACGCGCTAGGTCATCATTGCCTACTGCCTACGCCGCCTTTGCACACAAAACGAAGCGACGCCATTAAGTCTGAAACACGTCTATCCAAAAAGAAACTGAAGCGACGCCGAGCATCTATCCATCTCCCCGACTCATCAAGACGTCCTATCCCCGCATCAAGCCCTCGCCCTTTACGAGAAAGGTGCGCACCCGTCGATTACTTTTCATCCCCGACACTACCGTGGAAAGAGGAGCGTTGCGAGCAAGTCTATTGGAATCTTCCATGCCATACGCCCATGCTTCTTCCTCGACACGGGAATCCCGGTTGCAATACAAGTCATCACTCTAACTCAGAGACTCGACTTGGGGGGCTCCTGTTCTGGACTGGGCCATGACAGCATGGACGGCACGGCCCAATGCTTGTCGGGCATGGGCCCATACGTCCGGGCTAATGAACGTGTCGGGCAAAAGCCCCGGACATCCGAGTTGATGACACTCCACCTCGAAACCCTACTGCGTGTCGGGCAGAGACACGCGCACCCCATCAGCTGACCCTCCTTCATACGTCACCTACCTATACTACGGGCACACGAGCTATGTCGGGCAGAAATCATGTCTGCCAGCTCATCTGCCACGTCACCCAACTGCCCTGCTTTATCTCCTGAGGGATAGGGGCAGTTGGACCAGGGAGCAGACCTTTGGTCTAGGTCTTCACGCTTCTTACGCGTTCCTTGGCAGCTCCTCCTTGGGCCTAGCCAGATCAAGCCAATTAGGAGCCTTGGCCCAGCGCTGGGGGCTCAATATAAATACCCTTTCATAGCAAAGGGTCAGGTATTCTAACTCACTCAAAAACAACCTTGATTTTCTGTACCTCTTCTGACTTAAGCATTGGAGCACTTTGCAGGTACACCCCCTCTCTCAACCCATTCTCTGGCCCAGTCTTTAAATCCTTGGAAGGCCCTCCTGATCAGGTAAGATCAGGAATAATTGTCACATTTTTAAGTATGCCTTCAACTAAGAAGCCACTATTTTTTGTGGAGGTCTCCCTTCTATCTTGCACTATGTTGTCCCTTATTTGACCTTTTCTTGAAAATCATCTCCCATACTACTTAGTCTGGAATTGGATCAAAATTTCTCCTCCTGAAAATCCCATATACTTGAAGTCCTCTAAGTCGAAAAAGGTTGTTGATTGCTTTAGCATTGTAGTCAACTACTTTTCCTCGAACGAAAGAGGCGCGACTTGAACTAGTTCCTTGCGTGTTTGCAAAGAACTCAAGCCCTACAAAGCAGTTGAAGGTTATTTCAAGATGCCATTTTAATACTTCCAATCTCTAGTCTCCAAATCAACTTAAATTTTTGGATGCTCATCTAGATCACTCCATTGATACGCCCTTTTAATATTAACATTGCATGGTCTAATTTTTTCTTAATATGTTGAAGCCTCTTCACTAATAATCCGATAACGAAATAATTCTAACTCAATTGAGGACGTAACAAATATCTTTTACGTGCGAGGCGGAGCCAGGCTGAAGTTAAGAAATTAGATGAAAAATAATGACTTTGGGGTTTAAGTAACTTGGGTGTAAGAATATAAGAGTACAAAAGAGAATGAGAAGAGAGAAAAGAGGAAAATAACTCATATTTATATAAATTAGGTGTTGACCTCGCAACACAAATATTTGAGGAAAATGACTCATATTTGTATAAATTAGATGTTGACCCGCGCATCACAAATTTTTGAGGAAAATGACTCATATTTATACAAACTAGATGTTGACCTGCGCAACACAATTTTTTTGTTGTATCTTTGATACTTAATATTATAATATATGATCTAGAATTGGTATATGAAACTAAAGAAAAAATAAATTAAATTTATAAAAGAAAAATTATTTGTTTTTTTCTTTTGACAAAGAACTTGACTTGCCAAGTATCATAAAAGGGAATTTCTTAATCCATCCTATGGCTCTCTTAGCCACTTGACGAAATTTCTAAAATATCCTCAGCTTCCGTAAGTATATCCCTAAACGCACCATTTATGTTTAAAATTTTGGGTGTTCCGTAGGTGTACCTACGTAAGTTTCTGCTATAATTCTAAACTTCATGATCACTCCCCCCATTGTAACTTGCTTCCTCTTCTCCGGCCTTCAACAACTAGAAAACCCTATATCACCTACTCTATTTTTTACTCCAAAACTCAATCTTTTATGGTGCAACAAATCAAAGGGAGCAAGTGAAAAGAGAATTTCAAGTAAAAATCTAACTTTGTCCACTACATTGTTCACATTGATCATTAAATTTTTGTAAAAAAAAGTTATGTTACTTCCGCATGTACATAAGCGGAACATGTTCACGAAGAATTGTTCTGGAGGTACATCTACGGAACTTTCCCTGTTACTTCTGTTTTTATTGTCTGCTGCAATTTTTTTAGTATTGTTAATTTTTCTTATTCTTTATAATAGATATGGTGCACCCGGATAACATCTCAAAAGAATTAGTTTCTTTAAACATTGGTGTTTCAAATGTACCGGGGGTTATTGTGAAGACGAAAGAAGTCAGTGGTAACTTTAATCACAAGCAAGACTTTGATGATCGTGAAAGCATGATCAAATGGATTTGTAGGATGTCAATTACACTTGGTTTTGGTGTGGTTATTGAAAGATCAGATAATGGACCGCAAAGAAGAAATCCTTTTGTAACCTTGTTGTGCGAAAGAAGCGGGATATATCAAGTTCCATTGCCGAAGTTTAAAAGAGACAACACGGGTAATAGAAAATGTGAGTGTCCTTTTAAAATTTGTGGTTACATGTTGGCTAGAAAGAAGTGAAAATTTAGTGTTGTTTATGGTCCGCATAACCATGAAATGTGCTCAAAGTTACAAGGTCATCCTAGTGGTTGTCGCATCAAACCGTAAGTGAAGACATGCATCAATGACTTAACCTTAAATCTTGTCCAACGTAAAAATATCCATGCCACTTTGAAAAGGAAGGAACCCAAATGTAATCCAAATATTAGGCAAATTTATAACATTTGATACTGTAATAACAAGGCTATTAGGGAAGACAGATCAGAGATGCAACAACTACTTAAATTGTTGGATGATAACAAGTATATGTCCTCGTACCGAACTTGCGCCGATGGAGTCACGGTAAAAGACATTTTTTGGACTCACCTGTAATCGATAAAGTTGTTCATCACTTTTTTGACGGTGCTCATTATTGATTCCACCTACAAGACCAACAAGTATATGCTTCCGTTGTTTGAGATGGTTGGTGTAACCTCCACCGAGAAGACATATTGCGTTGGTTTTACGTTTTTTGGAATGCGAAAAAAAGGATAAATTTGTTTGGGATTTAGAGGTATGTTAGTCACTTTTGAAGCCTCATGTTGAGTTATCGAAGACTATTGTTACAGACCGTGATACCGCCTTGATGAACACCGTGGCAAAGGTATTCCCTACTTCTTATGCATTACTTTTGTATATATCACATAACAAAGAATGTGAGAAGTCGGGTTAAACCCGCGGTAGGGATGAAACAAGTAGCATCCGAAGACGGAAAATTGGTGAAGACCAATGTGATTGTTGAAAAAATAATGACTGCTTGGAACCGTATTATAAATTCTTCCACAAAAGATATATACGCGGATTCCGTCATTGATTTCCGGAAGGTGTGTGAGAAGTATCCGGATTTGTTGAAATATGTTGAATCCACCATTCTTGATCAAGTGAAAGAAAAGATTATTTGTGTGTGGACCAGTAATGTACGACATATTGGAAACACTACAACAAATAGAGTTGAGTCGGAACATGCGACATTGAAAAATTGGTTGGGCACTAGCAAGGGAGATTCGTGTCGGGATTGGGACTCGGTGAATCTCATGATTGAAAATAAACATCAAAAAATTCAAACAACTTTTGGTCGGAGCATTACGTTATTGGAGCATCGAACGTTGACATGTTCCCCAAATATACAAGCGGAGGGATCTCATTAAGGCTCATTCGACGGTAGGAAGAACGGTCGATGACATCTTGAAGATGTGTCAACGTCCACCGGATTATTGAAATGTATTATTTATTTTTATGTCGAAATCATCAATGTATTATCTATTTTAT
Organism: Lathyrus aphaca; assembly: GCA_963966055.1. Taxonomy (NCBI): domain Eukaryota; kingdom Viridiplantae; phylum Streptophyta; class Magnoliopsida; order Fabales; family Fabaceae; genus Lathyrus; species Lathyrus aphaca. The sequence goes on from OZ014522.1 coordinate 373,178,601, forward strand.
TTTATGAATGTTGAATTTATGGTTGATATGTTGAATGTATGAAATTTTTGTCTCTGGGTTTCTTTCGCATCTATTTGTATGAAAAACTTCTGTAAATACATTTACGAAACTAATTAAAAAAAATGTGAAAATGATGCGTCCGAAGATACATCAACAAAAACACAAAAAATGTATTTTATGATGAGAAACACATAAAATAACGTAAGAATTTCTCATCATAAAATTAGTAGAAATAACTTTACTAAGATACAAAATTAATATTCATATTCGTATCACAATAAGATATTATATAATCATAAATATAACTTTTTTTTACTCTTAAAACAAAATTTATATGAGATACATAAGTATGAGGTTCGCGTAACATAAAATAGATTTTTTTTTCTTCCTGAAAAAAAAATTTATTTGGCATATTTTTTTTTAGTATTATATTATTATTAATAATATTACAAATTATTACTAGTAATCGTTGGCATGGAGAAAGATTAAAGATTTTGAAAAGAAGAGAGATGTTGAAAGAAAATTTGGTAGAAGACCTTGTAGGAATGTAGGATCATAATTTAGCATTAGACGTTTATCATGCGATGCACACATCTTTTTATCAAATTATTATTTATAATTGTTATAGTTTGAAAAAATAATTTATAACACATTAATATGAATATTTTTTGTATTAATTTTATTTTAGGTTAGAATATATACTAACTAGATATCATTGAAGTAGAAATATAATTGTAAAGTTAAAAGAGAAGGAAAATAAAACTTCTTAAATGCTAAAAGGTAAATAATAAATTTGAAGAACTCAAAATAATTTAATAGTTTATATATTAACTATTTAAAAAAAAAAAAACTATAGTTAAAAATTTAATATATAGTAAGTGAGATATTACGAGTTCAAAAACACGTCTATGCAATTAAATGTTTTTATATAATGTTGAAAGTGTAATTCATTATGTCATATTTGATTTATATTTGATTTAGATTAGATTTTAGATCTAGATTTGATTTAGTTTCAAAATAGATATTTTGTGCTTTTATAGTTTTTGAGCTTTTGGCTTGAGGGGCAAACAAACCTAATTCTATAAATAAGGAGTATCCTCTTGTAATAAAAAAAAAACATCACAACATTATTACTCACGGATCTGCAGTTGCAGAGTGAGTAATAATAGAAAGAAAAATCTCACAGTTGTGTGGGTAACAAACTTTATCTCTCCCAAATCCCCTCTTTCAAAAAAATTTCTTTGTTATTGTTGTTGCACAAGAACCCTTCTTACTCATCAAGAAAGGTTTGGAATTCCTATAGAGTTTGGGTTAATTCCAACATCTGGTATCTAGAGCTCTGATTTGAGCGATTCAAGGGCAGGAATCGTGATGGTGATGAATCATCCGAACAAGCATTTTCCGGAAAACCTTCCAATTCCCAAGAAAGATAATTATGAGAATTGGTGCAACAATGCTTGTGAAGGAAGGAGTAACAATGCTTGTAGAGAACGCAGTAGATCAAGAAAAGGTTGTACACAAAAAATTGAAGAAGAAAGATTATAAAGCTCTCTTTATAATTCATCAATGTGTTGATCCATATAACTTTGAGAAGTTTAGTGATGCAGAATCAACAAAGGATGCGTGGAAAATTATGGAGAAGTCGTTTGGAGGTGCAGAGAAGGTGAAAGAGGCGAGGTTACAAAATCACAAAAGGCTTATGAATTGCTTCAGATGGAAAACAATGAAATCATTACAGATTTCTTCACAATACTTACAAAACTTGTAAATCAAATCAAAGTATGTGGAGAAGTTCTGACTAAGAAAGCATTTGTCTCAAAGATTTTGAGATCGTTGGCTCCAAAGTTTGATTACACAGTAGTAGGCATAAAAGAGTCGAAAGACTTGTCAGTATTGATAAAGGAAGAGCTTCAAGGAACACTTGAATCTAATGAATAAAGAATGGATGAAAGAGAAACAGTCAAGTCGAAGAGTGATGTGGCTCTACAGGCTCAATCAGGAGGTTGTTTGAATCAAAGAAAACTCTGGAACCAAGGTGACCTAAGAGGTGGTGGTCGAAAGCTAGAGAAGATTCACATCCAGTCTTACAATTGTCAGAAGTATGGTCGTTATTTTAGTGATTGTCCTGAAAAACAGAAAAATCAAGAAGCTGATGCAAAGATGGCGAAACTTGCAGAAGAAGAGATGTTGTTGATGGTCACAATAAGAGATGAAGAGAGATTCCAAGATCAATGGTACTTGGACTCAGGATGCTCATCACACATGACTGGTAGGAAAGATTGGTTTGTCAACATGAATCCCTCGATGAAGAACATGGTGAAATTTGCAAATGACAATACTCTAGAAGCTAACGGTATTGGTGACATTCTAATTATAAGGAGAGATTGCAAGAGGTCAGTAATTTTCAATGTGTTGTACATACCAGACATGAAAAGCAATTTGCTCAGTATAGGGTAGTTGGTCAAAAAGAACTACAAGGTGTCGATCGAAGACAAGATGATGAGAGTTATCGACGCAAGTGGAAGGTTGATCTTGAAGGCTCCAATGTCTCAGAATAGAACCTTCAATATCAAACTAAATGTGATGGAGCATAATTACCTTACAACTGCAGCTAGAAGAGACTAATGAATGTGGCATTATAGGCTTGGTCATCTTAATTTTAAAGACATCATAGATTTGAAGAGAAGAAATATGGTTTCAGGATTTCCAGAAATCAACATCCCAAACGAAGTGTGTGAAGAATGTGTTCAGGCGAAACAACACAAGAATAACTTCAACAAGGATTCATGAAGCAGGTCGAAGGAAATTCTTGAAGTCATATACTCTGATGTGTGTGGTCCTATCCATGTGGATTCAATTGGAGGTAACAAATACTTTGTTAGTTTCATATATGATTTAGGTCGTAAATTGTGGACTTACCTGATCAAGAAGAAAAGTGAAGTGATTGAGGTATTTGCCAAGTTTAAATCTATGGTCGAAAGACAAAGTGGTCGAAAGCTCAAGATTCTAAGGACTGATGGTGGTGGAGAGTATGTATCGAAAGATTTCGATGCATTATTTATAAAAAAAGGGATTGTTCATGAGGTGATGCCACTCTACACTCGACAGTAGAATGGAATTGCAGAAAGGAAGAATCAAACCATCATGAACATGGTGAGAAATATGTTGAATGGCAAGCATCTACCCAAAGAACTCTGGGGAGAAGTTGTGTCGACTGCAACATATATTTTGAATAGATGTCCGACAAAGAAGCTAGAAGAAGTTACGCCATAAGAGTGTTAGTCTAGTGTCAAGCCTAGCTTGAGTCATCAGAAGGTATTTGGATCTATATCACATAGACATGTGCCATATCAGTTGAGAAGCAAGCTCGATGACAAGTTTAGTCAAATGATTCTGATAGGATATCATTCGACTAGAGGTTACAAGTTTTTCGACCCAGTAAACAAGCAGGTTGTGATCAACAGAGACGTGATCATAGATGATTTTAAAGAATGGGATTGGACTAAAAATGTCAAGAAAGATTCAGTTGGAATCTTATGTGAAGAACTAGCTAGTGAAATCGAAAGAGATGTTCGACAAGAAGATGTTAGGGATGAAGCAGGCCCAAGCAGACCTCAAAGACCAAGACATATGCCTCCAAGATTGCAAGAATGTGTGATTACATCAGATAATGTGGTCGATGAAGAAGGTGAGCTGGTACACTATGATTTCTATGCAGATGTCGAACTTGTCAATGCAGCTGAGGCATTAAAAGATTCGAAGTGGGTGAAAACAATGAATGAGGAGATGAAGTCAATCGAAGTCAACAACACTTGGTCACTTGTCAAATTTCCTCAAGGCAAGAAGTCAATTGATGTGAAGTGGGTATACACAGTGAAGCTGAATCCTAGAGGGGAAGTGACTCGACACAAGGCGAGACTTGTGGCAAAAGGATTTCTTCAGAAGGAAGGAATCGATTTCGATGAAGTATTTCACCTGTTTCTAGGATCGAAACAATCATGTTGGTTGTTATTCTAGGAAGTATGGACAACTGTCATATGTTTCAAATGGATGTGAAATGTGCATTCCTCAATGGCGCCTTAGACGAAGAAGTTTATGTTGCATAAATAGTAGGGTTTGTGAAACAAGATGAAGAAAGAAAAGTGTACAGGCTACATAAAGCCCTGTATGGACTTAAGCAAGCTCTGAGAGATTGGAATAAGAAGATAGATGGATTTTTGAGGGAGAAGAAATTTGTGAAATGCACAATAGAGCATGAAATATATGTAAAAGGAAGCAATGGCGAATTGCTTATACTATGTGTCTATGTCGATGATCTGCTGATAACAAGAAGTTGCAAGAAGGAGAACAGAGATTTCAAACGTGACCTAAGTGAGTAGTTTGAAATATAAGACTTGGGAAATCTCTCATATTTCCTTGGAATCGAATTCTACAAGAGTAATAGAGGTTTGATGATGAACTAAATAAGATATGCAAGTGAAATACTTAAGAGATTTGAGATGCAAGATTGCAACCCAACTTCGACTCCAGCTGAGCCTAGATTGCAACTGTCGAAAGATTCAGTTTCAGATGATGTTAACCCAAACCAATATAGAAGACTTATTGGGTCACTGAGATACCTTTGTCACACAAGGCCCGACATAGCATACAATGTTGGCATGGTGAGTAGATTCATGCAAAAGCCAAAGGTATCACACCTAGCAGTGACAAAGAGGATACTAAGGTATCGAAAAGGAACTCTCGGCTATGACATTTTGTTTCAACAACTGATGAAGGAAAAAAATGCAAGTTATTGAGATACACTGAGCCTGTAGTGGCATAGTCATCATGAGAGGAAGAGTACATAAATTCTTCTCTTTATGAATGCCAAGCAACATGGATGGTGAATCTGGTCGAAGATATTGCATCAAAGAGTCATGAAGCAATCACCATGAAGATCGACAACATGTCAGCTATCAATCTGGCGAAGAATCCGATAGCGCATGTGTAGATAAGGATTTTCGTTGCCATGAAATTAAAGTCCAAAACAACATTTCGCTCAGAGAAGAAAATGTTCTCAGGAGTTGATTTCAACCAAAGAAATTTGAAGAACGTTTTCGACATTTTCGATAGAGTTTAGGAAATGATGATGTTTTGATAATTTCGACGAGGCTAGGTGAAGTCAGGTGGCAAGGGTTGTTTTTCGATGAGTTCGACAACTTTGAAGGGATGTGTTGCTTCGACGTAAAAGGTGGAATTCAAAATTCAAAGATTAAAGACGTTTGGCAGAAGGACGCGTGGAAGCGTTTGGTGGAAAGAAGACATGCCGAAGTCCAAGTGTCGTAATTGTAGGATTTGTCCGTTAGGGGCAGTTATTTAAGTTTATGTATAAATAGGGAAATTCTTGTCAGAATTATGTGTGTGAAAATATTGTACAAATTCCTGTTATATACTCAAAGTAACCGTGTGAGAGAAAAGAGTGTAACTTCTTGAAAAATGTACGTGTGAACACCAATTTTACATTTATCAATTTTATGAAAGTTCAAGTTCATTTATATTTCTGCATTCTGCAAGTTTATTTTCGTTTAGAAGTACTTTACCTTTTTCCAGTCCATTTATTTTGTATTTTCCAGAATTTTATTTCTTTTATGTTTTTGTCAAACACTTTTTACTTCTTCTTTTAATCATACAAACATATACAAAACCTTATAAAAGATTAAAATCATGAGATTGTTAAGATCACTATACTGTCGACCAAAACTCGCACTTATGTCCTAGGACTTGTATGGTTGGTCCTGCAAGTAAACTAATTTAAACGTAAATTAGAAACCAGCGATTGTTCGTAAAATTCGACAGCGAACAAATTGGCACGCCCGGTGGGACATTGGTGCGAAATTAATTAATATCATAATCACTCTGAATAAGAAGAAAGGTTATAGTTCATTGTATGATTCTAAGAAGTGGTAAATTAGCCGTAACTGACGTAGAAAGACATAAGAGAACAAGAGTGAGAAGAATGGTGAATCCGCCAAATAGTCAAAACGAAAACACTATGATGCTTAACCCTACCCCTTCGACAGGAGGAAATACGGGGTCAATCTCTGTATCAGAATCCATACCTTCATCATCAGGGTCAACACCAGCATTTGCAACATCTCAAAATACGCCCAGTTTCTCCACTATGGGCCACCAAATGTCCATAGGGACACCTCCTCCTATAGGGAGTTTTCATAGGCCTTTTGAGACGAATTTTACAATAACTCCATATGGTAGGGAACAACCCTAAGGAATGCCAACTACAATGATGTCAAGTTTGCAAAATGCATCGTCACTATATTCTGATTTATTGGTCAATGGGTCTTCACCATTACAAGGATCAGGATTTGGTGGAAGCTTAGGCAGACTAAATCATCCCCCACCAGGATTTCAAACTTATATGCCAGCAATTACAAATAATTCTGCGCAGATAATTAGACAACGAATGGACGAAAGCAATCACGACATGGTCCAAATGTTGACACAAAAGATGGGAACAATGTTCAATCCCTTAATACATAACACCACCCTGTAAACACCCCAAATTTTCCCTCTCTTCTTCTCACACCATGGCTTGTGATCTTTTCATATTGCATTGCATAAGCATACCACCTCCCATTGCATATTTGTTTCACTGCATAATTGGCATAACTATGGTTTGTGATCAGATGAATCCAAGAAGTGATCTGAGCCATCTCACAGGCCTTGAAGCTTTCCAAGAGGGTCCATGTGTTTTCTATGATCACCTTATGCTACCCAAGGTTCACTAAAGTCAAAATAACATAAAGCATTGCAAAGGCATGGAGGCAGACTGAAGATTTCCTGCACAGATGACCTAAAATTAGGGTTTTGGGTTTGAGGCCCTTAATCTCAATTTTTTGTCCATTATTGATTCCATTGGCCTTAATATGTTATGAGGATCATGTGTACCAAGTTTGATGAGAAAATTCATTGTGGAAGTCATCTGATCAACTGGTAACTTATTGTGCAAGAAAAGTCAGAATCAAGGCATCTGGGGCCACCACCAATGGTACCAAAGGGTCATCTTCATCATTTGAGGTTCTATGATCTTTATTTGGTCTTAGAAGTGGTTAGAAGTTCACAAGATTGAAGAATTTCAATCCATTTGAAAACTTTCCATTTTTGGACATGACTTGTAATGAAAACTTTCCATTTTGGGAAAGATTTTCAACCTCCTTTTCCTTTATCAAAAAGGCTTCAAATGAAAAATCTTCAAACATGAAAGTTGTAGATTGGATCTTCCCATTTTCAAAAAGTACAAGAACTCCTCTTGATTCATCCTAGAACTCAAGATATGATGTTTCAAAGTTGGGAAAAATCACATAATTTTTCAAGTCATGCCAAAGAGGGAATTTTGCAAAATCAAGTTTCAAGACTTCTAATGACCTCTAATCCACCTCTAAGCATCATAACATGATAATGCAACATTGCTTGACCAAAATCACGCCTTAGATCACAAGTTTCTATGAGCTATTTTCACAAAATTCTCAAAGAGGGTAAAATGCAAAATCCATGCTATCACATGAATCAAGCCATCCAGTTCACAAAATCTGATCTAAGGGACCTCCTTGAAGTTAGCTGAGGCAGGACAAGCCTTGAAAACACCTCTGACCACAACCTTGCTCACGGTACACCAACTTTGACTTTTTTTTTTGCAAATTGCCCCATACCAATCACATTATGCCACAACAACTCTCTGGCCAATCAACACGACTTATGTGGACATCAAGGACCTCATTTCATACAACACACAAGCCTGAAACAAGCCATACAATCAAATTAACAAAAACTTGCAAAAACATTCATCTCTTCGAATCTCTCAGCACAACCATCAAAACCTCAAACTTCTTCCACCATTCATCTCAAAATCATTCAAGGAACACAAACCACCCTTCACAATGTCCTGAAAACCACTCAAACACAAACACAAATTCTGCTTCATCAGAACTGAAACACTCAAACCAGCCAAAACAAACTTGTTCTAAGCCTTTCAGAAGCACAAGGGGATCAAGTGGAATGGATTAGCATCAAGGAAAGGGCCAGAAAGCACCAAACTGCAAAGCTTCATCTCAGGTAGCTCATTCAAAACATTTTTCCAGAACTTTGTTTTTAAGTTACAGTGTGATAGAGTTTGTCTTGCTGATGATTTTGAGCTCTGAATCATTGAAAATAGTGGAGTGTGTAGGATGTATTTAACTTCTGAAATTTTTGTATGTTTTCCGTTTTGCTTCGATTCATGAGTTTGATGCAATATAAATGGATTTTGTTGTTGGATTCTTATTTTGGGTTGTTTAATGAGTGATTCTGGAGCTTTAAAGAGCTTGGGGTGGCCTAGGGAGTGAGTTCAGGTGATGGTGTAGTCGAAAGTTGTTTTGCCCTAATCTTGATTAATTAGCCAGTTTAAATTTCGTCCCTTGGATCTTAGGTTTAATGCGCGTTTGAATGGACCAGATCAATTCACTTAACCCTAATCTATAATTAATTAATTTAATTAGGTTTAATTAGTCAGGATGAATGACAACCATAGGATCACGCGCGTACTTCATTTTTGAACCTGAGCCTTTAGATCACACTACCCTAAGTCAAGCAGACTTCACATCTGGGCCTTTGATCCACGCAACTTCAAATCTTGACCACCCATTTGCATTACTTTTTTTTATTTCATTTATTTTCAAATAATTATTAAAAATAGCAAAAACATTTATAAAAATCTATTTTTCTGCATTTTCACTTTAAATATTTTTCCAAACTCAAAAACATTTTTATTTTTATTTTTTGCATTAAAAATGTATTTTTAAATAATTTAAATGTTTTATTTAATTAATTAATTGATTTTAATTAATTAAAAATACATTTAGGCATCTAAAAATCACAAAAAAATTCATGAAGCATTCTTATACATTTAGAACAATTTACATACTCACCATACAAATTTCGTTTTAGGTTTGATCATAATTTTGCATTGCATTTTCAAATTATTTGGCATTTTTCATGAAGAATCACCCAAAAACCCTAGTTAACTTAGGAAATTCATATCTTTGCCTAGGTTTAGCTTCTGACCTCCACCTTTGGGGAGTGATCTTGTGTGTGCTTAGGGTTTGTTTGAGTTCATTTTCAAATTTTTATCATGATGTATGCTTCTGTTTTGGTCATTGTCATCTCATACATTCATAAAACCCTAATTTCTTATGTTCATTTGCATTCATATTTGCATATCATCATCATATGAACTTGTCATAGCATTTAATTCATTTGTATGCCATCTTAGACATCTTAGGACATGTTAGAACATTAATTTATCATTTCTTCATTCATTTGGTATGCTTTGTATTCATTACATTTCATGTGTATCCATGTGTTTTCAAGCTTCTAACATTCTTCCTTTGCATCTCATCCCTTGTATGATCATTCATATGCATCATATATGAATTTGCATCATTGCATAACACATTTGCATCATGTTTACATTTCTAGTCTTGGTCTTTGTACCTTCATTTGCTTTATTTCCTTTTGTTTTGCATCTTATGCATCTCACACTAACATTTCAGGTGCTTATGGTAAGTTGTTTGGGATGTGGATTTGCCTTCACATCCCACCTTTTCTCTTCTCTTCATTTGCATATTTACATTTCTTTGAAGTGAACTTTCTTCACTTGTGCTCTTGCTCATATCTCTTTCTTTTAGGTTACTTATCTTCTTCAGGAAGTAAGTAACCTATTCTCTTTCTCCTTCTCTTTTCATCTGCTTCTCTTCCTTGGTGGCCATCTGAAGATCTTTCTTTAAGACTCACAAACCATAGGAACATCCAAGCATGATAACTTTAGGGTTGTATATAGTCACCCCTAGTATTTTACCTTTGAGTCTCCTTGAGTCTCTCTTCTCATCTCATAATAAAAGGCTAAACACTTAAAGCTTTAGGACTTTGAATTAGGGTTATGCATGTATCCTTATCTTAGGATGGAGTGTATAACTTTAATCCTTAGTGTTAAACCTTTAATTTGTTTACACCTCTTAATCAAAACACCTAATAATGATTAAGACTTAAGCTTGTAACTTGGGCCTTATATTAGGGTTACATCTCTTCCTTTTGGTTAAGAGGGACTAACCCTAGTGTTTAATGGACAAGTCCCCCTCAAGTTAGTCTTACAAACATAAAAAAACACTTCTTAATCCCTCCTTTAATTAAAATCCACTTAATAAAGGCTTGTTATATAATGAATTTAGTCCCTAACCATGGATTAAGTTGAGGTATCTTCCTCAGCTTAAATGTTCTCATCTATCATCCTTCTCTTAGGATGGTGTAATGAGTTCACTAATCCTTGATTAGAGATTAAACTCATTACTTAACACTAAACAAAAACCCAAAAACACTTATTAATTACCAAGTAGGTTAATGATCTTAATCCTATATCATCATGGTAATTAAGTTGAGATCTTCATTTCATGCTTAAGTAGGCTCATTATCCCTAATCAGGGAGGATATAATGAGTTTACAACCCTTGACTTAGGCTTAAGCTCATTATCCTATGCAAAACACCAAAAACAATAAAAAACTGAAAACACAAAAACAAACAATAAGCGTCTCCTCCGGGATTCTTTTCTTATCACACTCACTCTGAAAACGAGAACTCGCTTCTTCCGTCTAATGCAAGACAGTTAGCACTCGAGCCAGACGAGTCACACACTTGAGCATAGACAATTAAGTAGTTCACAGCAAATCACCCAGTCTCTTTGAGTCGAACTACGGTGTTCTGACTTCCTCATTGCACGATGTCGCTCCCGGGATTTTCATCCTAGTACAAACGCGAAAGTGGCGCGGAAAAGTTAGAGTCGCAAGCCAGACATTTTTATCCCGAAGGAATGGAAAAGGTAATGTTGCACAAACCTAAGGAAGAAGGAAAAGGACGAGGCCTTGCGAACCAAAGATCTGGGTTCAGAAGTCGGTTACGAATTGGGAAGGTATTAGCACCCCAATCCGTCCGCCGTACCCGATGGGATCCACGCTTATAAGTCTGTTTCAAAGGGTGAGAAATACGATGCTGTTTGAATAAAAGAATGGCTATCTGGAATGGAATGGAAATGAGAAAAGAAATGGAATTGACAAATAGAAATAAAGGGGGAAAATGTAGGGAAAATAAAGATTATGCTCGAATGGGCCCTACCCCACTGCCTACGTACCTCATCGGGAAAATGAGGATCAGAGTCGCCATAGTTCGTCTAACTAAGGCTGAAACTTGTTTGTGTTTTTTAGGATGAAGTTGCCATAGTTCCAGCTCAGGTGTTACCGGCTCTGACTCGAGGGTGTTTACCGTATCGCTGTTTGAACTGTCGAGACAAGTCATGTTCGTCCGCAAAGAGTATGTGATGAGAAGAGAAGACGTGTTGTCTTGGTTTGTTGTCTTTTAAAAGAAGTGTTTTGAATTTGTGTTTATTGTATGTACAATACTAAAGACTATGGCACAAGAGCGAATACTTTCCAAGATCGCTCCCAATGGAACGTTTGTAAAGCATCCTAGAAGGATGGAGGAGACCTCCACTAATCATTTCCCATATAGCTTAAGGCTCGTGGCGCATTGTACACCTTTTCCTTTATTAAGTGTTTTTGATTTTCTTTTAGGATGAGAAGTGAGACTCAAGTTATAAAAGGAAAACTCTAAGGGAAACTAGACTTATCCTAAGTTAGTTGAGTTTGAAGATAACCTATGGTTAGTGAGGTTTGAGAGATTAAATCTACCTAAGAGATATTAAACTAAAGATATAAGTACAAAGAAGTTAATAGTGAACAATATGGTCCTCCTAAGTCATGGTGGGTAAGAACGTGTATGAAACATAAATGGGATGAAACGATGGATCGGGTGGGTCGGTTGCATGGTGCTAAGACGCACGACTTATGGTGTGCAACATACAAGGCTTGCTTTTGGTTGTAATTGAGTGGAACGATGGTAATCTAGGGATCCTAAAGTCACATGCAACCTTTTATTTATTTGAAAATTTACTCGACGTTGGATCGAGTCTTTCTTTATTTTGTTTTTGAGATTTGGTTTTCTAGCGATTCGTTTTATCTTTTCTATCCTAATTATATGAACTATACAAGTATATATCACAAAGTACAAAAAATATAATTGAGGCATGACAAAACATAGTCCAAGTTGTCGCTCCCGATAAATGGGAAATGGCCCAAATAAAGGTACAGACGCGAACGGTCGGCGAGGAGAATAATGAGAACACACAGCAGTGAACTCACTGGAAAAGAAAGAGTCGCCAGCTAGGCATTTTTATCCCGGAGGAAAGGCAATGCTGCATAGACCTGGAAAGATATGGATAAGACGGTTGCGAACCAGAGAGACTGAGAAAGGGGGTTGGTTACAACCTGGGAAGGTATTAGCATCCAAATTGTCCGCCGTACTCGACGGGATCCACGCTTAAAAGATTTGCGTTTTAAAGGGGTAGTGTCAGTGCAATTTGTGTATAAAAGAGCTGGAAAAGGATGTACAGGTGTCAGTGTAAGAGCAAAGATGAAGTGCTCATGATAATGAGGCTGAGAGAATGATGCTAGAAGGAGGGGGGAATATACAGAGACTTTTGTTCGATAACTGTTAAGTTATGCCTACGTATCCTCTCGTGCAATGATGAAGTCAGAACACCGTAGTTCGACCCAAAAAGACTGAAAGATAGATTGACTGATGAACTGCTTACTTGCCTATGCTCAAGTGTATGACCTGTCTGGCTCAGGTGCAAACTGTCTTGCATTAGACGGAAGAAGCAAGTTCTCGTTTATGAGTGAACGAGATGAGAAAAGAATCCCGGAGGAGACGATTATTGTTTGTTTTTTGTGTTTTCAGTCTTTTATTGCTTTTGGATGTTTGTCATAAGTTAATGAGCTTAAGCCTAAACCAATGGATTAGTAAACTCATCACATCTTACCTCCGACTAGGGGTAACGAGAATACCTTAAGTGTGAAGTCTGATTCTCACACTTAATCACCTGTGGTGTAGAATTAAGATCATTAACCTACTTGTGATTATTTAAATGTTTTTGGTGTTTTTGTTTAGTGCTGAGTAATGAGGTTAAGCCATAATCAAGGATTAAACAGACTCATTATACCATCCTAATAGAAGGATAATAGATGAGAATGTTTAAGCTGAGGAAAGCTCCTCAACTTAATCCATGATTAGGGATTAAACTCATGACAAAACATGCCTTTGATTAAGTGGATTTTATTTAATGATATGATGATGAAATGATTTTTAGGGTTTGTAAGACAACTTGAGGGGGACTTGTCCATTAACACTAGGGTTAGTCCTTCTTAACCAATTAAGGAAGAATTAGAACCCTAATGCAAGGCCCAAGTTACAAGTGTGATGTCTTAGTGATTATTATGTGAATTGATTAAAGGAGTTAAACACATTAAGGGTTTAACACTTAGGATTAAAGTTATACACTCCATCCTAATAGAAGGATGCAGGCATAAACTTAACCACAAAGCCTTAAAGCCTTTAGGGTTTAGTCCCTGATTATGAGGTGAGAAGAGAAGACTCAAAAGAGACACAAAGGTAGAACTAAGTGGGGAACTAGCCAAAACCCTAATCATTGTCATGCTTGGTTGTTCCTAAGGTTTGTGAGGTTTAACAAGAAGATCTTCAAAGGAACCACCAGGAAGCAGATGAAAGGAGCAAAGAGAAGCAAAGTAACTTGCTTCATTTAAGAAGTCAAGTCACTTGAAGAAAGAAAGTGAGAAGAAGAAGAATGAGCAAGCTCAAACTCAAACACATAACAAAATGCAGCATGGATGCATAAGAGGGATGAAAAGAAAATGTGGGAAGTGAAGGCAAATCCACTTCCAAAAGTTACTTACCACCTGAAATGTTAGTGAAAAGAATGCAATGCAATGCAAAATGGAGTGAAATGACATGATGCAAATCAAAACCAGAAGCATATATGAGATGAAAATGATGCTTTGAGATGATGCAAACATGAAACAAGGCATGGAGATGATCACATGAACAAATGGATGCAAATGGGACAAGTTAAGAACCAAAAACATACATGAAAAGTTATGAGATGCAAATGACATACAACATGGCAAATACATGATGCAATGATCAAACATGCTTTCAATATGTCTTAAGATGTCTAATGAATCAAAAGAATGCATAAAATGCTATGGCAAGTCAAGGTGTGAATGCAAATGCAAGATGGATGCATATGGAAACCCAAATTAGGGTTTATGATCAAAGCATCAAACACAAACCAAAATCAGAAGCAAACATCAATATAAAAAATTGAAAATGCACTCAAAGGATCCCTAAACCTATACTAACTCACTGCCCAAAGGAGAAGTTCCAACTCTTAACCTAATTCAAGTTATGATTTTCCTAAGTTTTCTAGGGTTTTAGGGTTCCTTAACAAGAAAAATGCCAAACAAATGGAAAATGAAGGATCAATTCATGCCAATTTAATCCTACAAACTACATGATATGCTCAACACAATGCAAAAAGAATCAAGGTCCAACTCTCAAAGGTTAGGCAGAAATGATTTTTGGAAGTTTGGGTCAAAATAATGCCTTAAAAATGAATTAATTCCATGGAAAATTCTCAAAATGCATCAAGATCAAAAAAGAAATTTGGTTTGAGGGTTGGACAATGTTTCTAAATGGTTTTAAATGTTTCATGAATTTTTTTGTGATTTTTAAATACCTAAAAGCATTTTTAATTAATTAATTCTCATTAATTAATTAAAAATAAACTTTTAAATATTTAAAAATATTTTTTGAATGCAAAAAATAAGAATAAAAATATTTTTGGTTTCTTAAATTAAATAAAAGTTTGTATAAAAAATTTCAGAATTTTTAAATTGATTTTGCTATTTTTAATAAAATGGAGAAAGAAATACAAAATAAATGAAATAAAAATTGAAGAAAATGAAAAGTAATTACAATGGACGGATCAGATGGAAACTGGGGGGAAGGCTGTTGACTGCGCGCGCAATCCAATGGTCTACATTCAAACTTCCTAATTTCTGATTTATGAATTAATTAATTAAATTAATTGTGATTAGGGTTTCTGAAAACGCATCCTGGCCCTTGAACACGCGCGGGAGTGGACCAAGTCAACTCATCCAACACTCAAAATTCAAACTTCATTAATGACAGGGATTAAACCCTAATCATTTTCAGGTGGCCGGAGAAGACCTCCGGTCGTCTTCTCCGGTGGGAACCCCACCTGAAAATCCCTAAAACCTTCAAAACTTAACTAAAATGAAATCTAAAAGAACAGAAATCATCCCCACATCCCCCTGAATCAAAACCCTAACACAAAACTCATTTATCTTTCATCAATCACATGAATCGAAAGCAAACATTTTTAGGTCAGAAAAGTTTCAGAGTAAGATTAAATGCTTATTTCTCCACCATTTTCAAAACCACGAACATCAGAGTGACCAGTGAATCATGAAGAACAACTTAGGAACTTAAAAATCCATTTCTGGAAAAAATGTTCATGAAGCTACCTGAGTTTGAAGCTTTCCAGTCTACAACTTTCTGACCTCTTCTCTATGTGCAATCCACTCCTTTTGGGGCCCAGATGAACTCTTGATGCTTAGAAAGAGTTTGTGATGGCTGGTTTGGGAGTTTGAACAAGTTCTGTTCAGGGTGGTGTGAGAATCGTGTTTGTGATTCTTTGAGTTTCAGGTTGCTTTGAAGGGTGCTTTGTGTTCAGTGATGCATGGTGAGAAGGTTTATGAAGTTTGTTTGTGTGTTTGTGGCCTGTGTTGTGTGTTTCGAATGCTTTTTCTCAATGGAGTGAAAATGAGAATGTGGTGCTATGGCTGGTTTCAGGCTTGCCTCTTCTTATGTTTGGCTTGCAATTGATTCACATAAACAATTCCCATTGGTCAGATGACATGACATGTCCTTTTGTGATAGGTATGGGTGCTTTTGCAAAATGTCAACTTTTGTGTAAGAAGGGCATGGGCTACTTGCTAGCTTGGTACAAGGGGCTTGTCTTGCGTAGCAGGATGTGAGGAAGGGGCTAGGATGGTTCAGCAACCTAGGCAGCAAGTGGATGAGGAGCCATGATGGTTTTTGCAACTTGGTTCACTTTGGTTCTTATGAAAAGGTCTTGTTCCAAAAACCCTACAAATGTGTAATTCCTTGGTCTATTCTGAACTTTAGGTGTTACATGATCATGTTATGTGGATTAGAAGTGCATTTGATAGCTCTAGAACACTTGATCAAGTCATTTTGCAAAATACCTCTTTGGTAGAAACTTTGAAATTTTGTGATTTTAGCCAACTTTGACAAGCCATAACTTTTGATCAAAAATGAATTAGGTCATGTTCTTGTACTTTTTGAAAAGGGAAAGATCTATTCTACAACTTTCATGACCAAAGTTTTTCCATTTAAAGCATTTTTAGATCAAAAAGTAAGGGTTGAAAAAGTTGCATAAAATGACATTTTCAATAAAAGTCAAACTTGCCCAAAAAGTCAACTTTGCAAAAGACTTGAAATTCTCCAATTTTGTGAACTTCCAACTTCTTCCATGATCAAATAAAGATCATATACATTCAAAATGATGAAGAACACCCTTTGGTTGGGTCATTGGGGGCCTCAGATGCCCTGATTTTGCACTGACTTGTTCAAAAAGTCAAATCTTGATCAGATGACTTCCCCATGGAATTTCTTCATGAAAATTGATATGCATACTCCCTATACCATATAGAGACCAATAGAAACAAGAATGACCAAAAAATTTGGAGTTATGGCCTCTGAAACCAAAACCCTAATTTTAGGTCATCTGTGCAGTCAAGCCTGGCTCTGCTTCCATACCAATCCCAGTTCTTGTGATTTTTTGACATTCTTGACTTTGAGAGGATATAATATGGTACTTGAACACACATAGACCTCTTTGAAGTGATTGATGACCTTTGGAGTGGCTCAAGAAGCTTCTAGATTGCTCAGATCACAAACCCTAGATGCAGATGACTTTGAACCAATGCAGTGAATCAAAAATGTGATATGAGATGGTATGATTAAGTTTATGCATATGAAATGGTCACAAGCCATGTTGAAATGGGTGAGGGCAAATTTGGGGTGTTTACAGCTGCCCCTATTCAAACATGAGTTAGCTGTGCAGGTTGTAAGCAACGGCTTAACAGGCAAACAAGATAACTTGTGGTTGAATACCAAAGACAGTCCATGATTTGCACTCACAGAATGAAGAAGAAAAGGGATATAGATTGTAAAAAGAAAATAAAGTATATTATAAAGTATGGGCGACGGAGGACGACCGTCGAGCAGAGGACGACTGCTGGGTAAAGAGCAATGACGGGGACGACCGACATGCTGGAAAGGTGCGGGAAATAAAGCGATGACGGGGACGGCCGACATGCTGGGGATAAAAAGAATTATGATGGGGACGGCCATCAAGTAAAGCTGTAAAGTTCTCTGGGGATTAATGAAACATGACGGGGACGGCCATCAAGTTCATAAAGTAAAGCGACCAATGATGGGGACGGCCATCGGGCTAAATTGAAAGGAAAAGGGACCACGACGGGGACGGCCATCGGGTTAAAGAATAAATGAAATGAACAGATGATGAGGTACGGTCATCAAAGGTGAAGGACGATCACCTAGCAGGGGACGGCTGCTCTGTTGGGTTAAGATGAGGGACGGTCATCTAAGGTGGAGGACGACCACCTGGCAGGGTACGGCTGCCGAAAATATCGCGACATAGGACGGATGCCGGATAAAAGGTCAACGATGGGGACGGCCATCAGACGAGCATGATGGAGGACGACCATCAAGAGGTGGAGGACGACCACCTAGCAGGGGACGGCTGCTCTCGAGGTTTGTCTTGACACAGGACGAATGTCAGATAACCAAAATCAACAATGGGGACGGCCATTGGATAAAATGATGAAGGACGATCATCAAAAGGTGGAGGACGACCACCTAGCAGGGGACGGCTGCCAAATATCACGACATAGGACGAATGTCGGATAGAAAATCAACGATGGGGACGGCCATCGGATGAGCATGATGGATGACGACCATCAAGAGGTGGAGGACGACCACCTAGCAGGGTACGGCTGCTCTCAGGGTTTATCATGACACAGGACGAATGTCAGATAAAAAAGAAAATTGCTTTGGTAGCGATCTACTGGGGAATAGTAAACACGGACGAGTGTTTACATCCAAGAAATAAAAGGCATAAGTGTTTAGATGTTTGTGTATAGATTAAAGATGCGGACGAGCATCCCTAAGACTACGATACGGACGAGTATCGGGTAGAAACAAATACTGACACGTGTTCAGAGATGATGATACGGACGAGTATCACCCGGTTAACAGAGAACACAGACAAGTGTTGAATCTGAGGGGACTCTTCTGGGGAATAATAGACACAGGCGAGTATCTATATTCAAGAAGACAAAGGTGTTTGACACAGTGTATGGATTAAAGATGCGGACGAGCATCCTTAAGACTATGATACGGACGAGTATCAGGTAGAAACAAACGCTTGACGCATGTTCAGAGATGATGATACGGACGAGTACCATCTGGTTAACAAAGAAAACGGACGAGTGTTGCATCTGCGGGGATATAAATGGTGTATACAAGATACGGACGAGTATCTGTATAAGTAAAATAAGTATGAGTGATGTATAGATGAGTGTTCAATCTGCTGGTGAGGGTGACACGGACGAGTGCCAAAAGGAGAAGAGTATAGTATAAACAAGTATCTGATGTACAAAGTGTTTGTGTTACTGCACTGGGGAAAATGACACGGACGGATGTCAAGGAAATTATATAAGAGTATTTGTGAGTGCAAAGAGGATGTTTTTGGCTTTCTGCTGGGGATATGACACGGACGGGTGTCAAAAAGTATCTGTAATACAGAGTGTTCAGGCGACTTTACTGGGGAATATTGACACGGACGGGTGCCAAAGAGAGTATATACTGGCGTTTGTGAATGTAAGGCAACTGTTTTTGCTGGGGAATCTCTGCTGGGGATTTTGGGGGGAGTTTTCTGTATGTTGATGGATTGTCATTATTCACAAGTGTTTGATTCAGGACATGGCTTATGATTATGCAATATATTTGATTTTTGCCGTAATGCTCCATACTAGACGGAATGCTACGCTTTGTGGGTGAAAATGATGTGAATGCCATGATTATGCGAAGATACCAATCCGGGATTCGGATCCCGTTGCTGTGAGGATCTCTGGCCGATCTGATTGAAAGGGGCATCCCTGCTGGGGGTGAGATCATTGGTAGATCTGATGAGATGATATCTGCTTGGGGAGGGACGGGTCACTGATAGACTCATCCTGATAATGAGGGACCCAGCTGGGGTTTGTAGAAGCTTTCTCTACTCTGTTGTGATCCCTTCACGCGTTGCTCTTCTGGATAGAGGCTGAAACTCTGTGGGGAGATGGTCTCCCGACTCAACTGAGAAATGGAAACTCGGCTGGGGAGAAAGAGATATCACTGAAAGATTTCCCTAGGGATTCTGTTGAGGAGGATTTTTGACTCAGCCGGGGACATGGTCGCCTTCCGGTACTGCCCTGTTAGAGAAGTGATGCCTGGCAACTCTGATGGGGAGAATCCACAAGTGGCAACTCGACTGGGGAGAAAACAGTTAGAGTGTTAAGACTGAGCGAGCATTGATCTGCCAGCTCGCTGAGATGAAGCTTGCATGCCCCAAGTTGCATTCTGGATACCTGCAATCCTGAAAAGATATAGAAACGCACAAATAATCCCGAGGTATCCCTTACCGGATTCCGTCATAGAAGTTTAGACACTTCTGAGAGTAAGTATATTTCCTGCAAGCATGTGACTATTATTATATATATCTTTTGAAGATGAGCATCTGTATTTATGCAATCAGTTTTTTTCTTAAGACATCAAACATTTTTGCAAATAAAAGTGTACAAGACGAAACATGACTGAAAAATCTGATTTTATTAATTCAAATGCCATGATTTGGCAAGATACAGTCAAGGAAACATATCTCCTAAAATGAGGGGATTGTTATAAATTGAGAAACAAAAAGTGTTGGCAATGTTGACGACGCTTTAAGGAGCTCCCCTTTGCTATGACTCGTATGACATTTGACGTTCTTCTCGTCTTGCTTTCTGAAGAAGGCTGATTCTGAAAGAAGCTTGATCCTTTTGGAACTTGCCAAGTTGTGAACGATACAGACGAATTCAGAGTGCAATTGTTCGCTTATTCCCTTGTTTTGCATGGATCGCCCTTTCGGGTTTTCAATCCATCGGGATACCCATTTTTTGCCTGAGCTGTCCAATGCGGCTTTTCAACTCAGCGGGTGTACACATTTTTTGTTTATTTTCCCTTATTTTTGCCCGAGTCTTTTATTCTGTCTTTGACTCGCCGGGATGCCCCATTTTTGCCTGGACTTACATTCTGTTTTTATGTCCAGCGGGTCATTTTTATGCGAAGTATTTTTTAACTGCATCTGAATTCACAGGGGACGGGAAGTCTTCACCATCCATAGTGCTGAGCATTAGTGCTCCTCCAGAGAAAACTTTCTTTACTACAAATGGTCCTTCATAGTTCGAAGTCCATTTGCCCCCGTGGTCTGTATGAGGAGGGAGGATTCTTTTCAGCACAAGATCTCCTACTTGGTACTCTCGGTGCCTGACTTTCTGATCGAAGGCTTTCTTCATTCTCTTATGATATAACTGCCCATGACAGATTGCAGCCAATCTTTTCTCTTCAATCAGACTCAGTTGTTCGTATCGGGCCCGGACCCATTCTGCTTCGTTCAGCCTAACATCCATTAGTACCCGTAGGGAGGGTAATTCAACTTCAACAGGTAGGACTGCTTCCATACCATACACAAGCTGATACGGTGTTGCCCCAGTGGATGTTCTGATCGACGTGCGGTACCCATGCAAGGCAAACAGTAGCATTTCATGCCAGTCTTTGTAAGTGACTACCATCTTCTGCACAATCTTCTTGATATTCTTATTAGCTGCCTCAACAGCGCCATTCATCTTTGGCCTGTAAGGAGAAGAATTGTGATGTTGAATTTTGAAGTCCCGGCATAGCTCCGCCATCATTTTGTTGTTCAAGTTGGAACCATTATCAATAATGATTCGCTCGGGAAATCTGTATCGACAGATGATATCTCTCTTCAGAAATCTGGCTACCACTTGTCTTGTAACATTGGCATAGGAAGCTGCTTTGACCCACTTGGTGAAATAGTCAATAGCAACCAGGATGAATCTGTGGCCGTTTGAAGCAGTCGGCTCAATCTTGCCAATCATGTCAATGCCCCACATAGCAAAGGGCCAAGGTGAAGACATCACATTCAAAGGATTGGGAGGCACATGCACCTTATCCGCATAAATTTGGCATTTATGGCATTTTCTGGCGTAGGCACAACAGTCGGCATCCATTGTGATCCAGTAATAACCTGATCTTAGCAATTTCTTGGCCATTGCATGTCCTCCTGTGTGGGTACCAAAGGATCCTTCGTGCACCTCGTGCATCAACAAGTCTGCTTCTGTTCTATCAACGCATCTGAGGAGTACCATATCAAAGTTTCTCTTGTACAGGGAACCATCAGTGTTCAGAAAGAAACTACCAGCAAGCCTTCTTAATGTCTTCTTATCATTGGAAGATGCCCCAGGTGGGTATGTTTGATCCTCCAAGAAGCACTTAATGTCATGGAACCAAGGCTTATCATCTTTGACAACATCTGCCGCAAACACATATGCTGGTCTGTCAAGTCTGGACACTGAAATTTGAGGTACAAAGTTGGCAGCTTGCACTTTGATCATGGATGAAATGGTAGCCAGAGCATTTGCAAACTGATTCTCGTCCCGAGGGATATACTCAAGCTTGACTGTTGTAAAGAAAGTCAATAACCTCCTTGATAATCCCTATAAGGTATCAGATGATCCTGGTGTGTGTACCATTTGCCGTTGGTTTGATTGATTACCAGAGCTGAATCTCCGAATACGGTCAATGTCTTGATCCTGAGGTCAATGGCTTCCTCAAGTCCCATAATGCATGCTTCGTATTCAGCTTCGTTGTTAGTGCAGTTGAAAGTGAGTTTTGCCGAGAAAGGCATGTGAACTCCTTTAGGTGTAATGAGTACTGCACCAACACCACGACCATTCATATTAACAGCCCCATCAAACATCATAGTCCATTCTTCTTCCGGGTCGGGCCCTTCAGTGTGAACAGGCTCTTCATGATCTTTTGCTTTTACGAACATGATGTCTTCATCAGGGAAGTCAAATCTCATAGGCTGGTAATCATCAATAGGTTGCTCAGCAAGATATTCTGACAATACACTGCCCTTGATGGCTTTCTGAGAAGTGTACTGGATGTCATATTCTGTGAGAATCATTTGCCATCTTGCAACCCGTCCGGTAAGCGCTGGCTTCTCAAATATGTACTTGACTGGGTCCATCTTTGAGATCAACAAAGTAGTGTGGGTCAACATATACTGTCTCAGTCGGCGAGCAGCCCACGCTAAAGCACAGCAAGTTTTCTCGAGCAGTGAATAACGTTGTTCACAGTTGGTAAACTTTTTGCTTAGGTAGTATATTGCATACTCTTTTCGACCAGACTCGTCATGCTGGCCCAGCACACACCCCATTGACTCTTCTAATACTGTCAAGTACATGATTAGAGGTCTTCCTTCAACTGGAGGCATAAGGATTGGAGGCTCTTGTAGGTATTCCTTGATCTTGTCAAAAGCCTTCTGACAGTCTCCATTCCAACTGACCGTTTGTTCTTTTCTTAATAGCTTGAACAAGGGCTCACAGGTTGCTGTAAGGTGAGATATGAACCTTGAAATGTAGTTCAATCGACCTAAGAACCCTCAAACTTCTTTTTCTGTCTTTGGTGCAGGCATCTCTTGAATAGCTTTGACTTTGTCGGGGTCAACTTCAATCCCTTTCTCACTCACAATAAATCCTAGCAGCTTACCGGATCGTACCCCAAATGTGCACTTGTTGGGGTTCAGCTTCAGTTGGTACTTCCTCAGGCGCTTGAACAGCTTTAGCAGATTTACCAGGTGATCTTCTTCAGTAATGGACTTGGCAATCATGTCATCCACATAACATTCTATTTCTTTATGGATCATGTCATGGAATAATGTCACCATAGCCCGTTGATATGTTGCACCAACATTCTTCAGTCCGAATGGCATCACCTTGTAACAGAACGTGCCCCAGGGTGTGATGAAGGTTGTATTCTCCATGTCTTCAGGCGACATCTTGATCTGATTGTATCCTGAAAATCCGTCCATGAAGGAGAATACCGAGAACTGAGCTGTATTATCCACCAATACATCAATGTGAGGTAATGGGAAGTCATCTTTCGGGCTGGCTCTGTTCAGATCCCGGTAGTCAACACACATTCTTACTTTGCCGTCTTTCTTAGGCACAGGTACTATGTTAGCCACCCACGGTGGATAGCTAGTCACAGCAAGGAACCCGGCGTCCCATTGCTTTTGTACCTCTTCTTTGATTTTCATTGCCATGTCTGGGCGAGTACGGCGCAGTTTCTGTTTAACCGGTGGGCATTCTTCTCTTAAAGGCAGCTTGTGCACAACAATGTCGGTGTCCAACCCTGGCATATCTTGATAAGACCAAGCAAACACGTCCACATATTCTTGAAGCAGGTCAATCAGTTGTCTCTTCACTGAGTCTTGTAAGCAGGCCCCGATTTTAACCTCTTTCACGTCTTCATCTGTACCAAGATTAATTGTCTCTACTTCCTCCTGATGAGGAGTGATAACCTTCTCCTCTTGTCTCAACAATATGGCTAGCTCTTCAGGAAGCTCGTAATCTTCTTCAACCCCTTCATCAGCTTGATTGATCGGATTGTCAGAGTCATACGGAGTCATAGCCGTGCTGTTGTCGGTGCTGTCTGGAAGGCATTCTCTGCAAGGGTTCAGTTTGTTCATTTTAGTGATTTGATTTTAATCTTTAGAAAAGTGAAATAAAGTTGTCATTTTGAAAACACTGCCATTTATTTTTTGTACAAAAAGAAAAATGGAAAAACAGTGAGCGGAAAAGAAAAAAGACTCATTTGCAAAAGATGTCTGATATTTCATTGATTAATCTTGTTGCACAAAAATTACAGATGGCCCGATTACAAAATGAGTCTTGTCATCTTGGGCAAGATGCAAGACTTGATGCATGCTTAAAATATACAGGAAATAATAATTACTCTGCAGGAGTAACTCTTATAATTTCCTGGGAAGACCAGTTTGAGATACTGCTCCCCGGGACCTTTGGACGGATCCAACTTTCCAGGTTGCGGTCGCTTTCATCCTCGTCTTCCAAATTGTTGACAGCATCGGGGGTGAGCATCCCCCCACTAACAAAGTTGGGCTTTTTAGCAGCCTCTGCTTGATCTTGTTGAGTTGGTTTGTAACCCAACCCAAATCTATCCTCCTTCTTCTCTACGGGCAGCAACTTGCCCCAGCCTTGGGCAGTTCCTTCCTCAACAACCTTCCGGGCTTGTTGGTATGATGTCATTGAGGTTCCAGGTACAACAGATGTTTCATTTATGTTCAAGGCCTCAAACCCTTGACTCATTGTTTCGTGGATCTCCCCATCCATCTTAATGTATTTGTAGGTAGCCAGGTGGCTAACAAAAATATCTTCCTCTCCACAGATAGTAACGACTTGGCCCTCCCACTCGAATTTTAACTTCTGGTGAAGGGTTGAGGTCACGGCGCCAGCGGCGTGAATCCATGGCCTACCCAATAGACAGCTGTAGGCAGGCTGTATATCCATCACGTAGAAGGTCGTTTTGAAAGTTTGTGGGCCAATCGTTATAGGCAACTCAATTTCTCCCAGAACCGATCTCTTAGAACCGTCAAAGGCTCTCACTACCAGGTTACTGGGGCGCAATGCCAATCCTTCATACTCTAGCTTCACAAGGGCTTTTTTAGGTAAGACATTGAGGGATGACCCTGTGTCTACCAACACATGGGAAAGAACTGCACCTTTACACTCCATGGTAATGTGCAAAGCCTTGTTATGATTGCAGCCTTCCGTAGTCAAATCAGTGTTGGTGAACCCTAGTCCATGACTAGCATTAACATTTCCAACCACAGCTTCCAACTGATTGACAGTGATCTCTTCTGGCACATAAGCTGCGTGCAAGACTTTGAGTAGTGCGTTCCGATGAGCCTCGGAGCACATGAGCAATGATAGAATAGAGATCTTGGAAGGCGTCTGGTGAAGCTGGTCCACTATCCTGTAATCACTTTTCTTGATGATTCTCATGAATTCATCAACTTCTTGATCAAAAGGTGTTTTTGAAGCTTCTTTAACAATCTGCTCTTCTTGCACCAAGCTCTTCCCTTTTGCCTTGGCAGCAGCTTCTGCTTCGGCTGTGGGTCTTTGAATTTGTGGAGCAAAGAGACGTCCGCTTCGAGTGAAGCCTCCGCCTCCTCCCACATTATCTATTTGTGGTGCAGGGGTTGATGATTCAAGAGTGATTTTTTGTCCTTCGCAGTATAGATCGGAGCCGTAATGCCAAGGGATGGCGTTACTGCTTTCATAAGGTACTGGCCTAGGCACTGTGATAGTGACTGGACTGATGACAGCTGCGGAAGGGACCATGATAGTCTGTGGATCATAGTATATTGTGACTGGCGCTCTGATAGGAGTGGCATTTTGTGAGTTGTAGGCAGAATCATTTTCAGGATCATAATAAATTGTAACTGTTGAGACATTTGTTGCTGAAGTTGTAGGAGGAATTGTTGGAAAGATGGATGTTGTTGTTGTAGGAGACTCTGAATGAAGGGGTGCTGAAGTTGTAGAAGGGAGGTTTGTTGATATCTGGTCAGCTGAAGTGACAGATGAAGCATTTGTTGATGAGATTGAAGAGTTGCTTGGAACAATGGTTGTTGTATTTGTAGAAGACTCGGGGACTGTTGTCAAGGAGGTTGCTGGATTGGTAGGTATTGATGTTGTGATT
The DNA here is from genome assembly GCA_963966055.1 of Lathyrus aphaca. Taxonomy (NCBI): domain Eukaryota; kingdom Viridiplantae; phylum Streptophyta; class Magnoliopsida; order Fabales; family Fabaceae; genus Lathyrus; species Lathyrus aphaca. Next base: position 373,204,615 of record OZ014522.1, read on the forward strand.
TGAAGCAGGCCACTCTAGATGAGACCATCTATGCCATCTCTCAAGTTATCACAACCATTCACTGAAATGTTGCAATAAGCACACCCTAGCTCACATCCCGGGAATATTTGACATTCAAGGAGTTGAGCTTTAATCTCTACCAACGGTGTCCGAATCTGACCCACACTGGTTATCAAGTAAGACGGCTTGTCTTCTTCAATAGCATTGATTCTGGGACCTCCGTGGTTTGGCATAGGGTTCTTGTTAACATTTGGTGGTGGTGCAAAATTTAGAGCCTTAGAGTCTACCAGGTCTTGTACCTTCATGTGCAAAGCTCTGCACTTTTCTGTACTATGGCCAGGTGCATTTGAATGGAAAGCACATCTGGCGTTGGAGTCGTAGTTTCTGGGTAGACTGGAAGGATCTGGAGGTGCCAACGTCCTTAGCTCAACCAGGTTGAGTTTTAGGAGTTGTGGCAGTAATGTGGCATATGGCATAGGGATCAGATCGATCACCCTATTGGCCTGAGAAGGTCTCTGTTGGAACGGTCTTTGCTGATTGTTGTTGTTGGTGTTGTTGTAGTTTCTCTGAGGAGGATACTGATTTTGTTGCTGATAATTTTGTTGCGGTGGTTGATAAGCTGGTTGTGGATGAATTGGAGCGGGAATGGTGACTGCTGCCACAGACCTATGAACATATTGGGGTCTGCCCCTGCTGGTATGGATAGCATTGGTCTCGCCAGTTCTTCTTGGGCCCGCAAAAGGCTTCCTTGTGTTGCTGGATGAGCTGGCACCGTTGTCAGAAATTTTGCCCATCTTTAATAGGCTCTCAATTCTTTCTCCAGCTATAACGACATCTGCAAAGCTGGTAGAAGAAAAGGCAGCTAGTCTATCTATGTACGTTCCTTGGAGGGTGTTCATAAACATATCTGCCATCTCCCTCTCTGACATAGGTGGCTGGACAGCAGCAGCCAGCTGTCTCCATCTCTGAGCGTACTCGCGGAAGCTTTCCCTGGATGACTGTGACATCCCCATCAGGAGGGTCCTGTTGGGTGCCATATCCAAATTATACTGATATTGTCTAATGAAGGCTTCTGCCAAGTCTTTCCAACACCTGATGGTTGCTCTAGTCAGATGCGAGTACCATTCCCTTGAAGCTCTCGTTAAGCTATCCTCAAAATAAAACATCCATAGCTTCTCGTCCATGGTGTATGCCTTCAACCTCCCCAGAAAGGATTGTAAGTGGGTCCGTGGGCAGGAAGTCCCGTTGTACTTTTCAAAACAAGGAGGTTTAAACTTATGGGGAATCCTGACCCCGTCCACTAAGCCCATGTCCATAACATCAAAACCCAAGGAGTTTTGAGACTCCAAGGACCTTAATTTTTCAGCAATTTCGTCCAGCGTTCTGTCATAGGCCTCATCCCCAACACCCATTACTGTGAACTGATCTTCCTGGGGGTCTTCTTGCAGTACCCTGCCTGCGGTGGCAGTCCCTTGCACATTAGCAGGAATGTTGATCTCTGGATGAAGGTGGGGTCCAAATACAGGGGGGTTGACATGAGGCTGGTCCCTCTCATTGTTGCTTGTCCCAGCAGTCCCTAGATGGGGATCTTCTTGATTCTGCCTCTCTACCATTGCTCTTAATCTCTCTTGGCTCTGAGCCATGTTGTTCATCACCTCCATAAACTGTGTCATCTGAGCCCTCATTTCCAATCTTTCATTGGCCATTTGGTTCCTGACCTCTGTAAGGTCCTGTTGTACCTGGTCCATCTGTATGCCCGGAAGATTGTTACGGGTTGGATATCGGTGTGGACGGTTGAGTGGGAACACCCGTCGGCGAGCAATAGTTCCTGAAGTCATAACAAAGTTAGTAACAAAAACAAACCTACAAAACAAACAAAGGTTAGCATGCAATGCAGTATGCTTATTTGTTTCCAAGGTATCCGGCTTGGCTCTTGGTTTTGACCCTTCCAAACCCTTGAAGATGCTGTTGAGGTTGCTTGAAAGAAACTCAGATGGAACAAACTGATACATATATTACAAAAAAAAAGCAAATGATACATAGTTTGTTTTTTTACAATACATGCCCCCTGAGGGGTCAAAATACAACATAAGAAAATAAAAGTACATGGAATGAAAGCAACAACAAGCAAAAGTCAGACACCAAGACCAAACTCATCCTCCTGAACTTCCTTGAGAAGTGCTTCAGTCACAGGATCAGCTGGACGCTCTGTGAGATTCCTGATAAGGAGATTCCTGGTAGTAACAGCTACAGTTAGCTTATTGTGTTGACTCTGGTCCTTTGACCTCTTCACTCCAGCTCTAATCTTCAACTCTGAGATTTCTCTTTGGGCTGCTAGCAGGGCTTCCTGTTGCTCCTTTACACTAGCTTCCAGCTGCTCAATTTTGTCCTGAGTCCTCTTATCCTCCAGAGTACGAGCTTCGGTGATCCTGACCCACCTAGCTTGTCTCTCCTTTAGATACAAATCAGTCCTGGCCTTCTGGAACTGGGCTTCTTTGCAGGCATTCTTCAAGATCTGTTCTCCAGCCCTAGACTTCTTGATGTAATCCTCAGACTTCTCAATTCTGGATAAATGCTCCACTTTCAACTTTTCCAACCTTTCAATATCCAACCTACCATCACTCCTCTCCCAGAGGGTCTTCTGTAGAGCCTGAGTCAGCTTCTCATTCCTCTCTTTCAATTTCTCAAACTCCTCCAAATTGACAGTGACAGGAGGTGGTGCTGAGGATGACCCAGGCATATCCTCCATGGTGAAGGGCATCCCAGAAAATTGAGCCCTGGCATGGGACCACTCATAGTACTGTGCTGATGCCACATTGTTGCACTTCCCTAGAATGGTTACTCCCTTAGTCTGAACATTGTCCCAGGCCCAGGCTGCTTGCCTGACAATAGCCAGATTAGGCTTATTCTCACAGTAAAGAGTCTCAGCCAAGTCTTGTGCCTTAGGAGTGTGGACCAATGCATAGCCCAGTTGTCTTTTGAATAGCAGAGGGTTGTAGTTGATGCAACCCTTTACTCCTATCAGGGGTACATTGGGAAACTGCCCACAACTGGTAATGATGTCCCTGCCCTTTGTGCTTTGAGTGCACCATCTGATATCATCTGAGGTCAAAGCAGTGAGTCTTCTAGCCCAGTTCCTCTGCTGATGAGGATTCAAAAATGCATCTGTCTTGGGCAAATGCTTGAGCAGCCAAGTATGGAACAAAGGAGCACAGCACCTCACCAATCTTCCTCTTTGCTTTTCATTCCTTTGGTGGACAGAGTAGTAGAAATCTCCCAGTAAGGTGGGTACTGGGTTCTTCAGGATGAAAAGGTGGATTGCATTCTTACTAACAAACTTAGGCTCATCTGCAAATAAAAGGATCCCATATATGCTCAGGGCCAATAAAGCATAGACTGCTTTCCACTCTCCCAAAGAAGCCTTCAGGGTAGCTTGAGAGATCAAGAAATCCAAATGTAGACCGGAGATTCCAGCCTTGGTAGTCATATTCTGCCCAATCAGAACTGGTTCCAGATGCAATGCCTTTGCCACTTCTTCATTACTTGGGAAAGCCATCTCAGGGTTGAAAGGAACTCCACCCCTGATAGGTATACCAACCAATGATGAATACTCCTCTAATAAAGGTCCCAACTGGAAATCCTGAAAAGTAAAACACCTCAGAGGGGGATCATAGAACTGCAGGCAAGTATGAATCAGGCTCCTCTGTGAAGGGTCCAAATCCATAACCACATCAAGTATGCCTCCATAGTGTTCTCTGAATAGTGGTATATGGTCTGGAGTAATCAGGGTCTGAATCTTCCTGATGTCAGCTAGCTCAGGCTGAAAGAAATGATATGAGATGTTACTCTTCTTAGGTGCCATGTTGCTGAGGAAAAGCTGAGACAGATGCTGATGATGGAGAATAATACTGATGATGGGCCACTGACTGGCTGAGACTGGTGACTGAAGCAAGTAGCTGATAACTGAAGTAGATACTGATGAAGATAGGTCTATGCTGATGATGGGGTCAAAACCAAGCCAAAAATAAAGTATGGATACCCTGAAAAACAAATAAGCAAATGTTAAAATGATGCAATGATGATGTATGCAAATGATATGCAAGGGTTTGTGACTGAGCTGGATCTGATCAAGTTCTCTGATATAAGTCCAGGTATGTTCAAGAAATCCAGATGGAGGTTCATAAGTCCAGTAACCAAGGTGGGGGACTCAAATAAAGAGTCACATGTCCAGGGTTTAGAATCACAAGAACTGTTCCAAAATGGAGTACTCTTAATCAAAACAAAGTAACAGGGTATGCTGAGGTCAAGGGTACCTGCAAACCTGTAAACATCCCAACCCCCTCATAGGTGGTGTTCTAAAACAAGGATCCTCAGACTTGGATCAGTTATGAGAAGTGTAAACACTTCTAACCCGGAGGTACAGTGTTTACAATAACCATAAAAGATGCTCCTCTAATTCACCTCAGTTTCTGAAGGTCAATATAAAAGGTCATCCAGACTTAGCAGGCTTCCCAGATAGCCCTAGTATTGCAGGAAATCTGCAACACAGAGTTCTCAAGAAGAAACCCATATCTGAACCGTGTTTCATATTCCCGCACCAGACCGAGATGGAATGGGAAAGAATATGAACCACTCTAGCCTAGGTGTCACTCAGGTCCCAGGTATAGGACCTTAACTCTCAGTAGAACACCCACCCAACAAAGCAACCAAACAGATCCAGCCAGCACAGTATGACAGTATGATATATGTATAAAGCTATAAAGAAAGCAGTAAACAAAACTGTACATAAAGCAAATAAACAAAACAAATATACAAGCACAGATAGAACATAACACCCCAGTAAACACAAATCAAACAAGCGCTAGGAGGAACCCACAAAAAGAACCAGAAGCCCTGGTTACAGTATAAGGGTCCCCAGCAGAGTCGCCAAGCTGTCGCTCCCGATAAATGGGAAATGGCCCAAATAAAGGTACAAACGCGAACGGTCGGCGAGGAGAACAATGAGAACACACAGCAGTGAACTCACTGGAAAAGAAAGAGTCGCCAGCTAGGCATTTTTATCCCGGAGGAAAGGCAATGCTGCATAGACCTGGAAAGATATGGATAAGACGGTTGCGAACCAGAGAGACTGAGAAAGGGGGTTGGTTACAACCTGGGAAGGTATTAGCATCCAAATTGTCCGCCGTACTCGACGGGATCCACGCTTAAAAGATTTGCGTTTTAAAGGGGTAGTGTCAGTGCAATTTGTGTATAAAAGAGATGGAAAAGGATGTACATGTGTCAGTGTAAGAGCAAAGATGAAGTGCTCATGATAATGAGGCTGAGAGAATGATGCTAGAAGGAGGGGGGAATATGCAGAGACTTTTGTTCGATAACTGTTAAGTTATGCCTACGTATCCTCTCGTGCAATGAGGAAGTCAGAACACCGTAGTTCGACCCAAAAAGACTGAAAGATAGATTGACTGATGAACTGCTTACTTGCCTATGCTCAAGTGTATGACCTGTCTGGCTCAGGTGCAAACTGTCTTGCATTAGACGGAAGAAGCAAGTTCTCGTTTATGAGTGAACGAGATGAGAAAAGAATCCCGGAGGAGACGATTATTGTTTGTTTTTTGTGTTTTCAGTCTTTTATTGCTTTTGGATGTTTGTCATAAGTTAATGAGCTTAAGCCTAAACCAATGGATTAGTAAACTCATCACATCTTCCCTCCGACTAGGGGTAACGAGAATACCTTAAGTGTGAAGTCTGATTCTCACACTTAATCACCTGTGGTGTAGAATTAAGATCATTAACCTACTTGTGATTATTTAAATGTTTTTGGTGTTTTTGTTTAGTGCTGAGTAATGAGGTTAAGCCATAATCAAGGATTAAACAGACTCATTACACCATCCTAATAGAAGGATAATAGATGAGAATGTTTAAGCTGAGGAAAGCTCCTCAACTTAATCCATGATTAGGGATTAAACTCATGACAAAACATGCCTTTGATTAAGTGGATTTTATTTAATGATATGATGATGAAATGATTTTTAGGGTTTGTAAGACAACTTGAGGGGGACTTGTCCATTAACACTAGGGTTAGTCCTTCTTAACCAATTAAGGAAGAATTAGAACCCTAATGCAAGGCCCAAGTTACAAGTGTGATGTCTTAGTGATTATTATGTGAATTGATTAAAGGAGTTAAACACATTAAGGGTTTAACACTTAGGATTAAAGTTATACACTCCATCCTAATAGAAGGATGCAGGCATAAACTTAATCACAAAGCCTTAAAGCCTTTAGGGTTTAGTCCCTGATTATGAGGTGAGAAGAGAAGACTCAAAAGAGACACAAAGGTAGAACTAAGTGGGGAACTAGCCAAAACCCTAATCATTGTCATGCTTTGTTGTTCCTAAGGTTTGTGAGGTTTAACAAGAAGATCTTCAAAGGAACCACCAGGAAGCAGATGAAAGGAGCAAAGAGAAGCAAAGTAACTTGCTTCATTTAAGAAGTCAAGTCACTTGAAGAAAGAAAGTGAGAAGAAGAAGAATGAGCAAGCTCAAACTCAAACACATAACAAAATGCAGCATGGATGCATAAGAGGGATGAAAAGAAAATGTGGGAAGTGAAGGCAAATCCACTTCCCAAAGTTACTTACCACCTGAAATGTTAGTGAAAAGAATGCAATGCAATGCAAAATAGAGTGAAATGACATGATGCAAATCAAAACCAGAAGCATATATGAGATGGAAATGATGCTTTGAGATGATGCAAACATGAAACAAGGCATGGAGATGATCACATGAACAAATGGATGCAAATGGGACAAGTTAAGAACCAAAAACATACATGAAAAGTTATGAGATGCAAATGACATAAAACATGGCAAATACATGATGCAATGATCAAACATGCTTTCAATATGTCTTAAGATGTCTAATGAATCAAAAGAATGCATAAAATGCTATGGCAAGTCAAGGTGTGAATGCAAATGCAAGATGGATGCATATGGAAACCCAAATTAGGGTTTATGATCAAAGCATCAAACACAAACCAAAATCAGAAGCAAACATCAATATATAAAATTGAAAATGCACTCAAAGGATCCCTAAACCTATACTAACTCACTGCCCAAAGGAGAAGTTCCAACTCTTAACCTAATTCAAGTTATGATTTTCCTAAGTTTTCTAGGGTTTTAGGGTTCCTTAACAAGAAAAATGCCAAACAAATGGAAAATGCAGGATCAATTAATGCCAATTTAATCCTACAAACTACATGATACGCTCAACACAATGCAAAAAGAATCAAGGTCCAACTCTCAAAGGTTAGGCAGAAATGATTTTTGGAAGTTTGGGTCAAAATAATGCCTTAAAAATGAATTAATTCCATGGAAAATTCTCAAAATGCATCAAGAACAAAAAAGAAATTTGGTTTGAGGGTTGGACAATGTTTCTAAATGGTTTTAAATGTTTCATGAATTTTTTTGTGATTTTTAAATACCTAAAAGCATTTTTAATTAATTAATTCTCATTAATTAATTAAAAATAAACTTTTAAATATTTAAAAATATTTTTTGAATGCAAAAAATAAGAATACAAATATTTTTGGTTTCTGAAATTAAATAAAAGTTTGTATAAAAAATTTCAGAATTTTTAAATTGATTTTGCTATTTTTAATAAAATGGAGAAAGAAATACAAAATAAATGAAATAAAAATTGAAGAAAATGAAAAGTAATTACAATGGACGGATCAGATGGAAACTGGGGGGAAGGCTGTTGACTGCGCGCGCAATCCAATGGTCTACATTCAAACTTCCTAATTTCTGATTTATGAATTAATTAATTAAATTAATTGTGATTATGGTTTCTGAAAACACATTCTGGCCCTTGAACACGCGCGGGAGTGGACCAAGTCAACTCATCCAACGCTCAAAATTCAAACTTCATTAATGACAGGTATTAAACCCTAATCATTTTCAGGTGGCCGGAGAAGACCTCCGGTCGTCTTCTCCGGTGGGAACCCCACCTGAAAATCCCTAAAACCTTCAAAACTTAACTAAAATGAAATCTAAAAGAACAGAAATCATCCCCACATCCCCCTGAATCAAAACCCTAACACAAAACTCATTTATCTTTCATCAATCACATGAATCGAAAGCAAACATTTTTAGGTCAGAAAAGTTTCAGAGTAAGATTAAATGCTTATTTCTCCACCATTTTCAAAACCACGAACATCAGAGTGACCAGTGAATCATGAAGAACAACTTAGGAACTTAAAAATCCATTTCTGGAAAAAATGTTCATGAAGCTACCTGAGTTTGAAGCTTTCCAGTCTACAACTTTCTGACCTCTTCTCTGTGCAATCCACTCCTTTTGGGCCCCAGATGAACTCTTGATGCTTAGAAAGAGTTTGTGATGGCTGGTTTGGGAGTTTGAACAAGTTCTGTTCAGGGTGGTGTGAGAATCGTGTTTGTGATTCTTTGAGTTTCAGGTTGCTTTGAAGGGTGCTTTGTGTTCAGTGATGCATGGTGAGAAGGTTTATGAAGTTTGTTTGTGTGTTTGTGGCCTGTGTTGTGTGTTTCGAATGCTTTTGCTCAATGGAGTGAAAATGAGAATGTGGTGCTATGGCTGGTTTCAGGCTTGCCTCTTCTTATGTTTGGCTTGCAATTGATTCACATAAATAATTCCCATTGGTCAGATGACATGACATGTCCTTTTGTGATAGGTATGGGTGCTTTTGCAAAATGTCAACTTTTGTGTAAGAAGGGCATGGGCTACTTGCTAGCTTGGTACAAGGGGCTTGTCTTGCGTAGCAGGATGTGAGGAAGGGGCTAGGATGGTTCAGCAACCTAGGCAGCAAGTGGATGAGGAGCCATGATGGTTTTTGCAACTTGGTTCACTTTGGTTCTTATGAAAAGGTCTTGTTCCAAAAACCCTACAAATGTGTAATTCCTTGGTCCATTCTGAACTTTAGGTGTTACATGATCATGTTATGTGGATTAGAAGTGCATTTGATAGCTCTAGAACACTTGATCAAGTCATTTTGCAAAATACCTCTTTGGTAGAAACTTTGAAATTTTGTGATTTTAGCCAACTTTGACAAGCCATAACTTTTGATCAAAAATGAATTAGGTCATGTTCTTGTACTTTTTGAAAAGGGAAAGATCTATTCTACAACTTTCATGACCAAAGTTTTTCCATTTAAAGCATTTTTAGATCAAAAAGTAAGGGTTGAAAAAGTTGCATAAAATGACATTTTCAATAAAAGTCAAACTTGCCCAAAAAGTCAACTTTGCAAAAGACTTGAAATTCTCCAATTTTGTGAACTTACAAATTCTTCCATGATCAAATAAAGATCATATACATTCAAAATGATGAAGAACACCCTTTGGTTGGGTCATTGGGGGCCTCAGATGCCCTGATTTTGCACTGACTTGTTCAAAAAGTCAACTCTTGATCAGATGACTTCCCCATGGAATTTCTTCATGAAAATTGATATGCATACTCCCTATACCATATAGAGACCAATAGAAACAAGAATGACCAAAAAATTTGGAGTTATGGCCTCTGAAACCAAAACCCTAATTTTAGGTCATCTGTGCAGTCAAGCCTGGCTCTGCTTCCATACCAATCCCAGTTCTTGTGATTTTTTGACATTCTTGACTTTGAGAGGATATAATATGGTACTTGAACACACATAGAACTCTTTGAAGTGATTGATGACCTTTGGAGTGGCTCAAGAAGCTCCTAGATTGCTCAGATCACAAACCCTAGATGCAGATGACTTTGAACCAATGCAGTGAATCAAAAATGTGATATGAGATGGTATGATTGAGTTTATGCATATGAAATGGTCACAAGCCATGTTGAAATGGGTGAGGGCAAATTTGGTGTGTTTACACAAGTCCATAAGCAAATCCTCGGAAAATACCCTGTACAAAAGAAAAATGGTTAGTAAATGACATGAACATGAATATGCATAATATGATGGAAATGAATTAAAATGAGAAAAATATCAAAAGTCATGGAAAAAATGTGAAATTAATTCCCTATGGTCTCTAACCTGATTATAACATTGTGTTAAAAAATCTCCTAAAAATTCAAAGTCTAACTATGTCAAATTGCCACCTAAATCTATCTAAGGTTCAATCACAACTTTATACAAATCACACTACCAAAACAATAGATAAAATGCCCTAAAAAATACATCAAAAATATTCTAGATTCTATCATTTGTCCTCTAATCATAGAAAAAAGAATGGATCAAAAATGTTATAGGAAGTGGCAGAAATAAAATGTACAAATTTATGTGTTTATGAAGGAATTCAATATAAATCAATTAAAAATGAAAAATCGAATTTAAATTGAAAAATGCAAAAATTCAGAAAGTAAAAATTGGGAAAGGTTCTAAATTGAGTTAATATTATACCATAATGTTTATAGAATTTTGTTATGCCTTTTAATATTTTTAATGGATTAAAATGAAAACTATAAAACAGAAAAAATGAGAATATAAAGAATAAGAAGGGGGTGCAGTAGAAATGTTTATGAGTTTAAAGAGATAACTGGGCTCAAAATGGGGGTGCTAACAGCGATAGCTCCAAGGCCCAAAGGGCGCAGGCCTGGAGGATCATAACATGAGTCCTAGTCAATTTTGTTGACTCACTCTAGACCGTCCGATTAACATACTATGGATCTATGATGGATTAAAGGACCATGATTGAGGGAGTACAGATCTTATGGTGGGGGTGACGCACGCATGAACAAAATCTGGTGGTCCTACCAGACGGTGACAAGTGTCACCGCCGGAGTGGACCATCCAACCCAATCCTTAGCCTCTTATCTAGATACTTATGGTGGAGGTTAATGGGGATTAATGAGATTTATTAGGATTATAAATGGTACATAAAAAAGATTTATTTGAGGTTTATGATTCTTAAACTTTATTAATCCGAATTAATTATAATTATGGTCAAGAATCAATTAACCATGACCTCAAAACTTCTATACACAATCCGTTCCTCTCTCATCAACCTTTCTTTATCTTCTTCTTTGCCTCTCCCGCTCATCTTCCTTCATCGAAACCCTAATCCTCCGGCGGCGATGACCTTCCCCTCTCACACACCGAAAAATTCTTATAACAACTCTCACCTCTTTCTTCTTCCTCACCCAAGATTCGTTAACCATAAAAAAAACCTCCTAATCATCCGGATCGAACCTTCATAAACGAACGTTCAAGACACAAAGGCCATCACAAATTTAATATGATGAACAACAAAGAATTATGAGAAATACCGATTTACGATGCTATGGCTAGCTCCGGTAACATTGTGTCTTGACGACGGCGTGATGAACTCCACGATACTGACTCGGGTATTGATGACTTCGAACTCTCCGTCTTGGCTCAATATTCTATTTCATCATTTTCCTTCCGTTTTCGTTCCTTTCTTTGATTCGACTCCTCTTGTTTTTTCCAGATCGTCGTGATTGATGTGATGAAGATTGAGAGACTGATATTGATTTGCAGTTTTTTATGGGTTGTTGGAGTCTTCGAGTGCGGAAGAGGTTAATGAGGCTTTGGCTGCGAAAAAATGATGGTGATTCAAAGAAGATCGAAGCTTCAGAACATTTGATTGTAGGTTAAGGATTCCCTTCTGTTTCTGGTTTGTTACACTTTGTTGAATTTAGAATTGTTCTTCTCCTTTTTTTTCCAGATTCCAGAACAGTTGGAGATTGATGAAGCCCTTGAAGATGGATGGTGATGAAGGAGTTTTTAAAGAGGGATGGATGAAGAATGAGGGATTTGAAGAAGAAGGATGAAAGAGAATGATGAGTTTGAGGAAGAAAAATCGAAAATTCCCCCCTCAATCTGCAGCAAATTCCAGATTTATAGAAGATGGACTGAAAGGTTCCCTGGGAATTTTCAGGTGAGGTTTCAGTTATAGTTAGTTAGCTTTTGTAACTGATTTTAGTTATCGATTCCTGCAATTCTGTTTTTTTTGATTCAGTGGAAAATCTGTTAGAAGTGATTAGGGATTCTGTTAGTTTGTTAGAGAACAGTTAGAGCATATAACTATATTGACTGAGTTCTATTGCCAATCTGATTTTTTGTTATAAATTCCCGACTTTTGTTGTGAATTTCGTTTGAATGCTTATGCATACTTTCTGTTAGCTCCAATTATTCTGACATCTCCCTGCTAATGTATTCCTTCAGATTATCTTCTCTTACTAACTATTTTGTTCTTGGAATCAGGCGTGGGACGATCAATGGGAAGCAAGACCCGACGCGAGCGATGGCTGCTAGTACTTTTCGAATCAATACAACCATATCCAATGCTTCACAGGACCAAGGCAACATATTGGGTGGCGTGCGAAAGGTGCATCAACTGAGCTTAAATATGATGGCGGTGTCGATCATTACGGTGAAGTTTCGGTTCCACAATCAATGTCTTCTAGCTGCACGACCAATGAAATGGATACCGACTCTGATAAGACACTAGAACAGTGTGCCCTTCTTGTAGAACCTCGGATGCAGGAGGCTTTATTCATAGATAACGAAGCCTCCTTCAATGAACCTCCAACATTGAGAATTCGCGGGCTGCCACCGTACAATAAAAATTCAGCTTGCAAAAATGCTTCAAAAAGCACAAAGATCAAAACTCTCCTTCGGCATGCCTGCTCATCGTGAGATAATTCTTGCTGTCTATTTAATTCTACCAACTCCATCAAGTAACTAATGCACATACCAAAGAGCAGTGGATGACGTCACTTCAAATGGTGTTTGTTAAGTTTCGGTTGACACGGGTTTGACTTTGGTCAAAGTTGAAGTCAACTGTTAGTCAACAATGTAATTTTAGTTCTTTCACTTTGTAATTTTTTTTTTGAGAAATAAAATGCAAGCACTTTATTAATTACAAACAAATGACAACTTGTATTGTTGTATTATTGTGGTAATGGGCTTTAAGAAATGGGCCCTAAAAATGACAAAGGTGAGACTTGAAAGTATGGATGGATACCTGGACAAATGGATAATTGGATAATCGGGTAAACCCACGAATTCAAACACAATTCTTATGTAATGATTTGTATATTAAACGGATTGAAGGATTATTAAGATATGAATACTAGAATTGGATGACTATTAAATTAATTAATATATTTTGGTCATTAGATAAAAAGGTAATGTTTTTTTTTTGTTTAAGATATGAGGGTAGAAATGAATTGTATTCGAATTCGAATGACGTCTTCCGAATAGACCGTAATTGTTCACTTTTCCATCCTCAATTCAAACCAAATTCTTGGACCCAAACTTTTATGCCATGATAAAATCCCTAAAACCAATAGCTCGAATTATCTCCTTGCTTCACTTGAAAATAATACACACGAATGAACATCTCTATTGAATAATACACACGAATTAACATCTCCATCAAATAAGTCCAAATCGAACTTTAAGATAAAGGGTCTCAGTTGGTGGAATGCTCTCAAACTCCATCATGAATAAAACCCTAATCCAACTTGATAATAAGCCTGATGCGCCAATGGACAACCTTTACGAAGGGGTTCCTTAGGGATCAACTAACCAGGGAAATAAACCCTAATCGAGTAGCAAATGCATAAGAAACTAATGTTGTTAATACCCACATAACCAGAACTTTGAATCCACCTGATAGATAATGATAGGATATGAAACCCTAATTTCCTATGGCGTTGATCCCATAACTTAGAAGTCAATGCACAACAAGATTCAATATTATGACCTAATGGGAGAACGCCGATGAATGAGAAGTGTAAGCCACGTAGATGGTTATAAATATGAGGGCAAATTTTGGGGTGTTACACACGAGAGGATACGTAGGTATAACTTAACAGTTATCGAACAAAAGTCTCTTTGTCTTCCCCCTCTCCTTTCAGCTTTCTTTTCTAAGCCTCATTTTTGAGCACTCACCCTCTCTTTTGCACTGACACACTGTACATTTCTCCCTAGCTTTTCATACACAGTCAGCACATACACTACCCCCTTTTAAACACAATCAAGTAAGCATGGATACCGTCGAGTACGACGGACGATTTGGGTGATAATACCTTCCCAAGTCGTAACCAACCCCCTTTCTTAGTTTCTCTGGTTCGCAACCGTCTTATCCATACCCTTCCAGGTTTATGCAGCATTACCTTTACTTCGGGATAAAAATGCCTAGCTGGCGACTCTATTCAACCTCAACCTCCAACATCGCCGACGGTTCGCGTATGCACCGGGACGGAAGTCCGGGGAGCGACAGCTTGGCGACTCTGTTGGGGAGAAGAAGAAACCATGGCTTCTGGTTCTCTTGTGGGTTTCTCCTAGCATTTGTTTATGTTTACTAGGGGTATTATGTGCTATGTGTGCTTTTCTTTTTGCTTTATTTATTGCTTTCTGTACAGCTTTATTTACTGCATTTACTTTATCGCTTTCATTTACCGCTTTATGCATTTCATTTTATTATCATATCATATGTGTTGGTTTGCTGGTTTGCTTTGGTGGGAGGGGTATTCCAGTGAGAAAGGTCCAACATAAAGGCCTGAGTGACAGACATAGGATTAGAGTGGATTCATATTATTTCCCATTCCATTTCGGTCTGGTGCGGGAATATGAAAACACAGTTCAGACATGGGTTTCTTCTTGAGAACTTTGTGCTACAGATCTCCTGTAGTGCTAGGGCTATCTGGGTAGCCTGCTAAGTCTAGATGACCTTTTTAGATGACCTTCAGCATCTGAGGTGAATTAGAGGAGGATCCTTTATGATTAGGGTAAACATTGTACCTCCGGGTTAGAAGTGTTTACACTTCTCATAATAGATCGGAACCTAAGGATCCTTGTTCTAGAACAATACCTATGAGGGGTGGGGTTGTTTACAGGTTTGTAGGAACCTTTGGCCTCAACATACCCTGTTACTGGATTTTGTTTTAAGGTCACACTATTTTGGACTGATTCTTATGAAACCATGGACAAGTGACTCTTTATTTGAGTCCCCCACCTGGTTACTGGTTCTCAAACCTTCACCCGGAATTCTGAACACTCATGGACCCTATCAAAAGCAACTGACAATCCAGCACCTGATCACAAACCCTTATATATCATTCAGCATACATCATATTGCATCATTTAACATTTTGTCTATTTGTTTTACAGGGTATCCACATCTTCTTTGGTTTGGTTTTGACCGTTCTTCTGCTCAGACATCTTCTTCAACACTTCATCAGCTACCTTCTTCAGCTATCTGCTTCAACTGTTTTCTTCGGTTACCTTCATTAGCATATCTTCAATATGGATTCAACTAGAAAGAGCAACATCACTTACCACTTCTTTGAGTACCCTCTAGCAGGCATCAGGCAGATGCAAGCCTTTATCACTCCTGATCATGTCCCTTTATTTAGAGAACATTATGGTGGGATCCTGGACATGATCATGGACTTGGATGCATCACAAAGGAGCATGATTCACACCTGCCTTCAGTTTTATGACCCTCATCTCTGTTGCTTCACTTTCCCAGATTTTCAGATAGGCCCTCTGTTGGAAGAGTATTCTATGTTGTTGGGTGTCTCCATCAGAAGAGGAATTCCTTTCAACCCTGAGATGACTGCTCCTAAAAATGAAGACATAGCTAAGGCACTACATTTGGAAACCACCATCATTGATCATCATATGACTTCCAAGGCTGGAATCCCAGGCCTCCATTTGGATTTCTTGGTCACTCAGGCTACAAAGCAGGCTACAACAGTGAGGTGGGAGACTATTTGTGCTCTCTTGGCTCTTAGTATGTATGGTATCATCTTGTTTGCGGACGAGCCTAAGTTTATAAGCAAGAATGCCATCCACAGCTTTATGCTCAGGAATCCAGTTCCTACCTTGCTAGGAGATTTCTACTACTCAGTTCATCAGAGGAATGAGAAGCAGAGAGGGAGACTAGTCAGATGTTGTGCACCTCTTTTCTACTGTTGTTTGATGAGACATATGCCGAAGACGGAAGCTTTCTTGAATCCACATCAGACAAGAAACTGGGCTATGAGGATGATTTCCCTTACTTCAGAAGACATCAGGTGGTGTACTCAAAACACCAAGGGCAGGGACATAATTACAAGCTATGGACAATATCCTAATGTTCCTCTTATTAGAGTGAAGGGTTGCATCAATTACAATCCTTTTCTTTTCAGAAGACAGCTAGGGTATGCCCTGGTACACCCACCTTGAGAGAAGGACTTAGTAGAGTCTCTTTACTGTGCTATTCTGAACAATCATGCCATTGTCCGACAAGCAGCCTGGGCTTGGGACCACATACAGACAAAAGGGACTGCTATTCTAGGCAAGTGTAACAACATAGCTTCAGCTCAGTACATTGAATGGTCGCGTATCAGAGGACAGATTACTCACATGCCATTCACCCTGGAGGATGTACCAGGGCCATCAGCAGTAGAGCCTGTAGCCACAGTGAGTCTGGAGGAATTTGAAAAGCTAAAAGATAGGAATGCCTAGCTTTCTGAAGCCTTGAAGAAGACCCTTTGGGAAAGGAATGATAGTCGTCTGGATAATGAGAGGCTAGAGAAGCTCCGTATCGAGCATGTGACTAAGATAGAGAAGACAGAGGACTTCATCAGAAAAGCCCAAGCGGGAGAACTGGTATTGAAGAATGCTTGAAAAGAAGCCAAGATTCAGAAAGCCAGAGCTGAGCACTACCTAGAGGAGAGTTAGGCTAGATGGATCCGAATAACTTAAGCTCGTTTGCAAGAAGATCAGAAGACACAGGCTAAGATAAAGCATCTAGAAGCCAATGAGAAGAAGAGTCAAGAAGCCCTGTTAGCAGCACAAAAGGAAATCTCCGAGTTGAAACTCCAGGCAGGGTTGAAGAGATCAAAGGAACAAGACAAGTACCAGAAGATGACAAGTGCCATTGCAACCAGAAATCAGGACCATCACAGAGCATCCAGTTGGACCAGTAAATGATGCTCTCCTGAAAGAAGTCAAGGAGGATGACTTTGGGCTGGATGTTTTATTTCTCTTTTACTTGTATTTTATTTTGGTTGTACTTTAATTCTCCATGGTGATTTCGTTTGTATTCTTGACTTGATTGTATTCCGACCCACCATGGGAACTTGTTGTAATAATAAACTATGTAATTTGGCATTTTGTAATGTTATTGTTTGTGTGTTACCTGGATTTTTTCTTGGACTTTGTTTGCTTCAACATCTCCATCATTCCCAGAGGTTTGGAAGGTCAAAACCAAAGAGCCAAACCGGATACCCTCTAAAGACAAATAGACATACTGCATTGCATGCTAACTTTATATTCTTTATGTTGCAGGAGTTTTGTTGTTTTTTCTCAATTTGCTGCTTGTTTTAGGAAATATTACTCGTAGGAGGGTCTTTCCCGTCAATCGCATCCATAGATATCCGACCTGTAACAACCTTCCGAGTCTGCAAATGGATCAGCTACAGCAAGAACTGACAAATGTGAGGACTCATATGACTGATGTGAGGACAAGAGTGAGGACTCAGATGAATCAATTCATGGCTGTGATGACTGGGATAACACAAACCCAAGAAAGGTTGAGGGAGTTAGTCGAGCGGAAAACTCCAGAAGATAACCATGCAGGCACTGGAGGTACTAGTAACAACGCGCGCGATCAGCCGCAAACAAATCCACCAGAGTTTGGGCCCCACATCAACCCTGAAGTCAATGTTATTGGAAACACCCAGAGAAACAATAGAGATCGTGTTCTACAGGAAGATCCTCAGGACGAGCAATTTACAGTGTTAGGTGTTGGGGCTGATGAAGTTTATGACCGTCATCTGGACGAGATATCTGAGAAGTTGAGATCCTTGGAATCCCAAAACTCTTTGAGATTTGATGTGATGGATATGGATTTAGTGGAAGGAGTCAGGATTCCTCACAAATTCAAACCCCCTTGCTTTGAGAAGTATAATGGTACCTTCTGTCCTCGTACCCATCTTCAATCTTTTCTAGGGAGATTGAAAGCTTATACCATGGATGAAAAACTGTGGATGTTCTACTTTGAAGATAATTTAACCGGGGCATCCAGAGAGTGTTATTCACACCTATCAAGGGCTACTGTCAGAAACTGGAAGGATTTAGCCGAGGCCTTTATATGCCAATATCAGTACAACCTGGATATGGCTCCCAATAGGACTTTGTTGGTGGGTATGTCTCAGTCCTCAAGAGAAAGTTTCCGGGAATATGCCCAAAGGTGGAGACAACTTGCCGCTGCTGTCCAGCCACCTATGTTAGAAAGAGATATGGCTAACATGTTCATGAATACATTGCAAGGTACCTACATTGACTGACTTGTCGCTTTCTCTTCTACCATTTTTGCTGATGTGGTTATAGTTGGTGAGAGAATTGAAAGTCTTTTGAAGATGGGGAAGATCTATGACAACGGTGCTAGCTCCAGTAATGAAAGGAAACCCTTCTCAGGACCTAGAAGAACGGGTGAAACCAACTCAGTACATATGGGCAGAGGTAGGCCTCAATACATGCAAAGATCAGTAGCTGCAGTCACCATTCCTGCTCCAGCACCTCAGCAACAACACTATCCACAATAACAACACTTCCCACAACAACAACAATTTCCTCAACAATAGAGATCTTATAACTACAACAACAATCAACAACAACGTCCGTTCTAGTAAAGGACTTCACAAGTCAACAGGGTTATCGATCTCATCCCGATGCCCTATGCAGCTCTACTCCCATAATTATTGAAACTCAACCTGATTGAATTGAGAACCTTGACTCCACATGATCCTTTGAATCTCCCAAGGAACTATGATATCAACTCCAAATGTGCTTTCCACTCCAATGCATCTGGCCATACCATAGAGAAATGTAGGGCATTGCACATGAAAGTTCAGGACTTAGTTGATTCCAAAGCTTTGAATTTTGCACCTCCACCAAATGTCACAAAGAATCCAATACCGAATCACGGTGGACCGAGGATTAATGCTATTGAGGAAGACCAACCAGCAATTCTGATTGATGACATTGCAAACATTCAAACACCGCTGGCCGAAGTGAAAGCTCAGCTATTGAAGTGCCAAGTGTTTCCAGGTTGTGAGGTCTGTTGTGAAGCTTGCAAAGTCTCTACCAATGGTTGTACAGATCTGAAGAATGGTATCAACAGTCTTATCAAAGAAGGCATCCTGCAAATCACTTCAACAATTCCATCTTCTACAACTGCAACACAAATCTCTTCTACAACATCAACAAACATCATTCCAATAGAGTCTACTACAACAATAACAACCATCAATGACGACATCTCAACAATCACCATTTATTATGATCCAGCAAAAGTTCATGTCCCAGATTCTTTCAAAAACTCACATCAACATCAACATCAACATCAACAACTCCCTGCACCTGTGGCATCTGCAATCAGACCTTCTGTCACAATCTATTATGATCCACAAACTGTCACAACTCCTTCTTCCGCAGTAATCAGTTCGATTACCATCACGGTACCTGGACCAGTTCCATATGACAGCAGCAGTGTCGTGCCTTGGCACTATGGCTCAGATCTATATTGCAACAGAAAGAAAGTCACTCTTTATTCTTAAATTTCTACACCATAGATTGATATTGTAGGGGGAGGCGGATGCTTCACTCGAAGCGGACGTCTCTTCGCGTCACAATTTCCTAGAGTTAATGCTGAAGCAGAAGCTGCTGCCAAAGTAAAAGGCAAGAATGTGGTGCTAGAAGAACCAATTTCACAAGAGACTCAGAAGACGTCCTTTGATCAGGATGTAGATGAGTTCATGAGGATTATCAAAAAGAGTGACTACAAGGTTGTGGACCAGCTCCATCAGACACCCTCCAAGATCTTTATACTATCTCTGCTCATGTGTTCTGAAGCTCACCGGAATGCACTTCTCAAAGTCTTGCACGCAGCTTACGTGCCTGAGGATATTACAGTCAATCAGCTAGAAACGGTGGTTTCAAATGTCAATATTAGTCATGAACTAGTGTTCACCGATGCCGATCTGACTACGGAGGGCCGTAACCACAATAAGGCTTTACATATCACCTTGGAATGTAAAGGTGTTGTACTTTCTCATGTCTTGGTTGACATTGGGTCATCTCCTAATGTCCTTCCAAACAAAGCCTTAGTCAAGCTGGAGTATGATGGTCTTGCACTCCGCCCAAGTAACCTAGCTGTGAGAGCCTTTGATGGTTCTAGGAGATTGGTTCTTGGAGAAATTGAGCTGCCTGTGGTAATTGGCCCATAGATTTTCAAAACTACCTTCTATGTGATGGACATTCAGCCTGCCTACAGCTGTTTGTTGGGTAGACCTTGGATTCATGCCACTGGCGCAGTAACGTCTACCCTTCACCAGAAGTTAAAATACGAGTGGGAAGGCCAAATTATCACCATTTGTGGAGAAGAGGACATCTTTGTTAGTCATCTAGCTAAGTATAAATATATTGAGATGGATGGGGAGATCCATGAAACAATGAGTTCGGGTTTTGAAGCTCTCAATGTCAATGAAGCAATAGCTGAAGTATCAGGTACTTCAATTGCTTCTTACAAACAGGCTCGGAAGGTTGTTGAAGATAGGAATGCCCAAGGCTGGGGCAAGCTGCTACAAGTTCAGATCAAAGAAGACAAGTTCAGGTTGGGTTACAGATCATCCCGACAAGCTCAAGAGGAGGCTGCTGAAGCTCCCAAATTTGTAAGTGGGGAAATTCTGACCCCGGATGCCATCAACAATGTGGAAGACGAGGCTGAAAGCGACTACAACCTGGAAAGCTGGATTCGTCCAAGAGTCCCGGGCCAACAAGTCCTCAACCAGTCTTCCTAGAAAATTATATGGGTTACTGCTGCAGAGTAATTATTATTTCCTGTTTAAGCATGCATCAAAGTCCTGCATCTTGCCCAAGGTGTCAGGACTCATTTTGTAATAGGGCCATATATGTATTTTGTGCAAATGGAAATTAATGAACAATGGACATCTTTTGCAAACAATCTTTTCACTCACTGTCTTTTCATTTTTGTTTTCGCACAAAATAATAAATGACAATGTTTTCTTAATAAACTTCATTCACTTTTTCTAAATAAGATAAAATAAATCACTAAAATGAACAAATCTCAACCCTTGCAGAGATAGCCTTCCAGATTGCACCGACAACGACACTGCTATTACCTCGTATGACTTCGACAATCCGATTAATCAAGTAGATGAAGGGGTTAAAGAAGACTACAATTTACCTGAAGAGTTAGCCAGGTTATTGAGATAAGAGGAAAAGGTGATTTCTCCTCATCAGGAGGAGGTTGAGACTATCAATCTTGGTACCGAGGAAGATGTGAAAGAAGTGAAGATTGGGGCCAGTCTGCAAGCTCCAGTGAAATAACAGTTCATCAGTATGCTGCGAGAATATGTTGACGTGTTCGCTTGGTCTTATCAAGATATGCCTAGTATGGATACATACATTGTCATGCACAAGCTTCCACTGAAAGAAGATTTTCCGCCAGTTAAACCGAAGTTGCGCCGTACTCGCCCGGACATGGCCATGAAAATCAAAGAGGAAGTACAAAAGCAGTGGGACGCCGGTTTTCTCGCTGTAACTAGTTACCTGTCGTGGGTTACTAACATTGTACCTGTGCCTAAGAAGGATGGCAAGGTGAGTATGTGTGTTGATTACCAGGATCTGAATAGAGCTAGCCCGAAAGATGATTTCCCATTACCTCACATTTATGTATTAGTGGATAACACAACTCAGTTCTCGGTATTCTCTTTTATGGACGGATTTTCTGGATACAATCAAATTAAGATGTCACCTGAAGACATGGAGAAGACAACATTCATCACACCCTGGGGCACGTTCTGTTACAAAGTAATGCCGTTTGGTTTGAAGAATGCCGGTGCAACATATCAACGGGCTATGGTAACATTATTCCATGATATGATCCATAAAGAAATCGAGTGCTATGTGGATGATATGATTGCCAAGTCCCTTACAGAGGAAGAGCATTTGGTGAATCTATTAAAGCTGTTCACGGCCTCAGAAAGTATCAGTTGAAGTTGAACCCCAACAAATGCACATTCGGGGTACGTTCGGGTAAGCTGCTGGATTTTATCGTAAGTGAAAAAGGAATTGAGGTTGATCCCGATAAAGTCAAAGCCATTTAGGAAATGCCTGCACCTAAGAATGAGAAAGAAGTTCGAGGGTTCTTAGGTAGATTGAACTACATCTCAAGGTTCATATCTCATCTCACTGCAACCTGCGAACCCTTGTTCAAGCTGTTAAGAAAAGAGCAAATAGTCAGGTGGAACGATGACTGTCAGAGTGGTTTTGACAAGATCAAAGAATATCTGCAAGAACCTCCAATTCTCATGCCTCTAGTCGAAGGAAGACCTATAATCATGTACCTGATAGTATTAGAATAGTCAATGGGGGTGTGTGTTGGGCCAGCATGATGAGTCTGGTCGAAAAGAGTATGCAATATACTACCTAAGAAAAAAGTTTACCGACTATGAACAACGTTATTCACTGCTCGAGAAAACTTGTTGTGCTTTAGCGTGGGCTGCTTGCCGAATAAGACAGTATATGTTGACTCATACTACTTTATTGATCTCAAAGATGGATCTAGTCAACTACATATTTGAAAAGCCAGCACTTACCGAAAGGGTTGCAAGGTGGAAATGATTATAACAGAATATGACATTCAGTACACATCTCAAAAGGCCATCAAAGGCAGTGTATTGTCTGACTATCTGGCCGAACAACCCATTGATGATTACCAGCCTATGAGATTTGACTTCCCTGGTGAAGACATCATGTTCTTAAAAGCAAAAGATTGTGAAGAGCCTATTCACACTGAAGGGCCTGACCCAGAAGAAGCATGGACTATGATGTTTGACGGGGCAGTTAATTGCAATGGTCGTGGAGTTAGTGTAGTACTTATTACACCCAAAGGAGTTCATATGCCTTTCTTAGTAAGGCTCACCTTTTCCTACACTAACAACGAAGCAGAATACGAAGCTTGTATCATGGGTCTTGAGGAAGCCATTGACCTCAGGATCAAAACCCTGAACGTATTCGGAGATTCAACTTTGGTAATCAACCAGACCAACGACAAGTGGTACACTCATCAGGAGCATCTAATTCCCTACCGTGACTATACGAGGAGATTGTTGACCTTCTTCATAACAGTCAAGCTTGAATACGTCCCAGAGACGAGAATCGGTTTGCGAACGCTTTGGCTACTATTTCATCTATGATCAAAGTACAGACTGCCAACTATGTGCCTCGGATTTTAGTATCCAGATTGGACCGACCATCATATGTTTTCTCTGTAGACACTGTCACTGATAACAAGCCTTGGTACCATGACATCAAAAGCTTCTTAGAGACTCAGACATACCCACCTGGGGCATCATCAACCGATAAGAAGACATTAAGAAGGCTTGCCGGCAGTTTCTTCCTCAATAATGATGGTTCTTTGTACAAGCGAAATTTCGACATGGTCTTGTTCAGATGTGTTGACAAGAAGGAAGCAGACCTACCGATGCATGAAGTACACGAAGGTTCTTTCGGTACCCATGCTGGAGGACATGAAATGGCAAAGAAGTTATTAAGATCGAGTTATTACTAGATCACAATGGATGCAGAATGTTGTGCCTATGCCAGAAAATGCCACAAATGCCAGATCTACGCAGATAAAGTGCATGTGCCTCCGAATCCATTGAATGTAATGTCTTCACCTTGGCCCTTCGCCATGTGGGGCATTGATATGATTAGAAATATTGAACCGACTGCTTCAAATGGTCACAGATTCATCCTGGTAGCCATTGATTACTTCACCAAATGGGTTGAAGCAACTTCATGTGCAAACGTCACCGGACAAGTGGTAGCTCGATTTCTGAAAAGGGATATCATCTGTCAATATGGAGTTCCTAAGCGAATCATTACTGATAATGGTTCCAATTTGAACAACAAAATGATGGCAAAACTTTGTCGGGACTTCAAAATTCAACATCACAACTCTTCTCCTTACAAGCTGAAGATGAATGGCGTTGTTGAGGCTACTAACAAGAATATTAAGAAGATTGTGCAAAAGATGGTAGTCACCTACAAAGAATGGAACAAAATGATATCGTTTGCCTTGCATGGGTACCAAACCTCTATCAGAACATCTACTAGGGCAACACCTTATCAGCTTGTGTATGGTATGGAAGCTGTCCTACCTGTTGAAGTTGAACTACCCTCCTTACGGGTAATGATGGATGTGAAACTGGATGAAGCAGAATGGGTCCGATCTCGATATAATCAACTGAGCCTGATTGAAGAAAAAAGATTAGCATCCATTTGTCATGGGCAGTTATATCAAAAGCGAATGAAGAAAGCCTTCGATCAGAAAGTTAGACCTCGGGAATACCAAGTGGGAGAGCTTGTTCTGAAAAGACTTCTTCCTCCTCATACATACCACATGGGCAAATGGACGCCAAACTACGAAGGCCCATTCATAGTAAAGAAAGTTTTCTCTGGTGGAGCACTGATGCTTACTACTATGGATGACGAAGATTTCTTATCTCCTGTGAATTCAGATGCAGTTAAAAAATACTTCGCATAAAAGACCCGTTGGACATAAAAACAGAATGTAAGTCCAGGAAAAAATAGGGCATCCCGGCGAGTCAAAAACAAAATAAAAGACTCGGGCAAAAATAAGGGAAAAATTAAAAAAAATGTGTACACCCGCTGAGTTGAAAAGCCACATCGGACAACTCAGGCAAAAATGGGTATCCCGGTGGATTGAAAACCCGAAAGGGCGATCCACGCAAAATCAGGGAAAAAGCGAACAACTGTATTCTGAATTCGTCTGTATCACTCACAACATGGCAAGCTTTGAAAGGATAAAGCGTCGGTCAGAATCAACCTTCTTCAGAAAGCAAGATAAGAAGAATGTCAAGGTCATACAGGTCATAGCAAAGGAAGCTCACTGGAGCGTCAACTTCAACATTGCCAAAACCTTTATTTTCTCAAATTAAAAACAATCTCCTCCTTTTAGGGATCCGCTTCTTCTGTACTTGTCCATTCAAGGCACACAAATCAATAAAATCAGAATATTCAGTCACACTTTGTTTTGTACATTTTTGTTTCGTTTGAAAAATGTCCAATGTTCATAATACAACACTTGCGTGAAAACATATAAGCCATTTTAAATATATGCTTACAGGAAATATACACTCTTGAGCAAATCTAACTCCTATGACGAAATCCGGTTGACGATACCTCGGGACACTTGTGCGTTTCTTTTTTAACAGGTCGCAGGTACTCAAAACAGACAATCTCACAACATGGGGTATATCAAGCCTCGTATCCCTAGCCAAGTCAGAAATCACCTCATCAACAGGTTTACTTGACAGGAGTTTTCCCCCATGAAGCTGTCATCCCCTCGGAGGATCCTTCAAGAAACTCATTAAATCCCCAACATGTCGCTTGGACGAAGGAGTTACAACAAATTACTTCCCAGAAGTTCTCTTCTCCCCAAGCAAGATCTCTCGAGCAATGCCTGAACTGCTCTTCCCCAGTGGAGTTACCAAAGCCTCCTCATCCCCAGCATGAGCCTCTTCAACAGAAGCTTCCCCAACCAAGATCCCCACAGAGTTCCCTAGGAAGACCGTTCGGTGATCCTCTCTCCCCACAAATCGGCCAATGATCTCTTTCCCCCAACAGAGTTCTCCCTCCAGACAGATCGCCCAAAGAT
Source organism: Lathyrus aphaca (assembly GCA_963966055.1). NCBI lineage: Eukaryota > Viridiplantae > Streptophyta > Magnoliopsida > Fabales > Fabaceae > Lathyrus > Lathyrus aphaca. The sequence continues at coordinate 373,230,350 of OZ014522.1, forward strand.
CTTTCTCCCCGCAGGATCCGGATCTTGGATCGGTTCTCTCATTTTGGCATAATCATAGCATTCGCATCATATTCACCAAACAAAGCGTAGCATTCCGTCTAATACAGAGCATTACAGCAAAAATCAAACATTTGCATGATCATAAGCCAGGTTCGAGCCAATCACCTGCAAACATCAGAATCACTTCACCAGCAATATACAAAACTTATCCCCCGCAGACAAAGACAAAATACTTTTTGCATTCTCAATACAGATACTTGTTCATACTTGTACGTATCATTTTTGACACTCGCCCGTGTCATACTTCCCCCCAGCAAGTCAAACACTCGTCCGTGTCCCTTACTCAATCTTTTTGACACTCGTCCGTGTCTTGCAGATATCTCCCCAGCAGGTCAAACACTTGTACATACTTATACAATCCTCTGATACTCGTCTGTTTCTTGTATATATCACCTCCCCGGCAGATCAAACACTCGTCTGTATTCTTTACTTAACCGATTGATACTCGTCTATATCATCATCCTTAAACACATGTCAACATTTGTTTCTATCGATACTCGTCCGTATTGTGGTCCTAAGGATGCTCGTCCACATCTTTAGTCTATACACACTGCCAAACACTTATGCCATTTATTTTATAGCGTAAGCACTCGTCCGTGTTTACCATTCCCCCAAAAGTCACCAACAAAACAACTTTTCTATCCATTCGTGATATTTTCGGCAGTCGTCCCCTGCCATGTGATCGTCCTTCACCTTATGATGACCATCCCTCATCATTTATCTGATGGCCGTCCCTATCGTTGATCCTCTTATCTGGCATTCGTCCTATGCCGTGATACTTTCGGCAGCCGTCCCCTGCCAGGTGATCGTCCTTCACCTCTGGATGACCGTCCCTCATCCTTTCCCAAGTGGAATCCCCATTGTTGGAACTTTCTATCCGTCATTCTTCCTATGTCGCGATATCTTTTTAGCTTCCATCCCCTACTAGGTGATCGTCCTTCACCTTTTGATGACCGTCCCTCATCATTTATCCGATGGCTGTCCCCATCGTTGATCCTTTTATTCGGCATTCGTCCTATGTCGATATAATCCCCAAGAGTAGTCGTCCCATGCTAGGTGATCGTCCTTCACCTCTTGATGATCGTCCTTCATCATACTTATCTGATGGTCGTCCCCATCGTTGATCTTTTCTATCCGGCATTCGTCCTGTGTCGTGATATTTTCAGTAGCCGTCCCCTGCTAGGTGATCGTCCTTCACCTTTTGATGACTGTTCCTCATCATTATTTCATTTATTCTTTTACCCGATGATCGTCCCCGTCGCGGTGTATTTACTCTTTAACCTGATGGCCGTCCCCGTTAGTGCTTTCCTCATTTATTTAATCCCCAGAGAGTTTTATTTCTTTACCCGATGGCCGTCCCCGTCGTGGTCTTTTCCTTTATCATGATGATCTTCCTTCATCAGTTTACCCGATGGCCGTCCCCGTCGCGGTCTCTTTATTTCCCAGCATGATGGTCGTCCCCGTCATTGCTTTACTTACCCTTTTTTTATCCCCAACAATCGTTCTCTGCTCGATGGTCGTCCTCCATCACTTTCATTTGATATTTAGTCTATACTGCCTGTTACAATTTATATCCCTTTTCTTCTTCTCCCCAACGAGTGAAAATTTCGGACTGTGTTTGGTGTTCAACCACAAGTTATCCTATTTGTCTGTTAAGCCATGCGCTTACATCCAACACAACTAACTCATGCTTGAATAGGGGCAGCTGTAAACACCCCAAATTTTCCCTCTCTTCTTCTCACACCATGGTTTGTGATCTTTTCATATTGCATTGCATAAGCATACCACCTCCCATTGCATATTTGTTTCACTGCATAAGTGGCATAGCTAGGGTTTGTGATCAGATGAATCCAAGAAGTGATCTGAGCCATCTCAAAGGCCTTGAAGCTTTCCAAGAGGGTCCATGTGTGTTCTATGATCACCTTATTCTCCCCAAGGTTCACTAAAGTCAAAATATCACAAAGCATTGCAAAGGCATGGAGGCAGACTGAGGATTTCCTGCACAGATGACCTAAAATTAGGGTTTTGGGTTTGAGGCCCTTAATCTCAATTTTTTTGCCATTCTTGATTCCATTGGTATTAATATGTTATGAGGACCATGTGTACCAAATTTGATGATAAAATTCAATGTGGAAGTCATCTGATCAACTAGTAACTTATTGTGCAAGAAAAGTCAGAATTAGGGCATCTGAGGCCACCACCAATGGTACCAAAGGGTCATCTTCATCATTTTGAGGTTCTATGATCTTTATTTGATCTTAGAAGTGGTTAGAAGTTCACAAGATTGAAGAATTTCAAGCCATTTGCAAACTTTCCATTTTTGGACATGACTTGTAATCAAAACTTTCCATTTTGGGAAAGATTTTCAACCTCCTCTTCCTTGATCAAAAAGGCTTCAAATGAAAAATCTTCAAACATGAAAGTTGTAGATTGGATCTTCCCATTTTCAAAAAGTACAAGAACTCCTCTTGATTCATCCTAGAACTCAAGATATGATGTTTCAAAGTTGGGAAAAATCACATAATTTTTCAAGTCATGCCAAAGAGGGAATTTTGCAAAATCAAGTTTCAAGACTTCTAATGACCTATAATCCACCTCTAAGCATCATAACATGATAATGCAACATTTCTTAACCAAAATCATTCCTTGGATCACAAGTTTCTATGAGCTATTTTCACAAAAACCTCAAAGAGGGTAAAATGCAAAATCCATGCTATCACATGAATCAAGCCATCCAGTTCACAAAATCTGATCTAAGGGACCTCCTTGAGGTTAGCAGAGGCAGGACAAGCCTTGAAAACACCTCTGACCACAGCCATGCTCATGGTACACCAACTTTGACTTTTTTTTGCAAATTGGCCCATACCAATCACACTATGCCACAACAACTCTCTGGCCAATCAGCATGACTTATGTGGAAATCAAGGACCTCATTTCATACAACACACAAGCCTGAAACAAGCCATACATTCAGATTACCAAAAACTTGCAAAAACATTCATCTCTTCAAATCTCTCAGCACAACCATCAAAACCTCAAACTTCTTCCACCATTCATCTCAAAATCATTCAAGGAACACAAACCACCCTTCACAATGTCCTGAAAACCACTAAAACACAAACACGAATTATGCTTCATCAGAACTGAAACACTCAAACCAGCAAAAACAAACTTGTTCTAAGCCTTTCAGAAGCACAAGGGGATCAAGTGGAGTGGATTAGCATCAAGCAAAGGGCCAGAAAGCACCAAACTGCAAAGCTTCATCTCAGGTAGCTCATTCAAAACATTTTTCCAGAACTTTGTTTTTAAGTTACAATGTGATAGAGTTTGTGTTGCTAATCATTTTGAGCTTTGAATCATTGAAAATGGTGGAGTGTGTAGGATGTATTTAACTTCTGAAATTTTTATACGTTTTCTGTTTTGCTTCGATTCATGAGTTTGATGCAATATAAATGGATTTTGTTGCTGGATTCTTGTTTAGGGTTGTTTAATGAGTGATTCTGGAGCTTTAGAGAGCTCGGGGTGGCGTAGGGAGTGAGTTTAGGTGATGGTGTAGCCGGAGAAGACGACCGGAGCTTACCTCCGGTCGCCTGAGAGTTGTTTTGCCCTAATCTTGATTAATTATCCAGTTTAAATTTTGTCCCTTGGATCTTAGGGTTAGCGTGCTTTTGAATGGACCAGATCAATTCACTTAACCCTAATCTATAATTAATTAATTTAATTAGGTTTAATTAGTCAGGATGAATGACAACCATAGGATCACGCGCGTACTTCATTTTTGAACCCGAGCCTTTGGATCACACTACCCTAAGTCAAGCAGACTTCACATCTGGGCCTTTGATCCACGCAACTTCAAATCTTGACCACCCATTTGCATTACTTTTATTTTATTTTTTTATTTATTTTATTTCATTTATTTTCACATAATTATTAAAAATAGCAAAAACATTTATAAAAATCTCATTTTTTGCATTTTCACTTTAAATATTTTTCTAAACTCAAAAACATTTTTATTTTTAATTTTTGCATTAAAAATGTATTTTTAAATCATTTAAATGTCTTATTTAATTAATTAATTGATTTTAATTAATTAAAAATACATTTAGGTATCTAAAAATCACAAAAAAATTCATGAAGCATTCTTATACATTTAGAACAATTTACAAACTCACCATACAAATTTCGTTTTAGGTTTGATCATAATTTTGCATTGCATTTTCAAATTGTTTAGCATTTTTCATGAAGAATCACCCAAAAACCTAGTTAACTTAGGAAATTCATATCTTTGCCTAGGTTTAGATTCTGACCTCCACCTTTGGGGAGTGATCTTGTGTGTGCTTAGGGTTTGTTTGAGTTCATTTTCAAATTTTTATCATGATGTATGCTTCTGTTTTGGTCATTGTCATCTCATACATTCATAAAACCCTAATTTCTTATGTTCATTTGCATTCATCTTTGCATATCATCATCATATGAACTTGTCATAGTATTTCATTCATTTGTATGCCATCTTAGACATCTTAGGACATGTTAGAACATTGAATTATCATTTCTTCATTCATTTGGTATGCTTTGAATTCATTACATTTCATGTGTATCCATGTGTTTTCAAGTTTCTAACATGCTTCCTTTGCATCTCATCCCTTGTATGATCATTCATATGCATCATATATGACTTTGCATCATTGCATAACACATTTGCATCATGTTTAAATTTCTGGTCTTGGTCTTTGTACCTTCATTTGCTTTATTTCCTTTTGCTTTGCATCTTATGCATCTCACACTAACATTTCAGGGGCTTATAGTAAGTTGTTTGGGATGTGGATTTGCCTTCACATCCCACCTCTTCTCTTCTCTTCATTTGCATATTTACATGTCTTTGAAGTGAACTTGATTCACTTGTGCTCTTTCTCCTATATCTTTCTTTTAGGTTACTTATCTTCTTCAGGAAGTAAGTAACCTATTCTCTTTCTCATTCTCTTTTCATCTGCTTCTCTTCCTTGGTGGCCATCTAAAGATCTTTCTTTAAGCCTCACAAACCATAGGAACATCCAAGCATGATAACTTTAGGGTTGTATATAGTCTCCCCTAGTATTTTACCTTTGAGTCTCCTTGAGTCTCTCTTCTCATCTCATAATCAAAGGCTAAACACTTAAATTTTTAGGACTTTGAATTAGGGTTATGCCTGTATCCTTATCTTAGGATGGAGTGTATAACTTTAATCCTTAGTGTTAAACCTTTAATTTGTTTAAACCTCTTAATCAAAACACCTAATAATGATTAAGACTTAAGCTTGTGACTTGGGCCTTATATTAGGGTTACATCTCTTCCTTTTGGTTAAGAGGGACTAACCCTTGTGTTTAATGGACAAGTCCCCCTCAAATTAGTCTTACAAACATAAAAATCACTTCTTAATCCCACCTTTAATTAAAATCCACTTAATAAAGGCTTGTTATATAATGAATTTAGTCCCTAACCATGGATTAAGTTGAGGTATCTTCCTCAGCTTAAATGTTCTCATCTATCATCCTTCTCTTAGGATGGTGCAATGAGTACACTAATCCCTGATTAGAGATTAAACTCATTACTTAACACTAAACAAAAACCCAAAAACACTTATTAATTACCAAGTAGGTTAATGATCTTAATCCTATATCATCATGGTAATTAAGTTGAGATCTTCATCTCATGCTTAAGTAGGCTCATTATCCCTAATCAGGGAGGATATAATGAGTTTACAACCCTTGGCTTAGGTTTAAGCTCATTATCATATGCAAAACACCAAAAACAATAAAAAACTGAAAACACAAAAACAAACAATAAGCGTCTCCTTCGGGATTCTTTTCTCATCACACTCACTCTGAAAACGAGAACTCGCTTCTTCCGTCTAATGCAAGACAGTTAGCACTCGAGCCAGATGAGTCACACACTTATGCATATACAAGCAAGCAGTTCACAACAAATCATCCAGTCTCTTTGAGTAGAACTACGGTGTTCTGACTTCCTCATTGCACGAGAGGATACGTAGGCATAACTTAACAGTTATCGAACAAAAGTCTCTTTGTCTTCCCCTCTCTGTCGCTCCCCCGAAAAGACACCGGGTCTGATAGGGTACAAACGCGAACGGTCGACGAAAGAGAAGATGAAGGTGAAGTGAATAGAGACGCCAGCTAGGCATTTTTATCCCGAAGGAAAGGTAATACTACATAAACCTAGGAAAAGATGGATAAGACGGTTGCGAACCAGAGAAACTGAGAAAGGGGGTTGGTTACAACCTAGGATGGTATTAGCACCCAGATTGTCCGTCGTACTTGACGGGATCCACGCTTACAAGATTGTGTTTAAAGGGGTAGTTATATGTGCTATCTGTGTGCAAAAGCTGGAAAAGAATATGCAAGTGTCAGTGAAAAAGGTGAATGCTCAGGAACCGAGGCTTAAAAGAGAATGCTGAAAGAGGGGGAAGACAAAGAGACTTTTGTTCGATAACAGTTAAGTTATGCCTACGTATCCTCTCGTGCAATGAGGAAGTCAGAACACCATAGTTCGACTCAAAGAGACTGTAAAATGAATTGACATTGAACTGCTTGCTTGTCTATGCTCAAGTGTGTGACTCGTCTGGCTCGAGTGCTAACTGTCTTGCATTAGACGGAAGAAGCGAGTTCTCGTTTGTGAATGTGTTTGATGAGAAAAGAATCCCGAAGGAGACGATTATTGTTTGTTTTTTGTGTTTTCAGTTTTTTATTGCTTTTGGTGTTTTGCATAAGTTAATGAGCTTAAGCCTAAATCAAGGGCTTGTAAACTCATTATATCCTCCCTGATTAGGGATAATGAGCATACTTAAGTATGAGACAAGCATCTCAACTTAATTACCATGATGATGTAGGATTAATATCATTAACCTACTTGTGATTATTTAGATGTTTTTGGGTTTTTGTTTAGTGTTAAGTAATGAGTTTAATCTCTAATCACATATTAGTGGACTCATTACACCATCCTAATAGAAGGATGATAGATGAGAACACTTAAGCTGAGGAAGATACCTCAACTTAATCCATGGTTAGGGACTAAATTCATTATATAACAAAGCCTTTACTAAGTGGATTTTACTTAAGGGATGAGATTAAGAAATGGATTTTATGGTTTGTAAGACAACTTGAGGGGGACTTGTCCATTAAACACTAGGGTTAGTCCTTCTTAACCATAAAGGAAGAAATAGAACCCTAATGTAAGGCCCAAGTTACAAGATAAAGTCTTAGTGATTACTAAGATGATTTGATTAAGAGGTTTAAACAAATTAAAGGTTTAAAACTTAGGATCAAAGTTATACACTCCATCCTAATAGAAGGATATATGCATAACCCTAATTCCAAAGTCCTAAAACTTTAAGAGTTTAGTCTCTGATTATGAAGATGAGAAAAGAGACTCAAAGAGACTCAAAGGTAAAAAGCTAAGGGGGACTAATCACAACCCTAATTATTATCATGCTTGGATGTTCCTATGGTTTGTAAGGATTAAGAAAGATCTTCAAGGAAGCCACCAATGGAAGAAGCAGAAGAAAGGAGGATGAAGCAGAAGGATAAGTTACTTACTTCATTGAAGAAGATAAGTAACTTAAAGAAAGAAAGTGAGATGGAACATAAGTGAATAAATTCACTTCAAAGACACATTAAAATGCAAATGAAAGAGATAATAAGAAGTGATAAGTGAAGGCAAATCCACTTCTCAAAGTAACTTACCACCTGAAAATGTTAGCATGAATGCATAAGGTACAAAGCATAAGGAAATGAAATGAAATGAGATGCAATGAGATGAAATGACCAAAGTCATAAGTAATTATGCAATTTTAATGTCATGTGAGATGATGCAAAGGCATACAAAGTGCATATGTATGATCATACAAGAATGAGATGTCATGTAAGCATGCTTTGAAGTTTGAAGACACATGAAAGTTAATGAAATGAAATGAATGCAAACCATGGAAAATGAATGAAGAAATGACCAATCATGGTTCTAACATGTCCTAAGATGTCTAATATGACTTATGAATGCAAGAATTGTCATGGCAAGTTCATGTAAGGATGCATATGCAAGATGAATGCAAATGAACACATAAAATTAGGGTTTTATGGACAAGCAAGATGTAAATGAACCAAACAAAAGCATATGATAAGATAAAAAATTGAAACCAAGTTCAAACAAACCCTAATCCTATACTAGATCACACCCCAAAGGAGAAGGTCAGAAGACTATCCTACCAAAAGTTATGATTTTCCTAAGTTTTCTAGGGTTTTTGGGTGGTTCAAAGGGGAAAATACAAATCAAATTGAAAATGCAAGATACATTTATGAGTAAAATTACCTATAAACTACATGCAATATGTAACACAATGCAAAAATAATCATCTTAAAAATCTTCTTGGTTAGGCATAAAAGATTTTTTAAAGTTAGGGTTCAAAAATAAGATTTTAATGACCCTTAATTCAAAGAAAATTCACAAACTATGATCAAACCTAAAAATAAATTTGTGTGAAGAGTTTGAAAATGTTTCTAAATGCATTGGGATGATTCATGATTTTTTTGGTGATTATTAGAAACCTAAATGTATTTTTAATTAATTAAAAGACTTTAATTAATTAAAAGACTTTAATTAATTAAAAATAACATTTAAATATTTTAAAAATACTTTTTATATGAAAAAAATAAAATAAAAATCATTTTCAGGTTAAGAAAAATATTTAAAACAAAAATGCAAAGTTTCATATTTTTTGGATGCTTTTTGATATTTTAAATTAAATATGCAAGAAAATGCAATTAAATGAAATAAAAATGAATTAAAGTGAAAGTCAACTGATCCTAAGGCCCAGATTCAAACTGGAAAGGGAGGGAATTGACTGCGCTCGTCATCCAAGGGCTGGCATTCAAACTGACTAATTAACTGATTTAATTAATTAATTAAAATTAGGGTTTTAAGTGAAATGATCTGGACCCTTAGAAAACTCGCTAATCATGATCTAATGGCTCACGTTCAAACTGGAAAGATTAAACCCTAATCAAACCCTAATGACTTTCAGGTGACTGGAGCAAGCTCCGGTCATCTTCTCCGGCCAACCAAAATTGCTATCTCTCTCCCTAGGCTATGATAACCTCCCAAACTCTGCAAAATCACTCCCCAAACATCAATAAACAAGAATCAGCCATCAAAAACAATTTATCACTCACTAAAAACAAGATTCGAAGTAAATCGTGAAACTGAACAAAACTTTCAGAAGTTCCATATATGCTTATTTCTCAATCATTTTCAAAACAAATTATATCAGGGTGATTAGTGAAGCATGTAGATTCATTTAGAAACTTAAAATGCAAGTTCTGGAAAAATAAGTTCATGAAGCTACCTGAGTTGAAGCTTTTCAGTTTGGAGCTTTCTGACCTCTTCTCTTGTGCAAAACCACTCCTATGATCTCCCTTGTGCTTCTGAAAGGCTTAGAACAAGTTTATTTTGGATGGTTTGAGAGGTTTGGTCCTGATAACTCAGAAATCGTGTTTGTGTTGTGGAGTGTTTTAGGCCCTTGTAATGGTTGCTTTGTGATCCTTATGATGTGTATGATTGAATGATGCAAAGAGTTTTGAAGTTTGATGGTTGTGCTGAGAGATTCGAAGATATGAAAGTTTTGGGGATTTTTGTGAAACTCAGCTTGTGGAATGTTTCAGGCTTGTGTGTTATGTGAAATGAGGTCCATAAGGTTAGTATAGGCCAATGAGAGTGTTCAGAAAGTGGGTGGTAGCATAGTGTGATTGGTATGGGAGCTTTTGCAAAAAGTCAAGATTTTGTACTTTGAGGTATGGGCATGGTGCAGGCCTGCTTTCTTAGGGGTGTCTGGCCTCAGCTGAGTTCATGGATGGCCCTTGGATCATTTTTATGCAGCTGGATCACTTGGATGAAGAGATACCATAGGTTTTGCAAAATTTCCTCTTTGAATTTTCTTGTGAATCAAGTCATGAAAATGCCAAATTCTTGGGCCAATTCTGATGCTTAGAAGTTGCCTTGGCATGTTATGAAGTGTAGAAGTTGATTAGAGGTCATTAGAATGCTTGAATATGCCAATTTGCAAAATCCCTCTTTGACATGAAACTTGAAATTTTAGGATTTTTCCCAACTTTGAAAGGCCATATCTTGAGTGCTAGGATGAATCAAGACATGTTCTTGTACTTTTTGAAAAGGGAAAGACCTAATCTATAACTTTCATGACCAAGAATTTTTCATTTGAAGCATTTTTGGTTGAGAAAGAGGAGGTTGAAAAACTTTCCCAAAATGGAAAGTTTCCATTACAAGTCAATTCCATTTTTGGCAAGTTTGCAAATGGCTCAAAATTCTTCAATCTTGTGAACTTCCAACTTCTTATAAGATCAAATAAAGATCATAGAACTTCAATTTGATGAAAATATCCCTTTGGTTCCATTGGTGGGGGCCTCAGATGCCCTGATTTTGACTTAACTTGCTTAAGAAGTTACCCAGTGAACAGATGACTTCCACATTGAATTTCTTCATAAAACTTGATTCACATGATCCTTATAACATCTTAAGAACATTAGAAACAATAATGGCCCAAAAATTTGGAGTTAAGGCCTCTGAAACCAAAACCCTAATTTTGGTCATCTGTGCAGTGAAACCCTAGCTCTGCTTCCATGCCTTTGCCAATTCTTGTGATCCTTTGACTTTCATGAACTTTGAGGAGCATAATATGATGATAGAACACACATGGACTCTCTTGGAAAGTTTTGAGGCCTTTGGGAGGGCTCAGATGGAATCTTGGATTGCTCAGATCACAAACCCTAGATGCAGATGAACTTGAACTTATGCAGTGAAGCAAAAATGCAATATGAGATAGTATGCCTATGCTTATAAAAAATGAAAGATCACAATCCATGGTGTGATAAAGAGTGAGGGCAAATTTGGGGTGTTTACACTCTCCTTTCAGCTTTCTTTTCTAAGCCTCATTTTTGAGCACTCACCCTCTCTTTTGCACTGACACACTGTACATTTCTCCCTAGCTTTTCATACATAGTCAACACATAAACTACCCCCTCTTAAACATAATCAAGTAAGCGTGGATCCCGTTGAGTACGACGGACGATCTGGGTGCTAATACCTTCCCGGGTCGTAACCAACCCCCTTTCTCAGTTTCTCTAGTTCGCAACCGTCTTATCCATACCCTTCCAGGTTTATGCAGCATTACCTTTTCTCCGGGATAAAAATGCATAGCTGGCGACTCTATTCAACCTCAACCTTCAACATCACCGACAGTTCACGTCTGCACCGGGATGGAAGTCCGGGGAGCGACACAGCTAAACAAACCAGTTACTGGCACAAAAAATGATATGCATTACTGATTTCTTTGGTGTTCGTCAGACTCGACAACCAGAACAAATAGTTCAGAACCCTAGGTTAGGTGTCGAAGAAGAACCTACAATAAATCAAAGACCTTCAGACATTCCCTAGGCGAACCTTAGGAACCAGGAGGAAATAGTCGAACAACCTCGTGTAGAAATTTTCCCCCAGCAAGAGCATAGGAGGATATTAGTCCATAGGAGTCAAGATGCTGATAATATAGTGCAGTAGATGCATTATAATAATTTGTCTGCCGAAAATAACTTAGCATCCATGGTCGAAAGGATAATGGCACAAAATGGAGTAAATGTAGGATTACAAAGGCCTAGTTACATTTCTCCATTGTCAGAATATATTTTGCAACATGAAATACCCCCAAAGTGGAAAGTCCCCAAATTCACCAAATTCTCTGGAGACACTAGTGAATCCACCATAGAACACGTTGCACGTTACTTGATTGAAGCAGGGGAAATATCCCACAATGAAAATTTGAGGATAAATATTTTCCAAGATCTCTGACAAAAAATGCATTTACTTGGTTTACATCTTTTCCTGCAAGCTCAATATATACATGGACCCAATTAGAAAGATTGTTCCATGAACAGTTTTGTATGGGACAAACCAAAATAAGTTTGAAGGAGTTAGCTATTCTGAATAGTGTTGCACCCCAAAATTTGCCCTTACAATACAAGACTTTGTGTGCTAAGAAGGTTCACAAGGTTCACAAGGTTCACAATACTTACAAAACCTTTCATGAAGTTCATGAAGTCTACAAGTCACTTTATGAGGTTCACAAGGTTCACAAGATTCACAATGCTTACAAGACCTTTCATGAGGTTCATGAAGTCTACAAGATACTTTATGAGGTTCACAAGGTTCATAATACCTCCCATGAGGTTCACAAGACATTTTATGATGGTTCACAAGGTTCACAAAGTTCACAATTGGTCAGAAGAATTGACAATTCCCTCAGACAATGCACCTCCTAAGCAGTGCATCCAAAACTAGGGTTTTGACTTTAATCAGGCTAAATGGACTTCCAAGACTTCAAATGAGCTTCATAACATCTTATATGTGTGTAAGAACCCCCATGACAAGTTTCAAGACTTTTCTCAAAAGTTTGCTCAGTCAGATGATCAGATAAGTCAAAATCAGTCAAAGCAGTTAAAAAGTCAAACCGAGGTCAACTGTGGTCAAACCAAAGTCAAACTTCATGATTTTTTTGCCAACATCAGGTATATGAGGTAAAATTCATCATTTGATCAAGGGTTGATCATAATTCATCAAGGAGATTTCAGATCATCAAGAATCAGGAGTTTCTAAATTAGGGTTTCCTTAGTAAAAGTCAACTGAACTTTGACCAGCCATAAATTTCACATGCTTCATCACCAAGTCTACATAAAAAGCTCATTTTGAAGGAAATTGAATTCTCTAAAACTTTGTGTCTCACATGCCAAGCCCAAAAATGCTTCATTTGGAAGGTATGAGCTAAGACATTATAGGTCCTTTTGAAAGTCAACAAAAAGTCAACAACTTCAAAAGGGCATAACTTGATAATGGTAAATGATATGGACATGAAACCAGTGGGGTTGGTTAGAGGACTCTTCAAGCTTTCCAAAATGTCCAAGAACACCCTCATACCATTAAAATTGAAGGATATGTGCCCTTGCAAAGTTGGGAAATTTTTGGTTGGTTTATGAAGAAAAGGGAGGTCTAAAACCATTTTCTTCCAAATGGGCTTGCCATATGATGACCCAATCCATACTATAACATCATGCACGAAATTAAATTGATTTATTCATAATTTTATTCATTTTGTTTTTATTTATTATGATTTTTTATATTAAAAATCATTTTAAATTCAAATAAAATATAAAATAATGAAAATTTAAATTGATTTGGTTTCTAGAAGGTCATAAGATATATTTAGACTTGATTGATATAAGAATTATGAAGATCATCCTAAAATAGCAATGTGAGATCAAGAATATTCAAAATTTAAAAGCTTATCTTTTTCAATCTCCCAAAGATCAAATATCCATCAAATTGTTAAAGTTTCTGACCTAATTTATTGTACCATATATATACAACACAAAGACAATCACAAGCCAGGAATTCACAGCCTCCAAAACTATATTCAAACTTCACAAAATTGGTCCAAAAACTCAAATTCGGATTCACTATTGCAAGGCATTTAAAGGTATTTTAAGAACATGGAGAGGATCCTTGGACATCATTGAACCTATCCCAATCCTTAAAAGCATCAAAACCATGCTCATATCCATAACCCGAAGCATTTTTGTTCTTGAAATATTTTTTTTCGATTCCATAAACTCACTGCATTTTAATGTATTTTGTTTGTTTAATCATGTTTGTGTAATGGTGTAGATGGATTCTGGGTGTTTTGCTGTAAGTTTCGATGCAGGTTTGAAGTTTCACCATGGCTAGGGTTAGAAGCTCGTTTTAGGGTTTTGCATAGGAGGCAATATAAATCCATGTAAAAACTATGGCTAGACCGTATACCTCTCAAGGACCACATTAATCTGATCAATTTTATGAAATAATGAACCTAGCTATGAGATGTGATTTTCGCAGGTTTTGAATATTGAAAAATTCGCAGGAAATTACATAGATAATTTGGCAGGTGAATTCGCAGCAATCCAGGAAGAAGATGACCTCTTGGCGCCATCAGGAAATTCAAAAAATTGGTTTAATATTTTTTGTAATTGTTTCTATTTTATTTCAGTTAAGGCTGCTTGGCCTGATGGTAAGCGTGTGCATTAGAAACTTTCAAGACCCAGGTTCGATTCTGGCCGAAGGCTATTTTTTGTGTTTTATCATTTATTTTGCAGGTTTACTACTTAATGGTTGGAAGTCACATAGCTACCACAAGCGCGCAGGTAGCCTGGCTGGTTTTGCATCTTGAGGATTGAGGTAAGGGACCTGGGTTCAAATCCCAGGTCCTTTCTTTTTTGGTCAATTTCTTGTTTTTTTTTCTTCTTATTTTCAATTTATTTTATTATATTAATTCAATTTTGTTTAAATTAGTAAATAAAAAATATAAAAAATAGTTATTAAATAACATTATAATATTTTCCTTTATATTCTTAAAATATCATAATTGATTTTATTAAAAAAATTAAATTGTTTATATTTATTTCATAAATATGTATATATGTATAATTATCATATTTTCTTTTTTAATAATTTGTTTTGTTTTGTAAATTAAATATAAAACCCTAATATTTTCATATAAAAACCTAATTTTATTTATAAACCCTAATAATTATTATGAATATTAATTTATATGTTTGTAAATTTAATTTGTATATATTTATTTTATAATTTGTTTATATTATTATTATATGTAGTTTTATAAATAATGTAATTAGGATTAGATTAATTAATTAACCCTAATTTATTTTCTTAAAAAAACAATTAAAAAAACCTTAACTTTATTTTATTAAATTAATTTATTATTTTCATATATGTACATATAATTAAATTATTAGAACTATTAATCATATTTATTATTATATAATTGTTATTTTTCTTAAAAAATTCTAAAAAATAATTATTTATCTAAATTTAAATTTTTAGTTTATTATTATATGATTATGCTAACTTTCTTTTTCTTATATTTATTTTATTTATTATCACTAACCTCTTTATTTATTTATTTATTTATTTATTATGTGTTTATTTATTTAATTTATTTTATTATTATTATTATGTAATTGTGCAATTTATGTAATAGTTGTAGAATTATTTTTATTATTTATTTAAAATGCCATGGTTAGTAAATAGGGAGTGTAAACATGTATGTTATTTAAAATTAATTTAGATCACTTAATTCAAAAGATAAATATTAAATTGAACACTCACACACGTAAGTCGATCTTTGATCGCCATCTCACTTTCTAGGGTTACCTCTCATTGTTGCCTAATCAAAAGGTCAAGTAGGGCGTATAAAGCAAAAAGTCCCTCAAAGTAACATCATCTAGTCCCTTAACAGATAAAAGATCAAGTCCCTCTTCGAATGTTGCCTTCGTAATGATCTTGTCCCTTTCGAATAATGATGACAGTCCCTCCAAAAATGCTTAATACACCCTACAGTTGCCTACATTAACAGATGACCCTTACTTGTCCCTCACATCCAAGGTAATGACTACCTATTCCTTAATAATAGGGATAGTCTTACCATTTAAAGGATTCAAGAACAGAAAAGACTTAAATTTAGGGTAGGTTCCTCTTAGATACTTGCTCACTCTTCAAAACAATTTCAAACACTTCACACATTTCAAACAATTTTCAAAACAAAGGTTTTTTACGCATCCGTACATGGATCATTATCAAACTCTTAAGAAAATTTTTATTCACACACTTCACATTTCAAAACATTTTAAAGTGAGCTAAGTAACTAAGAGCCCATGGATAACCATGGATGTAAAGGGTGCTAACACCTTCCCTTTACATAACTTACCCCCCGGATCCAAAAATCTTTTAAAGGTCTTTCCTGTTCTTTTATGCCTTTCCTTTGGATAAAATAAAAGTCGGTGGCGACTCTTGCTATCTGCAACATAACTAAAAGTCAGTTCTCCCACCGTGTTACAGAACTGGCGACTCTGCTGGGGATTTGAAATTAAAGAGGGGTACCCTTAGGAATTAGATCACTTTAAATTGTTTGCCTTGTTTTCTTTATACTTATCTGTTGGGCTCTTATGTGTGAAAGATCCTAACCCAGATCTAGTGTACCTTAGGTAAATGGCAATAGACCAAGGAAACTGTACGGCGTATACCGATATGGTTGATCTGGTGGCCATAGTTAGTGTGACTTCTTGGTTGGTGCTTATGTTCCTTAAGTCAAGTTGAGGATAATATGAGGCTGCCATATGTTGTCAATGCACTAACTAACTTTTAGAACCCTAGTTATCTCATCTTGGCCTTTAGAAAGTAGTGAGATAACCGGCTTTGGTGAAGACTGAAGTTGGTTGATACTCGATGCTACGCTCATTGAGATTCTAAACTTGGAGGGTTTTGGTTGGCAAGTAAGTTGCCTACTGAACAACCACCCTTGTGAAGGATCAATGATATTGAGATCCCTTAGAACCTGGTTACTTTTGTAGGACAGGATGAACCAACTAACTTCAGGGGAGGGTACTTACCTTTAAACCTCATGCAAGCCTTTAAACCTAGGGCTATTGTGTGACTTGTTTGTGTGTGCCACATGTTTGTGATTGAACATAACATCATGACATCATCATGCATCATAAGCATAGCATTTTCACTAACCATTTCAAGGACCAAAGGATTTATCTTTGTTCTTTGTTGCAGGTCATGGCTTCTGTTCGTAGAAACACCATCAGGATCAACTTTGTGGGCATACCTGCTAAGCTTAAAGAGTTGGTTTCCCAAGTATCTGATCATTCCCAATTTATCAAGAGACATGGTCACCTATTGGATCTAGTCACTTCAGGGTTTAATGAAGACATGATGAGTGTGCTGTTTCAGTTCTTTGACCCTAAGCACCATTGCTTTACATTCCCTGACTATCAGCTGGTCCCTACAATGGAAGAGTTCTCTAAACTTCTGGGTATACCTGTTCTTGATCAAAGACCCTTCACAGGCTTGGAGAAGGAGCTTAAACCAGAGGTTATTGCTGCAGCTCTGCATCTGAAGAAGTCTGACATTGTTCTAGAAACGAGAAGCGGAGTCAAGGGTATTCTTGCTAAAGTATTAATGGATAAAGCTCAAGTGTTCTTGAAGGCCATGAGTTATGATGCTTTTGAGGAGATCTTAGCCTTGCTGATTTATGGCTTAGTATTGTTCCCCAATCCATATCAGTTCATAGACGTTCACGCCATCAATATATTTCTGAGTCACAATCCAGTGCCTACATTGCTTGGAGACATCCTACATTCTCTTCATACCCGTACTACAAGAGCAAGAGGAACTTTGATGTGCTGCATACCTTTACTCTCTAGGTGGTTTATTTCTCACCTTCCTCGCTCAGTAATGAAGAATGAGCAAGGGTTCAGGTGGTCCAAGAGGATTATGTCACTCTCTCATTCAGATATCCATTGGTGCTCCAGATCTATGGAGAATGTCACCATAATTGACCGTTGTGGGGAGTTTCCTAATGTGCCACTTCTAGGCATAAGAGGAGGCATCACCTACAACCCCTCTCTAGCTTTACGACAGTTTGGTTACGCTCGGAGTGATGGCCCACATGACATGTTAATCCAGGGCATTGTGTTTGAATACGACAACGATCTTCAAGGTTACCGTCAGAGATTCATACGAGCATGGGGAAAAGTAAACAGGGTTGACAGCAAGACACTGGAGCCTAAGTACACTATTCCTATGGAGGCTTATCTCAGATGGGTGCGATCTCGGGCTCAGACTCTCATGATGCCATATCCTGCTATCCTGCCAGTTACCATGGAACCTGTTACTGAAGGAGATACTGCTTATACCATCCTTCACCCAGACATGCCTACTGACATGGAAGACTTGCAGAGATCCTGGATCCAACTGAAGGAGCAAAGGGATACTTTCGAGGCTCATTACAAAGCAAGCCAAGAAAGAATCCTGGAACTAACAAAGCAACTTCACGAGGAACGGAATCTCAACTCATACCTCAACACAAAGAGGAAACGTCCATGGGAGACTTAAAACCCCATCTTTTGTACTTATTTCATTTCATTTTTTGTAAGCCCAAGAGGCAAAACAAATTTATTAGTAATAAAAGTTTACCTTCTTATTTGTTTAAGCAAATTTAAATCCTGCGGTCCTTGAAAACATTGCATATGCATTCACATATCATTTCATTACATCACAGGTTTATAATTGTGCACAGGTTTCTCATCTTCTCGCTGTTTATTTCAGCAATGGCTCTTGAACAATCAGTTAAGGATCTCCAGGCACAAAATGCACAGTTCCAAGAGCTGATCCTGAACCTGACCAAGGGGCAGGATGAATTGAAGACGCTGCTGGCCAAGAAGACTAAGAAGACTAGAAGGTCAGGTGGCCTGATCAACATGGGAAGAAGATTCAAAGGTCTTGCTAAGACCAAAGAACCAGTTGAAGACTATGAATCTGAAGAGTCTGAAAAAGAGGGAGGCAGTCTCCACAACACTATGGGGGATTCTGATTCTGAGGCTAATTACTACCATGAGCCTAATGAGGACAAATTCAAGATGCTGGTGGATAGAATGGATGCTATGGAGTTGCAGAAGTCATCTGGGCTGGATTTTGAAGATTTGAGTCTGATATCTGGGGTAGTCATACCCATTGGCTTCAAGGTTCCTACCTTTGTTGTTTATGATGGGGTCTCTTGTCCCAAGCTGCATCTAAGGTCTTATGTCAGAAGAATCCAACCTCACACTGCTGATAAGAAGTTGTGGATCCATTTCTTTCAAGAGAGCTTATCTGGAGCTCAGTTGGAGTGGTATTATCAATTGGAGAGTGTCAACATCAGGGATTGGAATGATCTTGCTGAAGCTTTCTATAAGCAATATCAATACAATGTTGATTTAGCTCCCACTCGCATGCAGCTGCAAAGCATGTCTATGGGTGCCAAAGAAAGTTTCAAGGAGTATGCTCAGAAGTGGAGAGATTTAGCTGGAAGAGTTCAACCCCCTTTAACTGACAGGGAATTGGTTGATATGTTCATGTGTACGCTGAATGGTCCTTTTTACAGTCATCTCATTGGAAGCTCATCATCTGGCTTCACTGAGTTGATAATGACAGGAGAGCGCGTTGAAAATGGTATAAAGAGTGGCAAGATCCAAGTGGGTACTTCTTCATCAGGTGCTGCAAAGAAGCCTCCCACTGGGAAGAAAGAATCCAATGCTGTTTATGGTCAACCTGATCGTAATAGAAGGCATCAGTCTGTTAGTCAGTTCATATTTCAAATCCAACACCTGCAACAACAGAGCAGCCACAGGGTAACCAACAGAGGGCTAGAAGGCAGTTTACTAAGATCAACATGTCAATGGCTCAGGCATTGCAACACTTGTTGAAGGCTGAACTTATTACTCTGAAAGAGGCTCCTCAGAATCCCAATGTTACCTCTCCCAGGTACAATCCCAATGCACGATGTGCATATCATTCAAACTGTCAGGGACATGATACTAATAGTTGCTGGGTCTTGAAGAACAAAATTCAAGATATGATTGAGGCTGGAGAAATTGAGTTTGACCCTCCGGGTACTCCAAATGTGATTACTGCTCCCATGCCAAATCACGAGAAGACTGTCAATGCCATTGATGAAGATTCACATATTTCCTCAGTTGCAGATTTGGTTACACCATTGTCTGTTATCAAGAAGAAGTTAGTACAAGCTGGGTTCTTTCCGGGTTGTCGTGAAGATTGTGTCTATTGTGAGTATAATCCAGATAGTTGTTGGAGGTTGAAGGACGGAATTCAACGTCTCATGAATAACTATACCATAGTGTTTGAGAGGACTCCATCGTCTGTAGAGAGTATGGTGGATCATATTACTATAGGAAGACTGAAGAAGTTGACATGGTTGATAAAGTGCCGGTGAGGATCACTTCCAAAGGTCCTGTTAAAATCACTCATAGGGGTCCAATTAAGATTACTGCTGAAGGCCCTGTGAAGATTGTTGCTGAAGCTAGAGTGGCTCCTATGGTCATTACCACTCCTGGTCCTATTCTGTATACGTCTGATAAAGCTGTGCCTTGGCATTATGGGTTTGATGTTTATATCCATGGTGTTAAGCAGGAACTCTTAGCTGATGTGCCTGTTGATGTTGATAATATTGCTGGGTCTAGTAAGATCACGCGTAGTGGAAGAGTCTTCTCTCCTCCAGTGACTTCCAAGAATGCAGTTACTCCTGCTGCTACTTCTACCACTGATGCTCGGGGAAAAGGTCTTGTTATTGAACCTATATCTACTGATGTTCCAGCTGCTGATGATCTCTCTAAGCAGATGGAAGAAGTACTGAAAATCATTCGCAAGAGTGATTATGACATTGTTGATCAGTTGGGGCATACTCCCTTAAAGATTTCTATGCTGTCCTTGTTGTTATGTTCTGAGGCTCATGCCAAAGCTTTGATTAAGTTTCTGAAGACTGCTCATGTACCCAATGCAATTTCTGTTGACCAGTTTGAGAATTGTGTTGCCCACCTGACCTATGATAATGGGTTAGGGTTTTCTGATGCTGATTTGACCTCTGCCAAAAGGGATTGTAGCAGGGCTCTGCATATCTCAATTGAATGCAGAGACACTACCCTGTCACATGTATTGATAGACAATGGTTCCTCTCTGAATGTGTTGCCCAAGGAAGTCCTGAATAAGCTGAGTCCTGAAGATGCTGTGCTGAAGCCCAGTAGTATTATGGTGAAGGCTTTTGATGGTTCTAGAAGAGTAGTGCATGGGGAAATTGATCTCCCAATCAAAGTTGGTTCTCAGATTTTTAATGCTACATTTTATGTGATGGATATTCGTCCTTCGTACTCTTGTTTGCTTGGTCGTCCCTGGATCCATGGGGCAGGTGCTATAACCTCTACATTGCATCAGAAGCTGAGATATCCGGTAGAAGGAAAGGTTGTTACTGTCTATGGAGAAGAAGAATATTTTGTCAGCCATGTGAATACCTTCAAGTATCTGGAAATGGAAGGTGAATATGTTGAAACTCCGTGTCAGACATTTGAAGTGGTTCCTTGGATTGTTAATGATTATGTAGCTCCTCCGGTTGTCAAGAAAGTTCCTGTGATCACCAGGGTACCTCCAACAATGGCAATGGCCTCCCTCAACGATGCTAGAGCTGTGGTAGATGAAGGTGGTTGTACTATTTGGGGTCAGCTTCCTGATATCCCATACAAGTCTGACAAATTTGGCTTGGGTTTCACTGCAGAGTCCCAGAAGGCTGTTCGTCGTGCTCGCGCTGTTCGTATCACCAATCAAGGGGTCATGAAAGATCAGATCAATGCTGTGGGAGACTATGATGAAGACTACAACTTGGATGCTTGGATTTTTCCTACTGTGGGTGCTGGACTCAATAATTGGAAAGCTGAAGATGTTATCCCTATCTCCTTTAGTCAGGAGTAAATACTATTACTGTGTTGTTGCTTTTTAAGTTTGTAATTTCTTGAACAATTGAACTTTCAAGCCTTGTGCCTTGCCCGGGGCACAATGGTGTGCTTGTTACGGGATGTCATTTCATTTGCATACTTCATTCAATAAAAATCAGTGGATGTTTCGTTTTCGTAAATATTGTGTTCCTTGTCTTTCTTTTATTTTATTTTTTGTTTTATCAGCTATGTGTTCTTACACACACCCACATCACTAAAATGCAGATCCTCATCCACTCTGGATCCTGTTGATAACAGTTCTACTATTGCCAATTATAATTTCGAGAATCCGATCTATCAAACTGAAGACGGAAATGAGGACGATTGTGAAGTACCTGTAGAGCTTGCTAGGTTGTTACAACAAGAAGAGAAAGCTATACAGCCACATGAAGAGCCAGTCGAAGTTGTGAATTTGGGAACTGAAGAAAACAGGAAAGAAGTCAAGATAGGGGCTGATTTAGAGGATAATGTCAAGAGCAGATTGATTCAGATGTTACGTGACTATGTGGAGATCTTTGCTTGGTCTTATGAAGATATGCCAGGATTGGATACAGACATTGTGGTTCACCGATTACCAGTAAAAGAAGATTGTCGTCCAAAGAAGCAGAAGGTTCGTCGTATGCGTCCTGAGATGTCAGAAAAGATCAAGGCAGAGGTAATGAAACAGTTCAATGCAGGGTTCTTAGCAGTGACTTCTTATCCTCAGTGGGTTGCAAATGTGGTACCAGTTCCTAAGAAAGATGGTAAGGTACGTATGTGTGTAGACTACAGAGATTTGAACAAGGTCAGCCCCAAAGATGACTTTCCACTTCCTCATATTGATGTTCTGGTAGACAACACTGCTCAGCATAAGGTATTCTCTTTTATGGATGGTTTCTCTGGTTACAATCAAATCAAGATGGCACCCGAAGATATGGAGAAGACAACATTTGTTACACAGTGGGGCACCTTTTGCTATAAGGTGATGCCATTTGGTTTGAAGAATGCAGGGGCAACATATCAGCGTGCTATGGTGGCTTTGTTTCATGATATGATTCATCATGAGATAGAAGTGTATGTGGATGATATGATAGCCAGGTCTCAGAATGAAGAGCAACATCTTGATCATTTGCATAAATTGTTTGAAAGGTTGAAGAAATACAAGTTGAGGTTAAACCCAAACAAGTGTACTTTTGGAGTTAGGTCTGGTAAACTTCTGGGTTTCATAGTTAGTGGAAAAGGTATTGAAGTGGATCCTGCAAAGTAAAAGCTATACGAGAGATGCCAGCTCCCCGCACTGAGAAAGAGGTTAGAGGTTTCTTGGGACGCTTGAACTACATTGCAATATTTATTTCCCAATTAACAGCCATCTGTGAGCCAATCTTCAAGTTGTTGAAGAAAGATCAGGTGATGGAATGGAATGATGAGTGCCAGACAGCATTTGATGAAATCAAGAGATATCTGCTAGAACCTCCAATTTTGATGCCACCAGTTGATGGAAGACCCTTGATTATGTACTTAACAGTGTTAGACAACTCAATGGGGTGTGTGTTGGGGCAACATGACGAGTCTGGTCGAAAAGAGCAGGCAATATACTACCTTAGCAAAAAGTTTACCGACTGTGAAACAAGATACTCACTGCTCGAGAAAACTTGCTGCGCTTTGGCATGGGCTGCTCGCCGACTAAGATAGTATATGTTGACTCATACTACCTTGTTGATTTCGAAGATGGATCCAATCAAGTACATATTTGAGAAACCTGCTCTCTCCGGAAGAATTGCAAGATGGCAAATGATCTTGACAGAATATGACATACAGTATACTACTCAGAAGGCCATTAAGGGAAGTGTTGTAGCAGATCATTTGGCTCATCAAGCAGTAGATGATTACCAGTCAATGAGTTTTGAGTTCCCTGATGAAGATATTATGATTATTACCAAAGAACCTGGACAATATGATGGACCTGAACAAGGATCCCGATGGACTATGGTTTTTGATGGTGCCTCTAATGCACTTGGTAATGGTGTTGGTGTTGTGATTAGTTCCCCTGAAGGTTGTCATACCCCGATTACTGCCAGACTTTGTTTCTATTGTACAAATAACATGGCTGAGTATGAGGCATGTATCCTGGGTATTAAAGCTGCTATTGATATGAAGATTCAGTTCCTTGACGTATATGGAGATTCAGCCCTGGTAGTTAGTCAGATTAAAGGAGATTGGGATACCAAGCATGATAATCTCATTCCTTACAGAGAGCATGTTTTATCTTTGATCCCACATTTCAAAGAGATTACCTTTGGACATATTCCACAAAGAGAGAATCAGTTGGCAGATGCTTTAGCCACCATGGCATCTATGTTTGAGATTAGCTGGGATGATGAAGCTCCCAAGATTACTATTGATAGATTTGAGAAGCCTGCATATTGCAATGAAATTGACACAGAAGGGGCAGAAGAGAAGCCTTGGTTCAATGAGGTAAAAAGATATCTTGAAGCTCAGGAATTCCCTGAAGGGGAATCTGTCAAAGATAGGAAATTTTTGAGAAGGTTTTCTGCTAAGTTCTTTTTGAGTAATGGCATTCTGTATAAGCGCAATCATGATTCAATTTTGCTTCGTTGTGTGGATAAGAAGGAAGCAATTGAGATTATGGAAGATATGCATGATGGGATCTTTGGCACTCATTCTAGTGGTCATACTATGGCAAAGAAGATATTGAGAGCAGGTTACTATTG
This sequence comes from Lathyrus aphaca, assembly GCA_963966055.1. NCBI lineage: Eukaryota > Viridiplantae > Streptophyta > Magnoliopsida > Fabales > Fabaceae > Lathyrus > Lathyrus aphaca. The sequence continues at coordinate 373,254,606 of OZ014522.1, forward strand.
GTCTACCATGGAAGCTGATTGCTATCAACACTCCAGAACTTGTCACAAATGTCAAATTTATGCTGATAAAGTCCATGTACCTCCATCACCATTAAATGTGTTGACTGCTCCTTGGCCTTTTGCCATGTGGGGCATTGATATGATTGGTGAGATCAAGCCTACTGCTTCTAATGGGCATCGTCTCATCCTGGTTGCTATTGATTACTTCACGAAGTGGGTAGAGGCAGCTTCATTTGCATCTGTTACTAAGAATGTTGTGGCTCGATTCATTAAGAATAATCTCATATGTAGGTATGGCATCCCTGAAAGGATTATCACTGACAATGGCTCTAATCTGAACAATACTATGATTACTGATCTCTGCACGCAGTTCAAGATTAAGCATCACAACTCTTCTCCGTATCGTCCAAAGATGAATGGGGCAGTTGAAGCTGCTAATAAGAACATCAAGAAGATTGTACAGAAGATGACTGTTACTTACAAGGATTGGCATGAGATGTTGCCGTTTGCTCTTCATGGTTATCGTACCACAATACGTACTTCAACAGGGGCAACCCCATTCTCCTTGGTCTATGGTATGGAAGCAGTTCTGCCCATTGAAGTTCAGATTCCCTCCTTAAGAATTATGAAGGATGCAGGCTTGGATGAAGATGAGTGGATTCAGACTCGACTGGACCAGATAAATTTGATTGATGAGAAGAGATTAGCAGCAGTTTGTCATGGCCAGATGTACCAGAAGCGAATGATCAAAGCTTTTAATAAGAAGGTTAAGCCAAAGGTATATCAGGCCGGTGACTTGGTAATCAAGCGTATCATATTACCACAGGGTGATCCTAGGGGCAAGTGGACTCCTACATATGAAGGACCATTTGTAGTCAAGACAGTGTTTTCAGGAGGTGCTATGATACTCACTACTATGGATGGTGAAGATTTCCCACAGCCTGTAAACGCAAACATAGTTAAAAAATACTACGCATGAAAAGAGACCCGCTAGGTTGACAGGCCTAGGCAAAAATAAGGGCATCCCGGCAAACCAAAAGGGTTTGGGCAAAAATTAGGGATATATATAAAAAGATGTACACCCGGCAAGTCGAAAACCTGAAAAGGCGGCTTGGGCAAAAAAGGGTATCCCGGTGGACTGAAAACCTGAAAGGGAAATCCAGGCAAAAGTTAGGGATTAAAGCGTATGACTATGTCTCGTTTGGATCACCCATGAAACTGCAACCAGTTGTGCTACTTACGCAAGTTTGAACAGATAAAGCTCAATCCAATCGTTTTCGTCTCAACAGCAGAAGATTAGATACTTGAAGATAATGGCAATAGTAGAATTGAAACTCAATAGGATTATTGCCCACATAGCTGATTCTCCTTGTCTTGTAAAAAGCTTTATGACAAAGTCCTCTTACTAGGATTTATGTCTCCTTGTACAAACTTACCTATGTATAGGTCACTCTTTGATATAAATAAAATTCCATTTTTGAATCCTGATTTACTTTTACCCTATTTACATAAGCGAAACGTCCATTGGTTGTGTTTGAATGTATGTATGCTTTTGAATATGATTGATGTTTACCAGAAATGCATGTATGCTTAATATGATTGATGTTTACCAGAAATGCATAAAAATGCATTAATAGTATTTACTAAGGACGAACGAGGGAAGGATTTCAACGAAGCTTCGCCGGTTCATCTCTACAAAACAGTTACAAATCCTCAGTAGGACAAATCCATTTTCATAAAGTCACATCTCCCCTGGAATTTATATCCATCTCTTTTATCCTCATACGGATATTCGGGAACTTACTTTCCAATAAGAGTACGACGAACGAAGACGGGAGGTTATATCTACCCTACTATCAAACGAAGACGGGAGGTTATATATACCTTGGTATCCCCAGCAGACGGGAGGTTATATATACCTTGCTATCCCCAGTAGACAGGAGGTTATATATACTTTTCTATCCCCAGCAGACGGGAGGTTATATATGCCTTATTATCAAACAAGACGGGAATGAGTTCCTCATATTCTTCAGCAACAAACTGGGATTTATTTTCCCTGGCCAGCAGTTGTTATACGAAGATATCCAAACGCTTCTGGCAACATCATATCATACATACATCATTTACATTATACCATAATATACATATCCATAGATACATAATACATTGCATCATATTATTCATGCATACATAATGCATAAACTAATATTATCATACAAAATGCTACCTTGTTTTCAGGTTAATTCTCCAACAAGCAAATTTCATCAACAAATTGTGATCATTGGGCCGTTGTTTATCTTCCCAAAGGTTATCATCACCTCAGGACTGCTTTATCCTCCTGAAAGCTTCTTATACCTCAGGACTGCTTTATCCTCCTGAAAGCATATCACCACCTCAGGACTGCTTTATCCTCCTGAAAGCATATTCATACCTCAGAATGTTGTTCATCTTTCTGAAAGCATATCATCACCTCAGGACGTTGTTATCCTCCTGAAAGCATATTATTACTTTGGGCCGTTGTTATCTTCCCAAAGATCATCACTTCCTCAGGACGTTGTTACCTTCCTGAAAGCATATTATCTCCTCGGGACGTTGTCTATTTTCCCGAAAGCTATCACTCCTACCTCAGGACTGCTTTAACCTCCTGACAGCATATTCATACCTCAGAACGTTGTTCATCTTCCTGAAAGCTATCACCCTTACCTCAGAACGTTGTTTATCTTTCTGAAAGCATATTACTACCTCAGGACGTTGTTATCCTCCTGAAAGCTATCAATCCTTCAGGACTGCTTTATCCTCCTGAAAGCATATTATTTTGGGCCGTTGTTATCTTCCCAAAGATCATCACTTCCTCAGGACGTTGTTATCCTCCTGAAAGCATATTATTACTTTGGGCCGTTGTTATCTTCCCAAAGATCATCACTTCCTCAGGACGTTGTTATCCTCCTGAAAGCATATTATCTCCTCAGGACGTTGTTTATCCTCCTGAAAGCATAATTATTACCTCAGGACGTTGTTATCCTCCTGAAAGCATATTATCTCCTCGGAACTATCACCCCTATCTCAGGACTGCTTTATCCTCCTGAAAGTACATTACTACCTCAGGACTGCTGTATCCTCCTGAAAGCATATTATCAATCCCTCAGGACTGCTTTAACCTCCTGAAAGCATATCATTATTACCTCAGGACTGCTGTATCCTCCTGAAAGCATATCACTACCTCAGGACTTCTTTATCCTCCTGAAAGCTATCATTATATCTTCATATTTTGGACTGCTTTATCCTCCAAGAAATGTATCTGAAGAACTTTTATCCAAGTGGCATCTTTAAGCCCACTCAAGCATATACAACCAACCATCAATATCAGTTTACGCACTGGTGAGTGCAAATTTTTGGGCTTTTGTGTTCAATCCCCTTCAACCTTCCAGGTCACGACTGGCAAATATACCAATCTAACCCCTCAGGTTTCAGAAAATTGAACAGGGGCAGCTGTTGCACCCCAAAATTTGCCCTCACAATACAAGACTTTGTGTGCTAAGAAGGTTCACAATACTTACAAAACCTTTCATGAAGTTCATGAAGTCTACAAGTCACTTTATGAGGTTCACAAGGTTCACAAGATTCACAATGCTTACAAGACCTTTCATGAGGTTCATGAAGTCTACAAGATACTTTATGAGGTTCACAAGGTTCACAAGGTTCACAATACCTCCCATGAGGTTCACAAGACATTTTATGATGGTTCACAAGGTTCACAATTGGTCAGAAGAATTGACAATTCCCTCAGACAATGCACCTCCTAAGCAGTGCATCCAAAACTAGGGTTTTGACTTTAATCAGGATAAATGGACTTCCAAGACTTCAAATGAGCTTCATAACATCTTATATGTGTGTAAGAACCCCCATGACAAGTTTCAAGACTTTTCTCAAAAGTTTGCTCAGTCAGATGATCAGATAAGTCAAAATCAGTCAAAGCAGTTAAAAAGTCAAACCGAGGTCAACTGTGGTCAAACCAAAGTCAAACTTCATGATTTTTTTGCCAACATCAGGTATATGAGGTAAAATTCATCATTTGATCAAGGGTTGATCATGATTCATCAAGGAGATTTCAGATCATCAAGAATCAGGAGTTTCTAAATTAGGGTTTCCTTAGTAAAAGTCAACTGAACTTTGACCAGCCATAACTTTCACATGCTTCATCACCAAGTCTCCATCCAAATCTCATTTTGAAGGAAATTTAATTCTCTACAACTTTTTGTCTCACAAGCCAATCCCAAAAATGCTTCATTTGGAAGGTATGAGCTAAGACATTATAGGTCCTTTTGAAAGTCAACAAAAAGTCAACAACTTCAAAAGGGCATAACTTGAGAATGGTAAATGATATGGACATGAAACCAGTGGGGTTGGTTAGAGGACTCTTCAAGTTTTCCAAAATGTCCAAGAACACCCTCATACCATTAAAATTGAAGGATATGTTCCCTTGCAAAGTTGGGAAATTTTTGGTTGGTTTATGAAGAAAAGGGAGGTCTAAAACCAATTTCTTCCAAATGGGCTTGCCATATGATGACCCAATCCATACTATAACATCATGCACGAAATTAAATTGATTTATTCATAATTTTATTCATTTTGTTTTTATTTATTATGATTTTTTATATTAAAAATCATTTTAAATTCAAATAAAATATAAAATAATGAAAATTTAAATTGATTTGGTTTCTAGAAGGTCATAAGATATATTTAGACTTGATTGATATAAGAATTATGAAGATCATCCTAAAATAACAATGTGAGATCAAGAATATTCAAAATTTAAAAGCTTATCTTTTTCAATCTCCCAAAGATCAAATATCCATCAAATTGTTAAAGTTTCTGACCTAATTCATTGTACCATATATATACAACACAAAGACAATCACAAGCCAGGAATTCACAGCCTCCAAAACTATATTCAAACTTCACAAAATTGGTCCAAAAACTCAAATTCGGATTCACTATTGCAAGGCATTTAAAGGTATTTTAAGAACATGGAGAGGATCCTTGGACATCATTGAACCTATCCCAATCCTTAAAAGCATCAAAACCATGCTCATATCCATAACCCGAAGCATTTTTGTTCTTGAAATATTTTTTTTCGATTCCATAAACTCACTGCATTTTAATTTATTTTGTTTGTTTAATCATGTTTGTGTAATGGTGTAGATGGATTCTGGGTGTTTTGCTATAAGTTTCGATGCAGGTTTGAAGTTTCACCATGGCTAGGGTTAGAAGCTCGTTTTAGGGTTTTGCATAGGAGGCAATATAAATCCATGTAAAAACTATGGCTAGACCGTATACCTCTCAAGGACCACATTAATCTGATCAATTTTATGAAATAATGAACCTAGCTATGAGATGTGATTTTCGCAGGTTTTGAATATTGAAAAATTCGCAGGAAATTACATAGATAATTTGGCAGGTGAATTCGCAGCAATCCAGGAAGAAGATGACCTCTTGGCGCCATCAGGAAATTCAAAAAATTGGTTTAATATTTTTTGTAATTGTTTCTATTTTATTTCAGTTAAGGCTGCTTGGCCTGATGGTAAGCGTGTGCGTTAGAAACTTTCAAGACCCAGGTTCGATTCTGGCCGAAGGCTATTTTTTGTGTTTTATCATTTATTTTGCAGGTTTACTACTTAATGGTTGGAAGTCACATAGCTACCACAAGCGCGCAGGTAGCCTGGCTGGTTTTGCATCTTGAGGATTGAGGTAAGGGACCTGGGTTCAAATCCCAGGTCCTTTCTTTTTTGGTCAATTTCTTGTTTTTTTTTTCTTATTTTCAATTTATTTTATTATATTAATTCAATTTTGTTTAAATTAGTAAATAAAAATTATAAAAAATAGTTATTAAATAACATTATAATATTTTCCTTTATATTCTTAAAATATCATAATTGATTTTATTAAAAAAAATAAATTTTTTATATTTATTTCATAAATATGTATATATGTATAATTATCATATTTTCTTTTTTAATAATTTGTTTTGTTTTGTAAATTAAATATAAAACCCTAATATTTTCATATAAAAACCTAATTTTATTTATAAACCCTAATAATTATTATGAATATTAATTTATATGTTTGTAAATTTAATTTGTATATATTTATTTTATAATTTGTTTATATTATTATTATATGTAGTTTTATAAATAATGTAATTAGGATTAGATTAATTAATTAACCCTAATTTATTTTCTTAAAAAAACAATTAAAAAAACCTTAACTTTATTTTATTAAATTAATTTATTATTTTCATATATGTACATATAATTAAATTATTAGAACTATTAATCATATTTATTATTATATAATTGTTATTTTTCTTAAAAAATTCTAAAAAATAATTATTTATCTAAATTTAAATTTTTAGTTTATTATTATATGATTATGCTAACTTTCTTTTTCTTATATTTATTTTATTTATTATCACTAACCTCTTTATTTATTTATTATGTGTTTATTTATTTAATTTATTTTATTATTATTATTATGTAATTGTGCAATTTATGTAATAGTTGTAGAATTATTTTTATTATTTATTTAATATGCCATGGTTAGTAAATAGGGAGTGTAAACATGTATGTTATTTAAAATTAATTTAGATCACTTAATTCAAAAGATAAATATTAAATTGAACACTCACACACGTAAGTCGATCTTTGATCGCCATCTCACTTTCTAGGGTTACCTCTCATTGTTGCCTAATCAAAAGGTCAAGTAGGGTGTATAAAGCAAAAAGTCCCTCAAAGTAACATCATCTAGTCCCTTAACAGATAAAAGATCAAGTCCCTCTTCGAATGTTGCCTTCGTAATGATCTTGTCCCTTTCGAATAATGATGACAGTCCCTCCAAAAATGCTTAATACACCCTGCAGTTGCTTACATTAACAGATGACCCTTACTTGTCCCTCACATCCAAGGTAATGACTACCTATTCCTTAATAATAGGGATAGTCTTACCATTTAAAGGATTCAAGAACAGAAAAGACTTAAATTTAGGGTAGGTTCCTCTTAGATACTTGCTCACTCTTCAAAACAATTTCAAACACTTCACACATTTCAAACAATTTTCAAAACAAAGGTTTTTTACGCATCTGTACATGGATCATTATCAAACTCTTAAGAAAAATTTTATTCACACACTTCACATTTCAAAACATTTTAAAGTGAGCTAAGTAACTAAGAGCCCATGGATAACCATGGATGTAAAGGGTGCTAACACCTTCCCTTTACATAACTTACCCCCCGGATCCAAAAATCTTTTAAAGGTCTTTCCTGTTCTTTTATGCCTTTCCTTTGGATAAAATAAAAGTCGGTGGCGACTCTTGCTATCCGCAACATAACTAAAAGTCAGTTCTCCCACCGTGTTACAAATAGGAAGTTCTCTGAACCAATAGATGATTACTTGAATAGGTTTAGATTACTAAAAGCAAGATGTTTCACCCAAGTGCCTGAACATGAGCTAGTTGAAATGGATGTAGGAGGGCTAGATTATTCTATAAGGAAGAAATTAGACACCCAATATTTGAGAGATATGGCTCAATTAGCAGACAGGGTGAGACAAGTCGAAATACTAAAAGCTGAAAAATTCAGGGCAAGTAAGAATAAGAAAGATAAAGTAGCTTATGTGGGAATATGCTAGGATGATGAAAATGACATAGATGAACTAGTTAGTCTCGAAGAATAGGAAATTGACCTGGCAGAATTGAAACAAGGCCCACCATATTCCTGTAAAGTTTTAGTTCAGTCGAATGGAAAAAATCCTGTCGAATATGAAAAGAAAGATAAAATGCCTAAGAGAACTTATACATTCGACGTAATCAAATGTGACAAAATCTTTGATAAATATGTCGAAGATGGTCAGATGATAGTGTCGCTCCCAAAAGATTTGCATCCTGGTACAAGCGCAAATGGTCGGCGAAAGGAGAAACGAAGATGAAGTGAATAGAGTCGCCAGCTAGGCATTTTTATCCCGAAGGAAAGGTAATGCTGCATAAACCTGGAAAAAGATGGATAAGACGGTTGCGAACCAGAGAAACTGAGAAAGGGGGTTGGTTACAACCTGGGAAGGTATTAGCACCCAGATTGTCCGTCGTACTCGGCGGGATCCACGCTTACAAGATTGTGTTTAAAGGGGTAGGTGTATGTGCTATCTGTGTGCAAAAGCTGAGAAAAGAATATACAAGTGTTAGTGCAAAAGGGTGAATGCTCAGGACTGATGCTTAGAAAGAAAGCTGAAAGAGGGGGATGACAAAGAGAATTTTGTTTGATAACAGTTAAGTTATGCCTACGTATCCTCTCGTGCAATGAGGAAGTCAGAACACCGTAGTTAGACTCAAAGAGACTGAAAATGAATTAACTGTGAACTTCTTGCTTGTCTATGCTCAAGTGTATGACTCGTCTGGCTCGAGTGCTAACTGTCTTGCATTAGACGGAAGAAGCAAGTTCTCGTTTGTGAATGAGTATGATAAGAAAAGAATCCCGAAGGAGACGATTATTGTTTGTTTTGTGTTTTCAGTTTTGTTATTGTTTTTGGTGTTTTGCATAAGTTAACGAGCTTAAGCCTAAATCAAGGGCTTGTAAACTCATTATATCCTCCCTGATTAGGGATAATGAGCCTACTTAAGTGTGAGATAAGCATCTCAAGTTAATTACCATTATGATGTAGGATTAAGATCATTAACCTACTTGTGATTAATTAGATGTTTTTTTGGTTTTTGTTTAGTGTTAAGTAATGAGTTTAATCTCTAATCACAAATTAGTGAACTCATTACACCATCCTAATAGAAGGATGATAGATGAGAACACTTAAGCTGAGGAAGATACCTCAACTTAATCCATGGTTAGGGATTAAATTCATTATATAACAAGCCTTTATTAAATGGATTTTAATTAAGGGATGAGATTAAGAAGTGGATTTTATGGTTTGTAAGACAACTTGAGGGGGACTTGTCCATTAAACACTAGGGTTAGTCCTTCTTAACCATAAGGAAGAATTAGAACCCTAATGTAAGGCCTAAGTTACAAGATGAAGTCTTAGTGATTATTAGATGATTTGATTAAGAGGTTTAAAAAAATTAAAGGTTTAACACTTAGGATTAAAGTTATACACTCAATCCTAAGATTAGGATGCAGGCATAACCCTAATTCCAAAGTCCTAAAACTTTAAGAGTTTAGTCTCTGATTAATGAGATGAGAAGAGAGACTCAAGGAGTCTCAAAGGTAAAAAGCTAAGGGGTACTAATTACAACTATAATCATTGTCATGCTTGGATATCCTATGGTTTATGCGGCTTAGAGAAAGATCTTCAAGGAAGCCACCAATGGAAGAAACAGATGAAAGGAGAAAGAAACAGGAGAATAAGTTACTTACTTCCTAAGAAGATAAGTAACTTAAAGGGAGAAAGTGAGAGATATAGAACACAAGTTAATTAGATTCACTTTAAAGACAAGTTAAAATGCATATGAAAGAGATAAGAAGAAGTGAGAGGTGAAGGCAAATCCACCTCCCAAAATAACTTACCAAAAGTCCCTGCAAAGTTAGTATGGATGCATAAGACATAAAACATGAAGAAATGAATTGAAATGAGATGAAATGAAGTGCAAAGACCAAAGTCAGAAGTGTTCATGTTATGCAAATTTCACGTGAGATGATGCAATGTCATACAAGATGCACATGTGTGATCATACAAGAATGAGATGTTACGAAAGCATGCTTTGAAGTTTGAAAACACATGAAAGTTTATGAAATGAAATGAATGCAAAACATGGAAAATGAATGAAGAAATGGCCAAGCAAGATTCTAACATGTCTTAATATGCCTAAGATGACATAGGAATGCATGAAAGGTCATAGCAAGTTCATGTGATGATGAATATGCAAGGTGAATGCAAATGAATATGAGAAATTAGGGTTACATGGATATGTGAGATGCAAATGGATAAAACAGAAGCATATGACATGATAAAAATTTGAAATTAAGCTCAAACAATCCCTAATCCCATATTAGGTCACACCCCAAAGGAGAAGGTCAGAAGTCTAACCTATCAAAAGTTATGATTTTCCTAAGTTTTCTAGGGTTTTTGGGTGGTTCAAAAGGAAAATTGCAAATCAATTTGAAAATGCAAGATAAATTCATGAGGAAAATGACCTATAAACTACATGCAATATGTAACACAATGCAAAAAGAATCAAGTTCAAACTCTTCTTGGTTAGGCAGAAATGATTTTTCAAAGTTAGGGTTTAAAAATGTGATTTTAATGACCCTTAATACAAAGAAAATTGGCAAACTATGATCAAACCTAAAAAGAAATTTGTGTGAAGAGTTTGAAAATGTTTCTAAATGCATTGGAATGATTCATGATTTTTTTGGTGATTTTTAGAAACCTAAATGCATTTTTAATTAATTAAAATACTTTAATTAATTAAAAATAACATTTAAATATTTTAAAAATACTTTTTTAATGCAAAAAATAAAATAAAAATTGTTTTTGGATTGAGAAAAATAATTAAAGTCAAAATGAAAAAGGAAATACTTTTGTAATGATTTTTGATATTTTAAAATAATTATGCAAAAGAAATGAGAATAAAATGAAAATAAATGAATGAAAATGATAAGTCAGCACATCCAATGGCTGAGATTTGAAATAAAAGGTGGGAATTGACCACGTGCGCTTCTCAATGGCTCATATTCAAACTGGGTTAATTATCATTAATTAATTAAATAATCAGAATTAATCTTAAGTGAACTAATCCTGACCATTCGTTCCTAATCAAAACAAGATCCAAGGGCCTAAAACGCGTCTGGCAACTAAACCCTAATTAAGCCCAAATTACATTCAGGTGACCGGAGCTAAGCTCCAGTCAGCTTCTCCGGCCAGCCTCTCACCTGAGTTTGCTCAAAACGCCACCCCAAGCCCCCAAAACCTCCAGAATCATTCCACTAACCACCCAAAACATTAATCCAACCCCAATAATCATTTATCATGCATCATTAACAAGATTCGAACAAGAACATCAAAATGGAAAAAGTTTCAGAACAAGCATACATACTCATCTCTCAACCATTTTAAAAAATAATCATATCACAATGATCAGTGAAGCATACAGAATCATTTAGAAACTTAAAAAAGGAGTTCTGAAAAAAAAAGTTCATCATGGCTACCTGAGTTGAAGCTTTGCAAACTGGAGCTTTCTAACCTCTTCCTTTGTGAAAAATGCCTCCAATGACCCCTCTGATGCTTCTGGAAAGCTTGAATGGAGTTTAAATGGCCTCCTTTGTGAGTTTCAGTTTTGAGGAGTGAGAAATCGTGTTTATGTTTGAGAGTGTTTCAGGCTATGGTGATGGGTGCTTTGTGATCCTTAGGTTATATGGAGATGATTGGTGAAAAACGATTTTAGTTTTGAAGCTTGTGTGATGAATTTCGAAGAGATGAAGGTTTCTTGAGGTTTTTGTGATTCTGAGTGTATAAGAGGTTTCAGCCTTGTGTGTTGTATGAAATGAGTTGCTTAATGTCCACATAAACAATGTTGATTAGCCAGAGAGTTGTTGTGGCACAGGCTGATTGGTATGGGAGGTTTTGCAAAAAGTCAAGATTGTGTACTATGAGGTATGGGCACGGGTCAGAGGTTGTTTGGAGGGGTATCTGGCCTCAGCTTGGTTCATGGAGGACCAAGGGATTGAATTTGATGTGCTGGAAGGCTTGGATGAATAATTCTCATAGATTTTGCAACTTTCCCTCTTTGGTGTTTCTTGGATCACAAGCCATGAAAACCCTAGCTTCAAAGCCCAATTATGATATTTTGAAGTTGCATTGGCATGTTATGAAGTGTTTGTGCACATTAGAGGTCATTAGAATGCTTGGCCAGTGAAATTGCAAAATTCCCTCTTTGGCATGAACTTGAAAATTATGTGATTTTTGCCAACTTTGAAAGGCCATATCTTGATTTCTAGGATGAATCAAGACATGTTCTTATACTTTTTGAAAAGGGAAAGACTTAATCTACAACTTTCATGCCCAAGAAAATTTCATTTGAAGCTTTTTTGGTCATGAAAGAGGAGGTTGAAAATCTTTCCCCAAATGGAAAGTTGGCATTCCAAGTCATTTCCAAAAATGGCAAGTTTGCAATTGGCTCAAAATTCTTCAATCTTATGGACTTACAACCACTTATAAGATCAAAAAAGATCATTGAACTTCAATTTGATGAAAATACCCCTTTGGTTCCGTTGTTGGGGGCCTCAGATGCCCCGATTTTGACTTAACTTGCTCAGGAAGTTAACCAGTGAACAGATGACTTCCACAATGAATTTATTCATCAAACTTGGAACACATGATCCATATAATATATTAAGAACATTAGAAGCAAGAATGACCCAAAAATTTGGATTTAAGGCCTCTGAAACCAAAACCCTAATTTTGGTCATCTGTGTAGTGAAAACCCTAGCTCTACTTCCATGCATTTGCCAGTTCTTGTGATCTCTCGACTTTCATGAACTTTGAGGAGTATAATATGATGATAGAACACACATGGACCTTATTGGAAAGCTTTAAGACCTTTGGGATGGCTCAGATGGATTCTTGGATTGCTCAGATCACAAACCCTAGATGTAGATGAACTTGAACTATGCAGTGAAACAAAAATGCAATATGAGATGTAATGCTTATGTTAAAACAAAAATGAAAGATCACAAGCCATGGTGTGATAAAGAGTGAGGGAAAATTTGGGGTGTATATAGCTTCCCCTATTCAAACATAAGTTAGCTGTGCAGGATGTAAGCACCTGGCTTAACAGACAAACAAGATAACATGTGGTTGAATACCAAAGACAGTCCAAAATTTGCACTCGCTGGATAGAAGAAGAAAAGGGATACAAATTGTAAAGGATAGTATATCATGATTATCAAATAAAGGCGATGAAGGGAGACCATCGAGCAGAGGACGACTACTGGGGATAAAGTGGTAAGTAAAGCAATGAAGGGGACGACCGACAAGCTGGGGAGATAAAGGGATCACGACGGGGACGACCATCGGATAATAAAATAAAAACTCTCTGGGGATTTAAACAAACATAGATGGGGATGGCCATCGGGCTTGAAAAGTATAGTAAACAATGACGGGGACGACCATCAGGTTAAAGAATAAATGAAATAATGATGAGGAATGGTCATCAAAGGTGAAGGACGATCACCTAGAAGGGGACGATTGCTCTTTATCATGACATAGGACGAATGTCGGATAGAAAAGGTCGACGATGGGGACGGCCATCGGGTAAGCATGATGAAGGACGACCATTAAGAGGTGAAGGACGATCATCTAGCAGGGTATGGCCGCTCTCGAGGTTTATCACGACATAAGACGAATTTCGGATAACAAGATCAACGATGGGGACGGCCATCGGATAAAATGATGAGGGACGGTCATCAAAAAGATGAAGGACGATCACCTCGCAGGGGACGGCTGCCGAAAGTATCACGACATAGGACGAATGCCGGATAGAAGGCTCCAATAATGGAGATTCCATTGGGGAAAGGATGAGGGACGGTCATCCAAAGGTGAAGGACGATCACCTGGCAGGGGACGGCTGCCGAAAATATCACGACATAGGACGAATGTCGGATAGGAGAAAGTTGTTTTATTGGTGACTTACTGGGAAACGGTAAACACGTACGAGTGCTTACGCTTTCAAAGAATATAAGTGTTTGACGTTGTGTATAGATTAAAGATGCGGACGAGCATCCTTAGGACTATGATACGGACGAGTATCGGTAGAAACAAACACTGACACGTGTTTAAAGATGATGATACGGACGAGTACCAACTGGTTAACAAAAAACACGGACGAGTTTCGGATCTGTTGAGAAGTGATATAAATAATATACGGACGAGTATCAAATACTTCTGTATAAGTATGACTGAGTATTGATTTGTTGGTGAAGTATGTGCAAGACATGAACGAGTGTTCGACTTGCTGGGGAAGTATGACACGGACGAGTGTCAGACATGTATAAATATGAACAGTCATCTGTTTTGAGAGTGCAAAGGAGACGCTTTGGCTTTCTGTAGGGAGATTAAGATGACACGGGCGAGTGTCGAGAAGAACACGTTATGGACAAGTATCTGCTTGCAGAAGGTGTTCGGGCGACCTGTGGGGATAGGGTGACACGGACGAGTGTCAAAAAGGGTATGTTATGAACAAGTATTCGTACTTGAGAGTGCAAAGGGGATGCTTTGGCTTTTATGTGCAGGGGATGTATTTTGTGTATTGCTGATGAAATATTGATGGTAATTGCAGGTGACCGGCTCAAACCTGGCTTTTGATCATGAAAATGCTTGATTTTTGCCGTAATGCTCCGTATTAGACGAAATGCGACGCTTATTTGGTGAATATGATGCAAATGCTATGATTATGCAAAGGGGAGAAACTGACCCGGGATCCGGATCCTGCTGGGATAAAGATCTCTGGCTGATCTTCCTGGAAGAATAAACCCGACTGGGGAAGAGATCATTGGTAGATCTGTCAGGAGGGAGATCTCTTGCTTGGGGGAATAGATAATTGGTTGATCTATCCGTAAGGAGAGCTCAGCTGGGGAGAAGGAAGCTTCATCCACTTTGTTGGGGAAGGGTTTCAGGAATTGCTTTTATGGGAAAAGAATGGAAACTCTGTAGGGAGGCAGTTCCTATAACTTTGCTGAGGATGAGAGAGATCTGGCACTCTGTTGGGGAATAGGAAATTCCTTGCTCATCTTGCTGTGAAACAGTTGTCGGGCACTGCTCGGGGAGGTGATAACTTCTGGGAAGTAGCATGCTAGGGAAGATTGTCTGTTTTGATAGCCCGCAACCTGTTAAGACAAAAGAAACACACAAATATCCCGAGGTATCCCTAACCGGATTCCCTTATAGGAGTTAGACTTTCCTGAAAGTACTATATTTCCTGTAAGCATTTTATTAAAATGGCTCATATGTTTTATGCAAGTGTTGTATTATGAACATTGGACATTTTGCAAACGAAACAAAAATGTACAAAACGAGATGTGACTGAAAACTCTGATTTTATTAATTTGGGTGTCCTGAATTGGCAAATACAGTTAGAGAAACAAATCCCCTGAAATGAGGAGATTGGTATAAATTGAGAAAATAAAAGTATTGGCAATGTTGACGATGACACTCCTTTGAACTTCCTTTGCTATGACCTGTATGACCCTGACGTTCTTCTTATCTTGCTTTCTGAAGAAGGCTGATTCTGACCGATGCTTTGTCCTTTCGAAGCTTGCCATGTTATGAGTCATACAGACGAATTTAGAATGCAGTTGTTCGCTTATTCCCTGATTTTGCGTGGATCTCCCTTTCGGGTTTTCAATTCCACCGGGATACCCGTTTTTTCCTGAGCTGTCCAATGCGGCTTTTCAACTCAGCGGGTGTACATTTTTTTGATTTTTCCCTTATTTTTGCCCGAGTCTTTTATTCTGTTTTTGACTCGCCGGGATGCCCTATGTTTTCCTAGACGTACATTCTGTTTTTATGTCCAGCGGGTCACTTTATGCGAAGTTTTTTTTAACTGCATCTGAATTCACAGGGGATAAGAAAAAATCCTCGCCATCCATAGTAGTGAGCATTAGTGCTCCACCAGAGAAGACTTTCTTTACTATGAATGGGCCATCGTAGTTTGGCGTCCATTTGCCCCTGTGATCTGTATGAGGAGGAAGGAGTCTTTTCAAAACAAGATCTCCCACTTGGTATTCCCAAAGTCTGACTTTCTGATCGAAGGCTTTCTTCATCCGCTTTTGATATAACTGCCCATGACAGATGGCAGCTAGCCTCTTCTCTTCGATCAAATTCAGTTGATTGTACCGAGACCGGACCCATTCTGTTTCATCCAGTTTCACATCCATCATTACCCGTAAGGATGGTAGCTCAACTTCAACAGGTAGGACTGCCTCCATACCATACACAAGCTGATAAGGTGTTGCCCTGGTAGAAGTTCGAATTGAGGTTCGATACCCATGCAAGGCAAATGGTAGCATTTCATGCCAGTCTTTGTGATGTTGAATTTTGAAGTCCCGACATAGTTATGCCATCATTTTGTTGTTCAAATTGGAACCATTGTCATTAATGATTCACTGGGGAACTCCATATCGACAAATGATGTCTCTTTTCAGAAATCTGGCTACCATTTGTCTGGTGACGTTTACATATGAAGTTGCTTCAACCCATTTGGTGAAGTAATCAATGACAACCAGGATGAATCTGTGGCCATTTGAAGTAGTTGGTTCGATCTTTCCAATCATGTCAATGACCCACATAGCAAAGGGCCAAGGTGAAGACATCACATTCAAAGGGTTTGGAGGCACATGCACTTTATCCGCGTAGATCTGGCATTTATGGCATTTTCTGGCATAGGCACAACAGTCTGCATCCATTGTGATCCAGTAGTAACCTGATCTTAACAATTTCTTGGCCATTGCATGTCCTCCGGCATGGGTACCGAAATAAACTTCATGCACCTCCTGCATCAGCAAGTCTGCTTCTTTCTTGTCAACACATTTGAGCAGCACCATGTCAAAGTTTCGCTTGTATAATGAACCATCAGCATTAAGGAAGAAACTACCGGCTAACCTTCTTAATGTCTTCTTATCATTGGATGATGCCCCAGGTGGGTAAGTTTGATCTTTTAAGAAGCATTTGATGTCATGGAACCACGGCTTGTCATCATTAGCAGTGTCCACAAAGAATACATATGCTGGTCGGTCCAATCTGGATACCAAAATCAGAGGCACATAATTGGCAGTTTGAACCTTGATCATGGAAGAAATGGTAGCTAAATCATCTGCGAACTGATTTTCGTCTCGAGGAATGTACTCAAGTTTGACTGTTGTGAAGAAATTCAATAATCCCCTCGTATAGTCACGATACGGAATCAGATGCTCCTAATGAGTATACCATTTGCCGTTGGTCTGATTGATTACCAAAGCCGAATCTCCGAATACATTCAAAGTTTTGATCCTGAGGTCAATGGCTTCCTCAAGACCCATGATACATGCTTCGTATTCTGCTTCGTTGTTAGTGCAGGCAAAGGTGAGTTTTGCCGAAAAAGGCATATGAACTCCTTTAGGCGTAATGAGCATTGCACCAACTCCATGACCATTCATATTGACAGCCCCATCAAACATCATTGTCCATTCTTCTTCTGGATCAGGCCCTTCAGTGTGAACTGGCTCTTCACAATCTTTTGCTTTTAAGTACATGATGTCTTCATCATGGAAGTCAAATCTCATGGGTTGGTAGTCATCAATGGGTTGCTCAGCCAGATAGTCAAACAGTACACTGCCCTTGATGGCGTTTTGAGATGTGTACTGAATGTCATACGCTGTCAGAATCATTTGCCATCTTACAACCCTTCCGGTAAGTGCTGGCTTCTCAAATATGTACTTGACGGGGTCCATTTTTGAAATCAACAAGGTAGTGTGAGTCAACATATATTGTCTTAGTCGGCGAGCAGCCCACGATAAAGCACAACAAGTTTTCTCGAGCAGTGAATAACGTTGTTCATAGTCGATAAATGTTTTGCTTAGGTAGTATATTGCATACTCTTTTCGACCAGACTCGTCATGCTGGCCCAACACACACCCCATTGACCCTTCTAATACGTTCAAATACATTATCAGAGGTCTTCCTTCAACAGGAGGCATGAGAATCAGAGGTTTTTGTAGGCACTCCTTGATCTTGTCAAAAGCCTTCTGACAATCGTCGTTCCACCTGACTGTTTGTTCCTATCTTAATAGCTTGAACAAGGGTTCATAGGTTGCAGTAAGGTGAGATATGAACCTTGAGATGTAGTTCAATCTACCTAAGAACCCCCGAACTTCTTTTTCAGTCCTAGGTGCGGGCATTTCCTGAATGGCTTTGACTTTGTCGGGATCAACCTCGATTCCCTTTTCACTTACGATAAATCCCAGCAACTTACCAGAACGTACCCCGAATGTGCATTTGTT
This sequence comes from Lathyrus aphaca, assembly GCA_963966055.1. Classification (NCBI taxonomy): domain Eukaryota; kingdom Viridiplantae; phylum Streptophyta; class Magnoliopsida; order Fabales; family Fabaceae; genus Lathyrus; species Lathyrus aphaca. The sequence goes on from OZ014522.1 coordinate 373,272,635, forward strand.
GGGGTTTAACCTTAGCTAATACTTTCTCAGACGCTTGAACAACTTCAACAGATTTACCAGATGATCTTCTTCAGTAAGGGACTTGGCAATCATGTCATCCACGTAGCATTCAATTTCTTTGTGGATCATATCGTGGAATAACGTTAGCATAGCCCGTTGATAAGTGGCACCGGCGTTCTTCAGTCCAAAAGGCATTACCTTGTAACAAAATGTGACCCAAGGTGTGATGAAGGTTGTTTTCTCCATCTCTTCGGGTGACATCTTGATTTGATTATTCCCAGAAAATACATCCATGAAAGAAAATACCGAGAACTAAGTTGTGTTGTCGACCAATACATTAATGTGAGGTAATGGGAAATCATCCTTCGGGCTAGCTTTGTTCAGATCCCGGTAATCCACACACATACGCACCTTGCCATCCTTCTTAGGCACGGGTACAATGTTAGCAACCCACGGCGGGTAACTAGTTACATCAAGGAAACCGGCGTCCCACTGTTTTTGTACTTCTTCTTTAATCTTCATGGCCATATCTGGGAGAGTGTGGCGTAGCTTTTGCTTCACTGGAGGGTAATCTTCTTTCAAGGGTAGCTTGTGCATGACAATATCCGTATCTAGACCTGACATGTCTTGATAGGACCAAGCAAAGACGTCGACATATTCTCGAAGCATGTTGATAAGATGTTCTTTTACTGAAGCTTGCAGACTGGCCCTAATCTTCACTTCTTTCAAATCCTCCTCGGTACCAAGATTAACAGTTTCAACCTCCTCCTGATGAGGAGTAATCACTTTCTCTTCTTGCCTCAACAAACTGGCTAACTCTTCGGGCAACTCAAAATCTTCTTCAACCCCTTCATCAGCTTGATTAATTGGATTGTCGAAGTCATACAAGGTCATAGCAGTGATGTTGTCGGTGCAATCTGGAGGGTTATTTCTGCAAGGGTTGAGATTTGTTCTTTTTAGTGATCAATTTTAATCTTGTTCAGAAAATGTAGTTATATATTTTGAAAACATTGCCATTTTATTGTTTTGTGCGAAAATTAACAAAAATGAAAAGACAATGAGCGAAAGAGAAAATTGTTTGCAAAAGATGTCTGATATTCATTGATACTCCATTTGCACAAAATTATAAATATGGACCTATTACAAAATGAGTCCTGACACCTTGGGCAAGATGCAGGACTTGATGCATGCTGAAAAAATCAGGAAATAATAATTACTCCGCAGGAGTAACCCTTATAATTTCCTGGGAAGACCAGTTAAGGACTTGGTGCCCCAGGATCCCTGGACGAATCCAGCTCTCCAGGTTGAGGTCACTTTCCACCTCGTCTTCCACGTTATTGACAGCATCTGGGGTGAGCATCCCCCTACTTATGAACTCGGGCTCCTTAGCAGCCTCTGCTTGATCTTGTCGGAATGGTTTGTAACCCAAACCGAATTTGTCCTCCTTCTTCTCCACCGGTAGCAGCTTGCCCCAGCCTTGGGCATTTCTATCTTCAAAAAACTTTCGAGCTGTTGATAGGAGACAATTGAAGTACCCATCCTATCTTCCTGGAATGCAGCAAATACTTCAGTTGTCGCCTCATTGACGTTCAGTGCTTCGAAACCTTGGCTCATGGTTTCGTGGATTTCATCATCCATCTCAATGTATTTGTAGGTAGCCAGATGGCTAACAAAGATATCCTCTTCACCACAAATTGTGATAATTTGCCTTTCCCACTCATATTTCAATTTCTGGTGAAGGGTCGACGTTGTAAACACCCCAAATTTTCCCTCACACATTCACACCATGGCTTGTGATATTTTCATATGCATAAGTTCAATCATATCATTTCATATTGTACTTTTTGTTTCACTGCATTGGTTCAAAGTCATCTGCATCTAGGGTTTGTGATCTGAGCAATCCAAGAGCCATTTGAGCCACTCCAAAGGTCATCAATCACTTCAAAGGGGTCCATGTGTGTTCAAGTATCATATTGTATCCCCATAAAGTCAAGGAAGTCAAAAAATCACAAGAACTGAGAAAGGCATGGAAGCAGAGCCAAGATTAACTGCACAGATGACCTAAAATTAGGGTTTTGGTTTCAAAGGACATAACTCCAAATTTTTTGGTCATTATTGTTTCTATTAGTCTCTATATGGTATAGGGATCATGCATATCAATTTTCATGAAGAAATTCCATGGGGAAGGCATCTGATCAAGAGTTGACTTCTTGAGCAAGTCAGTGTAAAATCAGGGCATCTGAGGCCCCCAATGACCCAACCAAAGGGTGTTCTTCATCATTTTGATGGTGTATGATCTTTATTTGATCATAGAAGATGTTATAAGTTCACAAAATTGAAGAATTTCAAGCCATTTGCAAAGTTGACTTTTTGGGAAAGTGACTTGTAATGGAAACTTGCCATTTTGGGAAACTTTTTCAACCCTTGCTTTTTGATTCAAAAATGCTTCAAATGAGAAAACTTTGGTCATGAAAGTTGTAGAATGGATCATTCCCTTTTCATAAATTACAAGAACTTGTCCTAATTCATTTTGGATCAAAAGTTATGGCTTGTCAAAGTTGGGAAAAATCACATAATTTCAAGTTTTCTACCAAAGAGGCAAAGTTGCAAAACCACTTGCCAAGACAAATTGTGCTATCAAATGGACTTATAATCTTCATACAAACATAAACCAAGGCCTAAGGATTAGATTTCATCAAAAGTTCTCTCATTTTCATGACTTGTGGATCAAGAAACTTCAAAAGGGCTAAAGTTGAACAAAGTTGCAAAACCTCACTCAAACCCTAATCCATGTGCTGGCTGACTTCAAAATTGATCCTATGGTTCTCCTCACTTCTTGCTGCGCAGGACACCCCTCTTGTCCTTGGCTAGCCATGAGCCCATACCTCTCTTACACAAAGCTTGACTTTTTGGCAAAAGACCCATACCAATCACAATAGGGCACACCAACTCCACAGACCTATCCATGAGTGATAAGTGGACCAAAGGCAAGCCATAACACAGAAGAACTCATGCTGAAACACTCTCCAAGCCATAGTTAAAAAAAATCCTCCAACTTGCAAAACCATTTGAATCTCTCAGCTTACTCAACCATTCTTCAAACAAACTTCACAAAGCATCTCAGCATGTCTCACTGATCATTTCCCTGCCCTCACTCGAGTTTGAGTGGAAATAAATGATTTTGATTGTTGGATTCTTGTTTAGAGTTGTCTAATGATTGATTCTGGAGAGATTTGTGAAGTTTCATGGCATATTAAGAGAGATTGAGTGAGGACCTTGCCGGAGAAGATGACCGGAACAATGTTCCGGTCATCTGAAAGTAATTAGGGCACAGGATTAGGGTTTAAGCATAATTAGTGAAATTTGAATTCTGGCCGTCCAGATGCGCGCGCTGGTCAATTCCCGCGTCCTAGGTTTGAACCACAGCCCTCAGATCAGTTGACTTTCTCATTTTTCATTTAAAATTCATTTTATTTTCATTTGTTTTGATTTATTTTGCACGAATTAATTAAAATAGCAAAAAATGTTTAAAAATTATGAAAATTTTTGTCAAGGTTTTCATTATTTTTCAGAACACAAAAATATTTTTATTTTTATTTTTTGCATAAAAAATTATTTTTAAATCATTTAAAAGTTTATTTTTAATTAATTAATGAAAATTAATTAATTAAAAATACTTTTAGGTATTTAAAAATCACAAAAATATTCACATAGCATTTAGAAACATTTAGAAACATTGTCCAACTCTCAAACCAAATTTCTTTTTTGTTCTTGATGCCTTTTGATCATTTTCAATGGAATTAAATTCATTTTGAGGCAATATTTTGTGTCAAACTTCAAAAATTCATTTCTGCCTAACCATGAAGAGTTGGACAATGATTATTTTTGCATTGCATCTTGCATAACATGTAGTTTTTAGGATAAAATTGGCATGAATTGATCTTGCATTTTCAATTTGTTTTGCATTTTTCTTGACAAGGTACCTTAAAACCCTAGCAATCTTAGAAAATTCATAACTCTCACTAGGTTAAGAGTTGGATCCCCTCCTTTGGGCAGTGAGTTGGTGTAGGTTTAGGGTTCCTTTGATTGAATTTTCAAATTTTTATCATGTCATTTGCTTCTGGTTTTGGATTTTGCTTTGTGTGTTGATCATAAACCCTAATTTATGCCTTCCTTTGCATCCATCTTCCATTTGCTTGCATACCATGACTTGCCATGACATTTTGTGCACCCATTTGATTCACAATACATCTTAGGACATATTAGAATCATGTTTGATCATTTCATCTTTCATTTGCCACTTTGTATGTCCATTACATTCCATAACTTTTCATGAACATCCATGGTTCAAAGCATGCTTCTCTTGCATCCATATGTTTGTATGATCATTCCCTTGCCTTGCCTCATGTTTGCATCATCTCTCAACATCATTATCATCATGTACTCGCTTCTGGTTTTGGTTTGCATCATTGCATTGCATCTCATTTGCATTGCATTTCATTTCTTTACTAACTTTTCAGGTGGTAAGTTGTATTGAGAAGTGAATTTGCCTTCACTTCTCACAATCTCTTTTCATCTCTCTTATGCATCATTGCTGCATTTTATCTTGTCTTTGAGTGAGCTTGCTCATTCATTCTCTCTCCCACTTTCTCTCTTCAAGCAACTTGTCTTCTTAAGTGAAGCAAGTTGTTTTGCTTCTCTTTGCTCCTTTCATCTGCTTCTCTCCTTGGTGGTTCTTTGAAGATCGTCTTGCAAGCCTCACAAACCTTAGGAATGACCAAGCATGATAATAATTAGGGTTTGATTAGTCCCCCACTTAGCTTTTACCTTTGTGTCTCTTTGAGTCTTCTCTTCTCATCTCATAATCAGGGACTAAACCCTAAAGGCTTTAAGGCTTTGTGATTAAGCTTATGCCTGCATCCTTCTATTAGGATGGAGTGTATAACTTTAATCCTAAGTGTTAAACCCTTAATGTGTTTAAATCCTTTAATCAATTCACTTAATAATCATCAAGACATCAAGCTTGTAACTTGGGCCTTGCATTAGGGTTCTAATTCTTCCTTAATTGGTTAAGAAGGACTAACCCTAGTGTTAATGGACAAGTCCCCCTCAAGTTGTCTTACAAACCATAAAACTCACTTCTTCATCCTATCATTAACTAAAATCCATCTAATAAAGGCTTTGTTTTGTCATGAAGTTAATCCCTAATCATGGATTAAGTTGAGGAATCTTCCTCAGCTTAAACATTCTCATCTATTATCCTTCTATTAGGATGGTGTAATGAGTCTGTTTAATCTTTGATTATGGATTAATCTCATTACTTAACACTAAACAAAAACAACAAAAACATCTAAATAATCACAAGTAGGTTAATGATCTTAATCCTACATCAGGGTGATTAAGTGTGAGATGCTGACTTCACACTTAAGGTATTCTCATTACCCCTAATCAGAGGGAGGATGTGATGAGTTTACTAACCCATTAGTTTAGGCTTAAGCTCATTAACTTATGACAAACTTCCAAAAGCAATAAAAGACTGAAAATACAAAAAACAAACAATAATCATCTCCTTCGGGATTCTTTTCTCATCTCACTCACTCATAAACGAGAACTTGCTTCTCCCGTCTAATGCAAGACAGTTTGCACCTGAGTCAGACAGGTCATACACTTGAGCATAGGCAAGTAAGCAGTTCACAAGTCAATTTATCTTTCAGTATCTTTGGGTCGAACTACGGTGTTCTGACTTCCTCATTGCACGAGAGGATACATAGGCATAACTTAACAGTTATCGAACAAAAGTCTCTGTATATCCCCCCTCTTCCAGCATTATTCTTTTAGCCTCATAGTCTTGAGCATTTCACTCTTGTTCTTACACTGACACTTGCATTCTTTCCAGCTTTGATACACAAATTGCACTAACACTACCCCTTTAAAACACAAATCTTTCAAGCGTGGATCCCGTCGAGTACGGCGGACAATCTGGGTGCTAATACCTTCCCAGGTTGTAACCAACCCCCTTTCTCAGTCTCTCTGGTTCGCAACCGTCTTATCCATATCTTTCTAGGTCTATGCAGCATTACCTTTCCTCTGGGATAAAAATGCCTAGCTGGAGACTCTTGTCTTTCTGAGTTCACCTCTGTGTGTTCTCATCCTTTTCGCCGACCGTTCGCGTCCGTACCCCTCTTGACCTGAGGTGTCATTTGGTGGGAGCGACAGACGTAACTGCGCCAGCAGCGTGAATCCATTGTCGACCCAACAAACAGCTGTAGGCCGGCTGAATGTCCATCACATAGAAAGTAGTTTGAAAGACTTGCGGACCGATTATCACATGAAGCTCCACCTCTCCAAGAACAGACCTCTTGGAACCGTCAAAACCTCTGACCACCAGATTGCTTGGTCGGAGAGCAATACCATCATATTCAAGCTTGACAAGGGCTTTCTTTGGCAAGACATTGAGTGAAGACCCAGTGTCAACAAGAACATGTGAAAACACATCCCCTTTACACTCCAGGGTGATGTGTAAAGCTTTGTTGTGATGACGGCCTTCCGTTGTCAAATCAGCGTTGGTGAAGCCTAACCCATGGATAGTATTAACATTAGACACCACTGTCTCGAGCTGATTTACCGTGATCTCCTCCAGCACGTAGGCTGCATGCAAGACTTTAAGTAATGCATCCCGATGAGATTCAGAACACAACAACAAGGATAAGATGGAGATCTTGGAAGGAGTCTGGTGGAGCTGATCCACAACCTTGTAGTGACTTCCTTTGATTATCCTCATAAATTCATCCACATCTTGATTAAAGGATGTTTTATGGGCTTCTTTCAAAGTTGGCTCTTCCGACACCACATTTTTACCTTTGGCTTTGGCAGTAGCCTCTGCCTAAGTACTAGCTCTTGGAACTTGTGACGCAAAGAGGCGTCCGCTTCGAGTGAAGCCTCCGCCTCCCCCGACATTATCCACTTGTGGTGTATGAATTGAAGAATCAAGAAGGAATCTATCTCCATTGCAGTAAAGGTCTGAACCATAGTGCCATGGTACAACATTATCATTTTCGTATGGAATGGGCCCATGTAGCGTGATGGTGACTGGAATGACTGCAGCAGAGGTAGAAACTGTTATTGTTTGTGGATCATAAAATATGGTAACAGGACTTCTGATTGATGGTGGTGGTGATTGACTGAAACTGGGTTGTTGCTGAAACTGTCGTTGAGGTTGTTGCTGAAAGTTGCTGGAATCAGGGACCGTTGTAGGGTCGTAATATATGGTGACTGTGGAGACATCGTTGTTAATGTTTGTTGTAGTTGTAGAAGCGGATGCGGTTGAACTAGTGTTTGTTAAAGTGATGGAAGAGGTGGTTGCTGATTTTGTAGACGAGTCCGTAGGAACAATTGTCTTTGCAGTTGTAGGAGAAATACTTATTGTTGCTGATTTAGGAGTTGCTGATGTTGTAGAAGCTGTTGTTGTTATTTGCAGGATACCTTCTCTGACCAGGCCATTGATGCCACTTTTCAAGCTTGCACACCCATTTACGGAAACTTTGCAAGATTCACAACAGGCCTCACAACCTGGGAACACCTGGCATTTTAAAAGCTGAGCTTTAACCTCTGCCAAAGGTGTTTGAATACTTGCAGTATCTTCAATTAAGTTCATGGGTTGGCCTTCCTCAATTGAGTTTATCCTGGGTCCACCATGGCTGGGCATAGGATTCTTCGTGACATTAGGAGGTGGTGCAACATTTAGGGCCTTTTGAATCAACCAGATCCTGGACCTTCATGTGCAAAGCTCTGCACTTTTCTGTGGTGTGACCAGGTGCATTAGAATGAAAGGCACATCTAACGTTGATGTCGTAATTTCTCGGAAGGTTCTGGGGATCTGGTGGAGCCAAAGTCCTTAACACGACAAGATTAAGCTTTAGGAGTTGTGGCAACAAGGTGGCATATGGAATTGGTATAGGATCAATTACCCTATTAGCTTGAGATGGCCTTTGTTGGAAAGGGCGTTGTTGTTGGTTGAGGAAATTGTTGCTGTTGAGGAAAATGTTATGGTTGTTGAGTGTATTGAGGAGGTGGAGTAGGAATAATGACAACGACAATTGATCTTGGCAGGTACTGGGGTCTTCCTCTGCACATGTGTACAGAATTTGTTTCACCGGATCTGCGAGGCCCTGCAAATGGTTTCCTCGCACTGCTTGAACTGGCGCCATTATCAGAAATCTTTCCCATTTTCAATAAGCTCTCAATTCTTTCTCCAGCTATAACCACGTCTGCAAAGCTAGTGGAAGAGAATGCAGCCAACCTATCAATGTACGTCCCTTGGAGGGTGTTCATAAACATATTTGCCATTTCCCTTTCTGACATTGGGGGTTGAACGGCTGCAACTAATTGCCTCCATCTTTGAGCATACTCTCTAAAGCTTTCCCTGGAAGATTGGGACATTCCCATTAGAAGTATTCTGTTTGGAGCCATGTCCAGATTATATTGATATTGGCGAATAAAAGCCTCGGCCAAATCTTTCCAATTCCTTACCGTGGTCCTGGTCAAATGAGAGTACCACTCACGGGATGCCCCTGTCAAGCTATCTTCAAAATAAAACATCCATAGCTTTTCATCCATGGTGTATGCTTTTAATCCTCACAGGAAAGATTGGAGATGGGTACGAGGGTAGGATGTACCATTGTATCTTTCAAAGAAGGGAGGTTTGAACTTGTGAGGAATTCTAACCCCCTCCACTAGTCCCATATCCATGACATCAAAACCCAGGGAGTTTTGAGACTCCAAGGACATCAGCTTCTCTACTATCTCTTCCAGCCGACGATCATAGACTTCATCTCCTTCCCCAACTATAGTAAATTGTTCTTCCTGAGGGTCCTCCTGCAAGACACGCCCTCCGGTGTTACCCTGGGTATTTCTTATGGCATTAATGTCTGGGTTCAGATGAGGTCCAAACTCTGGGGGATCAGTACAAGGTTGTACATGATCATTTTTGCTGGTACCTCCTGTACCTGGGTGGTTTTCTTCGGGAGTTTGCCGCTCGACCAACTCTCTCAGTCTTTCTTGGCTTTGGGCCAACCCAGTCATTACTGCCATGAACTGGTTCATTTGGGCCCTCATCTCAGTCCTTTCATTGGCCATCTGGGTTCTCACGTCGGTCAGATCTTGTTGAACCTGGTCCATTTGTAAGCCTGAAAGGTTGTTTCTTGTCGGATACCGGTGAACTCTGTTGATGGGGAAGACTCTTCTACGAGCAATGTTTCTTGAAACCACAACAATGTGAGAAACAACAAAAACAAAAAAAAACTACAAAACAAAGAAATGAGGTTAGCATGAAATGCAAGATGTCTATTTGTCTTCCAAGGGTATCCGATTTGGTTCTTTGGTTTTGACCTTCCAGACCTCGAGGAATGATGATGTTGAAGAGAGATAAAGCCCACAAAATAACACAAACCATATATTACAAAGTGTAAAGATACATAGTTTGATTACAACAAAGTTCCCATGGTGGGTCAAAATACAACAACAAAGACAAAAGTACAAACAAAATGAAGTATGAATACAAAGAAATCAAACATCCAATCAATAAGCATCCTCTCTGACTTCTTTTAGGAGAGCCTCAGTCACTGGGCCAACTGGATGCTCTTGATAAGAAGGTTCCTGGTGGCAATGGAATTTGACCCTTCAGGGGCATATGTTGTAAAAAGACTATGTATTATTCACTATTTGTAATGTATTTGTCAGTTTGTTTCACTGAGTTCTCTTTCTCTCAAGCAACATCAAAACATCTTCCTCAGGGTCTGGAAAGGTCAAAACCAAGTACCAAGCCGGATACCTTGGAAACAAATAAGCATACTGCATTGCATACTAACCTTTGTTTTGTTTTGTAGGTTTTGTCATATTGTTATGTTATGTAACTCTGTTGTGATCCAGGAATTATTGCTCGCCGCCGGGTGTTCCCTCTCAACCGTCAGCACAGATATCCTACTCGCAACAACCTTCCTGGTATCCAGATGGATCAAGTACAGCAAGAGCTGACAGAGGTCAGAACCCAGATGGTTAACGAAAGGCTGGAGATGAGAAACCAAATGACCCAGTTCATGGAGGTAATGAATGGCTTGGCTCAAAGTCAAGAAAGGCTGAGGGCATTGGTGGAAAGACAAACCCCAGAAGAACCTCCTTTGGGAACTGGAGGAACAAGTAACAATGAGAGGGGTCAGCCACATGTTAACCCACCAGTATATGGGCCTCATCTACATCCGGAAGTTAACATCCCGGGTAATGTGCAAGGAAATACTACTGGAGGAAGAGTCTTACAAGAAGACCCCCAAGAAGAGCAGTTTACTGTGATGGGAGGTGGGGATGAAGTTTATGATAGGAGGTTTGATGAAATTGCTGAGAAGTTGAGATCTCTGGAGTCTCAAAATTCCCTAGGCTTTGATGTCATGGATATGGGGTTGGTGGATGGGGTAAGGATTCCCCACAAGTTTAAACCCCCGTGTTTCGAGAAATACAATGGAACTTCCTGTCCACGAACTCACTTGCAGTCTTTTCTGGGGAGACTTAAGGCATACACCATGGATGAAAAACTATGGATGTTTTACTTTGAAGATAATTTGACTGGGGCTTCAAGGGAGTGGTACTCTCACTTGACCAGAGCTACCATCAGATGCTGGAAGGACCTAGCTGAAGCTTTCATCAGGCAGTACCAATACAATCTAGACATGGCTCCTAACAGAACCCTTCTGATGGGAATGTCTCAATCCTCTAGAGAAAGCTTCAGGGAATATGCCCAGAGGTGGAGACAGCTTGTTGCTGCTGTTCAACCACCCATGTCGGAGAGAGAAATGGCTGACATGTTCATGAACACTCTGCAAGGAACATATATTGATAGGCTAACTGCCTTTTCTTCCACCAGCTTCGCTGACGTAGTCATAGCTGGAGAAAGGATTGAAAGCCTTCTGAAGATGGGTAAAATTTCTGATAATGGTGCAAGTTCGTCAAGCAATCCCAGGAAGCCTTTTGTGGGACCTAGAAGAACCGGTGAGACAAATGCCATTCATGCCACCAGGGGCAGGCCTCAGTACCTTCACAGATCAGTAGCAGCTGTCACTATTCCAGCTCCGATTCCTCAGCAACCAGCATATCAACCACCACAACAACCACACTATCAACAGCAAGTTCAGTATCCGCCACAGAGAAACTACTACAACAACAATAACAACAGTCAGCAGCAAAGACCCTTTCAGCAAAGACCATCACAGGCGAATAGGGTGATTGACCCTATCCCCATGCCTTATGCCACTTTATTGCCACAACTCCTGAAACTCAACTTGGTTGAGTTAAGGACATTGGCACCACCAGATCCTGCCAATCTCCCAAGAAATTATGATGTCAACGCCCGATGTGCTTTTCATTCCAATGCACCGGGCCATAATACAGAGAAATGCAGGGCTTTACAAATGAAAGTACAAGATCTGGTGGATTCTAAAGCCCTCAACTTTGCACCCCCGCCAAATGTCAACAAGAATCCTATGCCCAATCATGGAGGACCAAGAATTAATGCTATTTAGGAAGACAAGCCATCTTTCTTGATCACCAGTGTTGGGCAGATTCGGACACCTCTGGTAGAAATTAAAGCTCAGCTCCTAGAATGCCAGATGTTCCCCGGGTGTGAGCTCGGTTGTGGTTATTGCAACATTTCGGTCAACGGGTGCGATAATTTGAGAAGCGGCATAGATGGTCTTATCAAAAGTGGTATACTTCAGATCACAACATCAGCACCTACAAATCCAGCAATCCCTTTGACAACAATTCCTGACTCTTCTACAACTGCAACAACAATCATTCCGACCAATTCATCAATATCATTAGCAATGGCTCCGTCCATCACTTCAGCAAATCAAATGTCGTCAACCATTCCTTCTACAACCTCAACACCCATTTATTCAGCAGAATCTGCTACAACGCCAACAGAAATTGATGAAGATATTTCAGCAGTCACCATTTACTATGATCCATCATATGTTCCTCCAAACAACAACCTTCAACAACAAACAGTGGCATCTCCTGCCAGGTCACCAGTCACTATTTACTATGATCCACACACCATTTCAGTACCCTCCTCTGCGGCAGTCAGTCCAGTTACCATTACGGTGCCTGGACCAGTTCCATATGAAGGCAGTAATGCCATACCTTGGCATTATGGCTCTGATCTTTACTGCAACGGGGAGAAAATCACTTTGGGCTCTTCAACTTCTTCTCCACAGATTGATAATGTTGGGGGAGGCGGGGGCTTCACCAGAAGCGGACGCCTTTTTGCCTCACAAACTCAAAGACCTAATGCCGAAGCAGAAGCTGCTGCCAAAGCAAAGGGAAGGAGTGTGGTATTTGAAGAACCAATCATCAAAGAAACTCAGAAGACATCTTTCGAGCAAGATGTAGACGAGCTTATGAGAATCATAAAGATAAGTGATTACAAGGTGGTGGATCAGCTTCACCAAACTCCCTCCAAGATCTCCATATTATCCCTGTTGATGTGTTCTGAAGCTCACAGGAATGCATTATTGAAAGTCTTGCACGCAGCATACGTGCCAGAGGAGATCACTATTAATCAGCTGGAAACTGTGGTCGCAAATGTCAACACCAGTCATGGACTAGGCTTTACCAATGCTGACTTAACAACTGAGGGTCGTAACCACAATAAGGCTTTACACATCACTCTAGAATGCAAGGGTGCTGTTCTATCTCATGTACTGGTGGACACTGGGTCTTCACTCAATGTCCTACCAAAGAAAGCCTTAGTGAAGCTGGAGTATGACGGCTTGGCATTACGTCCGAGTAATTTGGTGGTGCGAGCTTTCGATGGCTCTAAAAGATCAGTGCTAGGGGAGATTGATCTGCCTGTGATGATTGGCCCGCAGACTTTTAAGATTTCCTTCTATGTGATGGACATTCATCCAGCCTACAGCTGTTTGTTGGGTAGACCTTGGATTCATGCCGCTGGCGCTGTTACATCTACCCTTCACCAGAAGCTGAAATTCGAGTGGGAAGGCCAGATCATCACCATCTGTGGTGAAAAGGACATCTTTGTTAGCCATCTGGCTACGTATAAGTACATTGAGATGGATGGAGAAATTCATGAAACCATGAGTCAGGGATTTGAGGCCCTGAACATAAATGAAGCATCTGCTATACTGGGAACCTCCATGACGTCTTATCAGCAAGCCATGAAGGTTGTTGAAGAGGGTATTGCCCAAGGCTGGGGCAAGCTGCTACCTGTGGAGAAGAAGGAGGACAGATTTGGGTTGGGTTACAAACCAACTCAACAAGATCAATCAGAGGCTGCTAAGAAGCCCAATTTTGTCAGCGGGGGAATGCTCACCCCGGATGCAGTGAACAACTTGGAAGATGAGTCGGAAGATGAGCGCAACCTGGAGAGCTGGATACGTCCAAGGATCCCGGGGAGCCGTATCTCAAACTGGTCTTCCCAGGAAATTATAAGGGTTACTCCTGCAGAGTAATTATTATTTCTTGTATATTTTAAGCATGCATCAAGTCTTGCATCTTGCCCAAGATGACAAAACTCATTTTGTAATCGGGCCATCTTGTAATTTTGTGCAAACAGATCAATCAATGAATACCGGACATCTTTTGCAAATGAGTCTTTTTCTTTTTCGCTCACTGTTTTTCATTTTTCTTTTTGTACAAAAATAAAATGGCAATGTTTTCAAAATGATAACTTTACTTCACTTTTTCTAAACAAGATTAAAATCGATCACTAAAATGAACAATCTAAACCCTTGCAGAGAGTGCCTTTCAGACTGCACCGACAGCAACACAGCTATGACTCTGTATGACTTTGACAATCCAATCAATCAAGCAAATGAAGGGGTTGAAGAAGATTATGAGCTTCCTGAAGAGCTAGCCAGGTTGTTAAGGCAAGAGGAGAAGGTTATCACTCCTCATCAGGAGGAGGTCGAAACGGTTAATCTTGGTACGGAAGAAGATGTGAAAGAGGTTAAGATCGGAGCCTGCTTACAAGACTCGGTGAAGGAACAACTGATTGATATGCTTCGTGAATATGTGGATGTGTTTGCTTGGTCTTATCAGGATATGCCAGGGTTGGACACCGATATTGTCATGCACAAGCTGCCTTTAAAAGAAGATTGCCCACCAGTGAAACAGAAACTACGCCGTACTCGCCCAGACATGGCAATGAAGATCAAAGAAGAGGTACAAAAGCAGTGGGACGCCGGGTTCATTGTTGTGACTAGCTATCCGCCGTGGGTTGCTAACATTGTACCTGTGCCTAAAAAGGATGGCAAGGTAAGGATGTGTGTGGACTACCGGGATCTGAACAGAGCCAGTCCAAAAGATGATTTCCCTTTACCTCACATTGATGTATTGGTTGATAATACGGCTCAGTTCTCGGTGTTCTCCTTCATGGACGGATTTTTGGGATACAATCAGATCAAGATGTCGCCTGAAGACATGGAGAAGACAACTTTTATCACACCCTGGGTCACGTTTTGTTACAAGGTGATGCCATTCGGACTGAAGAATGCTGGTGCAACTTATCAACGGGCTATGGTAACATTATTCCATGACATGATCCATAAAGAAATTGAATGTTATGTGGATGACATGATTGCCAAGTCCCTCACAGAAGAAGACCACCTGGTAAATTTGTTGAAGCTATTCAAGCGTCTGAGAAAGTACCAACTGAAGTTGAACCCCAACAAGTGCACATTCAGGGTGAGATCTGGTAAGCTGCTGGGATTTATTGTGAGTGAGAAAGGGATTGAAGTAGACCCTGATAAAGTTAAAGCCATTCAAGAAATGCCTGCACTGAAGACTGAGAAAGAAGTTCGAGGTTTCCTAGGTAGATTGAACTACATTTCAAGGTTCATATCTCACCTTACGGCAACCTGTGAGCCTTTGTTCAAATTGTTGAGAAAAGAACAAATGGTCAGGTGGAATGAAGACTGCCAGAGGGCGTTTGACAAAATCAAGGAGTACTTGCAAGAACCTCCAATCCTTATGCCTCCAGTGGAAGGAAGACCTCTAATCATGTACTTGACAATATTAGAAGAGTCAATGGGATGTGTGTTGGGCCAGCATGACGAGTCTGGTCGAAAAGAGTATGCAATATACTACCTAAGCAAAAAGTTTACCGACTGTGAACAACGTTATTCACTGCTCGAGAAAACTTGCTGTGCTTTAGTGTGGGCTGCTCGCCGACTAAGGCAGTATATGTTGACCCACACTACCTTATTGATATCAAAGATGGACCCAGTTAAGTACATATTTGAGAAGCCAACACTTACCGGACGGGTTGCAAGATGGCAAATGATCCTCACAGAATATGACATCCAATACACATCTCAAAAGGCCATCAAGGGCAGTGTATTGTCTGATTACCTTGCTGAGCAACCCATCGATGATTACCAGCCTATGAGATTTGACTTCCCTGATGAAGACATCATGTTCATAAAAGCAAAAGATCATGAAGAGCCTATTCACACTGAAGGGCCTGACCCAGAGGAAGAATGGACTATGATGTTTGACGGGGCTGTTAATATGAATGGTCGTGGTGTTGGTGCAGTACTCGTTACACCTAAAGGAGTTCACATGCCTTTCTCGGCAAAACTCACTTTTAACTGCACTAACAACGAAGCAGAATACGAAGCTTGTATTATGGGTCTTGAGGAAGCCATTGACCTCAGGATCAAGACTTTGATTGTATTCGGAGATTCAGCTTTGGTAATCAATCAAACCAACGGCAAATGGTACACGCACCAGGATCATCTGATACCTTACAGGGATTATATAAGGAGGTTATTGACTTTCTTCACAACAGTCAAGCTTGAGTATATCCCTCGAGACGAAAATCAATTTGCAGATGCTCTTGCCACCATTTCATCCATGATCAAAGTTCAAGCTGCCAACTTTGTACCTCGGATTTCAGTGTCCAGACTTGACAGACCAGCATATGTGTTCTCGTTAGATGTTGTTAAAGGTGATAAGCCTTGGTTCCATGACATTAAGTGCTTCTTGGAGGATCAAACATACCCACCTGGGGCATCTTCCAATGATAAGAAGACTTTAAGAAGGCTAGCTGGTAGTTTCTTCTTGAATACTGACGGTTCCCTGTACAAGAGAAACTTTGATATGGTACTCCTCAGATGCGTTGATAGAACAGAAGCAGACTTGTTGATGCACGAGGTGCATGAAGGATCCTTTGGTACCCATGCCGGAGGGCATGCAATGGCTAAGAAGTTGTTAAGATTAGGTTATTACTGGATCACAATGGATGCAGACTGTTGTGCCTATGCCAGAAAATGCCATAAATGCCAGATCTATGCGGATAAGGTGCATGTGCCTCCAAATCCTCTGAATGTGATGTCTTCACCCTGGCCCTTTGCTATGTGGGGCATTGATATGATTGGCAAGATTGAACCGACTGCTTCAAACGGCCACAGATTCATCCTGGTTGCTATTGATTATTTCACCAAGTGGGTTGAAGCAGCTTCTTATGCAAATGTTACGAGACAAGTGGTAGCCCGATTCCTAAAGAGAGACATCATCTGTCGATATGGAGTGCCCGAGAGAATCATTACTGATAATGGTTCCAATTTAAACAACAAAATGATGGCAGAGCTATGTCGGGACTTCAAAATCCAACACCATAATTCTTCTCCTTACAGGCCAAAGATGAATGGCGCTATTGAGGCAGCTAATAAGAATATCAAGAAGATTGTGCAGAAGATGGTAGTCACCTACAAAGACTGGCACGAAATGCTACCATTTGCCTTGCATGGGTACCGCACGTCAATCAGAACATCCACTGGGGCAACACCTTATCAACTTGTGTATGGTATAGAGGCAGTCCCACCTGTTGAAGTTGAATTACCCTCCCTACGGGTATTAATGGATGTTAAGTTGAACGAAGCAGAATGGGTCCGGTCCTGATACGAACAACTGAGTCTGATTGAAGAGAAGAGATTGGCTGCAATTTGTCATGGGCAGCTGTATCAGAAAAGAATGAAGAAAGCCTTTGATCAGAAAGTCAGGCTCCGAGAGTACCAAGTAGGAGATCTTGTGCTGAAAAGACTTCTCCCTCCTCATACAGACCACAGGGGCAAATGGACTCCGAACTATGAAGGACCATTCGTGGTAAAGAAGGTTTTCTCTGGCGGAGCACTCATGCTCAGTACTATGTGAAATTCTGTGATCAGGTATGAGATGTCCTATGAGATGTTCCAACACTTGACAGATTTAACCAAAACTTAAAGAGCAAGAAAATTAAACAACACAGTAGTTTGTTAACCCAGTTCAGTGTATAACCACACTTACATCTGGAGGCTACCAAGCCAGGAGGAAATCCACTATAAGTAATATTAATTCTAGACTTAAACCACCCAGTTTAATCTTTCACTTAATATCTACCCAATGCAATTTCTACCTAAGACACAACTTAGATATGAGTACCAACTCACTCCCCCTCAATCACACAGTGATCTTGTTTACAAGTTTAATAAAATTGAAGTCATACTTCAAACAAACCAGCTTGATCTTACTTCACAGTTTCAATCAAGACACAAAATACACTTTTGCTTAAAAGCTCATAAAGTGGTACAATTAAAACAACCTGCTATTAAAACACACAACACCCTATTTTGTCTTCTGAAATTCGTACTCAATTCTGTGAGTTTCTGTTGATTAAATAGGTGTTTGTATTTTGGGCTTTCTGTAGGTTAATCCAGTCCTAAAACGCATGCAGCTTCCACCTTGAATTAGGGTTTGTTACTTCCTAGATTCTAGGTGATTTAGTTCTTCTGATTATGCTGAAGCCTCATAACAATACTCCCTACAGATGCGCCTTATTCTGTTTTTGTCCATCCATAATTAATTCCAGATAACTTTCCTTAAATATCTCAGATCAGTTAGTCATTAATTAATTCTAGTAGCAGGTTTGAGATGTCACAACATCTGTTGGGACATCCTGAAAAACTGAACTTAAATCCTTTACACAATGTCCCAACATCTGGTTTGACATCCTGAATTAAGTTCTTATACTCTGTTTGATAATGTCCCAACATCTGATAGGACATTCTGAACTGAATTCAACATTTTTTGTTGGTCAAAAATTCTGCCAATTCTACACATCTACAAACTCCCCCTTTGGCTAATTTTTGGCTAACATATTTTTTCTGGTTATCAGAGTGCAGCAGAAGTTCTTTTATCAGAGTATAGCAGTTCTTTTCTGTTGAGTCATGTGTGAGTTTACTCCCCCTCAAACATACATGTATTCAGATTTGTTGCAACAGAAATTTTCATTAAAACACACTGATTCAGTTCAGAAGCAAACAGAAGTTTTTCATTAATAACTAAACAGCATCATACATTGTTGTTGTTGTTCTCCCCCTTGTTAGACATAAATTTGGGGCCAAAGATACTAAGTCAAAATTCCAATGCAACAGTCATTACATTTTTCCTCACATACAATTTTCACTCAGATTCATCATGGTCAGTTTCTTCATCTTCCTCAGTCTCCTCATCAGAAGAAGAAGCTTTCTGAGCACTTTCAATCTCCAGCCTTTGGATAATCTCCTCAAGCTTCTGCTTCCTTGCATCCAGTTCTTTGCAAGTGATCTTCAGTTCAACAATCAATGCAGCTTTGGAGATTGGATACTTTGCATTTGAAGGACCAGCAGATGTCCCAGAGGGTGCTTCAACATCAGCTGCATGATGACTCAGGAACAGCTTGTAGTGGAAGGCCAAAGGGCTTTCTCTTTTGCAAATTGTGTCCTTTTCAGTGAGGATCCCAGGGTACTGACTCAGCATTATTCCACATAGCAAGGAAGGGAAGGCAATTGGTAGCTTTGTTGCAGATGATCCAGCATGCTTCAATGTCTGATCAAGGATGTAAGCTCCATAATCCAGCTTAGTTTGAGTGCCCACAGCATAAATGAACCTGCCCAATCCAGTTGATATTGAGGATGTATGATTGGTAGGTACCCAGTTTGCTGTACCAATCCTGTTCAGCATGGCATATTTCCTTGTCAGCATGCTAACTGAGAGCTTCCCTTTAACTGGCCAAGCCTTGACCTGGTTAGCAGTGATAACCTTGCAGACCTGGTTATCAGTCTTCCCTAACTCATTTGGACCATCAGATTCTCTTCCAAGGTATTGGTTGATAACCTTAGGAGAGAATTCTACACACCTGCCTCTTACAAATACTTTTCTAAAGTAAGCAGACTTACCATTGGCACAATCTTCTTGGAGGTTGACTATGAATTCCTTGACAAGCAGCTCATAGCAGGGAGAGAAGTTGGAGACAGTTTTGAAGAGGCCAGCAAAAGAGATGAGATCAATTAACTCTGTGCACTCAAGTGCATTACTACTCAGCTCTCTTTCAAGTGCTACCCTTCTTTGATAAACAAACTTCCATCTATTCACACTTGAAACATGATGAAAGGAGATGTTGTCCAAGGGAGCTTCTGGAACAGCAGTTGATGACCTTGAGGGTGCTGATTTCTTCTTTGGAGGAGATGTTGGGACATCTTCTTCAACATCTGAATCTGGAGGAGTGACAACTTTCCTCTTTTGTGTTTGCACCTTGCTCCATTGTTTTGTAGGACCAAAGACAACTTTAGCTTTGTCCTTCTTTGGTGTAGCTTGTTTCTTCTCAGGAATTGCATGTCCTGCATGCATCTTTTCTTTCCTAGTTCTAAGCCTTTAGGCTATGCTAGGTTTTACAGAAGCAATGATTTCTGTATCAGAATCATGCTCTAGGTTCACAACAGGAGGAGTTTGAGCAGTCTCCTCTTCAGCTGGTTGATCAACAGAGATGTGCTCTTCAGTGGAGGCCTTGTGCTGGTCCTCAGATGCTTCTTCATCACTATCTGTGGAGGCATTTTTCTGGTCCTCAGATATATCATCAGCAGTATCAGATGATACCTTTTGCTGGTCTTCAGATGCTTCAACATCTATTGGGACATCCTGTTGAGCAGGAGTGTCCTTTGCAGCCTGAGTTTGTTGATCTTCTTGTGGAGCTGGCATGGTGCTCAGAGGGATAGAAATGCCACTTACCACTCTTTGCTCAGAAAGAATCCTATTTACCAACTCCTTTATGGAATCATCCACATATTCAGAAGATTTTAGAGTGATGTTTGCTGGTGAAGGTATGCCTTTGGATTTGCTGCAAACTTGATCTTTTGTTCTTTTTGGAGTTCTTGGCTTTTTAGCAATAGGAACACTTCCTCTAATTTCGTCCATTGGAGTTGAATCCATGGGTACCACAGAAATGGGGGTTGCATGCACCACATCTTCCTTGTTGAGGATTTCTTCAGGAATGTTAGGGTTTTGAGACATTTTCGAAGAAGGTGGATGAAGAGTTTTAGGTTTGATGAGTTCTAAAAAGCAGTTAGAGAATGCAATTCGTTTTTGAGAGTATGATGAGAAGATGGATAGCTGAAAGCAAGCTGATATTTTATAAGTAGCCGTTACTTTGAGACTTTTTAAGAGAGGAATACTCAAGGTCCTTGACCAGACTGGTGTTGCCATCTGGTGCTTATGCCACACAATGTCATATGACATGTTGGCACATCTCCATAACTGCTAAATTTCACATAAGCAGATTCCCAATTTGCCCCTTAGGTTTTCAAATTGAGTAGCATCCAAGGCTTTGGTAAATATATCAGCCAACTGCAGATTTGTAGCTACATGTTCCAGTGAAATCACTTTTTCTTCTACAAGATCTCTGATGAAATAATGTCTGATATCAATATGCTTGGTCCTGCTATGTTGGATAGGATTCTTTGATATGTTAATAGCACTTAAGTTGTCACAGTACAATGTCATGACATCTTGTGGGACATTGTACTCAGTGAGCATTTGCTTCATCCAAACCAACTGAGAACAACTGCTTCCAGCTGCAATATATTCAGCTTCAGCAGTAGATAAGGATACACAATTTTGTTTCTTACTGAACCAAGAAATTAAATTGTTTCCTAGAAAGAAGCATCCTCCTGAAGTGCTTTTTCTATCATCAGCACTTCCAGCCCAATCAGCATCACAGAAGCCAGTGAGAATTGGTTTGCATCCATGAAAGTACATTATGCCATAGTCACAAGTACCATTAACATATTTCAGAATTCTTTTGACTTGGTTAAGATGACTAACTTTTGGTTCAGCTTGATATCTTGCACATACACCTACTGCAAATGCTATGTCTGGTCTGCTAGCAGTCAGATATAACAAGCTTCCAATCATACTTCTGTATAGGCTTTGATCTACATTCGCACCCTTGTCATCTTTAGTTAGCTTTAAATGTGTGGGGGCAGGAGTTCTCTTATGAGTAGCACTGTCCATTCCAAATTTCTTGACTATGTTCTTAGCATACTTGCTTTGGGAAATGAACATGGAGTCCTCCATTTGCTTTATTTGCAGTCCAAGAAAGTAGGTTAATTCTCCTACTAGGCTCATTTCAAATTCAGATTCCATCTGGTTGACAAAATGTTTGACCATCCTGTCTGACATCCCACCAAAGACAATGTCATCTACATATATTTGAGCAATCATGACATTTCCTTCTTCATCTTTAACAAACAAGGTTTTGTCAATTCCACCTTTCCTGTACCCTTGCTTGATAAGAAAAGTAGTCAGTCTTTCATACCATGCTCTTGGAGCTTGCTTCAGACCATAAAGAGCCTTCTTTAGTTTGTATACATGATTTGGACAGCTTGGATCAACAAATCCTTTAGGCTGTTCTACATATACCTCTTCATTAAGATAACCATTTAAAAAGGCACTTTTCACATCCATTTGAAATAGCTTGAACTTTAAGATACAAGCAATTCCCAAAAGTAGTCTGATTGATTCAAGCCTTGATACTGGTGCAAAGGTTTCATCAAAGTCTACTCCTTCAATTTGTGTGTATCCTTGAGCTACAAGTCTAGCTTTGTTCTTTGTAACAACTCCTTGCTCATTTGACTTGTTCTTATACACCCATTTAGTTCCAATCACATTTATGTCATCAGGTATAGGAACAAGGTTCCACACTTCATTCCTTGTGAATTGACCTAATTCCTATTCCTCTTGCATAGCACAAATCCAGTATTCATCAGTAAGAGCTTCCTTGATGTTTTTAGGTTCTATTTTAGAAACAAAACAGGACCCTGAAATCACTTCTCTTGATCTAGTGCTTACACCTCTGTTGGGATCACCAATTATCAAATCTTTGGGATGATCCTTCTGGATTCTGATGGAGGGAGGTTTGCTGGATTGTTCTGTCCTTGCATCAGTTTGAGTGAAGTCAGAATGATCACTCTTTTCTTCAGCTTCAGTCTTGATATCAGCAGATGTTCCAACATCTTCTGGGACATCTGTAGGAGCATCATCAATTATCACATTTATGGACTCCATGATAACCTTGGTTCTAGAATTAAATACTCTATATGCTCTGCTGTTTATAGAGTATCCAAGAAAAATCCCTTCATCACTTTTAGGATCCATTTTTCTTCTTTGCTCCCTATCTGCCAGAATATAACAGTTACTTCCAAACACATGGAAGTACTTAACTGTGGGTTTTCTGCCCTTCCAGACTTCATAGATTGTGGACAAAGTTCCTTTCCTTAGAGTAACTCTGTTATGGATGTAACAAGCTGTGTTCATAGCTTCAGCCCAGAAGTACAAAGGTAACTTTTTAGCATGGATCATAGCTCTTGCTGATTCTTGAATAGTTCTATTCTTCCTCTCAACAATCCCATTCTGTTGAGGAGTGATTGGTGAAGAATATTCATGATTGATTCCTTCTGAAGAACAGAAATCTAAGAATTTTTGGTTCTCAAATTCTTTTCCATGATCACTTCTTATTCTGATCACACAGTTGGCTTTTTCCCTTTGTATTCTTTGGCATAAGTCTTTGAATACATCAAATACATCAGACTTTTCTTTGATGAAATTTATCCATGTATACCTTGAAAAGTCATCAACCACCACATAGGCATACCTCTTACCACCAAGGCTCTCAACCTGCATAGGTCCCATAAGATCCATATGCAATAGTTCCAAAACTTTGGAAGTTTTCAGATGTTGGAGCTTTGGATGGGACATCTTGGTTTGCTTGCCTATTTGGCATTCACCACATATTTTGCCATCATCTATCTTCAGTTTAGGAATACCTCTCACAGCATCCATAGATATGATCTTCTTTATGCCTCTGAAATGAAGATGACCTAGTCTTTGGTGCCATAGTTTCACTTCTTCTTCTTTAGCTAAAGAGCAAGTTGAAGTGAGACTGAAGTCTTGAGGTTCCCACATGTAACAGTTGTCTTTAGATCTGGCTCCTCTCATGACAATCTCTTGTTCTTTGTTAGACACTATGCATTCAGTTTTGGTAAAGTTTACACTGTACCCTTGATCACATAATTGACTTATGCTGATCAGGTTAGCAGTTAAACCTTTAACCAGCAGCACATCATTTAGTCTTGGTACATCTTGACAGTCCAAGGTCCCTACTCCCTTGATTTCTCCTTTAGCTCCATCTCCAAAGGTTACATATCTGGATGAATGTGACTTTAAGTCTACTAGCAGATTCTTCAATTCAGTCATGTGTCTTGAACATCAACTGTCAAAGTACCAGTCTTCTTTGGCTGATACTCTTAGTGATGTATGTGCTATATATGCAACACCTTTCTTTGACCATTTGAGTTGAGATTTCTTTTGATACCTCTGCCCTGTGTATTGTTCATCAGTAGAGCTCCAAGGTTGTTTGTTGATCTTGTTCTTGGGTATGTAGCTTTGATCAGCATGAAGACTAGCTTTTGGTCTACATACCTTCTTGATGACCTCTGTCTTCTGCTTAGGAGGTTGTTGATCTCTTTGATGTCTATGCAGTACTTTCTTAGTAACTTCTATCTTCTGCTTAGGAGGCTGCTGATACATTTGATTTGGATATCCATGCAACTTATAGCAATGAGGTTTGATATGTCCAAATCTTCCACAATGATGACATCTCCATCTTTGATACTTCTTCTTCATTATGTTCTTTTCAGAATGTTGAGACATCTGTTGGAACATTATGTTTGACTTTGTGTTCTTTTCATGATGTTGAAGCATCTGTTGAGACATCTTGTTTGACTGTATGGACTTTGGAGTAGTTTTGCTAGAGCTAGCTTCATCCTTATGAACTCTGTTAAATCCCAGTCCACTTTTATCCCCTGAATGCTTATTGTTGTTGAGAATAACATCCAGTGTACTTGAGCTACTGTTCAGCATTCTAACAGATTTGGACATGTGTTCCAACTTGGAGTTGAGAAGACTTACTTCACTTTTCAAGGTGTCAATGATCTCTTGATCACTTGCTTTTTCATTCTTTAGTGCCTCATTCTGCTTCTTTAGCTTTATAATCTCACTGCATATTTCAGTGCTTCTTTTAAATAATTCTTTGTATGCTTGTTCAAGTTCTTCAAAAGTAAGCTCCCCATCACTGGATTCACTTTCAGATTCACATAATCCAGCTAGAGCAGTGATATGCTTAGCTGATTCTTCTTCTGAATCACCTCCTGAGTCTTCATCAGACCAGGTTACAGAGAGTCCTTTCTTTTGCCTTTTTAAGTAGGTAGGACATTCATTCCTGATGTGTCCATATCCTTCACATCCATGGCATTTAATTCCTTTTTCTTGACTGGTCTTTTCATCATAATTTGACCTTCTATTAGCATCATAAGGTCTTTTGTTCTCAGAAGATTTTGTGTATCTTCCACTGGGTTTGGATTTGTCTTCCATCTTTCTGAGAATCTGTTTGAATTGTCTTCCAAGCATAGCAATGTTGTTTGATAAGCTTTCACCAGTTTCTGATTCATCATTTTCTTCTTCTTCATCAGTATTTGTCACCAAGGCTATGCTTTTGTTCTTCTTTACATTTGTGTCATTCATTCCCATCTCAAATGTTTGAAGGGAACCAATGAGCTCTTCAACTTTCATTGTACATATGTCTTGAGCTTCTTCTATTGCAATGACTTTCATGTCAAATCTTTTTGGCAAAGATCTGAGAATCTTTCTTACAAGCTTTTCATCAGTCATCTTTTCTCCCAAGGCTCCAGAAGTATTGGCTATTTCTAAGATGTTCATGTAGAATTCATGAATTGTCTCATCTTCCTTCATTCTCAAGTTTTCAAACTTGGTGGTGAGAAGTTGAAGTCTTGACATCTTTACCTTTGATGTTCCTTCATGAGTTGTTTTGAGAGTGTCCCAAACATCTTTGGCCAGCTCACAGTGATGCACAAGTCTAAAGATGTTCCTATCAATGCCATTGAATAAAGCATTTAAGGCCTTGGAGTTGCCTAGTGCTGAATCTTCTTCCTCCCTACTCCATTCTTCTTCAGGTTTCAACACTTTTGATCCATCTTTGGTGTCTTGGACAGGATGTTCCCATCCAATGTTGACTGCTCTCCAGGCCCTGTTGTCAAGTGATCTTAAGAATGCAATCATTCTTGGTTTCCAGTAGTCATAATTAGATCCATCCAGTATAAGTGGTCTATTTACTGATCCTATATCTCTGTCCATGTTCCCAGAATTTGTATTCCCTAGATCTCACCCAGTATAAACAGGCAGGGTGCCTGCTCTGATGCCAATTGAAATTCTGTGATCAGGTATGAGATGTCCTATGAGATGTTCCAACACTTGACAGATTTAACCAAAACTTAAAGAGCAAGAAAATTAAACAACACAGTAGTTTGTTAACCCAGTTCAGTGTATAACCACACTTACATCTGGAGGCTACCAAGCCAGGAGGAAATCCACTATAAGTAATATTAATTCTAGACTTAAACCACCCAGTTTAATCTTTCACTTAATATCTACCCAATGCAATTTCTACCTAAGACACAACTTAGATATAAGTACCAACTCACTCCCCCTCAATCACACAGTGATCTTGTTTACAAGTTTAATAAAATTGAAGTCATACTTCAAACAAACCAGCTTGATCTTACTTCACAGTTTCAATCAAGACACAAAATACACTTTTGCTTAAAAGCTCATAAAGTGGTACAATTAAAACAACCTGCTATTAAAACACACAACACCCTATTTTGTCTTCTGAAATTCGTACTCAATTCTGTGAGTTTCTATTGATTAAATAGGTGTTTGTATTTTGGGCTTTCTGTAGGTTAATCCAGTCCTAAAACGCATGCAGCTTCCACCTTGAATTAGGGTTTGTTACTTCCTAGATTCTAGGTGATTTAGTTCTTCTGATTATGCTGAAGCCTCATAACAATACTCCCTACAGATGCGCCTTATTCTGTTTTTGTCCATCCATAATTAATTCCAGATAACTTTCCTTAAATATCTCAGATCAGTTAGTCATTAATTAATTCTGGTAGCAGGTTTGAGATGTCACAACATCTGTTGGGACATCCTGAAAAACTGAACTTAAATCCTTTACACAATGTCCCAACATCTGGTTTGACATCCTGAATTAAGTTCTTATACTCTGTTTGATAATGTCCCAACGTCTGATAGGACATTCTGAACTGAATTCAACATTTCTTGTTGGTCAAAAATTCTGCCAATTCTACACATCTACACTATGGATGGTGAAGACTTCCCGTCCCATGTGAATTCGGATGCAGTTAAAAAATACTTCGCATGAAAATGACCCGCTGGACATAAAAACAGAATGTAAGTCCAGGCAAAAATAGGGCATCCCGGCGAGTCAAAGACAGAATAAACGACTCGGGCAAAAATAAGGGAAATAAACAAAAAAATGTACACCCGCTGAGCTGAAAAGCCACATTGGACAGCTCAGGCAAAAATGGGTATCCCGATGGATTGAAAACCCGAAAGGGAGATCCATGCAAAATAAGGGAATAAGCGAACAACTGTACTCTGAATTCATCTGTATTACTTACAACTTGGTAAGCTTCGAAAGGTTCAAGCGCCGGTCAGAATCAGCCTTCTTCAGAAAGCAAGACGAGAAGAATGTCAAAAGTCATACGAGTCATAGCCAGAAGGAAACTCCTCGAAGTGTCATCAACATTGCCAATACCTTTTATTTCTCAATTTGTAACAATCTCCTCATTTTAGGGGATTTGTTTCCTTGACTGTATCTTGCCGATTCAGGGCACATGAATTAATAAAATCAGATTTTCAGTCACATTTCGTCTCGTACATTTTATTTTCATTTGCAAGAATGTCCGATGTCCCTAAGATACTGATTGCATGAATACAGATGCTTCTCTTATAAAAAATACGTGCTTACAGGAAATATACTTACTCCCGGGAATGTCTGAACCCCTATGACGGAATCCGGTAAGGGATACCTCGGGATTACTTGTGCGCTTCTCTATCTTTTCAGGATTGCAGGCATTCAAAGCACGACATGGGGCATGAAGGCTTCTCCCCAGCAAGATGCCCAATCATTATCTACTCAGTCTATCTCCCGATTAGCACCAGAGGTGCTTTCTCCCCAGCTGAGTTGTCTGCCACCATTCCTCCTCAACCAAGTGCAAAGACCGGGAATCATCTCCCCGAAGAATTTCAGCCTCTATCCAGAAGAGCAACGTCTGAAGATCTCACAGCAGAGTAAAGAAAGCTTCTACAAACCCCAGCTGGGTCCCCCTTTACCAAAGATAGGTCTATCAGTGACCTATATCCCCAAGCAGAGTCCCATATGTCAGATATACCAATGATCTCATCCCCAGCTGGGATGTTCACTTCAAGCAGATCAACCAGAGATCTTCGTAGCAACGGGACCCGGATCCCGGATCGGTATCTTTGCATAATCATGGCATTAGCATCATATTCTCCCCACATAGCGTAGCATTCCGTCTAATACGGAGCATTACGGCAAAAATCAAACATATTGCATAATCATAAGCCATGGTCTGAATCAAACACTTGTAAATTTCGACAATTCATCAAAGATATACAGAAAACTCTCCAGATTCCCCGGCAGGAAGCCAAGGCATTTTCCTTGCACTCATAAATACAAATGCACACTCCTTTTGACACCCGTCCGTGTCATGATTCCCCAGTAAAATCGCCCGAGCATTCTTTGCAAACAGACACTTATATATTACAGATACTTCCTGGCACCCGTCCGTGTCATATCCCCAGTAGAAAGCCAAAGCGTCCCCTTTGCACTCACAGATACATATGTTTGTACAAATTCCCTGACACCCGTCCGTGTCACCTTCCCCAGCATAGATACCTAAGACATTTTATAAACCATGCACTTGTTTATATTATACTTCTCCCGACACTCGTCTGTGTCACACTCTCCAGCAAGTTAAACACTCATCTATACACCACTCATACTTATTACTCCTGTTTCACTCATACAGATACTCGTCTGTATCTTGTATACACCACTTATACCCCCTCAGACTCGACACTCGTCTGTGTTCTTTGTTAACCAGTTGGTACTCGTCCGTATCATCATCTCAGAACATGCGTCAAGCGTTTGTTTCTACCCGATACTCATCCGTATCGTAGTCTTAAGGATGCTCGTCCACATCTTTAATCTATACACCGTGTCAAACACTTATGTCTCCTTGAATGAAGACACTCGTCTGTGTCTACTGTTCCCCAGAAGAGTCCTCGCAGAATCAATAATCGTCTGTGTTCTTTGTTAACCAGTTGGTACTCGTCCGTATCATCATCTCTGAACATGCGTCAGCACTTGTTTCTACCTGATACCCGTCCGTATCATAGTCCTGGGGATGCTCGTCCGCATCTTTAATCTATACACCGTACACCAAACACTAATGCCTCTCATTTCTTGGATATAGACACTCGTCCGTGTTTACTTGTCCCAGCAAATTCCAGCGAACCATTTCTTTTCTATCTGGAATTCGTCCTATGTCGTGATATTCGGCAGCCGTACCCTTCCAGGTGATCGTCCTTCACCTTTGGATGACCGTCCCTCATCCTTTCCCCAGCGGAGTCTCCATTATTGGAACCCTTTTCTATCCGGCATTCGTCCTATGTCGTGGTATTTTCAGCAGCCGTCCCCTGCTAGGTGATCGTCCTTCACCTCCTGATGATCGTCCTTCATCATTTTATCCGATGGCCGTCCCCATCGTTGATCTTGTTATCTGACATTCGTCCTATGTCATGATACCCTGAGAGCAGCCGTACCCTGCTAGGTGATCGTCCTTCACCTCTTGATGATCGTCCTTCATCATGCTTATCCAATGGCCGTCCCCATCGTCGACCTTTTTATCCGGCATTCGTCCTATGTCGCGATACTTTTGGCAACCGTCCCTTTCCAGGTGATCGTCCTTCACCGTTAGATGTCTGTCCCTCATCTTACCCCCCAACAGAGCAGCTATCCCCTGCTAGGTGATCGTCCTTCACCTTTGATGACCGTACCTCATCATTTATTTCATTCACCTATAATCCCCAGGTAGTCTTACTTGATGGCCGTCCCCATCATAATCTCTTATATCCCCAGCTTGTCGGCTGTCCCCGTCACTGCTGTATTTCCCGCATCTTCCCCAGCATGTCGGTCGTCCCCGTCATTGCTCCTTCCCCAGCAGTCGTCCTCTGCTCGACGGTCGTCCTCCGTCGCCCGCACTTTATAAATATACTTTATTTTCTTTTACAATCTATATCCCTTTTCTTCTTCATTCTGTGAGTGCAAATTTTGGACTGTCTTTGGTATTCAACCACGAGTTATCTTGTTTGCCTGTTAAGCCGTTGCTTACATTCTACACAGCTAACTCATGTTTGAATAGGGGCAGCTGTAAACACCCCAAATTTTCCCTCACCCATTCACACCATGGCTTGTGATATTTTCATATTCATAAGTTCAATCATATCATTTCATATTGTACTTTTTGTTTCACTGCATTGGTTCAAAGTCATCTGCATCTAGGGTTTGTGATCTGAGCAATTCAAGAGCCATTTGAGCCACTCCAAAGGTCATCAATCACTTCAAAGGTCTCCATGTGTGTTCAAGCATCATATTGTACCCCCATAAAGTCAAGGAAGTCAAAAAATCACAAGAACTGAGAAAGGCATGGAAGCAGAGCCATGATTAACTGCACAGATGACCTAGAATTAGGGTTTTGGTTTCAAAGGCCATAACTCCAAATTTTTTGGTCATTCTTGTTTCTATTAGTCTCTATATGGTATAGGGATCATGCATATCAATTTTCATGAAGAAATTCCATGGGGAAGGCATCTGATCAAGAGTTGACTTCTTGAGCAAGTCAGTGTAAAATCAGGGCATCTGAGGCCCCCAATGACCCAACCAAAGGGTGTTCTTCATCATTTTGATGGTGTATGATCTTTATTTGATCATAGAAGATGTTATAAGTTCACAAAATTGAAGAATTTCAAGCCATTTGCAAAGTTGACTTTTTGGGAAAGTGACTTGTAATGGAAACTTGCCATTTTGGGAAACTTTTTCAACCCTTGCTTTTTGATTCAAAAATGCTTCAAATGAGAAAACTTTGGTCATGAAAGTTGTAGAATGGATCATTCCCTTTTCAAAAAGTACAAGAACTTGTCCTAATTCATTTTGGATCAAAAGTTATGGCTTGTCAAAGTTGGGAAAAATCACATAATTTCAAGTTTTCTACCAAAGAGGCAAAGTTGCAAAACCACTTGCCAAGACAAATTGTGCTATCAAATGGACTTCTAATCTTCATACAAACATAAACCAAGGCCTAAGGATTAGATTGCATCAAAAGTTCACTCATTTTCATGACTTGTGGATCAAGAAACTTCAAAAGGGCCAAAGTTGAACAAAGTTGCAAAACCTCACTCAAACCCTAATCCATGTGCTGGCTGACTTCAAAATTGATCCTATAGTTCTCCTCACTTCTTGCTGCGCAGGACACCCCTCTTGTCCTTGGCTAGCCATGATCCCATACCTCTCTTACACAAAGCTTGACTTTTTGGCAAAAGACCCATACCAATCACAATAGGGCACACCAACTCCACAGACCTATCCATGAGTGATAAGTGGACCAAAGGCAAGCCATAACACAGAAGAACTCATGCTGAAACACTCTCCAAGCCATAGTTAAAAAAAATCCTCCAACTTGCAAAACCATTTGAATCTCTCAGCTCACTCAACCATTCTTCAAACAAACTTCACAAAGCATCTCAGCATGTCTCACTGATCATTTCCCTGCCCTCACTCATCCCTGAAACCTCACATAAACCAAATACGATTTCTTCCCCTCTTTGAACAGAACTCAAGAAATCTCTCAAACTAGCCCAAATAAACTCCAGATAAGCTTTGCAAACACTTGAGGGAGGTCAGTGGAGTTGATTGGAAGCAAGAAACTGGTCCAGAAGCTCTTGGGTTGAAAGCTTCGATTCAGGTAGCCATGGAAATTCATTTTTCCAGAACTCTTATTTCTTGTTTCTAAAATGATCTACATGCTTCCCTAAATGCACTGAACCTTTTATTTTTGAAAATGATTGAGTTTTGAGGTTGTATGCTTGTTCTGAAACTTTGCCCGTGAAATGCTTTTTGTTTTGATTCTCGAGTTTGAGTGGAAATAAATGATTTTGATTGTTGGATTCTTGTTTAGAGTTGTCTAATGATTGATTCTGGAGAGATTTGTGAAGTTTCATGGCGTATTAAGAGAGATTGAGTGAGGACCTTGCCGGAGAAGATGACCGGAACACTGTTCCGGTCATCTGAAAGTAATTAGGGCACAGGATTAGGGTTTAAGCATAATTAGTGAAATTTGAATTCTGGCCGTCCAGATGCGCACGCTGGTCAATTCCCGCGTCCTAAGTTTGAACCACGGCCCTCAGATCAGTTGACTTTCTCATTTTTCATTTAAAATTCATTTTATTTTCATTTGTTTTGATTTATTTTGCACGAATTAATTAAAATAGCAAAAAATGTTTAAAAATTATGAAAATTTTTGTCAAGGTTTTCATTATTTTTCAGAACACAAAAATATTTTTATTTTTATTTTTTGCATAAAAAATTATTTTTAAATCATTTAAAAGTTTATTTTTAATTAATTAATGAAAATTAATTAATTAAAAATACTTTTAGGTATTTAAAAATCACAAAAAAAATTCACATAGCATTTAGAAACATTTAGAAACATTGTCCAACTCTCAAACCAAATTTCGTTTTTGTTCTTGATGCCTTTTGATCATTTTCAATGGAATTAAATTCATTTTTAGGCAATATTTTGTGTCAAACTTCAAAAATTCATTTATGCCTAACCATGGAGAGTTGGACAATGATTCTTTTTGCATTGCATCTTGCATAACATGTAGTTTTTAGGATAAAATTGGCATGAATTGATCTTGCATTTTCAATTTGTTTTGCATTTTTCTTGACAAGGTACCTTAAAACCCTAGCAATCTTAGAAAATTCATAACTCTCACTAGGTTAAGAGTTGGATCCCCTCCTTTGGGCAGTGAGTTGGTGTAGGTTTAGGGTTCCTTTGATTGCATTTTCAAATTTTTATCATGTCATTTGCTTCTGGTTTTGGATTTTGCTTTGTGTGTTGATCATAAACCCTAATTTATGCCTTCCTTTGCATCCATCTTCCATTTGCTTGCATACCATGACTTGCCATGACATTTTGTGCACCCATTTGATTCACAATACATCTTAGGACATATTAGAATCATGTTTGATCATTGCATCTTTCATTTGCCACTTTGTATGTCCATTACATTCCATAACTTTTCATGAACATCCATGGTTCAAAGCATGCTTCTCTTGCATCCATATGTTTGTATGATCATTCCCTTGCCTTGCCTCATGTTTGCATCATCTCTCAGCATCATTATCATCATGTACTTGCTTCTGGTTTTGGTTTGCATCATTGCATTGCATCTCATTTGCATTGCATTTCATTTCTTTACTAACTTTTCAGGTGGTAAGTTGTATTGAGAAGTGAATTTGCCTTCACTTCTCACAATCTCTTTTCATCTCTCTTATGCATCATTGCTGCATTTTATCTTGTCTTTGAGTGAGCTTGCTCATTCATGCTCTCTCCCACTTTCTCTCTTCAAGCAACTTGTCTTCTTAAGTGAAGCAAGTTGTTTTGCTTCTCTTTGCTCCTTTCATCTGCTTCTCTCCTTGGTGGTTCTTTGAAGATCTTCTTGCAAGCCTCACAAACCTTAGGAATGACCAAGCATGATAATAATTAGGGTTTGATTAGTCCCCCACTTAGCTTTTATCTTTGTGTCTCTTTGAGTCTTCTCTTCTCATCTCATAATCAGGGACTAAACCCTAAAGGCTTTAAGGCTTTGTGATTAAGCTTATGCCTGCATCCTTCTATTAGGATGGAGTGTATAACTTTAATCCTAAGTGTTAAACCCTTAATGTGTTTAAATCCTTTAATCAATTCACTTAATAATCATCAAGACATCAAGCTTGTAACTTGGGCCTTGCATTAGGGTTCTAATTCTTCCTTAATTGGTTAAAAAGGACTAACCCTAGTGTTAATGGACAAGTCCCCCTCAAGTTGTCTTACAAACCATAAAACTCACTTTTTCATCCTATCATTAACTAAAATCCATCTAATAAAGGCTTTGTTTTGTCATGAAGTTAATCCCTAATCATGGATTAAGTTGAGGAATCTTCCTCAGCTTAAACATTCTCATCTATTATCCTTCTATTAGGATGGTGTAATGAGTCTGTTTAATCTTTGATTATGGCTTAATCTAATTACTTAACACTAAACAAAAACAAAAAAAACATCTAAATAATCACAAGTAGGTTAATGATCTTAATCCTACATCAGGGTGATTAAGTGTGAGATGCTGACTTCACACTTAAGGTATTCTCATTACCCCTAATCAGAGGGAGGATGTGATGAGTTTACTAACCCATTGGTTTAGGCTTAAGCTCATTAACTTATGACAAACTTCCAAAAGCAATAAAAGACTGAAAATACAAAAAACAAACAATAATCGTCTCCTTCGGGATTCTTTTCTCATCTCACTCACTCATAAACGAGAACTTGCTTCTCCCGTATAATGCAAGACAGTTTGCACCTGAGTCAGACAGGTCATACACTTGAGCATAGGCAAGTAAGCAGTTCACAAGTCAATTTATCTTTCAGTCTCTTTGGGTCGAACTACGGTGTTCTGACTTCCTCATTGCACGAGAGGATACGTAGGCATAACTTAACAGTTATCGAACAAAAGTCTCTGTATATCCCCCCTCTTCCAGCATTATTCTTTTAGCCTCATAGTCTTGAGCATTTCACTCTTGTTCTTACACTGACACTTGCATTCTTTCCAGCTTTGATACACAAATTGCACTGACACTACCCCTTTAAAACACAAATCTTTAAAGCGTGGATCCCGTCGAGTACGGAGGACAATCTAGGTGCTAATACCTTCCCAGGTTGTAACCAACCCCCTTTCTCAGTCTCTCTGGTTCGCAACCGTCTTATCCATATCTTTCTAGGTCTATGCAGCATTACCTTTCCTCCGGGATAAAAATGCCTAGCTGGCGACTCTTGTCTTTCTGAGTTCACCTCTATGTGTTCTCATCCTTTTCGCCGACCGTTCGCGTCTGTACCCCTCTTGACCTGAGGTGTCATTTGGTGGGAGAGACATACGTAACTGCGCCAGCAGCATGAATCCATTGTCGACCCAACAAACAGTTGTAGGCCGGCTGAATGTCCATCACATAGAAAGTAGTTTGAAAGACTTGCGGACCGATTATCACATGAAGCTCCACCTCTCCAAGAACAGACCTCTTGGAACCGTCAAAACCTCTGACCACCAGATTGCTTGGTCGGAGAGCAATACCATCATATTCAAGCTTGACAAGGGCTTTCTTTGGCAAGACATTGAGTGAAGACCCAGTGTCAACAAGAACATGTGAAAACACAGCCCCTTTACACTCCAGGGTGATGTGTAAAGCTTTGTTGTGATGACGACCTTCCGTTGTCAAATCAGCGTTGGTGAAGCCTAACCCATGGCTAGTATTAACATTAGACACCACTGTCTCGAGCTGATTTACCGTGATCTCCTCCAGCACGTAGGCTGCGTGCAAGACTTTAAGTAATGCATCCCGATGAGATTCAGAACACAACAACAAGGATAAGATGGAGATCTTGGAAGGAGTCTGGTGGAGCTGATCCACAACCTTGTAGTGACTTCTTTTGATTATCCTCATAAATTCATCCACATCTTGATTAAAGGATGTTTTATGGGCTTCTTTCAAAGTTGGCTCTTCCGACACCACATTTTACCTTTGGCTTTGGCAGTAGCCTCTGCCTAAGTACTAGCTCTTGGAACTTGTGACGCAAAGAGGCGTCCGCTTCGGGTGAAGCCTCCGCCTCCCCCGACATTATCCACTTGTGGTGTATGAATTGAAGAATCAAGAAGGAATCTATCTCCATTGCAGTAAAGGTCTGAACCATAGTGCCATGGTACAACATTATCATTTTCGTATGGAATGGGCCCATGTAGCGTGATGGTGACTGGAATGACTGCAGCAGAGGTAGAAACTGT
The DNA here is from genome assembly GCA_963966055.1 of Lathyrus aphaca. Lineage (NCBI taxonomy): Eukaryota > Viridiplantae > Streptophyta > Magnoliopsida > Fabales > Fabaceae > Lathyrus > Lathyrus aphaca. Next base: position 373,308,107 of record OZ014522.1, read on the forward strand.
TATTGTTTGTGGATCATAAAATATGGTAACAGGACTTCTGATTGATGGTGGTGGTGATTGACTGAAACTGGGTTGTTGCTGAAACTGTCGTTGAGGTTGTTGCTGAAAGTTGCTGGAATCAGGGACCGTTGTAGGGTCGTAATATATGGTGACTGTGGAGACATCGTTGTTAATGTTTGTTGTAGTTGTAGAAGCGGATGCGGTTGAACTAGTGTTTGTTGAAGTGATGGAAGAGGTGGTTGCTGATTTTGTAGACGAGTCCGTAGGAACAATTGTCTTTGCAGTTGTAGGAGAAATACTTATTGTTGCTGATTTAGGAGTTGCTGATGTTGTAGAAGCTGTTGTTGTTATTTGCAGGATACCTTCTCTGACCAGGCCATTGATGCCACTTTTCAAGCTTGCACACCCATTTACGGAAACTTTGCAAGATTCACAACAGGCCTCACAACCTGGGAACACCTGACATTTTAAAAGCTGAGCTTTAACCTCTGCCAAAGGTGTTTGAATACTTGCAGTATCTTCAATTAAGTTCATGGGTTGGCCTTCCTCAATTGAGTTTATCCTGGGTCCACCATGGCTGGGCATAGGATTCTTCGTGACATTAGGAGGTGGTGCAAAATTTAGGGCCTTTTGAATCAACTAGATCCTGGACCTTCATGTGCAAAGCTCTGCACTTTTCTGTGGTGTGACCAGGTGCATTAGAATGAAAGGCACATCTGACGTTGATGTCCTAATTTCTCGGAAGGTTCTGAGGATCTGGTGGAGCCAAAGTCCTTAACACGACAAGATTAAGCTTTAGGAGTTGTGGTAACAAGGTGGCATATGGCATTGGTATAGGGTCAATTACCCTATTAGCTTGAGATGGCCTTTGCTGGAAAGGGCGTTGTTGTTGGTTAAGGAAATTGTTGCTGTTGAGGAAAATGTTATGGTTGTTGAGTGTATTGAGGAGGTGGAGTAGGAATAGTGACAACGACAATTGATCTTGGCAGGTACTGGGGTCTTCCTCTGCACATGTGTACAGAATTTGTGTCACCGGATCTGCGAGGCCCTGCAAATGGTTTCCTCGCACTGCTTGAACTGGCGCCATTATCAGAAATCTTTCCCATTTTCAATAAGCTCTCAATTATTTCTCCAGCTATAACCACGTCTGCAAAGCTAGTGGAAGAGAATGCAGCCAACCTATCAATGTACGTCCCTTGGAGGGAGTTCATAAACATATTTGCCATTTCCCTTTCTGACATTGGGGGTTGAACGGCAGCAACTAATTGTCTCCATCTTTGAGCATACTCTCTAAAGCTTTCCCTGGAAGATTGGGACATTCCCATTAGAAGTATTCTGTTTGGAGCCATGTCTAGATTATATTGAATTGGCGAATAAAAGCCTCGGCCAAATCTTTCCAATTCCTTACTGTGGTCCTGGTCAAATGAGAGTACCACTCACGGGATGCCCCTGTCAAGCTATCTTCAAAATAAAACATCCATAGCTTTTCATCCATGGTGTATGCTTTTAATCCTCACAGGAAAGATTGGAGATGGGTACGAGGGCAGGATGTACCATTGTATCTTTCAAAGAAGGGAGGTTTGAACTTGTGAGGAATTCTAACCCCCTCCACTAGTCCCATATCCATGACATCAAAACCCAGGGAGTTTTGAGACTCCAAGGACCTCAGCTTCTCTTCTATCTCTTCCAGCCGACGATCATAGACTTCATCTCCTTCCCCAACTATAGTAAATTGTTCTTCCTGAGGGTCCTCCTGCAAGACACGCCCTCCGGTGTTACCCTGGGTATTTCTTATGGCATTAATGTCTGGGTTCAGATGAGGTCCAAACTCTGGGGGATCAGTACGAGGTTGTACATGATCATTTTTGCTGGTACCTCCTGTACCTGGGTGGTTTTCTTCGGGAGTTTGCCGCTCGACCAACTCTCTCAGTCTTTCTTGGCTTTGGGCCAACCCAGTCATTACTGCCATGAACTGGTTCATTTGGGCCCTCATCTCAGTCCTTTCATTGGCCATCTGGGTTCTCACGTCGGTCAGATCTTGTTGAACCTGGTCCATTTGTAAGCCTGAAAGGTTGTTTCTTTTCGGATACCGGTGAACTCTGTTGATGGGGAAGACTCTTCTACGAGCAATGTTTCTTGAAACCACAACAATGTGAGAAACAACAAAAACAAAAAAAACCTACAAAACAAAGAAATGAGGTTAGCATGAAATGCAGGATGTCTATTTGTCTTCCAAGGGTATCCAATTTGGTTCTTTGGTTTTGACCTTCCAGACCTCGAGGAATGATGATGTTGAAGAGAGATAAAGCCCACAAAATAACACAAACCATATATTACAAAGTGTAAAGATACATAGTTTGATTACAACAAAGTTCCCATGGTGGGTCAAAATACAACAACAAAGACAAAAGTACAAACAAAATGAAGTATGAATACAAAGCAATCAAACATCCAATCAATAAGCATCCTCTCTGACTTCTTTTAGGAGAGCCTCAGTCACTGGGCCAACTGGATGCTCTTGATAAGAAGGTTCCTGGTGGCAATGGAATTTGTCAACTTCTTATACTTGTCTTGGTCTTTTGATCTCTTCAACCCCGCCCGGAGCTTCAACTCAGAGATTTCTTTCTGTGCTGCTAACAAGGCCTCCTGACTCTTCTTCTCATTGGCTTCCAGCTGCTCTATCCTAGCCTGGGTCCTCTGATCTTCCTGTGAGCGGACTTCAGTAATTCTAATCCACCTAGCCTGACTCTCCTCCAAGTAATGCTCAGCTCTGGCCTTTTGATTCTTGGCTTCCTTGCAAGCATTCTTCAATACCAACTCCCCTGCTCGGGCTCTTCTGATGTAATCATCTGTCTTCTCAATCTTGGTCATATGCTCGATCCGGAGCTTCTCTAACCTCTCATTGTCCAGACGACTATCATTCCTCTCCTAGAGGGTCTTCTTCAGAGCTTCAGAAAGCTGAGCATTCCTTTCCTTCAATTTCTCAAACTCCTCTAAACTGACTGTAGCTGCAGGCTCTACTATTCATGGTCCAGGCACATCCTTTAGGGTGAATGGCATGCGGGTGATCTATCCCCTGATACGTGACCAATCAAGATACTGAGCTGAAGCTATGTTGTTGCACTTGCCAAGAATAGAAGTCCCCTTTGTATGAATATTATCCCAAGCCCAAGCTGCTTGTCTGGCAATGGCAAGGTTGTGCTGAATGTCACAATAAAGGGTTTCTGACAAGTCTTGCTCTCTTGGTGGATGCACCAAAGCATATCCTAGTTGTCTTTTGAACAACAAAGGATTGTAGTTGATGCAACCATTCACTCCAATCAGGGGTACATTGGGATACTGCCCACAGCTGGTGATGATATCTCTGCCCTTGGTGCTCTGAGTGCACCATCTGATGTCTTCTGAAGTAAAGGCAATCATTCTCTTAGCCCAGTTCCTTGACTGATGAGGGTTCAGGAAAGCTTCTGACTTTGGCAAGTGCCTCAACAACCAACAATAGAAGAGAGGTGCACAACATCTGACTAATCTCCCCATCTGCTTCTCATTCCTTTGATGCACTGAGTAGTAAAAGTCTCCAAGCAAGGTAGGGACTTGATTCTTCAATAAGAAAAGGTGGATAGCACTCTTGCTTACAAACTTAGGCTCGTCTGCAAACAAGATGATACCATATATGCTAAAGGCCAGAAGAGCACAAACAATGTCCCACTTCCCTGCTGCAGCATGAATGGTGGCCTGAGTAACCATGAAGTCCAAATGAAGACCTGGGATTCCATCCTTAGTGGTCATATTCTGGTCAATGAGGGTGGACTCCAAGTGCAAATCCTTAGCTACATCTTCATTCTTGGGAGCAGTCATCTCAGGGTTGAAAGGAAATCCTCTCCTGATGGGGACACCCAACAACATGGAGAACTCTTCTAGCAAAGGTCCCAACTGAAAATATGGGAAAGTGAAACATCTAAGAGGAGGGTCATAGAACTGAAGACAAGTGTGGATCATACTCCTCTGGGAGGCATCCAAGTCCATGATCATGTCCATAATGCCACCATAATGTTCCCTGAATAAAGGGACATGGTCAGGAGTGATGAGTGTCTGGATATGTCTGATGCCGGTCAGAGTGGGCTCAAAGAAATGATAAGTGATGTTGCTCTTCCTGGATGGGTCCATGCTGACAATGGATGCTGGTGAAGAAGACTGAGTAGAAGTACTGGAGAAGACTGCTGAAGATAGCGAGAGAAGACACTGAAGAGGATCTCTGATGAAGATAACTGATGAAGAAGGCTGATGCAGATAGCTGAAGGAATCTGAGCAGTAGAACAGGTCAAAACCAAACCAAAGATAAGATGTGGATACCCTATAAAACAAGTAGACAAATGTTAAATGATGCAAAATGATGTATGCAAAATGATATGCAAGGGTTTGTGATCAAGTGATGGATCTGTTATCTGCCTTGATAGGGTCTATGTGTGTTCATAAGTCCGGATGAAGGCTTAGAAAACCAGTAACTAGGTGGGGGACTCAAATAAAGATTCACAAGTCTAGGGTTTCACAAGAACAATCCAAAATGATGCAACCAACAAAACCAGTAACAGGGTATGATGAGGCCAAGGGTTCCTGCAAACCTGTAAACATCCCATCCCCCTCACATGTGTTGTTATAGAACAAGGATCCTCAGACTTGGATCAGATATAAGTATAAACACTTCTAACCCGGAGGTACAGTGTTTACAATAATCATAAAGGTTCCTCCTCTAATTTACCTCAGATGCTGAAGGTCATAAAAGGTCATCCAAACTTAGCAGGCTTCCCAGATAGCCCTAGTACTACAGGAAATCTGTAGCACAAAGTTCTCAAGAAGAAACCCATGTTTGAACCATGTTTCATATTCCTGCACCAGAACGAAATGGAATGGGAAAGAATATGAAGCCACTCTATCCTATGTGTCACTTAGGCTCCCGGTATGGAACCTTTACTCACTCAATATCCCTCCCACCAAGGAAAACAACAGATCCAACATATGTGATATGATGATAATATGAAATGCATAAAAACATTAAATAAAGCAATAAATAAAGCTGTACAGAAAGCAATAAATAAAGCAATAAACAAAAAGCACAAGTAGCACGTAACACCCCCATAAACACAAATCAAACAAGCTCTAGGAGAAACCCACAAAAAGAACCAGGAGCCCTGGTTGCAAGATAAATCCCCAGCAGAGTCGCTAAGTTGTCGCTCCCAAAAGATTTGCATCCCAGTACAAGCGCGAACGGTCGGTGAAAGGAGAAACAAAGATGAAGTGAATAGAGTCGCCAACTAGGCATTTTTATCCCGAAGGAAAGGTAATGTTGCATAAACCTGGAAAAAGATGGATAACACGATTGCGAACCAGAGAAACTGAGAAAGGGGGTTGGTTACAACCTGGGAAGGTATTAGCACCCAGATTGTTCGTCATAATCGACGGGATCCACGCTTACAAGATTGTGTTTAAAGGGGTAGGTGTATGTGCTATCTGTGTGCAAAAGCTGAGAAAAGAATATACAAGTGTCAGTGCAAAAGGGTGAATGCTCAGGACTGAGGCTTAGAAAGAAAGCTGAAAGAGGGGGATGACAAAGAGACTTTTGTTCGATAATAGTTAAGTTATGCCTACGTATCCTCTCGTGCAATGAGGAAGTCAGAACACCGTAGTTCGACTCAAAGAGACTGAAAATGAATTGACTGTGAACTTCTTGCTTGTCTATGCTCAAGTGTATGACTCGTCTAGCTCGAGTGCTAACTGTCTTGCATTAGATGGAAGAAGCAAGTTCTCGTTTGTGAATGAGTATGATAAGAAAAGAATCCCGAAGGAGACAATTATTGTTTGTTTTTGTGTTTTCAGTTTTGTTATTGTTTTTGGTGTTTTGCATAAGTTAACAAGCTTATGCCTAAATCAAGGGCTTGTAAACTCATTATATCCTCCCTGATTAGGGATAATGAGCCTACTTAAGTGTGAGATAAGCATTTCAACTTAATTACCATGATGATATAGGATTAAGATCATTAACCTACTTGTGATTAATTAGATATTTTTTGGGTTTTTGTTTAGTGTTAAGTAATGAGTTTAATCTCTAATCACAGATTAGTGAACTCATTACACCATCCTAATAGAAGGATGATAGATGAGAACACTTAAGTTGAGGAAGATACCTCAACTTAATCCATGGTTAGGGATTAAATTCATTATATAACAAGCCTTTATTAAATGGATTTTAATTAAGGGATGAGATTAAGAAGTGGATTTTATGGTTTGTAATACAACTTGAGGGGGACTTGTCCATTAAACACTAGGGTTAGTCCTTCTTAACCATAAGGAAGAATTAGAACCCTAATGTAAGGCCCAAGTTACAAGATGAAGTCTTAGTGATTATTAGATGATTTGATTAAGAGGTTTAAACAAATTAAAGGTTTATGTTGTACCCCAAAATTTTCCCTCCACAATCAAGACAACCTCTCTCAAGACTTCTAAATAATCATAAGATCCTCAAGACTCCCAATTGGTCAAAAGGTGTGGAGGTTTCCTCAGACAATGCCTCCTCCTAAGCAAAGTGTCCAAAACTAGGGTTTTGTGTTTCTTCAGGTTAAAATGAGTTTCAAGACTTCAAGTGAGCTTCATGGTATCCCACATGTATTCAAGAATCCCCATGTCAAGTTTCAAGGCTTTCCCAATAAGATTCAGTCAGATGATCAGATATGCAAAAATCAGTTAAAGTAGTTAAAAAGTCAAACTGAGGTCAACTGTGGTCAAACTAAAGTCAAACTTCAAGATTATTTTCCAACATCAAGTTCATGAAGTAAAATTCATCATTTGATCAAGGGTTGATCATGATTCATTAAGTAAGTTTCAGATCATCAAGAATCAGGAGTATCTAAATTAGGGTTTCCTTAAGGAAAGTCAACTGAACTTTGACCCGCCATAAATTTCACATGCTTCATCAAAAAATTCCCATCCAAAGCTAATTTTGAAGGAAATTGAATTATCTACAACTTTGTGTCTCACAAGCCAAGCCTAAAAATGCTTCATTTAGAAGGTATGAGCTAAAACATCATAGGTCATTTCAAAAGTCAATAAAAAGTCAACATCTTCCAATGGGCATAATTTGAAAATGGTAAACGATATGGACATGATACCAAAGAGGTTGGTTAGAGGACTCCTTAAGATTTCCAAAATTTCCAAGAACACCTTTATATCCTTAAAATTTACGGATTTGTGCCTTTTCAAAGTTGGGAAAATTTTGAGGGGTATATTGAACAAATGAGGTCTTAAAACCAAATTTTTCCAAATGGGCTTGCAATTTTGTAATCTAATCCTTACAATGACACAATGTACGACCCAATGATTATTTTTTCATATTTTTATAGTTTATTTTATATTTATTTGGATTTTATTCATTAAAATTCAATTTAAATATATATATATATATATAAAATATGAAAAGTCAAATGAAGAATGAAATCTTTGATTGGAAATTAGTTGGATTATATTTAGAATGATTGGAAATCAACTAAAGTCAGATTGGATCAAAAATAGAAAGGTTATATGATATTTTTTGAATATTTGAAAGTGAAGAAACTTCATGATCAAGCAACCTTCACAAGCCCACAAATCCACAAGTTTTTGACCTAAATTCAATCACTATATACACATAAACAAAAGCATACACAAGGGGACAAATTTTCTGCCTCCAAGGATCAAGAACAAACTTCAACTCTTTCAAATAAATTTCAAATTTGGATTCTCACTTTGTGTTGTTTTTCAGGCAATTTGAAGGTTTAAGCATGATCTTTGAACATCATTGAACATATCTCAACCCTCATTCGCATCCAAATCATGATAAAATCCATGAACCGATTCTCTCTTATTCTTACTTTTGAAATTTTTGATTCTTACGATTTATGCATCATACACTAATTTTGATTGTTGTTTTATGTTTAGAATGAAGTTTACAAGCTTTCTGGATAATTTTCATGATGAACCATAGCCTGAAACGCATACGGCCATTGTTAGGGTTTCATAAACTTGAAATTGGGAACCTCTGTTAAAAGAAATTTCACATGAAATTGATGGATCAATTGGACTTAGGGACCTCGTATTAACTGACTTGAATCATTAAAAGTAATTTATTCTTGTTATTTGTGATGTTTGAATGTGCAGGACTTTTAGGGATGGAGAAAATCCGTCGCTAAAACGTTTAGTGACGAACATCTGTAGGTATAGCCTAAGACGACAACTAGAGGAAGGAGATGAAGTCTAGCGCGAAATTGGATTTTCAAAACTTTGTTTATTTTATTAGATTTTGTTTGCGTTTATATTTCATATGCGTTGCATAGATGCAGGAGGGTTGGGTTCGAATCCTTGGCTCCAACATTTTTTTCACATATTTATTTTTTGATTGCAGGTTTTAAATATAATGATTGCCTCTCCTACAAGTATCACCAGCGTGTGCTGCTTCAGTTGGTTTTGTGTGATGCCCTTGAGGTAAGGGACCTGGGTTCAAATCTCAGGTCCTATCTTTTTAGTCATTTTCTCATATTTTCTTATTTTTCCTATTTTTCTTTATTTTTGTTTAATTAATTAATTAAATTAAAAATCAATAATATTTTTATAAATCTTATAATTTCTAAAACTCATAATTATTTTCTTAATGTTAATTAATTGTATTAATTTTATAATATATTTATAATTATTATGTATATATTTTGTAAATAAAAATAATTTATTTTAATTATAATTAAAAATCCTAATTTCTTTAATTAAACTTAATTTTTTTTCATTAAACCTAAAAACCAAATTTATTTTCTTAAACCCTAATTAGAATATTTTTATAATAACCTTTTATTTTGTAAATACTTTATTTTCTTATTACTATTATTATTTAAACTTATTGTTTTTCTTATAAATACTAAACAATTTCTAACTTATTTAATTTCTTTAAAAATGCTAACTTTTCTTTATTACCTCATTTTTCTTTCTTTTAATTCTAATATTCTAATATTTATTGCTTTATTATTATTATTGCTTTATTTATTTGCTTTATTTATTATTATTGCTTATATTTGCTTTATTATTATTATTATCATTTATTATTTTTTCTGATTATATTGTAATTGTCCCAAAGCCATGTAATAATTTTTTATTTATTTTCCGTCTTTATTTTATTATAATTGCTATGGTTAGTAATTTTAGGGTATGTATAAACTAAATGTAATTAAAATTAACTTAGAAAATTAATTTAAAAAAGATAAATATTTGAAAATAAACACTCACACACGTAAGTCGATCTTTGATCGCCATCTTGCACTTCCTAGGGTATTCCTTTTGGGTTCCTTATTTAAAATGGTCAAGTCCCTCGAATATAGGGATGTCTTAAGAAAAGTCCCTTCAAGTATAAATCATCATAGTCCCTACAGTTTAAAAGATCAAGTCCCTTCGAGGTTGCCTACGGAATAATGATCTTGTCCCTTCGAATAAATGATGATAGTCCCTACGAATTGCTAAAGACATCCCTTAAGTTGCCTTCTATGACTATACGATGACCCTACGCCCGTCCCTTAAACACATCCAAGGTAATGACTACCTATTCCTTAATAATAGAGATAGTCTTACCATTGAAAGAACATACGAGAACATGAAAGACTTAATCTAGGGTAGGTACCTCTTAGTTGCTTGCTCACATCTTAAAATCACTTTTTACACCTCACTTTCTTAAACATTTTTCAAAAACAAGGCTTTGTATACATCCATACGAGGATCATTACAAAGTACTTAGAAAAATTTCTAATCACACACTACACTCTTCAAAAACAATTTAAGTGAGCTAAGTAACTAAGAGCCCATGGATAACCATGGATATAAAGGGTGCTAACACCTTCCCTTTATATAACCTACCCCCCAAACTCAAGTCTTTTAAAATAGGTCTTTCCTGTTCTTTTATGTCCTTTCCATTTGGATAAAATAAAAGTCAGTGGCGACTCTTGCTATCCGCAACATTTATAGAAAGTCAGTTCTCCCACCGTGTTACAGAACTGGCGACTCTGCTGGGGAATTACTAAGTAAAATAGGGGTACCCTTAGGAATTAGATCACTTAAATTGTTTGTCTTGTTTGCTTACTTTTCTGTTGGGCTTTTTGTGTGAAAGATCCTAACCCGGATCTAGTGTACCCTAGGTAAATGGCAATAGACCAAGGAAATTGTACGGCGTATACCGATATGGTTGATCTGGTGGCCATAGTTAGTGTGAATCCTTGGTTGGTGCTTATGTTCCTTAAGTAAGTTAAGGATAATATGGGGCTGCCATATGTTGTCAATACACTAAATAACTTTTAGAACCCTAGTTATCCCATCTTGGCCTTTAGAAAGTAGTGAGATAGTCGGCTTTGGAGAAGTCTAAAGTTGGTTGATACTCGATACTACACTCATTGAGATCCTAAACTTGGAGGGTTTTGGTTGGCAAGTAAGTTGCCTACTGAACAACCACCCTTGGGAAGGATCAATGATATTGAGATCCTTTAGAACCTGGTTACTTTGGTAGGACAGGATGAACCAACTAAACTTCAGGGGAGGGTACTTACCTTTAAACCTCATGCAAGCCTTCAAACCTAGGGCTATTGTGTGACTTGTTTGTGTGTGCCACATGTTTGTGATTGAGCATAACATCATAACATCATCATGCATCATAAGCATAGCATTTTCACTAACCATTTCAAGGACCAAAGGATTTATCTTTGTTCTTTGTTGCAGGTCATGGCTTCTGCTCGTAGGAATACTATTCGGATCAACTTTGTAGGAATACGTCATAAGCTTAAGGAATTAGTCTCTCAAGTTTCTGAAAACTCCAAATTCATCAAGAAGCATGGTTACCTACTGGATCTAGTTACTTCAGGGTTTAATGAAGACATGATGAGTGTCTTATTTCAGTTCTTTGATCCTAAACATCATTTCTTCATATTTCCCGACTATCAGCTGGTTCCTACAATGGAGGAGTTCTCCAAACTACTGGGTATACCTATCCTTGATCAGAGACCTTTCACAAGCATACAGAAGGAGCCTAAACCCGAAGTCATTGTTGCAGCCCTATATCTGAAGAAATCAGACATTGTCCTAGAAACGAGAAGCGGAGTTAAGGGTATTCTTGCTAAGGTATTGATGGAGAAATCCCAACTGTTCTTGAAGGCTATGAGTTATGATGCTTTTGAGGAGATCATATCCTTATTGATCTATGGCTTAGTTTTGTTCCATAATCCAGACCAATTCATAGACGTACATGCCATCAACATATTTCTGACTCGCAACCCAATGCCTACATTACTTGGAGACATCTTGCATTCTCTTCACACTCGTACTACGAAGGCGAGGGGAACTCTGATGTGTTGCATGCCCTTATTATCTAGGTGGTTTATTTCTCACCTTCCTCGATCAGTGATAAAGAATGAACAAGGGTTCAGGTGGTCTAGAAGGATCATGTCACTTTCTTATTCAGACATTCGTTGGTGCTCTCTATCTATGGAGAGTGTTAATCCTTGGCATGCTTATTCAGGGTATTATGTTCGACTACGACAACGATCTTCAGGGTTACCATCAAAGGTTTATACGAGCTTGGAACAAGGTGAATAGGATTTACAGCAACACTTTGGAGCCAAAGTATTCCATTCCTATGGAGCCTTATCTCAGATGGGTTCGATCTCGTGCTCAAACTCTTATGATGCCATATCCTGTTGTTCTACCAGTCACTATGGAGCCCGTTGATGAAGGAGATGTTCCTTATACCATCCTTCATCCAGACATGCCCACTGATTTGGAAGAATTGCAAAAGTCCTGGATTCAGTTGAAGGAGCAAAGGGATACTTTTGAGATTCATTTCAGAGCTGGTCAAGAAAGAATTCTGGAGCTAACAAGGCAACTTCACGAGGAGCAAAACCTCAACAAGTACCTCCACGCAAAGAGGAAGCGTCCATGGGACACTTAAAACCCCATATATTTATCTTTTGTATCTTATTGTTATTTCTTTGTAAGCCCAATGGGAAAAACTTATATTAAGTATTTACTAATTAAATTTTGTTCTTGTCTCGTTTAAACAAATTTAAATCATGCGGTCCTTGAAAACATTGCATATGCCTATACATACCATATCATTACATCACAGGTTTCTTATGAACAAATATCTTATCTTATCGCTGTTTATTTCAGCAGAAATGGCTCTCGAACAAACTGTCAAGGATCTCCAGACTCAGAATGCACAATTTCAAGAAATGATCCTGAACTTGTCAAGGGACAAGATGAGCTGAAGACACTTCTGACTAAGAAAAAGAAGAAGGCTGGAAAATCAGTGGGCCTCATCAACCTGGGTAAAAGATTCAGAGGTCCTGTCAAGATAGAAGAAGAGGTTGAGAACCTGGAGTCTGAAAATTTTGAGGGAGAAGGAGGCAGCCTTCATGACACTGTGGAAGATTCTGATTTTGAGGAGAACTATTATCATGATCCTGCTAGTGAGGAGAAGTATAAGATGCTAGTAGACAGAATGAATGCTATGGAACTACAGAAGAGTTCTGGATTTGACTTTGAAGATTTGAGTTTAATTTCTGGAGTCTCCATCCCTATAGGTTTCAAGGTTCCTACTTTCATGGTGTATGATGGTGTGTCCTGTCCAAAACTGCACTTAAGGTCTTATGTCAGAAGAATTCAACCCCATACTCCTGATAAGAAGTTATGGATACATTTCTTTCAAGAGAGTTTGTCTGGATCCCAACTGGAATGGTATTATCAACTGGAGAGTACCAATATTCGCAACTGGAATGATCTTGCTGAAGCTTTCTATAAGCAGTACCAATACAATTCTGATTTAGCACCAACTCACATGCAACTCCAAAGCATGTCCATGGATGCCAAAGAATGTTTCAAGGAGTATGCTTAGAAATGGAGAGATCTGGCAAGTAGAGTTCAACCCCCTTTGATTGACAGGGAATTGGTTGATATGTTCATGAGTACGTTGACTTGTCCTTTCTATAGTCATCTCATTGGAAGCTCATCATCTGGCTTCACTGAGCTGATAATGACTGGAGAACATGTGGAAAGTGGGATACGATGTGGAAAGATTCAGATGGCCGTTTCTTCAAGTATTCCCAAGAAGCCCCCTCCTGGGAAGAAGGAATCCAATGTTGTGTATAGCCAGCGTAGTCGTAATGATCGTAACCAATCTGTGGGAGCTGTTTTGATTTCTAATCCTACACCTCCACCACAAGAGCAACAACAGAATAATCATCCCAAGCCTAAGAGGCAGTTTACCAAGCTCAATATGTCATTGGATCAGGCTTTGCAGCATATGTTGAAAGGATAATTGATTACTTTGAAGGACCCACCACAAAATATTAATACTTCCTCTTCTCGTTACAACCCCAATGCAAGGTGTGCATACCATTCTAATAGCCCTGGCCATGATACTAACAGTTGTTGGTCGTTGAAGAACAAAATTCAAGATATGATTGAGAATGGAGAAATTGAGTTTGATCCTCCAGAAACTCCTAATGTGATTACTGCTCCCATGCCCAAACATGAGAAGACTGTTAATGTTGTTGATGAGGTTGTTTATGTTCGTACTGTGGCTGAAATAACTACTCCTCTAGCTATTGTCAAGAAGAAACTTATGCAAACCGGTTTATTTCCGGGTTGCAGGGAAGATTGTTTTTACTGTGCCTATAAACCTGATAGTTGTTGGAGGTTAAGGTAAGGTATTCAACGCCTGATAGATAACTACACTATATTATTTGAGAGGATCCCTTCTATAGAGAGTCTGTGTGGAGGTTTGGTTCAAGATGTGAAATTTGAAGATGTGGCTATGGTTAACAAGATTCCTGTGAAGATTACTTCCAGTGGTCCAGTAAGGATTACTTCTAAAGATCCTGTGAAAATTACTGCTGAGCCAAAGGTGGCTCCAATGATTATTACTACTCCTGGTCCTATCCCATACACTTCTGACAAAGCTATACCCTGGAATTATGGTTCTGATGTTTATATCCATGGTGTCAAACAAGAGCCTTTGACTGATGCACCTGTTATTGATGTTAATCTTGATGTGGACAATATTGCTGGATCCAGTAAGGTTACCAGGAGTGGAAAAATTTCTCTCCAGAAGACACCTCAAAAATTGCTGCTACTCCAGTTCATATCTCTGACTCTGGGCCAAATACTAAGGCTCGGGGCAAAGGACCATTGATTGAACCTATTTAAGCTGAGGCGCCAGTTAATGAAGATCTCTCTAAGCAGATGGAAGAAGTACTGAAGATTATCCGCAAGAGTGATTATGATGTTGTTGACCAGTTGGGGCATACTCCCTCCAAAATCTCCATGTTATCTCTGCTATTATGTTCTGAAGCCCATGCCAAGGCTTTAATCAAATTCCTGAAGACTTCTCATGTGCCACATGAAATCTCTGTGGACCAATTTGAAAATTGTGTTGCTCATCTAACTAGTGATAATGGTTTGGGTTTTAATGATGTTGATTTGACTCCTGCCGGCAGAAACCATAATAAAGCTATGCACATTTCCATTGAGTGTAGTGGCACTACTTTGTCTCATGTATTGGTGGATAATGGTTCTTCATTAAATGTATTACCTAAGGAGGTTCTAGACAAACTCAATTTGAATGATGTAGTGTTAAGGCCAAGTAATGTGGTGGTGAAGGCCTTTGATGGTTCAAGAAGAATGGTGCATGGAGAGGTGGATATTCCAATTAAAGTAGGCTCTCAAGTTTTTGATTCCACTTTCTATGTGATGGATATTCGTCCCGCGTACTCCTGTTTGCTTGGGCGCCCCTGGATCCATGGGGCTGGTGTTGTGACTTCTACTTTACATCAGAAGTTGAAATATCCGGTGAGAGGAAAGGTTGTCACTGTTTATGGTGAAGAAGAATACATGGTCAATCATGTGAATACTTTTAAATATGTTGAGATGGAGGGTGAATTTGTTGAGACTCCTTTCTAGATATTTGAAGTTGTTCCTTGGGTCGTTCCTACTACTGAAGCTCCCCCTGTTGTCAAAAGAGTTCCTGTGATTACTAGAGTACCTCCTACAATGGCCTCCCTCAAAGATGCTAGAGCTGTGGTTGAAGAAAATCTCAGAAGGTTGTTTGTCGTGCTCGTGCTGCTCGTATCACTCATAAAGGAATCATAAGGGACCAAGTCAATGCTGTGGAAGATTATGATGAAGGTTACAACCTGGACGATTGGATTTTTCCTACCGTGGGGAATGGACTCAACAATTGGAAGGCTGAAGACGTTATTCATATCTCCTTTAGTCAGGAGTAAATGCTATTTCATTTTTCTAAATTTATTTTTTGTAACTTTGAATAATTAAATACTTTTGAGCCTTGTGCCTTGCTCGGGGCACAATGGTATGCTTATTAGGGTTGTCATTTCATTTGCATATTTTCATTCAATAAAATCAATGGACGTTTCTCGCTTTCGTAAATATTGCGCTCTCTGTCTTTCTTTTATTTTTCCCTTTTATAAAAAAAAAAGAAGCTATGTGTTCTTACATACACCCACATCACTAAATGCAGATATTCATCCACTCTGGATCCTATTGATAACAATTCTGCTATTGCCAATTATGACTTCGAAAATCCGATCTATCAAGTCGAGGATGGAAAGGAGGAAGATTTTGAAGTATCTATAGAGTTGGCTAGATTACTACAGCAAGAACAAAAAACTATACAACCACATGAGGAACCAATTGAAGTCGTGAACTTAGGAACCAAGGAAAATAGGAAAGAAGTCAAGATAGGTGCTTAATTAGAAAATAGTATCAAGGACAGGTTGATTCAGATGTTACACGACTATGTGGAAGTTTTTGCTTGGTCTTATGAAGATATGTCAGGGTTGGATACAGATATTGTGGTTCACCATCTACCAGTGAAAGAAGATTGTCATCCGATAAAGCAGAAAGTTCGTCGTATGCGTCCTGATATGTCAGAAAATATTAAGGCAGAGGTGATGAAACAATTCAATGCAGGATTTCTAGTTGTTACTTCTTATCCACAATGGGTTGCAAACGTGGTACCGGTACCTAAGAAAGATGGTAAAGTACACATGTGTGTAGATTAAAGGGATTTGAATAGAGCCAACCCCAAAGATGACTTTCCACTTCAACATATTGATGTTCTGGTAGACAAAACTGCTCAACATAAAGTATTCTCTTTTATGGATGGTTTCTCTGGGTATAATCAGATTAAGATGGCACCTGAAGATATGGAGAAGACTACATTTGTTACACAATGGGGCACTTTCTTCTATAAGGTAATGCCATTTGGTTTGAAGAATGCTGGGGCAACATATCAGCGTGATATGGTAGCTTTGTTCCATGATATGATTCACCATGAGATAGAGGTATATGTGGATGATATGATAGCCAGATCTCAGAATGAAGAAGAGCACCTTGATCACCTGCACAAGTTGTTTGAGAGGTTGAAGAAATACAAGTTGAGGTTAAATCCAAACAAATGTACTTTTGGAGTTAGATCTGGTAAACTTCTGGGTTTTATTGTCAGTGGTAAAGGTATTGAAGTAGATCCTGCAAAGGTAAAAGCTATACAAGAGATGCCTGCTCCTCGTACTGAGAAAGAAGTTAGAGGTTTCCTAGGACGATTAAATTACATTGCAAGATTTATTTTCCAGTTAACTGCTACTTGTGAACCAATCTTCAAGTTGTTGAAGAAAAATCAAGTATTGGAATGGAATGATGAATGCCAGACAACTTTTGATGAAATTAAAAGGTACTTACAAGAACCTCCCATATTGATGCCACCAGTTGAAGGAAGACCCTTGATTATGTACTTGACAGCATTGGATAACTCAATGGGGTGTGTGCTGGGGAAACATGACGAGTCTGGTCGAGAAGAGCAGGCAATATACTACCTTAGCAAAAAGTTTACCGACTGTGAAACAAGATACTCACTGCTCGAGAAAACTTGTTGCGCTTTGGCATGGGTTGCTCGCCGACTAAGCCAGTATAAGTTGACTCATACCGCTTTATTAATTTCAAAAATGAATCCAATCAAGTATATATTTGAGAAACCTGCTCTCTCCGGACGAATAGCAAGATGGCAAATGATCTTGACAGAATATGACATACAATATACTACTCAGAAAGCAATCAAGGGAAGTGTAGTAGCTGACCATTTGGCTCATCAAGCAGTGGATGACTACCAATCTATGAATTTTGAGTTTCCAGATGAGGATATTATGATTGTTACTAAAGAACCTAGACAATATGAAGGACCTGGACAAGGATCCCGATGGACTATGGTTTTTGTTGGAGCTTCTAATGCGCTTGGTAATGGTGTTGGTGTTGTGATTATCTCTCCTAAAGGTTGTTATACACCAGTTACTGCAAAGCTTTGTTTTAAATGTACTAATAATATGGCTGAGTATGAAGCGTGCATCATGGGTATCAAGGTTGCTATTGAAATGAAGATTCAATTTTTGGATGTGTATGGAGATTCAGCCTTAGTAGTTAGTCAAGTTAAAGGAGATTGGGACACCAGGCATCCTAATTTTATCCATTACAAAGAGCATGTTTTGTCTTTGATCCCGTATTTTGAAGATATCACCTTTCGACATATTCAACGAGAAGAGAATCAGTTGGCCGATGCATTAGCTACCATGGCATCTATGTTTGAAATCAGTTGGGAAGATGAAGCTCCGAGAATTACTATTGATCGATTTGACAAACCTGCATACTGCAATGAAGTGGGTACTGAAGGAGTAGAAGAAAAACCTTGGTTCCATGAAGTGAAGAGGTATCTTGAAGCTCAGGAGTTCCTTGAAGGGGCATCTGTCAATGATAGGAAGTTTCTAAAGAGGTTTTCTGCTAAATTCTTCCTGAGTAATGGAATTTTATACAAACGTAACCACGATTCAACTTTGCTTCGCTGTATGGATAAGAAAGAAGCAGTAGAGATTATGGAAGACATGCATGATGGGATCTTTGGTACTCACTCTAGTGGGCATACAATGGCTAAAAAGATTCTAAGAGCAGGTTATTATTGGTCTACCATGGAAGCTAACTGCTATCAACATTCCAAAACTTGTCACAAATGCCAGATTTATGCTGATAAGGTTCACGTGCCTCCGGTTCCGTTGAATGTTCTAACTGCTCCATGGCCTTTTGCCATGTGGGGCATTGATATGATTGGTGAAATCAAACCTACTGCCTCTAATGAACATCGTTTCATCCTTGTAGCTATTGATTACTTCACAAAATGGGTAGAGGCAGCTTCATTTGCTTTTGTTACCAAGAATGTTGTGGCTCGATTCATCAAATATAATCTTATATGCAGATATGACATCCCTGAAAGGATTATCACAGATAATGGTACTAATTTGAACAACACTATGATTACTGATCTCTGCACGCAATTCAAGATTAAACATGACAACTCTTCTCCATATCGTCCAAAGATGAATGGCACAGTGGAAGACGCCAACAAGAATATTAAGAAGATCTTGCAAAAGATGACGGTTGCATATAAGGATTGGCTTGAGATGTTACCATTTTCTCTTCATGGTTATCGTACCACCATGCGTACTTCAACAGGGGCAACCTGATTTTCCCTTGTCTATGGTATGGAAGTAGTTTTACCCATTGAAGTTCAAATTCCCTCTTTGAGATGGTGAAGATTTCCCGTAGACTGTGAACGCAGACATAGTTAAAAAATACTACGCATAAAAAGAGACCCGCTAGGTTGACTGGCCTAGGCAAAAATAAGGGCATCCCGGCGAACCAAAAGGGTTCGAGCAAAAATTAGGGATATATATATATATATATATATATATATAATGTGTACACCCGGCAAGTCGAAAACCTGAAAAGGCGGCTTGGGCAAAAATGGGTATCCCGGTGGATTGAAAACCTGAAAGGGAAATCCAGGCAAAAGTTAGGGATTACAGCGTATGACTATGTCTCGTTAGATCATCCATGCAACCTCTACTAGTTGTGTTATCTACGTCAAGTTCAACAGATACTGATCAGTCCAATCGTTTCCTCTCCAATAGCTGAAGATGAGATAATTGAAGATAATGGCAATAGCAAAGTTGGAACTCAATAAGATTATTTACACATAGCTGTTTTTCCTTGTAAAAATTTCTTTGATGAATTCCTCTTACTAGGATTTCTGTCTCCGTATTAAAACATGTCTAGTTATAGATCTATTTCTAAGAATAAGAAAAATTCCATTTTTTATTCAGCTTTACTTTTCCCTCATATATTCAGCTTTACTTTTCCCCTTTTACTAAAGCGAAACACGTCCATTGATTATGTTTGAATGAATATATGCTTTTGAATATGATTGATGTTTACCAGAAATGCATAAAATACAATAATAACATTTACTAAGAACGAATGGAGGTAGAAATTCAACGAAGCTTCGCCAGTTCATCCTCACGGAGTAATCTTTACGGATATCCTTACGGAATACTTCAAGTAATATCTTATACTTCCCACTCTACGAAGTCTCCAAGCAGCTTCATATCCTCCGAAGAATTGATACTTAACCAAATAAGTCTCCCGAATCTATGTCCATCTCTTTTATCCTCAGTCAGGATATTCAGGAACCTAATCCTTCAATAAAGTACGAAGAATGAAAAAATGGGAAGTTCTAAGTACGATATTCTTAAAACAAGACAAAAACGAAGTCTTCATACTCTTCAGCAACGAATCGGGATTTATTTTCCCCAGTCAGCAGTTATTCTACGAAGCTACTTATACGCTTCAGCTACATTCATTCATACATACATCATATCATGACATACACATTCTCATAAAATATTATCTTGCAAGTTGTTATATATATCATTATACTTGCACCCAGCTAACCTTGTTTTTCAGGTAAATCCTCCAGCAGAAAAACTTCATCGACAACTTACCTTGGACCGTCGTTCATTCTTCCCAATGGTTATCATGTTACCTCGGGCCGTCGTTTATTCTTCCTGCAGGTTATCTCATTTTTGGGCCGTCGTTTATTCTTCCTAGAAATCAACTTACCTTGGGCCGTCGTTTATTCTTCCCAATGGTTACCCTGTTACCTCGGGCCGTCATTTATTCTTCTCGCAGGTCATCTCATTTTTGGGTCGTCGTTTATTCTTCCCAGAAATCAACTTACCTTGGGTCGTCGTTTATTCTTCCCAATGGTTACCCTGTTACCTCGGGCCGTCATTTATTCTTCCCGCATGTCATCTCATTTTTGGGCCATCGTTTATTCTTCCCAGAAATCAACTTACCCTGGGCCATCGTTTATTCTTCCCAAAGGTTATCTTGTTACCTCGGGCCGTCGTTTATTCTTCCCGCATGTTAACTCATCTTTGGGTCGTCGTTCATTCTTCCCAATGGTTATCTTGTTACCTCGGGCCGTCGTTTATTCTTCCCGCAGGTTATCTCACTTTTTGGGTCGTCATTTATTCTTCCCAGAAATCAAATTGCCTTGGGCCGTCATTTATTCTTACCAATGGTTATCCTGTTACCTCGGGCCTTCGTTTATTCTTCTCGCAGGTTATCTCACTTTTTGGGTCGTCGTTTATTCTTCCCAGAAATCAACTTACCTTGGGCCGTCGTTTATTCTTCCCATACCCTGTTACCTCGGGCCGTCGTTTATTCTTCCCGCAGGTTATCTCATTTTTGGGCTGTCGTTTATTCTTCCCAGAAATCAACTTACCTTGGGCCGTCGTTTATTCTTCCCAATGGTTACCATGTTAGCTCGGGCCGTCGTTTATTCTTCCCGCAGGTTATCTCATTTTTGGGTCGTCGTTTATTCCTCCCAAAAATGTCATCTCCATATTTAAGAAACATATCAAAAGACTCTTTATTCAAATGGCATCTTTAAGCCCATTCAAGCATCACAATTAACCAACAATATCATTCTACACATCAGCAAGTGCAAATTTTTGGGTTTTGGTGTTCAATCCTCTTCAATCTTCAAATCACGAATGACATGCATGCCAATCTAACTCCTCAGATTCTAGAAAATTGAACAAGGGGCAGCTGTTGTACCCCAAAATTTTCCCTCCACAATCAAGACAACCTCTCTCAATACTTCTAAATAATCATAAGATCCTCAAGACTCCCAATTTGTCAAGAGGTGTGGAAGTTTCCTCAGACAATGCCTCCTCCTAAGCAAAGTGTCCAAAACTAGGGTTTTGTGTTTCTTCAGGTTAAAATGAGTTTCAAGACTTCAAGTGAGCTTCATGGTATCCCACATGTATTCAAGAATATCCATGTCAAGTTTCAAGGCTTTCCCAATAAGTTTGCCTAGTCAGATGATCAGATATGCAAAAATCAGTCAAAGCAGTTAAAAAGTCAAACTGAGGTCAACTATGGTCAAACTAAAGTCAAACTTCAATATTTTTTGCCAACATCAATTTCATGAAGTAAAATTCATCATTTGATCAAGGGTTGATCATGATTCATCAAGGAAGTTTCAGATCATCAAGAATCAGGAGTATCTAAATTAGGGTTTCCTTAAGGAAAGTCAACTAAACTTTGACCAGCCATAACTTTCACATGCTTCATCAAAAAATTCCCATACAAAGCTCATTTTGAAGTAAATTGAATTCTCTAAAACTTTGTGTCTCACAAGCCAAACCTAAAAATGCTTCATTTAGAAGGTATGAGCTAAAACATTATAGGTCATTTCAAAAGTCAACAAAAAGTCAACATATTCCAAGGGGCATAATTTGAAAATGGTAAACGATATGGACATGAGACCAAAGATTTTGGTTAGAGGACTCCTTAAGCTTTCCAAAATGTCCAAGAACACCTTCATAGCCTTAAAATTGAGGGATTTGTGCCTTTGCAAAGTTGGGAAATTGTTTAGGGGTATATTGAACAAATGAGGTCTTAAAACCAAATTTTTCCAAATGGGCTTGCAATTTTGTAATCCAATCCTTACAAAGACATCATGCACGACCCAATGATTATTTTTTCAGATTTTTATAGTTTATTTTATATTTATTTGGATTTTATTCATTAAAATTCAATTTAAATATATATAAAATATGAAAAGTCAAATGAAGAATGAAATCTTTGATTGGAAATTAGTTGGATAATATTTAGAATGATTGGAAATCAACTAAAGTCAGATTGGATCAAAAATAGAAACGTTAGATGAGATTTTTTGAATATTTGAAAGTGAAGAAACTTCATGATCAAGCAACCTTCACAAGCCCACAAATCCACAAGTTTTTGACCTAAATTCAATCACTATATACACATAAACAAAAGCATACACAAGGGGACGGATTTTCTGCCTCCAAGGATCAAGAACAAACTTCAACTTTTTCAAAGAAATTTCAAATTTGGATTCTCACTTTGTGTTGTTTTTCAGGCAATTTGAAGGTTTAAACATGATCCTTGAACATCATTGAACATATCTCAATCCTCATTCGCATCCAAATCATGATAAAATCCATGAACTGATTCTCTCTTGTTCTTACTTTTGAAATTTTCGATTCTTACGATTTATGCATCATACACTAATTTTGATTGTTGTTTTGTGTTTAGAATGAAGTTTACAAGCTTTCTGGTTAATTTTCATGATAAACCATAGCCTGAAACGCAAACGGCCATTGTTAGGGTTTCATAAACTTGAAATTAGGAACCTCTGTTAAAAGCAATTTCACATGAAATTGATGGATCAATTGGACTTAGGGACCTCGTATTAACTGACTTGAATCATTAAAAGTAATGTATTCTTGTTATTTGGGATGTTTGAATGTGCAGGACTTTTAATGATGGAGAAAATCCGTCACTAAAACGTTTAGTGACGAACGTCTGTAGGTATAGCCTAAGACGACAGCTAGAGGAAGGAGATGAAGTCTGGCGCGAAATTGGATTTTCAAAACTTTGTTTATTTTATTAGATTTTGTTTGCGTTTATATTTCAGATGCGTTGCTTAGCTCAGTTGGTTGGTGATACGCCCATGGATGCAGGAGGGCTAGGTTCGAATCCTTGGCTCCAACATTTTTTTCACATATTTATTTTTTGATTGCAGGTTTTAAATATAATGATTGCCTCTCCTATAAGTATCACCAGCACGTGTTGGCTCAGTTGGTTTTGTGTGATGCTGTTGAGGTAAGGGACCTGGGTTCAAATCCCAGGTCCTATCTTTTTAGTCATTTTCTTATTTTTCTTATTTTTCTTTATTTTTGTTTAATTAATTAATTAAATTAAAAATCAATAATATTTTTATAAATCTTATATTTTCTAAAACTCATAATTATTTTCTTAATGTTAATTAATTGTATTAATTTTATAATATATTTATAATTATTATGTATATATTTTGTAAATAAAAATAATTTATTTTAATTATAATTAAAATCCCTAATTTCTTTAATTAAACTTATTTTTTTTCATTAACCCTAAAAACCAAATTTATTTTCTTAAACCCTAATTAGAATATTTTTATAATAACCTTTTACTTTGTAAATACTTTATTTTCTTATTACTATTATTATTATTTAAACTTATTGTTTTTCTTATAAATTCTAAACAATTTCTAACTTATTTAATTTCTTTAAAAATGCTAACTTTTCTTTATTACCTCATTTTTCTTTCTTTTAATTCTAATATTCTAATATTTATTGCTTTATTATTATTATTGCTTTATTTATTTGCTTTATTTATTATTATTTCTTATATTTGCTTTATTATTATTATTATTATCATTTATTATTTTTTCTGATTATATTGTAATTGTCCCAAAGCCATGTAATAATTTTAGATTTATTTTCCGTCTTTATTTTATTATAATTGATATGGTTAGTAATTTTAGGGTGTGTATAACCTAAATGTAATTAAAATTAACTTAGAAAATTAATTTAAAAAAGATAAATATTTGAAAATAAACACTCACACACGTAAGTCGATCTTTGATCGCCGTCTTGCACTTCCTAGGGTTTTCCTCTTGGTTGCCTTATTTAAAATGGTCAAGTCCCTCGAATATAGGGGTGTCTTAAGCAAAGTCCCTTCAAGTATAAATCATCATAGTCCTTACAGTTTAAGAGATCAAGTCCCTTCGAGGTTGCCTACGGAATAATGATCTTGTCCCTTCGAATAAATGATGATAGTCCCTACGAATTGCTAAAGACATCCCTTAAGTTGCCCTCTATGACCATACGATGACCCTACGCCCGTCCCTTAAACATATCCAAGGTAATGACTACCTATTCCTTAATAATAGGGATAGTCTTACCATTGAAAGAACATACGAGAACATGAAAGACTTAATCTAGGGTAGGTACCTCTTAGTTGCTTGCTCACATCTTAAAATCACTTTTTACACCTCACTTTCTTAAACATTTTTCAAAAACAAGGCTTTGTATACATCCATACGAGGATCATTACAAAGTACTTAGAAAAATTTCTAATCACACACTACACTCTTAAAAAACAATTTAAGTGAGCTAAGTAACTAAGAGCCCATGGATAACCATGAATATAAAGGGTGCTAACACCTTCCCTTTATATAACCTACCCCCCGAACTCAAGTCTTTTAAAATAGGTCTTTCCTGTTCTTTTATGTCCTTTCCATTTGGATAAAATAAAAGTTGGTGGTGACTCTTGCTATCCGCAACATTTATAGAAAGTCAGTTCTCCCACCGTGTTACAGTTTAACACTTAGGATTAAAGTTATACACTCCATCCTAAGAGAAGGATGCAAGCATAACTCTAATTCCAAAGTCCTAAAACTTTAAGAGTTTAGTCTCTGATTAATGAGATGAGAAGAGAGACTCAAGGAGACTCAAAGGTAAAAAGCTAAGGGGGGCTAATTACAACCCTAATCATTGTTATGAGGCTTAGAGAAAGATCTTCAAGGAAGCCACCAATGGAAGAAGCAGATGAAAGGAGGAAGAAACAGGAGAATAAGTTACTTACTTCCTAAGAAGATAAGTAACTTAAAGGGAGAAAGTGAGAGATATAGAACACAAGTGAATTAAATTCACTTAAAAGACAAGTTAAAATGCATATTAAAGAGATAAGAAGAAGTGAGAGGTGAAGGCAAATCCACCTCCCAAAATAACTTACCAAAAGTCCCTGAAAAGTTAGTATGGATGCATAAGACATAAAACATGAAGAAATGAATAGAAATGAGATGAAATGAAGTGCAAAGACCAAAGTCATAAGTGTTTATGTTATGCAAATGTCATGTGAGATGATGCAATGTCATACAAGATGCACATGTGTGATCATACAAGAATGAGATGTTATGAAAGCATGCTTTGAAGTTTGAAAACACATGAAAGTTTATGAAATGAAATGAATGCAAAACATGGAAAATGAATGAAGAAATGGCCAAGCAAGATTCTAACATGTCTTAAGATGCCTAAGATGACATAGGAATGCATGAAAGGTCATAGAAAGTTCATGTGATGATGAATATGCAAGGTGAATGCAAATGAACATGAGAAATTAGGGTTACATGGATATGTGAGATGCAAATGGATAAAACAGAAGCATATGACATGATAAAAATTTGAAATTAAGCTCAAACAAACCTTAATCCCATATTAGGTCACACCCCAAAGGAGAAGGTCAGAAGTCTAACCTATCAAAAGTTATGATTTTCCTAAGTTTTCTAGGGTTTTTGGGTGGTTCAAAAGGAAAAATGCAAATCAATTTGAAAATTCAAGATAAATTCATGAGGAAAATGACCTATAAACTACATGCAATATGTAACACAATTCTAAAAGAATCAAGTTCAAAATCTTCTTGGTTAGGCAGAAATGATTTTTCAAAGTTAGGGTTTAAAAATGTGATTTTAATGACCCTTAATTCAAAGAAAATTGGCAAAATATGATCAAACCTAAAAAGAAATTTATGTGAAGAGTTTGAAAATGTTTCTAAATGCATTAGAATGATTCATGATTTTTTTGGTGATTTTTAGAAACCTAAATGCATTTTTAATTAATTAAAATACTTTAATTAATTAAAAATAACATTTAAATATTTTAAAAAATCTTTTTTAATGCAAAAAATAAAATAAAAATTGTTTTTGGATTGAGAAAAATAATTAAAGTCAGAATACAAAAGGAAATATTTTTGTGATGATTTTTGATATTTTAAAATAATTATGCAAAAGAAATGAGAATAAAATGAAAATAAATGAATGAAAATGATAAGTCAGCGCATCCAATGGCTGAGATTTGAAATAAAAGGGTGGGAATTGACCACGCGCGTATCTCAATGGCTCACATTCAAACTGGGTTAATTATCATTAATTAATTAAATAATCAGAATTAATCTTAAGTGAACTAATCCTGACCATTCGTTCCTTATCAAAACAAGATCCAAGGGCCTAAAACGCGTCTTTCAACTAAACCCTAATTAAGCCCTAATTACATTCAGGTGACCGGAGCTAAGCTCCGGTCATCTTCTCCGGCCAACCTCTCACCTGAGTTTGCTCAAAACGCCACCTCAAGCCCCCAAAACCTCCAGAATCATTCCACTAACCACCCTAAACATTACTCCAGCCCCAAAAATCATTTATCATGCATCATTAACAAGATTCGAACAAGAACATCAAAACGGAAAAATTTTCAGAACAAGCATACATACTCATCTCTCAACCATTTCAAAAATAATCATATCACAATGATCAGTGAAGCATACTGTCGCTCCCCCGAAAAGACACCAGGTTAGACAGGGTACAGACGCGAACGGTCGGCGAAGAGAGAATGAAATGAAGATGAAGTGAATAGAGTCGCCAACTAGGCATTTTTATCCCGAAGGAAAGGTAATGCTGCATAAACCTGGAAAGAAATGGATAAGACGGTTGCGAACCAGAGAAACTGAGAAAAGGGGTTGGTTACAACCTGGGAAGGTATCAACACCCAGATTGTCCGTCGTACTCGACGGGATCCACGCTTACAAGATTGTGTTTTTAAAGAGGTAGTTTATGTGCTATATGTGTGCAAAAGCTAAGAAAAGAATATACAAGTGTCAGTGCAAAAAGGGTGAATTCTCAAGAACTGAGGCTTAGAAAAGAATGCTGAAAGAGGGGGAAGACACAGAGACTTTTGTTCGATAACTGTTAAGTTATGCCTACATATCCTCGCGTGCAATGAGGAAGTAAGAACACCGTAGTTCGACTCAAAGGGACTGAAAGATAAATTGACTGTGAACTGCTTACTTGCCTATGCTCAAGTGTATGACTCGTCTGGCCCGAGTGCTAACTGTATTGCATTAGACAGAAGAAGCAAGTTCTCGTTTATGAATGAGTATGATGAGAAAAGAATCCCGAAGGAGACGATTATTATTTGTTTTTATGTTTTCATTTTTTTATTGTTTTTGGTTTTTTGCATACGTTAATGAGCTTAAGCCTAAATCAAGGGCTTGTAAACTCATTATATCCTCCCTGATTAGGGATAATGAGAATACTTAAGTATGAGATAAGCATATCAACTTAATTACCATTATGATGTAGGATTAATATCATTAACCTACTTGTGATTAATTAGATGTTTTTGGATTTTGTTTAGTGTTAAGTAATGAGTTTAATCTCTAATCACAGATTAGTGGGCTCATTACACCATCCTAATAGAAGGATAATAGATGAGAACACTTAAGCTGAGGAAGATACCTCAACTTAATCCATGGTTAGGGATTAAATTCATTATATAACAAAGCCTTTATTAAGTGGATTTTAATTAAGGGTGAGATTAAGAAATGGATTTTATGATTTATAAGACAACTTGAGGGGGACTTGTCCATTAAACACTAGGGTTAGTCCTTCTTAACCATAAAGGAAGAATTAGAACCCTAATGTAAGGCCCAAGTTACAAGATGAAGTCTTAGTGATTATTAAGATGAATTGATTAAGAGGTTTAAACAAATTAAAGGTTTAACACTTAGGATTAAAGTTATACACTCCATCCTAATAGAAGGATATAGGCATAACCCTAATTCCAAAGTCCTAAAACTTTAAGAGTTTAGTCTCTTATTATGAAGATGTAAAGAGAGACTCAAGGAGACTCAAAGGTAAAAGACTAAAGGGGGACTATATACAATCCTAAAGTTATCATGCTTGGTTGTCCTATGGTTTGTGAGGCTCAAGAGAAGTCTTCAAGATGGCCACCAAGGAAGAAGCAGATGAAAAAGAGAAGAAAGGAGGATTAGGTTACTTACTTCATTTAAGATGATAAGTAAACCTAAGAGAAAGAGAAGAAAGGAAGAGGCACAAGTGAATTAAATTCACTTCAAACACAAGTATAGTGCATACAAAAAATAAAAGAGAAAGAAAAGTTAGATGTGGATGCACACCCACACCTTAAACAACTTACCATGAGCCCCTGAAATGTTAGTTGAACATGTAAAGAAAGAAATGAAATGTAAATGCATCAAACAAAGGTGCTATGATCAAAGTCAGAAGTGCATATGCAAGGTTAATGAGTCATGAGATGCTGCAAAGTCACACATGATGCATATGTATGCTTATATGAGAGATGGGATGCAAAGGAAGCAAGTTAGAAGCATGGAAACACATGGATGTTTATGAAATGTTATGAATGCAAAGCATACCAAATGGATGAATAAATGATCAAGCAATGTTCTAACATGTCCTAGGATATCTAAGATGGCATATAAATGCTTGAAATGGCATGGCAAGTTCATGTATGAATGCTTATGCAAAGATGAATGCATATGAACCTAGAAAATTAGGGTTTTATGAATGTATGAGATGCATATGACCAAACCATAAGCAATACACAAGATAAAAAATTGAAAATTCACTCAAAGGAACCCTAAACCTATACTAGGTTACCATCCAAAGGGGGAGGTCAGAAACTAAATCTAGAAGAAGTTATGGATTTTCTATGTTTTTAGGGTTTTTTGGGTGATCCTCAATAGAAAATGCCAAACAATTTGAAAATGCAAGGTAAAAATGAAACAAAAATGTTTTTGGATGCTAGAATACATGCATATAACAATGCAAAAAGAACCATTCACAAACTCAACTTAATTTAAAAGTTATGAATTTTTGAAGTTAGGGTTAGAAAATAGGTCATTTTAGGAACCCTAATTCAATGAAAAATGTCAAAGCCTGATCAAAACCAAAAAGAAATTTGGAAGGTGAGTTTGTAAATGTTTCTAAATGTCTAAGGATGTCCTCTGATTTTTTTGGTGATTTTTAAATACCTAAATGTATTTTTAATTAATTAAAATGAATTAATTAATTAAATAAAACATCTAAATGATTTAAAAATACTTTTTATATGCAAAAAATAAAATAAAAACCATTTTCTGATTAAGAAAAATATTTGAAACAAAAATGCAAAAGGAAATATTTTTTGAAGTTTTTAAACTATTTTTAATTAATTATGCAAAGAAATGGATAAAAAATGAATTAAAAATGATCAAAAGGGAAAGTATGTCAATCCAATGGTCCAGATTCAAATTCAGGGGGAAGGGGTTGACCAACGCGTTATCCAATGGTTGGGATTAATCCTGACGTAATTAATTAAAATTAAACTAATTAAACTGGATTAGGGTTAATGAAGTGATCTGGACCAGTGAAACACGCGCGGGAAGCTGGATCCAAGGGCCATTATTCAAACTTGCTTAATTACACAGATTAGGGTTAATGAGTTTCAGATGACCGGAACAGTGCTCCGGTCATCTTCTCCGGTGAGCCAAAACGCTATCTCTCTCCCTAAGCCTCTAAAACCCAATCTCTGCCCAGAATCAAACCCCAAACATCATACAACAAGAATCTTCAAACAAAACAAATTTATTTCACGTATTAAAGCTGAATCGAAGCAAATCAGTTTTAGGTCAAAAACTTTCAGAGAACTCATACATGCTTAATACTCAATCATTTTGCAAAATAAACATATCAGGATCATCAGCACATCATGAAGATTCATTTAAGAACTTAAAAAAGCATTTCTGGAAAAAATGTTCTTGAGGTTACCAGAGATGAAGCTTTGCTATCTGGAGCTTTCTGGCCACCTCCTTGGTGCTTTTCCACTCCAATGAACCCCTTGACGCTTCTTGCAAGCTTAGAACAAGTTTGTATGGACTGTTTTGAAGTTTTCAGTTCAGAGCATGTCAAAATCGTGTTTTTGTTTGAGATGGTTTCAGGCTAATATGAGGGGTGGGAAATGATCCTGGGGTTATGTGGAGATGATTGGTGAAAGAATTTTGAATTTTTGATGGCTGAGTTGGGAGATTCGAAGAGATGAAGTTTTGAGGGGATTTTGTGTAATCTGAGCTTGGGTGTGTTTCAGGCTTCAAGCATGCTGTGTTTGTGTTCCATAATGTGTGTATATGCAAGTGTGATTGGTCAGAGGAGTTGGTGTGGCATAGTGTGATTGGTATGGGGTGATTTGCA
This sequence comes from Lathyrus aphaca, assembly GCA_963966055.1. Classification (NCBI taxonomy): domain Eukaryota; kingdom Viridiplantae; phylum Streptophyta; class Magnoliopsida; order Fabales; family Fabaceae; genus Lathyrus; species Lathyrus aphaca. Next base: position 373,338,513 of record OZ014522.1, read on the forward strand.
AAAAAGTCAAGAATTTGTACTTGAGGTATGGGCATGGTGTAAGCCTGAGTTTTTGGGGTGTCTGCCCTCAGCATGGATCAAGGAAGACCATAGGATTGAAAGATTGCAGCTGGAACACTTGATGCTAGGGTTTCTATGAGTTTTGCATATTTTCCCTCTTTGGTGTTTCTTGTGATTCAAGCCATGAAATGATCCAATTCTTGGGCCAATTCTGATGCTTTGAAGTTGTTTGATCATGTTATGAAGTGTTTGTACACAATTGAAGTCATTAGAAGCCTTCTCAAGTGGTTTTGCAAAAATCTCTCTTTGGTGCATTCTTGAAAATTATAGGATTTTTGCCAACTTTGAAGGATCATAACTTGAGTTCTATAATGAATTAGAACATGTTCTTGTACTTTTTGAAAAGGGAAAGACCTAATATATAACTTTCATGACCAAGAAATTTTCATTTGAAGCATTTTTGGTTGAAAAAGAGGAGGTTGAAAAACTTTCCCAAAATGGAAAGTTTCCATTACAAGTCATTTCCATTTTTGGCAACTTTGCAAATGGCTCAAATTTATTCAATCTTGTGAACTTTTTCAACCTCTTCTAAGATCAAATAAAGATCATATAACTTCAATTTGATGAAAATACCCCTTTGGTTCCATTGTTGGGGGCCTCAGATGCCCTGATTTTGACTTAACTTGCTCAAGAAGTTACCTAATGATCAGATGACTTCCACAATGAATTTCTTCATCAAACTTGGTACACATGATCCTTATAACATCTTGAGAACATTAGAAACAAGAATGGCCCAAAAACTTGGTGTTGAGGCCTTTGAAACCAAAACCCTAATTTGGGTCATCTGTGTAGTGAAAACCCTAGCTTTGCTTCCATGCCTTGCCAGTTCTTGTGATCTCTTGACTTCCATGAACTTTGGGGAGCATAATATGATCATAGAAAACACATAGACCCTCTTGGAAAGCTTTAAGACCTTTGGGATGGCTCAAATAGAATCTTGGATTGCTCAGATCACAAACCCTAGATGTAGATGAACTTGAACTATGCAGATAAAATAAATATGCCATATGAAGTAGTATGCCTATGCAAAAATGCAAAAATGAAAGATCATTAGCCATGGTGTGATAAAGAGTGAGGGTAAATTTGGGGTTCATCACGACATAGGACGAATGATGGATAACAAAGGTCGACGATGGGGACGGCCATCAGACAAAATGATGAAGGACAATCATCAAGAGGTGAAGGACGATCACCTAGCAGGGGACGACTGCTAAAAATATCACGACATAGGACGAATGCTGGGTAGAAAAGGGTTCCAATAAATGGAGACTCCACTGGGGAAAGGGATGAGGGACGGTCATCCAAAGGTGAAGGACGATCACCTGGCAAGGGACGACTGCCGAAAGTATCACGACATAGGACGAATGTCGGATAGAAGGAGGTTGTTCTGTTGATGACTTACTGGGGAACGATAAACATGGACGAGTGCTTACGCTCAAGATTAAAAAGGTATAAGTATTTGACGCTGTGTATAGATTAAAGATGCGGACAAGCATCCTTAAGACCATGATACAGACGAGTATCGATAGAAACAAACGCTGACGCGTGTTCAGAGATGATGATACAGACGAGTACCAACTGGTTATCAAAGAACACGGACGAGTGTCAAATCTGTTGAGGAGTGATATATATACAAAATATAGACGAGTATCAAATACTTCTGTATGAGTATAGGTAAGCATTGGTTTGTTGGTGAAGTAAGAGCAAGACACAGACGGGTGTTCAACTTGCTGGGGAACGTATGACACGGACGATGTCAAAAGAGAATATGTATAAGTTATGAACAAATAATTGTATGTGAGAGTGCAAAAGGTGTTCTAGCGACCTGTGGGGATAAGATAACACAGACGGGTGCCGTAAAGAGTGTGTTATAAACAAGTGTTTGGTTTGCAACAAGTGATTTGGCAACCATGCTGGGGAAAGGTGACACGGGCGAATGTCAAAATAATATGTATGGGTATCTGTATTTGAGAATGCAAAGGGGATGCTTTGGCTTATACCTGCGGGGAATAATGTGACACGGACGAGTGTCGAAAAGGGTATATATGAATAGGCATTGGTGTGGGAGAGTGAAAAGGGGATGCTTTGGCTTTTATTTGCAGGGGATGTGAGTCTATATATACATTGCTGATGAAATACTGATGGTAATTGCAGGTGACCGGCTTGATCCTGACTTGTGATCATGCAAATGTTTGATTTTTGCTGTAATGCTCCGTATTAGACGGAATGCTACGCTTATTTTGGTGAACATGATGCAAATGCTATGATTATGCAAAAGAGGAACCGATTCGAGATTCGGATCCTGCTGAAGATCTCTGGCTGATCTGCTTGGAGGGATATCCCAGCTGGCGAAGAGATCATTGGTAGATCTGTTAGTAGATATAGCTCTGCTTGGGGAAATAGATCATTGATATATCTATTTGCAAGGAGAACTCAGTTGGGTAGAAGGAAACTTTCGTCACTTTGTTGTGTAAGAGTTTCAGGCATTGCTCCTCTGGGGAGAGGATGGAAATTCTGTGGGGAGATATGTTGGGGATGCTCCTGTTGAGTAGACTTGTGCTGGGAATGAGGAGGCTTTGACAACTCCGCTGGGGAAAAGCATTCCAGATACTGCTTAGGGAGGGGGTATGTTGGGGAAGTGTGCTTGGCATGTCCCATGCTGCGTATTGAATACCCGCAGTCTATTAAGACAAGAGAAACGCACAAGTATCCCGAGGTATCCCTTACCGGATTCCGTCATAGGAATTAGATTATCCTGAAAGTAAATATATTTCCCGCAAGCATTTATTAAAAATGGCTCATTTGTTTTATGCAAGTATTATATCATGAATATTGGACATTTTGCAAACAAAATAAAATGTACAAAAAGAGGTGTGACTAAAAATTCTGATTTTATTAATCTGGGTGCCCTGAATTGGCAAATACAGTCAAAGAAACAAATCCCCTGGAATGAGGAGATTGCCACAAATTGAAAAAATAAAAGTGTTGGCAATGTTGACGATGCTCCGGTGAGATTCCTTTGCTATGACCTGTATGACCTTGATGTTCTTCTCATCTTGCTCTCCGAAGAAGGTTGATTCTGACTGATGCTTTATCCTTTCGAAGCTTACCGTGTTGTGAGTGATACAGACGAATTCAGAATGCAGTTGTTTGCTTATTCCCTGATTTTGCATGGATCGCCCTTGTAAACACCCCAAATTTGCCCTCACCCATTCACACCATGGCTTGTGATCTTTTCATATGCATAAGTTCAATCATAGCATCTCATATTGCATATTTGCTTCACTGTATTGGTTCAAAGTCATCTGCATCTAGGGTTTGTGATCTGAGCAGTCCAAGAGCCATTTGAGCCACTCCAAAGGTCATCAATCACTTCAAAGGGGTCCATGTATGTTCAAGCATCATATTATATCCTCTCAAAGTCAAGAATGTCAAAAAATCACAAGAACTGAGATTGGCATGGAAGCAGAGCCAGGTTTGACTGCACAGATGACCTAGAATTAGGGTTTTGGTTTCAAAGGCCATAACTCCAAATTTTTTGGTCATTCTTGTTTCTATTGGTCTCTATATGGTATAGGGATCATGCATATCAATTTTCATGAAGAAATTCCATGGGGAAGGCATCTAATCAAGAGTTGACTTCTTGAGCAAGTCAGTGCAAAATCAGGGCATCTGAGGCCCCCAATGACCCAACCAAAGGGTGTTCTTCATCATTTTGATGGTGTATGATCTTTATTTGATCATAGAAGATGTTAGAAGTTCACAAAATTGAAGAATTTCAAGCCATTTGCAAAGTTGACTTTTTGGGAAAGTGACTTGTAATGGAAACTTGCCATTTTGGGAAACTTTTTCAACCCTTGCTTTTTGATTCAAAAATGCTTCAAATGAGAAAACTTTGGTCATGAAAGTTGTAGAATGGATCATTCCCTTTTCAAAAAGTAAGGGAACTCATTCTAATTCATTTTGTATCAAAAGTTATGGCTTGTCAAAGTTGGGAAAAATCACATAAATTCAAGTTTTGTACCAAAGAGGCATTTTGCAAAATGGTATGATCAAGCATTCTAAGGACTTCAAATGTGCACAAACTCTTCACAATATGATCATGTGACTTCTAAAAGTCAGAATTGGCCCAAGAATATTGCATTTTGATGCCTTGAACTTCATGAATTTCCAAAGGGGGCAAACATATACCAACTTGCAAAAACTCATGAAGCCATGCCTCTACTTGTTACAGCTCATAGAATCTGATCCATATGAACTCCATGATCTCTGCTGAACTCAACCATGCCCCTATCACAACCTAACACTTGCCCATACCTCAAGTACACCTAGACTTGACTTTTTGCAAAAACCCCCATACCAATCCCACAGTGCCACACCAACTCTTCTGACCTCTCTAGTTGTGATAAGTGGACAAAATACAGCATAACACACCACACACACAGGCCTGAAAGAGATCATAAGCCATAGTTCAAGAAACTCACCTCTTATGCACTTTCCTTCGAATCTGATCACACAAGCATCAAACACAAAAACAAACTTCACCAAATCACTCACCATGATCCTCTGATCATTTCCCACCCCTCACTTTCCCCTGAAACCACTGCAATCAAAAATACGATTTTCACACTCCCTTGGCCTGAGCTTCTGCCAACTCTTTCTAAAGGCCATATAAACTCCAGCTAAGTGTCAAAAGCTTCTGAGGAGGATCATTGGGACTTGTTTGAGCCAAAGAAGCAGCCAGAAAGCTCCTGGATTGAAAGCTCAACCTCAGGTAACATGATGAACAAATTTTCCAGAACCTTGTTTTCTTGTTAGAATGTTGTTCTGCATGTTGCCCTGATCATGGGGATCTATTTATTTTTGAAAATGAGCCAGAAACAAGCATGTTATGATGATCTGAAAGTTTGCCCGTAAAAATGTTTTTGCTTGATTCCTTTGATTCATGAAAAATAAATGTTGTTTGATTTAGGGTTTATGCTTAGTGATGTTCATAGGTTGATTCTGGAGAGTTTTGTGAGGTTTTGATGCGTATTGAGAGAGATGGAGATTTTGGCCTGCCGGAGAAGATGACCGGAACACTGTTCCGGTCATCTGAAAGTGATTAGGGCACAGGATTAGGGCTTAATCATAATTAGGGAGATTTGAATTCTGGCCGTCCAGATGCGCGCGCTGGTCAATTCCCGCGTCCTAGGTTTGAACCACAGCCCTCAGATCAGTTGACTTTCTCATTTTTCATTTAAAATTCATTTTATTTTCATTTGTTTTGATTTATTTTGCACGAATTATTAAAAATAGCAAAAAATGTTTAAAAATTATGAAAATTTTTGTCAAGGTTTTCATTATTTTTCAGAACACAAAAATATTTTTATTTTTATTTTTTGCATTAAAAATTATTTTTAAATCATTTAAAAGATTATTTTTAATTAGTTAATGAAAATTAATTAATTAAAAATACTTTTAGGTATTTAAAAATCACAAAAAAATTCATGTAACCTTTAAAAACATTTAGAAACATTGTCCAACTCTCAAACCAAATTTCTTTTTTGTTCTTGATGCCTTTTGATAATTTTCTTTGGATTTAATTTCATTTCAAGGCATTATTTTGTTTCAAACTTCAAAAATTCATTTTTGCCTAACCATTGAGAGTTGGACAATGATTCTTTTTGCATTGCATCTTGTATAGCATGTAGTTTATAGGATAAAATTGGTTTGAATTGATATTGCATTTTCAATTTGTTTTGCATTTTTCTTGACAAGGTACCTTAAAACCCTAGCAATCTTAGGAAATTCATAACTCTCACTAGATTAAGAGTTGGATCCCCTCCTTTGGGCAGTGAGTTTGTATAGGTTTAGGGTTCCTTTGATTTCACTTTCAAATTTTTATCATGTCATTTGCTTCTGGTTTTGGATTTTTGCTTTGTATGTTGCATATAACCCTAATTCATGCCTTCCTTTGCATCCATCTTCCATTTGCTTGCATACCATGACTTGCCATGACATTTTGTGCATCCATTTGATTCATAACACATCTTAGGACATATTAGAATCATGTTTGATCATTTCATATTTCATTTGCCATGTTACATGTCTTTTGCATTCCATAACTTTTCATGAACATTCATGGTTCAAAGCATGCTTCTCTTGCATCCATATGTTTGTATGATCATTCTCATGCCTTGCCTCATGTTTGCATCATCTCTTAGCATCATTAACATCATACTCATGCTTCTGGTTTTGGTTTGCATCATGACATTGCATCCCATTTTGCATTGCATTTCATTTCTTTTGCTAACTTTTCAAGTGGTAAGTTGTATTGAGAAGTGAATTTGCCTTCACTTCTCACAATCTCTTTTCATCTCTCTCATGCATCATTGCTGAATTTTGTCTTGTGTATTGGATTGAGCTTGCTCATTCTTGTTCATCTTACCTTCTTTCTTCAAGCAACTTGTCTTCTTAAGTGAAGCAAGTTGTTTTGCTTCTCTTTGCTCCTCTCATCTGCTTCTCTCCTTGGTGGTTCCTTGAAGATTTCTTTCTTAAACCCCAAAAACCCTAGGAATGACCAAGCATGATAACAATTATGGTTTGATTAGTCCCCCACTTGGCTTTTACCTTTGTGTCTCTTTGAGTTTTCTCTCCTCATCTCATAATCAGGGATTAAACCCTAAAGGCTTTAAGGCTTTGTGATTAAGCTTATGCCTGCATCCTTCTATTAGGATGGAGTGTATAACTTTAATCCTAAGTGTTAAACCCTTAATGTTTTTAAGTCCTTTAATCAATTCACTTAATAATCATCAAGACATCAAGCTTGTAACTTGGGCCTTGCATTAGGGTTCTAATTCTTCCTTAATTGGTTAAGAAGGACTAACCCTAGTGTTAATGGACAAGTCCCCCTCAAGTTGTCTTACCAACCATAAAATTCACTTCTTCATCTTATCACTAATTAAAATCCATCTAATAAAGGCTTTGTTTTGTCATGAAGTTAATCCCTAATCATGGATTAAGTTGAGGAGTCATCCTCAGCTTAAACATTCTCATCTATTATCCTTCTATTAGGATGGTGTAATGAGTCTGTTTAATCCCTGATTATGGCTTAAACTCATTACTTAACACTAAACAAAAACAACAAAAACATCTAACTAATCACAAGTAGGTTAATGATCTTAATCCTACACCATGGTGATTAACTATGAGACACTGACTTCACACTTAAGGTATTCTCATTACCCCTAATCAGAGGGAGGATGTGATGAGTTTACTAACCCATTGGTTTAGGCTTAAGCTCATTTTCTTATGACAAACTTTCAAAAGCAATAAAAGACTGAAAACTCAAAAACAAACAATAATCGTCTCCTCCGGGATTCTTTTCTCACCTCATTCACTCATAAACGAGAACTTGCTTCTTCCGTCTAATGCAAGACAGTTTGCACCTGAGCCAGACAGGTCATACACTTGAGCATTGACAAGCAAGCAGTTCACAAGTCAATTTATCTTTCAGTCTCTTTGGGTCGAACTACGGTGTTCTGACTTCCTCATTGCACGAGAGAATACGTAGGCATAACTTAACAGTTATCGAACAAAAGTCTCTGTACATTCCCCCTCCTTCCAGTATCATTCTTTAAGCCTTATAATCATGAGCATACTCTTTCCTTACACTGACACCTTCATATTTCACATCACTTATACACTATACACTGACACTTGCATTCTTTCCAGCTTTGATACACAGATAGCACTAACACTACCCCTTTAAAACACAAATCTTTTAAGCGTGGATCCCGTCGAGTACGGCGGACAATCTGGGTGCTAATACCTTCCCAGGTTGTAACCAACCCCCTTTCTCAGTCTCTCTGGTTCGCGACCGTCTTATCCATATCTTTCTAGGTCTATGCAACATTGCCTTTCCTCCGGGATAAAAATGCCTAGCTGGCGACTCTTGTCTTTCTGAGTTCACCCCTGTGTGTTCTCATCCCTTTTCTCCGACCTTTAGTGTTTGTACCCCTTCTGACCTGAGGTGTCATTTGGTGGGAGCGACAACTTAGAGACTCTGCTGGGGACCCTTATACTGTAACCAGGGCTTCTGGTTCTTTTTGTGGGTTCCTCCTAGCGCTTGTTTGATTTGTGTTTACTGGGGTGTTATGTGCTAATTGTGTTCGTATTTATTTTGTTTACTGCTTTATGTACAGTTATTTATTGCTTTCTTTACAGCTTTATATATCATACTGTCATACTGTTATCTGGCTGGGTCTGGTTTTTGTTTTGGTGGGTGGGGTTCTACTGAGAGTTTAAGGTCCTATACCTGGGACCTGAGTGACACCTAGGCTAGAGTGGTTCATGTTCTTTCCCATTCCATTTCGGTTTGGTGCGGGAATATGAAACACGGTTCAGATGTGGGTTTCTTCTTGAGAACTCTGTGCTACAGATTTCCTGTAGTACTAGGGCTATCTGGGAAGCCTGCTAAGTCTGGATGACCTTTATTATGACCTTCAGAAACTGAGGTGAATTAGAGGAGGATCTTTTATGGTTATTGTAAACACTGTACCTCCGGGTTAGAAGTGTTTACACTTCTCATAACTGATCCAAGTCTGAGGATCTTTGTTTTAGAACACTACCTGTGAGGGGGTTGGGCTGTTTACAGGTTTGCAGGAACCCTTGGCCACATCATACCCTGTTACTTATTGTGTTTAAGAATGCTTCACTTTGGACAGTTCTTGTGATTTAACCCAGGACATGTGACTCTTTATTTGAGTCCCCCACCTTGGTTACTGGATTTCTGAACCTCCATCTGGACTTCTTAAACATACATGGGCCTTTTGTATCCAGACAGAAATCAGATCCAGCTTGATCACAAACCCTTGAATATCATTTGCATACTCATCATTTGCATCATTTAACATTTGTTTATTTGTTTTTCAGGGTATCCATATTACATCTGGCTTGGTTTTGACCCCTTTATCTGCATAGACCCCTGTTCATCAGTTATCTGCTTCAGCTATCTTCATCAGTTGCCTACTTCAGCTACTTTTATCACCAGTCTCAGCCTATCAGTGGCTCATCACCAGTATCAGTCTTCATCATCAGTAGTTATTTTCAGCTCTTCATCAGCAGTCATGGCACCCAAGAAGAGCAACATTTCATACCATTTCTTTGAGCCTGTGCTGGTTAGCATCAGGCAGGTCCAGGCACTTATCACTCCAGACCACATCCCATTATTCAGAGAGCATTATGGAGGCATCCTTGATATGGTTATGGACTTGGACCCTTCTCAGAGGAGTTTGATTCACACTTGCCTACAGTTCTATGATCCTCCTTTGAGATGCTTCACTTTCCAGAATTTTCAGTTGGGACCTCTGTTGGAGGAGTTTTCATCATTGATTGGAGTACCTGTCAGGGGTGGTATCCCCTTCAACCCTGAGATGACTTCTCCCAGCAATGGAGAAGTGGCAAAGGCACTGTATTTAGAACCTATTTTGATTGAGCAGAACATGACCACAAAGGCTGGGATCCCTGGTCTGCACTTGGACTTCCTGACTTCTCAAGCCATCCTGAAGGCCTCCTTGGGAGAATGGAAGGCAGTTTGTGCATTGTTAGCCCTCAGTATATATGGGGTTATACTTTTTGCAAATGAGCCCAAGTTTATCAGCAAGAATGCTATTCATCTCTTCCTTTTGAGGAACCCAGTGCCCACCTTGCTGGGATATTTCTATTATTCTGTTCACCAAAGGAATGAGAAGCAGAGAGGAAAGTTGGTGAGATGTTGTGCTCCTCTATTCCATACCTGGCTGCTCAAACACTTACCCAAGACTGATGCCTTCCTGAACCCTCACCAACAGAAGAATTGGGCTAAGAGACTTATTGCTTTGACTTCAGATGACATCAGATGGTGCACCCAGAGCACCAAAGGCAGGGACATAATTACTAGCTGTGGGCAGTACCCCAATGTACCTCTAGTGGGAGTAAAGGGTTGCATCAATTACAATCCTTTGCTGTTTAAAAGACAATTGGGATATGCTTTGGTTCACCCTCCTAGAGTGCAAGACTTGGCTGAAACCCTGTATTGTGAGGTAAAGCCTAATCTAGCTGTTGTCAGACAAGCATCCTGGGCTTGGGACAACATCCAGACCAAAGGGATGGCCATTCTTGGGAGATGCAACAATGTGGCTTCAGCTCAGTATTATGAGTGGTCTCATGCTAGGGCTCAGATTTCTGGGATGCCTTTCACCATTGAGGATACACCTGGACCTTCCACAGTACCACCTCCAGCCACTGTCAGCCTGGAAGAATTTGAGAAGCTGAAGGAAAGGAATGAGAATCTGTCACAAGCTCTGAAGAAGACCCTCTGGGAGAGGAGTGATGGTCGTATAGACATTGAGAGTTTGGAGAAGCTTAAGGTAGAACATCTGGCCAAGATTGAGAAAGCAGAAGACTACATTAAGAAATCAAGAGCTGGAGAGCAAATATTGAAGAATGCCTGTAAAGAGGCCCAGTTTCAGAAGGCTAGGACTGATCTCTATCTAGAAGAAAGTCAAGCTAGGTGGGTCAGGATCACTGAAGCTCGCACTCAAGAGGATAAGAGAACTCAGGCCAGGATTGAGCAGTTAGAGGCCATTGAGAAGAAGCAACAGGAGGCTTTGCTGGCAGCCTAGAAGGAAATTTCAGAATTGAAGCTTAGAGCTGGTGTGAAGAGGTCAAAGGACTAAGACAGACACAAGAAGCTGACCACTGCTATTGCCACCAGGAACCTTCTTATCAGGAACATCACAGAGCATCCAGTTGGTCCTGTCACTAAAGCACTTTTGAAGGAGGTTAAAGAGGATGAGTTTGGCTTAGATGTTTTATTTCTTTGCTTGTTGTTATTTCCATTTGATGTACTTTTCTTTTTATGTTGTATTTTGACCCTACAAGGGCATATGTTGTAAAAAACAGACTATGTATCATTCACTATTTGTAATGTATTTGTCAGTTTGTTTCACTAAGTTTTCCTCCTCTCAAGCAACATCAAAGCATCTTCCTCAAGGTCTGGAAAGGTCAAAGCCAAGAGCCAAGCCGGATACCTTGGAAAGCAAATAAGCATACTGCATTGCATGCTAACTTTTGTTTTGTTTTGTAGGTTTTTTTTTTGTTTGATTCTAACTCTGTTGTGGTTCAGGAATTATTGCTCGCCGTCGGGTATTCCCTCTCAACCGTCCACACAGATATCCTACTCGCAACAATCTTCCTAGTATCCAGATGGATCAAGTACAACAAGAGCTGACAGAGGTCAGAACCCAGATGGTTAACGAAAGGCTGGAGATGAGAAACCAAATGACCCAGTTCATGGAAGTAATGAATGGCTTGGCTCAAAGTCAAGAAAGGTTGAGGGCATTGGTAGAAAGACAAACCCCAGAAGAACCTCCCCTGGGAACTGGAGGAACAAGTAACAATGAAAGGGGTCAGCCTCATGTTAATCCACCAGTATATGGGCCTCATCTGCATCCGGAAGTCAACATCCCGGGTATTGTGCAAGGAAATACTACTGGAGGAAGGGTTTTACAGGAAGACCCCCAGGAAGAGCAGTTCACTGTGATGGGAGCTGGGGATGAAGTTTATGATAGGAGATTTGATGAAATTGCTGAGAAGTTGAGATCTCTGGAGTCTCAAAACTCCCTAGGCTTTGATGTGATGGATATGGGGTTAGTGGACGGGGTAAGGATTCCCCACAAGTTTAAACCCCCGTGCTTCGAGAAGTACAATGGAACTTCCTATCCACGAACTCACTTACAGTCCTTTCTGGGGAGACTTAAGGCATACACCATGGATGAGAAACTATGGATGCTTTACTTTGAAGATAGTTTGACTGGGGCTTCAAGGGAGTGGTACTCTCACTTGACCAGAGCTACTATCAGGTGCTGGAAGGACCTAGCTGAAGCTTTCATCAGGCAGTACCAATACAATCTGGACATGGCTCCTAACATAACCCTTCTGATGGGAAGTCTCAATCCTCCAGAGAAATCTTCAGGGAGTATGCCCAGAGGTGGAGACAGCTTGCTGCTGCTGTCCAACCACCCATGTCGGAAAGAGAAATGGCCGACATGTTCATGAACACTCTGCAAGGAACATATATTGATAGGCTAGCTTCCTTTTCTTCTACCAGCTTCGCTGACGTAGTCATAGCTGGAGAAAGAATTGAAAGCCTTCTGAAGATGGGTAAGATTTCTGATAATGGTGCAAGTTCGTCAAGCAATCCCAGGAAGCCTTTTGTGGGACCTAGAAGAACCAGTGAGACAAATGCCATTTATGCCAACAGGGGCAGACCTCAGCATGTCCACAGATCAGTAGCAGCTGTCACTATTCCAGCTCCGATTCCTCAGCAACCAACATATCAACCACCACAACAACCACACTATCAACAGCAAGTTCAGTATCCGCCACAGAGAAACTACAACAACAACAACAATAGCAATCAACAGCAAAGACCCTTTCAGCAAAGACCATCACAGGCAAATAGGGTGATTGATCCAATCCCTATGCCTTATGCCGCTTTATTGCCACAACTTCTGAAACTCAACTTGGTTGAATTAAGGACATTGGAACCTCCAGATCCTTCCAATCTTCCAAGAAATTACAATGTCAACGCCATATGTGCTTTCCATTCCAATGCACCTGGCCACAACACTGAGAAATGCAGGGCTTTACAAATGAAAGTACAAGATCTGGTAGATTCTAAAGCCCTCAACTTTGCACCCCCGCCAAATGTCAACAAGAATCCCATGCCCAATCATGGAGGACCGAGAATTAATTCCATTGAGGAAGACAAGCCATCTTTCTTAATCACCAGTGTTGGGCAGATTCAGACACCTCTGGTCAAAATTAAAGCTCAGCTTCTAGAGTGCCAGATGTTCCCCGGGTGTGAGCTCGGTTGTGGTTATTGCAACATTTCGGTCAACGGGTGTGATAATTTGAGAAGCGGCATAGATGGTCTTATCAAAAGTGGTATACTTCAGATCACAACATCAGTACCTGCAAATCCAGCAATCCCTTTGACAACAATTCCTGACTCTTCTACAACTGCAACAACAATCATTCCGACCAATTCATCAATATCATCAACAATGGCTCCATCCATCACTTCAGCAAATCAAATGTCATCAACCATTCCTTCTACAACATCAACACCCATTTATTCAGCAGGATCTTCTACAACGCCAGCAGAAATTAATGAAGATATCTCAGCAGTCACCATTTACTATGATCCATCATATATTCCTCCAAACAACAACTTTCAACAAAAAGCAGTAGCATCTCCTGCCAGGTCACCAGTCACCATCTACTACGATCCGCACACCATTTCAGTACCCTCCTCTGCTGCAGTCAGTCCAGTTACCATCACGGTGCCTGGACCCGTTCCATATGAAAGCAGTAATGCCATACCTTGGCACTATGGCTCTGACCTCTACTGTAACGGGGAGAAAATCACTTTGGATTCTTCAACCTCTTCTCCACAGATTGATAATGTTGGGGGAGGCGGAGGCTTCACCAGAAGCGGACACCTTTTTGCCTCGCAATTGCAAAGACCTAATGTCGAAGCAGAAGCTGCTGCCAAAGCAAAAGGAAAGAGTGTGGTATTTGAAGAGCCGGCTGTCAAAGAAACTCAGAAGACATCTTTTGAGCAAGATGTAGACGAGTTTATGAGAATCATAAAGAGAAGTGATTACAAGGTGGTGGATCAGCTTCACCAAACTCCCTCGAAGATCTCCATACTATCCATGTTGATGTGTTCTGAAGCTCACAGGAATGCATTACTGAAAGTCTTGCACGCAGCATACGTGCCAGAGGAGATCACTATTAATCAGCTAGAAACTGTGGTAGCTAATGTCAACACCAGTCATGGGCTGGGCTTTACCAACGCTGACTTGACAACTGAGGGACGTAACCACAACAAGGCTTTACACATCACTCTAGAATGCAAGGGTGTTGTTCTATCTCATGTACTGGTGGACACTGGGTCTTCACTCAATGTTCTACCAAAGAAAGCCTTGGTGAAGCTGGAGTATGATGGCTTGGCATTACGTCCGAGTAATTTAGTGGTGAGAGCATTTGATGGCTCTAAAAGATCAGTGCTAGGGGAGATTGATCTGCCTGTGATGATTGGCCCGCAGACCTTCAAAATTACCTTCTATGTGATGGACATTCAGCCGGCCTACAGCTGTTTGTTGGGTAGACCTTGGATCCATGCCGTTGGCGCAGTTACGTCTACCCTTCACCAAAAGCTGAAATTCGAGTGGGAAGGCCAGATCATCACCATCTGTGGTGAAGAGGACATCTTTGTTAGCCATCTGGCTACGTACAAGTATATTGAGATGGATGGAGAAATCCATGAAACTATGAGCCAGGGGTTTGAGGCCCTGAACATAAATGAAGCATCTGCTGTACTGGGAACCTCCATGACATCTTATCAGCAAGCCAGGAAGGTTGTTGAAGAGGGTACTGCCCAAGGCTGGGGCAAGCTGCTACCTGTGGAGAAGAAGGAGGACAGATTTGGGTTGGGTTACAAACCAACTCAACAAGATCAATCAGAGGCTGCTAAGAAGCCCAATTTTGTCAGCGGGGGGATGCTCGCCCCGGATGCAGTGAACAACTTGGAAGATGAGTCGGAAGATGAGCGCAATCTGGAGAGCTGGATACGTCCAAGGATCCCGGGGAGCCATATCTCAAACTGGTCTTCCCAGGAAATTATAAGGGTTACTCCTGCAGAGTAATTATTATTTCCTGTATATTTTAAGCATGCATCAAGTCTTGCATCTTGCCCAAGATGACAAGACTCATTTTGTAATCGGGCCATCTTGTAATTTTGTGCAAACAGATCAATCAATGAATATCGGACATCTTTTGCAAATGAGTCTTTTTCTTTTCCGCTCACTGTTTTTCATTTTTCTTTTTGTACAAAAATAAAATGGCAATGTTTTCAAAATGATAACTTTACTTCACTTTTTCTAAACAAAGATTAAAATCGATCACTAAAATGAACAATCTAAACCCTTGCAGAGAGTGCCTTTCAGACTGCACTGACAACAGCACAGCTATGACTCGGTATGACTTTGACAATCCAATCAATCAAGCTGATGAAGGGGTTGAAGAAGATTATGAGCTTCCTGAAGAGCTAGCCAGGTTGTTAAGGCAAGAGGAGAAGGTTATCACTCCTCATCAGGAGGAGGTCGAAACGATTAATCTTGGTACGGATGAAGATGTGAAAGAGGTTAAGATCGGGGCCTGCTTACAAGACTCAGTGAAAGAACAACTGATTGATATGCTTCGGGAGTATGTGGATGTCTTTGCTTGGTCTTATCAAGATATGCCAGGGTTGGACACCGATATTGTCATGCACAAGTTGCCTTTGAAAGAAGACTGCCCGCCGGTTAAACAGAAACTGCGCCGTACTCGCCCAGATATGGCAATGAAGATTAAAGAAGAGGTACAAAAGCAGTGGGACGCCGGGTTCCTTGCTGTGACTAGCTATCCTCCGTGGGTTGCTAATATTGTATCTGTGCCTAAGAAAGACGGCAAAGTGAGAATGTGTGTGGACTACCGGGATCTGAACAGAGCCAGCCCGAAAGATGACTTCCCTTTACCTCACATTGATGTATTGGTGGATAATACAGCTCAGTTCTCAGTGTTCTCCTTCATGGATGGATTTTCAGGATACAATCAGATCAAAATGTCACCTGAAGACATGGAGAAGACAACTTTCATCACACCCTGGGGCACGTTCTGTTACAAGGTGATGCCATTCGGACTGAAGAATGCTGGTGCTACTTATCAACGGGCTATGGTAACATTATTCCATGACATGATCCATAAAGAAATTGAATGTTATGTGGATGACATGATTGCCAAGTCCCTCACAGAATAAGACCACCTGGTAAATCTGCTGAAGTTATTCAAGCGTTTGAGGAAATACCAACTGAAGTTGAACCCCAACAAATGCACATTCGGGGTGCGATCTGGTAAGTTGCTGGGATTTATTGTAAGTGAGAAAGGGATTGAAGTTGACCCTGATAAAGTCAAAGCCATTCAAGAAATGCCTGCACCGAAGTCTGAGACAGAAGTTCGGGGGTTCTTAGGTAGATTGAACTACATTTCACGGTTCATATCTCACCTTACAGCAACCTGTGAACCTTTATTCAAGCTGTTAAGAAAAGAACAAACGGTCAGGTGGAACGAAGACTGCCAGAGGGCTTTTGACAAAATCAAGGAATACTTACAAAAGCCTCCAATCCTTATGCCTCCAGTTGAAGGAAGACCTCTAATTATGTACTTGACAGTATTAGAAGAGTCAATGGGGTGTGTGTTGGGCCAGCATGACGAGTCTGGTCGAAAAGAGTATGCAATATACTACCTAAGCAAAAAGTTTACCGACTGTGAACAACGTTATTCACTGCTCGAGAAAACTTGATGTGCTTTAGCGTGGGCTGCTCGCCGACTAAGGCAGTATATGTTGACCCACACTACTTTATTGATCTCAAAGATGGACCCAGTCAAGTACATTTTTGAGAAGCCAGCACTTACCGGACGGGTTGCAAGATGGCAAATGATCCTCACAGAATATGACATCCAATACACATCTCAAAAGGCCATCAAGGGCAGTGTATTATCTGATTATCTTGCTGAGCAACCCATCGACGATTACCAGCCTATGAGATTTGACTTCCCTGATGAAGACATCATGTTCATAAAAGCAAAAGATCATGAAGAGCCTATTCATACTGAAGGGCCTGACCCAGAAGAAGAATGGACTATGATGTTTGATGGGGCTGTTAATATGAATGGTCGTGGTGTTTGTGCAGTACTCATTACACCTAAGGGAGTTCACATGCCTTTCTCGGCAAAACTCACATTTAACTGCACTAACAACGAAGCTGAATACGAAGCTTGCATTATGGGTCTCGAGGAAGCCATTGACCTCAGGATCAAGACTTTGACTGTGTTCGGAGATTCAGCTTTGGTAATCAATCAAACCAACGACAAATGGTACACACACCAGTATCATCTGATACCTTACAGGGATTATACAAGGAGGTTATTGACTTTCTTTACAACAGTCAAGCTTGAGTATATCCCTCGAGACGAAAATCAATTTGCAAATGCTCTGGCTACCATTTCATCCATGATCAAAGTTCAAACTGCCAACTTTGTACCTCAAATTGCAGTATCCAGACTTGACAGACCAACATATGTATTTGCAGAAAACATTGTCAAAGATGATAAGCCTTGGTTCCATGATATTAAATGCTTCTTGGAGGATCAAACATACCCACCTGGGGCATCTTCCAATGATAAGAAGACATTGAGAAGGCTTGCTGGTAGTTTCTTCCTGAATACTGATGGCTCCCTGTACAAGAGAAACTTTGATATGGTACTTCTCAGATGCGTTGACAAAACAGAAGCAGGCTTGTTGATGCACGAGGTGCACGAAGGATCCTTTGGTACCCATGCAGGAGGGCATGCAATGGCCAAAAAGTTGCTAAGATCAGGCTATTATTGGATCACGATGGATGCCGACTGTTGTGCCTATGCCAGGAAGTGCCATAAATGCCAGATTTATGCGGATAAGGTGCATGTACCTCCCAATCCTCTGAATGTGATGTCTTCACCCTGGCCCTTTGCCATGTGGGGCATTGATATGATTGGCAAGATTGAACCTACTGCTTCAAATGGCCACAGATTCATCCTGGTTGCCATTGACTATTTCACCAAGTGGGTTGAAGCAGCTTCATATGCAAATGTTACAAGGCAAGTGGTAGCTCGATTTTTGAAGAGAGACATCATTTGTCGATATGGAGTGCCCGAGCGAATCATTACTGATAATGGTTCCAATTTAAACAACAAAATGATGGCAGAACTATGCCGGGACTTCAAAATCCAACACCATAATTCTTCTCCTTACAGGCCAAAGATGAATGGCGCTGTTGAGGCAGCAAATAAGAATATCAAGAAGATTGTACAGAAGATGGTGGTTACTTACAAGGACTGGCATGAAATGCTACCATTTGCCTTGCATGGGTACCGAACGTCAATCAGAACATCCACTGGGGCAACACCGTATCAGCTTGTTTATGGTATGGAAGCAGTCCTACCTGTTGAAGTTGAGTTACCCTCCCTACGGGTATTAATGGATGTTAAGTTGAATGAAGCAGATTGGGTCCGATTCCGATACGAACAACTGAATCTGATTGAAGAGAAGAGATTAGCTGCAATCTGTCATGGGCAGTTATATCAAAAAAGGATGAAGAAAGCCTTCGATCAGAAAGTCAGGCTCCGAGAATACCAAGTAGGGGATCTTGTGCTGAAAAGACTCCTCCCTCCTCATACAGACCACAGGGGCAAGTGGACTCCGAACTATGAAGGACCATTCGTAGTAAAGAAAGTTTTCTCCGGTGGAGCACTCATGCTCAGTACTATGGATGGTGAAGACTTCCCGTCCCCTGTGAATTCAGATGCAGTTAAAATATACTTCGCATAAAAATGACCCGCTGGACATAAAAACAGAATGTAAGTCCAGGCAAAAATAGGGCATCCCGGCGAGTCAAAAACAGAATAAAAGACTCGGGCAAAAATAAGGGAAAATAAATAAAAAAAATGTACACCCGCTGAGTTGAAAAGCCACATCGGACAACTCAGGCAAAAATGGGTATCCCAGTGGATTGAAAACCTGAAAAGGCGATCCACGCAAAATAAGGGAATAAGCGAACAACTGTACTCTGAATTCATCTGTATTACTTGGTAAGCTTCGAAAGGTTCAAGCGCCGGTCAGAATCAGCCTTCTTCAGAAAGCAAGACGAGAAGAATGTCAAAAGTCATACGATTCATAGCCAAAGGGAAGCTCCTTGAAGCGTCATCAACATTGACAATACCTTTTATTTCTCAATTTGTAACAATCTCCTCATTTTAGGGGATTTGTTTCCTTGACTGTATCTTGCCGATTCAGGGCACATGAATTAATAAAATCAGATTTTCAGTCACATTTCGTCTCGTACATTTTATTTTCATTTGCAAGAATGTCCGATGTCTCTAAGATACTGATTGCATGAATACAGATGCTTCTCTTCTAAAAAATACGTGCTTACAGGAAATATACTTACTCCCGGGAGTGTCTGAACCCCTATGACGGAATCCGGTAAGGGATACCTCGGGATTACTTGTGCGCTTCTCTATCTTTTCAGGATTGCAGGCATTCAAAGCACAACATGGGGCATAAAAGCTTCACCCCAGCAAGCTTGTAAATCATTATCTACTCAGTCTGTCTCACAATTAGCACCAGAGATGCTTTATCCCCAGTGGAGTTGCCAGTCACCTTTCCTCCTCAGCCAAGTGCGAAAGCCAGGGAACCATCTCCCCACAGAGCTTCAGCCGCTATCCAGGAGAGCAATGCCTGAAGATCTCACAACAGAGTGACGAAAGCTTCTACAAACCCCAGCTGGGTCCTTCATTACCAAAGATAGGTCTATCAGTGACCTATATCCCCAAGCAGAATCCCGTATGTTAGATCCACCAATGATCTCATCCCCAGCTGGGATGTTCACTTCAAGCAGATCAACCAGAGATCTTCGTAGCAACGGGACCCGGATACCGGATCGGTATCTTTGCATAATCATGGCATTAGCATCATATTCTCCCCACATAGCGTAGCATTCCGTCTAATACGGAGCATTACGGCAAAAATCAAACATACTGCATAATCATAGGCCATGGTCTGAGTCAAACACTTGTAAATTTTGACAATTCATCAAAGATATACATAAAACTCTCCAGATTCCCCGGCAAGAAGCCAAGGCATTTGCCTTACACTAATAAATACAAATGCACACTCCTTTTGGCACCCGTCCGTGTCATGATTCCTCAGTAAAGTCGCCCGAGCTTTCTTTACAAACAGACACTTATATATTACAGATACTTCTTGACACCCGTCCGTGTCATATCCCCAGTAGAAAGCCAAAGCGTCCTCTTTGCACTCACAGATACATATATCCATACAGATTCCCTGACACCCGTCCGTGTCACCTTCCCCAACATAACTACCTGAATACTTTGTAAAACATATACTTGTTTATAATATACCTTTTGACACTTGTTCGTGTCATTTTCCCCAGCAAGTCAGACACTTGTCGGTGTTTCACTCATACTTATTTCACTCATACAGATACCCGTCCGTATCTTGTATATATCACCCAAATCCCCTCAGATTTGACACTCGTCCGTGTTCTTTGTTAACCAGTTGATACTCGTCCGTATCATCATCTCAGAACATGCGTCAGCGTTTGTTTCTACCTGATACTCGTCCGTATCATAGTTTTAAGGATGCTTGTTCGCATCTTTGATCCATACACTTATGTCTTCTCGAATTTAGACACTCGTCTGTGTCTACTATTCCCCAGAGGAGTCCCCACAGATTCGACACTCGTCCGTGTTCTTTGTTAACCAGTTGGTACTCGTCCGTCTCATCATCTCTGAACACGCGTCAGCGTTTGTTTCTACTGATACTCGTCCGTATCATAAGTCTTGAGGATGCTCGTCCGCATCTTTAATCTATACACCGTGCCAAACACTTATGTCTTCATGAGAATTAGACATTCGTCCGTGTCTATTTTCCCCCAACAAAGTCCCCAGCAAAACTTCTTTTCTATCTGACATTCGTCCTATGTCATGATACCTTTCGGCAGCCGTACCCTGCCCGGTGATCGTCCTTCACCTTTGGATGACCATCCCTCATCCTTTCCCCAGCGGAGTCTCCATTATTGGACCCCTTTTCTATCCGGCATTCGTCCCATGTCGTGATATTTAGCAGTCGTCCCCTGCTAGGTGATCGTCCTTCACCTCCTGATGATCGTCCTTCATCATTTTATCCGATGGCCATCCCCATTGTTGATCTTGTTATCTGACATTCGTCCTATGTCATGATACCCTGAGAGCAGCCGTACCCTGCTAGGTGATCGTCCTTCACCTCTTGATGATCGTCCTTCATCATGCTTATCCGATGGCCGTCCCCATCGTCGACCTTTTTATCCGGCATTCGTCCTATGTCGCGATACTTTTGGCAACCGTCCCTTGCCAGGTGATCGTCCTTCACCGTTAGATGACCGTCCCTCATCTTACCCCCCAACAGAGCAGCTGTCCCCTGCTAGGTGATCGTCCTTCACCTTTGATGACCGTACCTCATCATTTATTTCATTCACCTATAATCCCCAGGTAGTCTTACTTGATGGCCGTCCCCATCATAATCTCTTATATCCCCAGCTTGTCGGCCGTCCCCGTCACTGCTGTATTTCCCGCATCTTCCCCAGCATGTCGGTCGTCCCCGTCATTGCTCCTTCCCCAGCAGTCGTCCTCTGCTCGACGGTCATCCTCCGTCGCCCGCACTTTATAAATATACTTTATTTTCTTTTACAATCTATATCCCTTTTCTTCTTCATTCTGTGAGTGCAAATTTTGGACTGTCTTTGGTATTCAACCACAAGTTATCTTGTTTGCCTGTTAAGCCGTTGCTTACATCCTGCACAACTAACTCATGTTTGAATAGGGGCAGCTGTAAACACCCCAAATTTTCCCTCACCCATTCACACCATGGCTTGTGATCTTTTCATATGCATAAATTCAATCATAGCATCTCATATTGCATATTTGCTTCACTGTATTGGTTCAAAGTCATCTGCATCTAGGGTTTGTGATCTGAGCAGTCCAAGAGCCATTTGAGCCACTCCAAAGGTCATCAATCACTTCAAAGGGGTCCATGTATGTTCAAGCATCATATTATATCCTCTCAAAGTCAAGAATGTCAAAAAATCACAAGAACTGAGATTGGCATGGAAGCAGAGCCAGGTTTGACTGCACAGATGACCTAGAATTAGGGTTTTGGTTTCAAAGGCCATAACTCCAAATTTTTTGGTCATTCTTGTTTCTATTGGTCTCTATATGGTATAGGGATCATGCATATCAATTTTCATGAAGAAATTCCATGGGGAAGGCATCTAATCAAGAGTTGACTTCTTGAGCAAGTCAGTGCAAAATCAGGGCATCTGAGGCCCCCAATGACCCAACCAAAGGGTGTTCTTCATCATTTTGATGGTGTATGATCTTTATTTGATCATAGAAGATGTTAGAAGTTCACAAAATTGAATAATTTCAAGCCATTTGCAAAGTTGACTTTTTGGGAAAGTGACTTGTAATGGAAACTTGCCATTTTGGGAAACTTTTTCAACCTTTGCTTTTTGATTCAAAAATGCTTCAAATGAGAAAAATTTGGTCATGAAAGTTGTAGAATGGATCATTCCCTTTTCAAAAAGTAAGGGAACTCATTCTAATTCATTTTGGATCAAAAGTTATGGCTTGTCAAAGTTGGGAAAAATCACATAAATTCAAGTTTTGTACCAAAGAGAAATTTTGCAAAATGGTATGATCAAGCATTCTAAGGACTTCAAATGTGCACAAACTCTTCACAATATGATCATGTGACTTCTAAAAGTCAGAATTGGCCCAAGAATATTGCATTTTGATGCCTTGAACTTCATGAATTTCCAAAGGGGGCAAACATGTACCAACCTGCAAAAACTCATGAAGCCATGCCTCTACTTGTTACAGCTCATAGAATCTGATCCATATGAACTCCATGATCTCTGCTGAACTCAACCATGCCCCTATCACAACCTAACACTTGCCCATACCTCAAGTACACCTAGACTTGACTTTTTGCAAAAAACCCCATACCAATCCCACAGTGCCACACCAACTCTTCTGACCTCTCTAGTTGTGATAAGTGGACAAAATACAGCATAACACACCACACACACAGGCCTGAAAGAGATCATAAGCCATAGTTCAAGAAACTCACCTCTTATGCACTTTCCTTCGAATCTGATCACACAAGCATCAAACACAAAAACAAACTTCACCAAATCACTCACCATGATCCTCTGATCATTTCCCACCCCTCACTTTCCCCTGAAACCACTGCAATCAAAAATACGATTTTCACACTCCCTTGGCCTGAGCTTCTGCCAACTCTTTCTAAAGGCCATATAAACTCCAGCTAAGTGTCAAAAGCTTCTGAGGAGGATCATTGGGACTTGTTTGAGCCAAAGAAGCAGCCAGAAAGCTCCTGGATTGAAAGCTCAACCTCAGGTAACATGATGAACAAATTTTCCAGAACCTTGTTTTCTTGTTAGAATGTTGTTCTGCATGTTGCCCTGATCATGGGGATCTATTTATTTTTGAAAATGAGCCAGAAACAAGCATGTTATGATGATCTGAAAGTTTGCCCGTAAAAATGTTTTTGCTTGATTCCTTTGATTCATGAAAAATAAATGTTGTTTGATTTAGGGTTTATGCTTAGTGATGTTCATAGGTTGATTCTGGAGAGTTTTGTGAGGTTTTGATGTGTATTGAGAGAGATGGAGATTTTGGCCTGCCGGAGAAGATGACCGGAACACTGTTCCGGTCATCTGAAAGTGATTAGGGCACAGGATTAGGGCTTAATCATAATTAGGGAGATTTGAATTCTGGCCGTCCAGATGCGCGCGCTGGTCAATTCCCGCGTCCTAGGTTTGAACCACAGCCCTCAGATCAGTTGACTTTCTCATTTTTCATTTAAAATTCATTTTATTTTCATTTGTTTTGATTTATTTTGCACGAATTATTAAAAATAGCAAAAAATGTTTAAAAATTATGAAAATTTTTGTCAAGGTTTTCATTATTTTTCAGAACACAAAAATATTTTTATTTTTATTTTTTGCATTAAAAATTATTTTTAAATCATTTAAAAGATTATTTTTAATTAGTTAATGAAAATTAATTAATTAAAAATACTTTTAGGTATTTAAAAATCACAAAAAAATTCATGTAACCTTTAAAAACATTTAGAAACATTGTCCAACTCTCAAACCAAATTTCTTTTTTGTTCTTGATGCCTTTTGATAATTTTCTTTGGATTTAATTTCATTTCAAGGCATTATTTTGTTTCAAACTTCAAAAATTCATTTCTGCCTAACCATTGAGTGTTGGACAATGATTCTTTTTGCATTGCATCTTGTATAGCATGTAGTTTATAGGATAAAATTGGTTTGAATTGATCTTGCATTTTCTATTTGTTTTGCATTTTTCTTGACAAGGTACCTTAAAATCCTAGCAATCTTAGGAAATTCATAACTCTCACTAGGTTAAGAGTTGGATCCCCTCCTTTGGGCAGTGATTTTGTATAGGTTTAGGGTTCCTTTGATTTCACTCTCAAATTTTTATCATGTCATTTGCTTCTGGTTTTGGATTTTTGCTTTGTATGTTGCATATAACCCTAATTCATGCCTTCCTTTGCATCCATCTTCCATTTGCTTGCATACCATGACTTGCCATGACATTTTGTGCATCCATTTGATTCATAACACATCTTAGGACATATTAGAATCATGTTTGATCATTGCATCTTTCATTTGCCATGTTACATGTCTTTTGCATTCCATAACTTTTCATGAACATTCATGGTTCAAAGCATGCTTCTCTTGCATCCATATGTTTGTATGATCATTCTCATGCCTTGCCTCATGTTTGCATCATCTCTTAGCATCATTAACATAATACTCATGCTTCTGGTTTTGGTTTGCATCATGACATTGCATCCCATTTTGCATTGCATTTCATTTCTTTTGCTAACTTTTCAGGTGGTAAGTTGTATTGAGAAGTGAATTTGCCTTCACTTCTCACAATCTCTTTTCATCTCTCTCATGCATCATTGCTGCATTTTGTCTTGTGTATTGGATTGAGCTTGCTCATTCTTGTTCATCTTACCTTCTTTCTTCAAGCAATTTGTCTTCTTAAGTGAAGCAAGTTGTTTTGCTTCTCTTTGCTCCTCTCATCTGCTTCTCTCCTTGGTGGTTCCTTGAAGATTTCTTTATTAAACCCCACAAACCCTAGGAATGACCAAGCATGATAACAATTAGGGTTTGATTAGTCCCCCACTTGGCTTTTACCTTTGTGTCTCTTTGAGTTTTCTCTCCTCATCTCATAATCAGGGATTAAACCCTAAATGCTTTAAGGCTTTGTGATTAAGCTTATGCCTGCATCCTTCTATTAGGATGGAGTGTATAACTTTAATCCTAAGTGTTAAACCCATAATGTATTTAAGTCCTTTAATCAATTCACTTAATAATCATCAAGACATCAAGCTTGTAACTTGGGCCTTTCATTAGGGTTCTAATTCTTCCTTAATTGGTTAAGAAGGACTAACCCTAGTGTTAATGGAGAAGTCCCCCTCAAGTTGTCTTACAAACCATAAAATCCACTTCTTAATCTTATCATTAACTAAAATCCACTTTAATAAAGGCTTTGTTTTGTCATGAGGTTAATCCCTAATCATGGATTAAGTTGAGGAGTCATGCTCCGCTTAAACATTCTCATCTATTATCCTTCTATTAGGATGGTGTAATGAGTCTGTTTAATCCCTGATTATGGCTTAAACTCATTACTTAACACTAAACAAAAACAACAAAAACATCTAACTAATCACAAGTAGGTTAATGATCTTAATCCTACACCATGGTGATTAACTGTGAGACACTGACTTCACACTTAAGGTATTCTCATTACCCCTAATCAGAGGGAGGATGTGATGAGTTTACTAACCCATTGGTTTAGGCTTAAGCTCATTTTCTTATGACAAACTTTCAAAAGCAATAAAAGACTGAAAACTCAAAAACAAACAATAATCGTCTCCTCCAGGATTCTTTTCTCACCTCATTCACTCATAAACGAGAACTTGCTTCTTCCGTATAATGCAAGACACTTTGCACCTGAGCCAGACAGGTCATACACTTGAGCATTGACAAGCAAGCAGTTCACAAGTCAATTTATCTTTCAGTCTCTTTGGGTCGAACTACGGTGTTCTGACTTCCTCATTGCGCGAGAGGATACGTAGGCATAACTTAACATTTATCGAACAAAAGTCTCTGTACATTCCCCCTCCTTCCAGTATCATTCTTTAAGCCTCATAATCATGAGCATACTCTTTCCTTACACTGACACCTTCATATTTCACATCACTTATACACTATACACTGACACTTGCATTCTTTCCAGCTTTGATACACAGATAGCACTGACACTACCCCTTTAAAACACAAATCTTTTAAGCGTGGATCCCGTCGAGTACGGCGGACAATCTGGGTGCTAATACCTTCCCAGGTTGTAACCAACCCCCTTTCTCAGTCTCTCTGGTTCGCGACCGTCTTATCCATATCTTTCTAGGTCTATGCAGCATTGCCTTTCCTCCGGGATAAAAATTCCTAGCTGGCGACTCTTGTCTTTCTGAGTTCACCCCTGTGTGTTCTCATCCCTTTTCGCCGACCGTTCGCGTCTGTACCCCTTCTGACCTGAGGTGTCATTTGGTGGGAGCGACATCCCTTTCGGGTTTTCAATCCACCGGGATACCCATTTTTGCCTGAGTTGTCCAATGCGTATTTTCAACTCAGCGGGTGTACATTTTTTTCAATTTTCCCTTATTTTTGCCCGAGTCTATTCTTATGTTTTTGACTCGCCGGGATGCCCTATTTTTGCGTGGACTTATATTTTGTTTTTATGTCCAGCGGGTCATTTTATGCGAAGTATTTTTTAACTGCATCTGAATTCACAGGGGATAAGAAATCTTCACCATCCATAGTAGTGAGCATCAGTGCTCCACCAGAGAAAACCTTCTTTACTATGAATGGACCATCATAATTAGGAGTCCACTTGCCCCTGTGGTCTTTATGAGGAGGAAGGAGTCTTTTCAGCACAAGATCTCCTACTTGGTATTCCCGAAGCCTAACTTTCTGATCGAAAGCTTTCTTCATTCTTTTCTGATATAACTGCCCATGACAGATTGCAGCTAATCTCTTTTCTTCGATCAAATTCAGTTGATTGTACCGAGATCAAACCCATTCTGCTTCATTCAGGTTTACATCCATCAGTACCCGTAAGGAGGGTAGCTCAACTTCAACAGGTAGGACTGCCTCCATACCATACACAAGCTGATAAGGTGTTGCCATGTAGATGTTCTGATTGAGGTTTGATACCCATGCAAGGAAAATGGTAGCATTTCATGCCAATCTTTGTAAGTAACCACCATCTTCTGCACAATCTTCTTGATGTTTTTGTTAGCTGCCTCAACACGCCATTCATCTTTGGCCTATAAGGAGAAGAGTTGTGATGTTGGATTTTGAAGTCCCGACACAGTTCTGCCATCATTTTGTTGTTCAAATTGGAACCATTATCAGTAATGATTCGCTCGGGTACTCCATATCGACAGATGATGTCTCTTTTCAGGAATCTAGCTACCACTTGTCTAGTGATGTTTGCATATGAAGCTGCTTCAACCCACTTGGTGAAGTAATCAATGGCTACCAGGATGAATCTGTGGCCATTTGAAGCAGTCGGTTCGATCTTTCCAATCATATCAATACCCCACATGGCAAAGGGCCAAGGTGAAGACATCAATGTTCAAAGGATTTGGAGGCACATGCACTTTGTCTGCGTAGATCTGGAACTTGTGGCATTTCTTGGCATAAGCACAATAGTTTACATCCATTGTGATCCAATAGTAACCTGATCTCAATAATTTCTTATCCATTGCATGTGCTCTAGCATGGGTACCGAAAGATCCTTCATGCACCTCGTGCATCAGCAAGTCTGCTTCTTTCTTGTCAACACATCTGAGTAGAACCATGTCAAAGTTTCGCTTGTATAATGAACCTTCAACATTAAGGAAGAAACTTCCAGCCAGCCTTCTTAGTGTCTTCTTATCATTGGATGATGCCCCAAGTTGGTATGTTTGATCTTCTAAGAAGCATTTGATATCATGGAACCAAGGCTTGTTATCTTCAGTGATGTCCACAGAGAAAACATATGTTGGTCGGTCCAGTCTGGATGTCGAAATCTGAGGCACAAAATTTGCAGTTTGAACCTTGATCATGGAGGAAATGGTAGCCAAAGCATCTGCAAACTGATTTTCGTCTCGAGGGATGTACTCAAGTTTGACTGTTGTGAAGAAAGTCAATAATCTCCTCGTGTAGTCGCGGTATGGAATCAGATGCTCTTGGTGAGTGTACCATTTGTCGTTGGTTTGATTGATTACCAAAGCTGAATCCCCGAATACATTTAATGTCTTGATCCTGAGGTCAATGTCTTCCTCAAGACCCATGATACAGGCTTCATATTCAACTTCGTTGTTAGTGAAGGCAAAGGTGAGTTTTGCCGAGAAAGGCATATGAACTCCTTTAGGTGTAATGAGCATTGCACCAACTCCACGACCATTCATATTGACAACCCCATCAAACATCATTGTCCATTCTTCTTCTGGGTCAGGCCCTTCAGTGTGAACAGGCTCGTCATGATCTTTTGCTTTTAAGTACATGATGTCCTTATCAGGGAAGTCAAATCTCATTGGTTGGTAATCATCAATAGGTTGCTCAGCTAGATAGTCAGACAGTACACTACCTTTGATGGCTTTTTGAGATGTGTACTGAATGTCATACTCTGTCAGAATCATTTGCCATCTAGCAACCCTCCCGGTAAGTGTTGGCTTCTCAAATATGTACTTGACGGGGTCCATCTTTGAGATCAATAAAGTGGTGTGGGTCAACATATACTGCCTTAGTCGGCGAGCAGCCCACGCTAAAGCACAGCATGTTTTCTCGAGCAGTGAATAACATTTTTCACAGTCGGTAAACTTTTTGCTTAGGTAGTATATTGCATACTCTTTTCAACCAGACTCGTCATGCTGGCCCAGCACACACCCCATTGATCCTTCTAATACTGTCAGGTACATTATTAGAGGTCTTCCTTCAACTGGAGGCATAAGAATCGGAGGTTCTTGCAGGTACTCCTTGATCTTGTCAAAAGCCTTCTGACAATTTTCATTCCACCTGACCGTTTGTTCCTTTCTTAACAATTTGAACAAGGGCTCACAGGTTGCAGTAAGATGAGATATGAACCTTGATATGTAGTTCAATCTACCTAAGAACCCCCGAACTTCCTTTTCAGTCCTAGGTGCAGGCATCTCCTGAATGGCCTTAACTTTGTCATGATCAACTTCAATTCCCTTTTCACTTACGATAAATCCCAGCAACTTACCGGAACGTACCCCGAATGTGCATTTGTTGGGGTTCAACTTCAATTGATACTTTCTCAGACGCTTGAACAACTTCAGCAGATTTACCAGATGATCTTCTTTAGTGAGGGACTTGGCAATTATATCATCCACGTAGCATTCAATTTCTTTATAGATCATATCATGGAATAATGTTACCATAGCCTGTTGATAAGTCGCACCGGCATTCTTCAGTCCAAAAGGAATTACCTTGTAACAAAATGTGCCCCAAGGTGTGATGAAGGTTGTTTTCTCCATGTCTTCGGGTGACATTCTGATCTGATTATACCCAAAAAAACCATCCACGAAAGAAAATACCGAGAATTGTGTTGTGTTGTCGACCAATACATCAATGTGAGGTAATGGGAAATCATCCTTCGGGCTAGCTCTGTTCAGATCCCGGTAATCCACACACATACGTACTTTGCCATCCTTCTTAGGCACTGGTACAATATTAGCGACCCACGGCGGGTAACTAGTTACAGCAAGGAAACCGGCGTCCCACTGTTTTTGTACCTCTTCTTTAATCTTCATGGCCATATCTGGGCGAGTACGGCATAACTTTTGCTTCATTGGAGGACAATCTTCTTTCAAAGGTAGCTTGTGCAAAACAATGTCCGTATCTAGACCTGGCATGTCTTGATAGGACCAAGCAAAGACGTCGACGTATTCTCGAAGCATGTCAATGAGTTGTTCTTTTACTAAAGCCTGCAGACTGGCCCCAATTTTTACTTCTTTTAAATCCTCTTCGGTACCAAGATTAATTGTCTCGACCTCCTCCTGATGAGGAGTGATCTCTTTCTCTTCTTGCCTTAACAACCTGGCTAACTCTTCAGGTAACTCATAGTCTTCTTCAACCCCTTCATCAGCTTTATTAATTGGATTGTCGAAGTCATACAAGGTCATAGTAGTGCTATTGTCGGTGCAATCTGGAGGATAATCTCTGCAAGGGTTGAGATTTGTTCGTTTTAGTGATCAATTTTAATCTTGTTTAGAAAAGTGTAAAAAATGAAGTTTATTTATTTTGAAAACATTGCCATTTTATTGTTTTGTACAAAAGTGAAAAAAATGAAAAGACAGTGAGCAAAAAAGAGACTTGTTTGCAAAAGATGTCTGATATTCATTGATAATCCATTTGCACAAAATTACAATATGGCCCTATTACAAAATGAGTCCTGACACCTTGGGCAAGATGTAGGACTTGAGGCATGCTAAAAAAGGCAGGAAATAATAATTACTCTGAAGGAGTAACCCTTATAATTTCCTGGGAAGACCAGTTAAGGACTTGGTGACCCGGGATCCTTGGACGTATCCAGCTCTCCGGGTTGAGGTCGCTTTCCGCCTCGTCTTCCAGGTTGTTAACAGCATCTGGGGTGAGCATCCCCCACTGATGAACCTAGGCTCTTTAGCAGCCTCTGCTTGATCTTGTCGGAATGGTTTGTAACCCAATCCGAATTTGTCCTCCTTCTTCTCCACCAGTAGCAGCTTTCCCCAGCCTTAGGCATTTCCATCTTCAAAAACCTTTCGGGCTTGCTGATAGGAGACAATTGAAGTACCCATCCTATCCTCCTGGGATGCAGCAAATACTTCAGTCGTCGCCTCATTGACATTCAAAGCTTCGAACCCTTGGCTCATAGTTTCATGGATTTCACTATCCATCTCAATGTATTTGTACGTAGCCAGATGGCTAACAAAGATGTCCTCTTCACCACAGATGGTGATAATCTTTCCTTCCCACTCATATTTCAATTTCTGGTGAAGGGTCGACGTAACAGCGCTAGCAGCGTAAATCCATGGTCGACCCAACAAACAGTTGTAGGCCGGCTGTATGTCTATCACATAGAAAGTAGTCTTAAAGACCTGCGGACCGATTATCACAGGCAGCTCCACCTCTCCAAGAACAGATCTCTTGGAGCCATCAAAAGCCCTGACCACCGGATTTCTTGGTCGGAGAACTATTCCATCATATTCGAGCTTGACAAGAGCCTTCTTCGGCAAGACATTGAGTGAAGACCCAATGTCTACAAGAACATGAGATAGTACAACCCCTTTTCACTCCAAGGTTATGTGAAAAGCTTTGTTGTGGTGACATCCTTCTGTTGTCAAATCAGCATTGGTGAAAACTAGCCCATGGCTAGTATTGACGTTAGACACCACTGTCTCAAGCTGATTCACTGTGATCTCTTCTGGCACGTAGGCAGCGTGCAGAACTTCGTGTAGTGCATCCCGATGAGCTTTGGAACACAACAGTAGGGATAATATAGAGATCTTAGAAGGTGTCTGGTGGAGCTGATCCACAACCTTGTAGTCACTTCTTTTAATTATCCTCATAAATTCATCCACATCCTGATCAAAGGATGATTTATGAGTCTCTTTTGGTGCAGGTTCTTCTGGTATCACACTTTTCCCTTTGGCTTTGACAGCAGCCTCTGCCTCAATACTAGTTCTTGGAGCTTGTGACGCGAAGAGGCGTCCGCTTCGGGTGAAGCCTCCGCCTCCCCCGACATTATCCACTTGGGGAGTAGGAACTGAAGGATCAAGAAGGACTTTTTCTCCGTTGTAGTAAGGGTCAGCACTATAATGCCATGGTACAACATTGTCTTTGTCATATGGAATTGGCTCTGGCACCGTGATGGTGACTGGGCTTACTGCAGCAGAGGTTGGGACCGCTATTGTCTGTGAATCATAGAAGATAGTGACAGGACTTCTTATAGATGTTGGAGGTGATGAATTGAAGCTTGATTGTTGCTGAAACTGTTGCTGAGACTGTTGAAAGTTGCTGGAATTTGGGACCGTTGTAGGGTTATAATAAATAGTAATTGTGGAGACGTCGTTGCTAGTGGTTGCTGAAGTTGTAAAAGGAAATGAAATGGAACTTTTGTTTGTTGAATTGATGGAAGAAATGGTTGCTGAAGTTGTAGAAGGAAATGAAATGGAACTTTTGTTTGTTGAATTGATGGAAGAAATGGTTGCTGAAGTTGTAGATGAATTGGTAGGAACAATTGTTGTTTCAATTGTAGAAGAATCATTTGTTGTTGACAAAAGAGTTGTTGGTGTTGTAGATGCTGTTGTGGTTATTTGCAGAATGCCTTCTTGGATCAATCCATTGATGCCATTCCTCAAGCTTGCACACCCGTTCTCAGAAACCTTGCAAGATTCACAACAGGCCTCACAACCTGGAAACACTTGGCATTTCAAAAGCTGAGCTTTAACCTCTGCCAGAGGTGTCTGAATACTTGAAATATCTTCTATTAAACTCATGGGTGAGCCTTCCTCTATAGCATTAATCCTTGGCCCACTGTGGCTTGGCATAGTATTTTTCATGACATTGGGAGGTGGTGCAAAGTTCAGGGCCTTTGAATCTACCAGATCCTGGACCTTCATATGCAGAGCCCTGCATTTTTCCGTGGAGTGACCAGGTGCATTAAAATGAAAAGCACACCTAGCGTTAACATCGTAATTTCTTGGAAGGTTCTGAGGATCAGGTGGAGCCAATGTCCTCAACTCAACAAGATTTAGCTTTAGGAGTTGTGGTAGCAATGTGGCATATGGCATTGGAATAGGGTCAATCACCCTGTTGATCTGAGATGGCCGCTGTTGAAAAGGGCGTTGTTGTTGGTTGTTGGTGTTGTTGTTGTATGATCTCTGTTGAGGAAACTGTGGCTGTTGAGGAAAGTGTTGTGGTTGTTGAGTATACTGAGGAGGTGGAGTAGGAATAGTGACGACAACAACTGATCTGGGCAGATATTGGGGTCTTCCTCTTCCCACATGTACAAAATTTGTTTCACCAGATCTACGGGGCCCAGCAAATGGCTTCCTTGCACTGCTTGAATTGACACCGTTGTCAGAAATTTTTCCCATCTTCAGCAAGCTCTCAATTCTTTCCCCAGCTATCACCACGCCTGCAAAGTTGGTAGAAGAAAATGCAGCCAATCTGTCAATATAAGTACCTTGGAGAGTGTAACGCCCTGATTTGATTTCCCATTTGTTTTGTTGAGTCTTTAATTGATTTAATTGAGAATTGATTTGTTTGTAGAATTAACATGATTATGTGCTATGTTAATGTGATAAAATGTGAATATGTGTTGTGTTGGTGTGTTGGTGCGATTTTACCGTTTCGAGAGTTTCCGGGTAAGATTGATTAAAAGGGTATTTTAGACCTTTACTTTTAGTAATAAGTTAGAATTGTTTAGAATTGTTATTTTGAGAGAAAATAATATTTTGGTTGGAAAATAGATAAAATGAGTTAAGTGTAGAAAATAGAATTAGTTAGTAGTAGAAATAGAAATATAATTGAGAGAGAGTTATAATAGAAAGTTGGTAAGAGAGAAAGAGAAAAGAAAGAAAAGAAGAGAAAGAAAGAGGAGAGAAGAGAAAGAGAAGGAAAAGAGGAAAAGAGGAAAAGAGAGAATGTATTCAAGATTGGTCCGCGGAGAAGAATCGAACAGGTAAGGGTGATAAACTTTGTTATTCTAAGATTGTATATGATTGTGTATGCTTGGGTTTTTGGTTTGAGTTGATTTTGGAGAGTTTTAAAGAGATAAAAATGTTAGGGTTTTGGTAGAAATTGTTAGAAATGGTGGATTAATCAGTTAGATGTTGTTATAATCGAAGCAAGAGGTTAGAAATGTGTGCTAAATCATGTTTGGATAGCTTGGGATGAGTTTGTGGGGGTTTGGAGTGGATTGTTGCGTAGCTG
Source organism: Lathyrus aphaca (assembly GCA_963966055.1). NCBI lineage: Eukaryota > Viridiplantae > Streptophyta > Magnoliopsida > Fabales > Fabaceae > Lathyrus > Lathyrus aphaca. The sequence goes on from OZ014522.1 coordinate 373,372,412, forward strand.
AGTTGCTGCAGAATTCGCAGTGCCCGCTCAGCGAGCATTTCCTTGCTCAGCTAGAGTTCCAGCACATTGCTCGCTCAGCGAGCGATTCTCGCTCAACTAGACCTGGAATTTTAGAATTTTGTTTTATTCATAACTTTTGATTCGAGTATCCGTTTTAAGCGTTCCACATATCGATTCGAAGCTAAAAACATGTAGAATCTATTGATACTAAAATATGTAATTTTTAGTCGACTTTTTCCCGACTTTTATGATAAAACGTAAATGAGTTAATTATGGAAATGTGGGTTTGTTATAATGTTGTGGCCATTGGGCAAGTGATTACTATGCTTAAATTGTATGCATATGTATGTTAATGGTATATGTTGAGTGCATTATTATGTTGTGAATAATGTATGCATTTTCAAGGATGTTTTGTGTCATTTTGCATGTAAGCATCATGTCTGTATTCTTGTGGGTTCCTTGTGAATCCGTTGTAGCGTCGTGTGCTCATGTGGAGTGTGAGCGATGAATACAACACGATCGTGTGCCCATGTAGGGTGTGAGCGATCAGATTGTGTGCCCGTGTGGGGTGTGAGTAATCCATAAACATCGTGTGCCCATGTGGGGTGTGAGCGATGAGTGATTAAGTTCACATTGATCGTGTGCCCATGTGGGGTGTGAGCGATCAGATTGTGTGCCCGTGTGGGGTGTGAGAAATCCATAAACATCGTGTGCCCGTGTGGGGTGTGAGCGATGGGTGATTAAGTTCACATTGATCGTGTGCCCATGTGGGGTGTGAGCGATCAGATTGTGTGCCCGTGTGGGGTGTGAGCAATCCTGAAACATTGCGTGCCTATGTGGGGTGTGAGCATTGGGGGACATCGTATGCCCGACGGGGAGTTACTTTAGGTAACGAGCGATGATTCTATTTGGTTCCTGAGTGAACTTGCTGAATGTTGAGTCGGTACCGCATTGCATCTGCATAGAGTCGTATGTCGGTCTCTATGAGTTGCATTTTATACATTGTATGTATATGCTGAAATAAACATGATTGTGCATATGTTTATTTGGAATGTTGTGAAATGATTGGTATGTGTGAAGGACATACTTGCGGATATATATATATATATATATATATATATATATATATATATATATATATATATATATATATATATGCATGTTTGATATGTGTATATGTATGTGATTTATACATTGAATGTATATGTGTGATTTAAACATAGCTTGTCGTATGTATATGCGGAATGAATGTAAATGAAGAATAGACATAAATAATATAAGATTTATGTGTATTGGTAATTTGTGAATGATTGTACATGTTGATTGGTAAATGAAGATACATTACGATGTATGTGTGTTATGTGAACATGATTGATATATGATTTATGTTATGTGAATGAAATGGTGATAAATATGCGTATAAGTATGTTTTATGTTGTGTATGAATGATATGTTGTGGTGAGAATATGTTGATGTATATGTTATATGTTGAGATATATGATTATATGCAATGTTATTATGATAATGTTTCTCACCCTTCTGCTGTTTTCTGATGCTCTACGAGGCATTGCAAATTAGGTGTGCCGGATTCGTTTTTGTGAAGCTTGTCTTTATATCTTTTGGTCGGTCGGCTCTGATATGTAGCACTGGGTAGTTAGGTGGCCTTATGCCTTTTTGGGGATACATTTGTATATGTATTCGTTGTGGATATGTTTTATATAACATGATATATTTGTACGCTTCTAACTTGTAGATATATTTTGAAAAATATATAAGTTGAAGTTGTTGATGATTTAAGTTTTCCGCTGTGCAACTTATAATTGAGATATGGGTGTAAGGATTGAAATTCCTTTGTGGATAGCTACCCCATTGTTGCAGATTTGTTTGAGCAGGTGTTGTATGTTTTAATTTCATGTAAGGTGGCATGCTCCTTTTTATGCTTGATTTAAATTATACTCTGACGAAATTTTATCTATGCCTAAATGATTTAATGTATTATTTGGGGGTATAGAAAGGGGGTGTTACAGAGAGTATTCATGAACATGAATGCCATATCCCTTTCTGACATCGGGGGTTGAACGGCAGCAGCTAGTTGCCTCCACCTTTGGGCATACTCTCTAAAGCTTTCACGAGAAGATTGTGATATTTCCATCAGAAGGGTTCTGTTTGGAGCCATGTCCAGATTATACTGATATTGACGGATGAAAGCTTCTGCTAAGTCTTTCCAATTCCTTACTGTGGCTCTGGTCAAATGGGAGTACCATTCCCGGGATGCCCCTGTCAAGCTATCCTCGAAGTAAAACATCCGCAACTTCTCATCCATGGTGTAGGCTTTCAATCTCCCCAGGAAAGACTAAAGATGGGTACGTGGGCAGGATGTGCCATTGTATCTTTCAAAACAAGGTGGTTTGAATTTGTGAGGAATTATAACCCCTTCCACCAATCCCATGTCCATGACATCAAAACCCAGAGAGTTTTAGGATTCAAGAGACCTTAGCTTCTCTGCAATTTCATCCAACCGACGATCGTAAACTTCGTCTCCAGTCCCAACTACAGTAAACTGTTCTTCCTGAGGGTCTTCCTGCAAGGCCCTCCCTCCAGTAGTGTTACCTTGGGTGTTTCTTATGGCATTGATGTCTGGGTTCAGATGAGGTCCAAACTCTGGAGGATCAGTGTGAGGCTGAACGTGATCGTTGTTACTGGTACCCCCTGTACCTGGATGGTTTTCTTCGGGAGTTTCCCGCTCTACTAACTCCCTCAGTCTTTCTTGGATCTGAGCTAAACTAGTCATCACTGTCATAAATTGATTCATTTGGGCCCTCATCTATGTCCTTTCATTGGCCATTTGGGCTCTCACTTCAGTAAAGTCTTGTTGAACCTGATCCATTTGTAATCCCGGAAGGTTGTTTGTTGTCGGATACCGGTGCACTCTATTAACAGGGAACACTCTTCTGCGAGCAATGTTTCCTGAAACCACAACAAAGTGAGAAACAACAAAAATAAAGACCTACAAAACAAAGAAATTATGTTAGTATGCAATGCAGGATGCTTATTTGTCTTCCAAGGGTATTCGGTTTGGTTCTTTGGTTTTGACCTTTCCAAACCTCGAGGAAATGATGATGTTGCAGAGAGATAAAACCCATGGAATAATACAAACCATATATTACAAAAGAGTGAAGATACATAGTTTGATTACAATAAAGTTCCCATGGTGGGTCAAAATACAACAACAAAATCAAAAGTACAGACAAAAGGAAGTACAAATACAAGGAAATCAAACATCTAGTCCAAAGTCATCCTCTCTAACTTCCTTCAGGAGAGCCTCGGTCACTAGACCAACTGGGTGCTCTGTGATGGTTTTGATGAGGAGGTTCCTGGTGACAATTGCACTGGTTATCTTCTTGTGCTTATCCTGATCCTTTAACCTCTTCTACCCCGCTCGGAGCTTCAACTCAGAGATCTCTTTTTGTGCTGCCAACAAAGTTGCATGATGCTTCTTCTCACTAGCCTCCAACTGCTTTATCTTAGCTTGAGTTCTCTGATCTTCCTGTGCACGGGCCTCGGTGATCCTTATCCACCTAGCCTGGCTCTCCTCTAAGTAATGCTCAGCCCTAGCCTTCTGAGTCTTAGCTTCCTTGCAAGCATTCTTCAGTACTAACTCTCCTGCTCTAGCCTTTTTGATGTAGTCATCCGTCTTCTCAATCTTGGTCAAGTGCTCAATCCGGAGCTTCTCTAACCTCTCATTATCTAGACCGCTGTCATTCCTCTCCCAGAGGGTCTTCTTCAAGGCTTCAGAGAGTTTAGTATTCCTTTCCTTCAGTTTCTCAAACTCCTCCAAACTGATAGTAGCTGCAGGCTCCACTGCTGAAGGACCAGGTGTAAACACCCCAAATTTGCCCTCACTAAGTTCACACCATGGCTTGTGATATTTTCATTTGCCTAAGTACAATCATATCATATCATGTTGCATTTTTTGGTTCACTACATTGGTTCAAAGACATCTGCACCTAGGGTTTGTGATCTGGGCAATCCCTGAGCCTTATGAGCCACTCCCAAGGTCTTAAATCATCTCAAGAGGGTCCATGTATGTTAAATCATCATATCTTATCCTCCAAAGATCAAGGAAGTCAAAGAATCACAAGAACTGAGAAATCATGGAAGCTGAGCTAGGGTTTAACTGCACAGATGACCTAAAATTAGGGTTTTGGTTTCAGAGGCCATAACTCCAAATTTTTGGTCATTCTTGTTTCTAATGGTCTCAATATGTTATAAGGATCATTTGTACCAAGTTTGATGAAGAAATTCATTGTGGAAGTCATATGTTCACTGGGTAACTTCTTGAGCAAGTCAGAGCAAAATCAGGGCATCTAAGGCCCCCAACATGGGAACCAAAGTGGATTTTTCATCAAATTGAAGTTATATGATCTTTATTTGATCATTGAAGTGCTTGTAAATTCACAAAGTTTAAGAAAAGTGAGCTAAACCAAAAGTTGCCAAAAATGGAAATGACTTGTAATGTAAACTTTCCATTTTGGGAAAGTATTTCAACCTCCTCTTTCTCAACCAAAAATGCTTCAAATGAAAAATTGTTGGTCATGAAAGTTGTAGATTGGATCATTCCCTTTTCAAAAAGTACATGAACAAGTCCTAGTTCATTATGGAACTCAAGTTATGATCTTTCAAAGTTGGCAAAAATACATAATTTTCACTTTCACACCAAAGAGGGATTTTTGCAAAACCACTTGCCAAGCCAATTTGTGACCTCTAATTGACTTCTAACCATTACACAAACATCATAGATGACCTATAATTCAGAATTGCCCAAAGAAATCTCAAGTTTCATGCCTTGATCATCAAGTATTTCAAAAGGGGCCAAAACCTTCACAAATTGCAAAATCACCCACAAACTTCATTCAACTTGTTGAATTGTCTCAAAACCAATTCCATGGACATACTTGATCTCAGCTGAACCAAGACAAGCCAAAAAGCCAGCTGCACAAGTGCCCATACCTCAAGTACAAAACTTTTGACTTTTTGGCAAGAAGCCCATACCAATCAGATGCAGCCACCACCCACTCTCTGGCCTATCCCAGCATGTTATGTGGATCAAACCCAAGCCATAACATACAACATTGCAGCCTAACACTTCAGATTGCTCAGCATACACAAAATCACTCCAACTTGCAAGAGCTTTCGAAACTCATAGCTCAGCCAACAAATCTCCAAACTTTTTCCACCATTCAACTCCCCATTCATCACTGATCATTTCCCACCCTTCATTTTGCCTTGAAACACCCCATATCAAAAACACGATTTTCACATTCCTTGACCTGAGCTTCAGCCAACTACGCATAGAGGCTACATAAACTCCAACCAAGCATTGCAAACTCTTGAGGGAGATCATTGGAGGGGTTTTGAAGCAGAGAAGCAGCCAGACAGTGCCATTTTCGAAAGCTTCAGTTCAGGTAACCTCAAGAACAAATTTTCCAGAAATGATTTCTTAAGTTATTAGATTGTTCTCCATGCTTCACTGATCACACTGCACCTTTTGGTTTTGAAAATGATAAAGTTTTAAGCATGTATGAAGCTTTTGAAATTTCTGAAAGATTTTCTGTTTTGCTTCGAATCTCATTGTTCATGTGAAATAAATGTTGTTTGATGGCTGAATCTTGTTTAGAATGGGGTGGGGATCATTTCTGGAGAGTTTGGTGGTTTGATTTTACGGATTGAGTGAGATAGCAAGAGTGGATGGCCGGAGAAGATGACCGGAACACTGTTCCGGTCACCTGAGAGTCATTAGGGTTCAGATTAGGGTTTAATTGTGTAATTAGTGAAGTTTGAATGTGAGCCGTCCATTTGCGCGCGGGGTCAATTCCCTCCAATCTGACTTTAAATTTCAGCCTTTAGATCAACATACTTTCTATTTAATTAGTTTTTATTTCATTTCTTTCTATTTAATTTGTACATTTTATTAAAAATAGCAAAACACTTTCAAAAAAATTTATTTTTTGCACCATGACTTAAAATATTTTTCTCATTCTGAAAATAATTTTTATTTTATTTTTGGCATAAAATTTGTATTTTTAAAATATTTAAATATTTATTTTAATTAATTAATGGAAATTAATTAATTAAAATACCATTTAAGTTTCTAAAAATCACCAAAAAAATCACATTGCATCTTGACACATTTAGAGACATTATCAAACCATTCATACAAATTTCTTTTTGGTTCTTGATCCATTTTGTCATTTTCTTTGGATTTAGGGTTATTAAAAATCAATATTTTTGACCCTAACTTAGAAAAATCTTTTATACCTAACCATGAAGAGTTTGATAATGGTTCTTTTTGCATTGCATTCCACATATCATGTAGTTTCTAGGATAAAATTGGCATGAATTTATCTTTCATTTTTTATTTGTTTTGCATTTTTCCTTGAAGGGTACCTTAAACCCCTAGCAAACTTAGAAAAATCATAAGTCCTTTAGGGTTTAGTTTCTGACCTTCCCCTTTGGGTAGTGAACTTGTATAGGTTTATGGTACCTTTGATTCCATTTTCAATTTTTTATCTCATGTTTTCTTCTGATTTTGAATTTTGCATTGCATCTTGTATATAAACCCTAATTTTTTCCTTCATTTACATTCATCCTTCATATGCTTGCATACATGAACTTGCCATGACATTTTGTGCATCCACATGACATACAAGACATCTTAGGACACATTAGAATCATGTTTGATCATTGCATCATCCATTTTCCATGTTATGCATCCATTGCATTTCATAAATTTTCATGAACTTTCATGCTTACTTTCATGTCCCATTTGCATCTTCATCACTTGTATGATTATCCTCATCTCTTGACATGCTTTCATACCATCTCATAGCATCATTTGCATCATGGTCATACTTCTGACTTTGGTTTTCATCTTTGCATTTCATCTCATTTTCATTTCATTTCATTTCTTGTTGTTAACTTTTCAGGTGGTAAGTGCTTGAGAAGTGAATTTGCCTTCACTTCTCATAATCTCTTATCATCTCTCTTATGAATTCATTGCTGAATTTTACTTGTGAATTAGAGTGAGCTTGCTCATTCATGTTCCTTCCTCACTTTCCTTCTTCAAGCAACTTATCTTCTTAAGTGAAGTAAGTTGTCTTGCTTCTTTCTGTTTCTCCTCCTTCCATCTTTCTTCTTCCTTGGTGGCTTTTCCTTGAAGATCTCTTGAAAGCTTCATAAACCCTAGGAACACCCAAGCATGATCACAATTAGGGTTTGATTAGTTCCCCCATTAGTTTTACCTTTGTGTCATCTTTGTGTCTTTTCTTCTCATCTCATAATCAAGGACTAAACCCTAAAGGTTTTAAGGCTTTGTGATTAAGATTATGCCTGCATCCTTCTCTTAGGATGGAGTGTATAACTTTAATCCTAAGTGTTAAACCCTTAATGTGTTTAAATCTCTTAATCAATCCATCTTAATAATCACTAAGACATCAAGCTTGTAACTTGGGCCTTGCATTAGGGTTCTAATTCTTCCTTAATTGGTTAAGAAGGACTAACCCTAGTGTTAATGGACAAGTCCCCCTCAAGTTGTCTTACAAACCATAAAATCCATTTCTTAATCTTACCATTAACTAAAATACACTCTAATAAAGGCTTTGTTTTGTCATGAGGTTAATCCCTAATCATGGATTAAGTTGAGGAGCCTTCCTCAGCTTAAATGTTCTCATCTATTATCCTTCTATTAGGATGGTGTAATGGGTTCATTAAATCCTTGATTATGGCTTAAACTCATTACTCAACACTAAACAAAAATTCCAAAAACATCTAAATAAATACAAGTAGGTTAATGATCTTAATCCTACATCATGGTGATTAAGTGTGAGGTGCTTACTTCATACTTAAGGTATTCTCATTACCCCTAATCAGAGGGAGGATGTGATGAGTTACTAGCCCTTGGTTTAGGCTTAAGCTCATTAACTTATGACAAACTTCAAAAAGAAATAAAAGACTGAAAACACAAAAACAAACAATAATCGTCTCCTCCGGGATTCTTTTCTCATCTCATTCACTCATAATAGAGAACTCGCTTCTTCCGTCTAATGCAAGACAGTTTGCACCTGAGCCAGACAGGTCATACACTTGAGCATAGACAAGTAAGCAGTTCACAAGTCAATTTAACTTTCAGTCTCTTTGAGTCGAACTACGGTGTTCTGACTTCCTCATTGCACGAGAGGATACATAGGCATAACTTAACAGTTATCTAACAAAAGTCTCTGTATATTCCCCCCTCTTCCAGCATTATTCTTTAAGCCTCATAGTCTTGAGCTTCACATTCTTTCCTTACACTGACACTCTTTTATTTTACTTCACATTTCTTTTGCACTGACACTTGCATTCATTTCCAGCTCTTGCACACAGAATAGCACTGACACTACCTCTTTAAACACAAACTTTCAAGCGTGGATCCCGTCGAGTACGACGGACAATCTAGGTGCTAATACCTTCCCAGGTTGTAACCAACCCCCTTTCCCGGTTTCTCTGGTTCGCAACCGTCTTATCTATCTTTCTAGGTTTATGCAGCATTACCTTTCCTTCGGGATAAAAATGCCTAGCTGGCGACTCTTTTCAGTTCACCCTTGTGTTCTCTCCTTTCGCCGACCATTCGCGCTTGTACCAGGATGCAAATCTTTGGGAGCGACAGCTTGGCGACTCTGCTTGGGAAACCTTATATTGCAACCAGGGCTTCTGGTTCTTTTTGTGGGTTCCTCCTAGCGCTTGTTTGATTTGTGTTTACTGGGGTGTTATGTGCTGTAACACCATAATTTTTGCCCTAAGATTTCTTCTCATATCATCTGCATTTTGCATACAAACAAGATTGCACTGGCTTTCGAGTTACTTCTCAGATGTGGGTCTATGCTTCGCAGGGGATCACCTTTATTTTTACTGCTTTATATTTGTTTATATTTACTTATCACTAACCAAAATACAAAAAAATATGTTGCAGTGTTCTTCTTCTTCCCTGTGTTGCAGGTTTGCGAAGATAAGACAGTGAATTCAATTCAGATGTGTTTGTTCAGTCACAATTCGATTTCAGATGTATGTTTGACCTAATATTGGTCAAACTATCAAAAGATTGTGTTGACTGCCAGTTGTGTGTGCCAGTAGTTTATTCCTCAGACGATGCGATTTCAAAGTTCAAGTGGTGTTGAGTGTGAAAGTCATCAGTTATCAGGCAGTGTTTTGTGCAAAGTTTGGTTTGAATCTTCTGTGTTTATCAGTTCATCGGTTCATCAGTTCAGATTCATCTGAGGATTTATTTTTCTCAGTTTGGTTTCGAATCATCAGGGCATGGGTCAGATGATCTTCAGATGACAGTTGGCTTAAGTTGTGAAATATTCAGTGGGTCTGTGTTGGCTGTGTTCATCAGTGGCTTGTGCAAGAAAAATCAGGAGTTGGTTGCAGGCTAAAAAAATCATCACCCATTAAACCATTTCTTTAATTTCCAATATCCATTTTTTTCCTCAATTATTCATATATCACAGCATTATCCAAATTATCATTTTTTTTGAATCATATTTCGATTTTTATCCGCTAATAACCATTATGCATTTTTTTTATTCATACTGATTATCCATTTTCTTCACCATATTCTTTTTCTCAAAAAAATTTAAACTAAATATCCATCTATTTTTATAATATCATTTTTATACTAAAACCATTAAAGATTCATTATATTTTTCTAAATGCATTTTTTTTTAGAATCATTTTTTCCTTTCATTATTAGCCCAATTACATTTTAAAAAAAGAAATGAAAATAAAGTACATATATTTGTTTCTTAAGCCCACCCATTATGATGTTTGGCAAGAAAAAAATAAAGCCACGTGCAAGACTTCAGCCAGCTAGCTACCTCAACACGCTGCCGTACACACATCTCCAGCTTCAGCCTTTTGCCAAACCAATTCACCAGCTTATGCCGCAAGCCAACAACAAAACTTCCAACAATTTCACCTACACTCCCACAGCAACAAACAAGCTTGTTCGCACAACACAGCCAAGCTCCAAGCCTTTTCCCACAATCCATCAGCTCACACGCCCACATCACATGCTTCCAAATTTCAGTCATACGCCCAAAAATCCAGCCGCAGGTCCAAAGCTATCACACAAGCCAATGTTGTCCTAGCTAAATTTCACCTCAACAATAAACAACAACAAGCCGAAGCCAACGCCTTCTCGCACGCACGCAGTTATCACAACATCACATCTGAAAATAAAAATTGAAAACCAAATTCAGGCCCAAGAAGCACAAAGCAGTCACGCATCACTCAAAATGCAAAACAACAAGACCCAAAACGCAAAGCTAGCAAAACTCAATGCACGGGATTTACGTGACTTCTCAAAACGATTCCGAATTTCACAAAAACGGCAACCCCTCTTCTTCACTCATTCCCCTATTTAAAGAACCCCTTTCTCCATTTGAAAACAAGCTTCAATAGCCTCAAAACCCCTGCCAAAATTGAAACTGAAACACTCCATTTTCATCTCTAACCTCCAAATAACGAAAATCTTCATTTAATTCCTTCTTTTTCGATTTCAATTGAAAAATTCAATAAACAACAACAAATCGGCGGATTCAAAGCATCAGAAGAGAAAAGAAGAAGAGATTGATTGAGGTTTACAAATCGAAAGAGAGAAAGAAGAAATCCGCACCTGAGAAGGAAGAAGAAGCTTTCCGTTTCGTTTAATTTTGAAGGTAGCCGCCGTTTCTGCCCTGTGTTCCGCCGTTGTGTATTCGCAAGGAAGAAGAAGCTGATGCTTCTTTGCGTTTTGTTTTTTTCCTTATTTAACCATTTTTTTTTTGTTTTAATAAGAATATGAGTTGAGTTTTGGGCCTGTGAGGCCATATGTTTGTGTTGCTAATCCAACCACCACCTGCGGATCCCACTCTCCTTCCCTTTTTGTTTTTATTAATTTTTTTTTCTTATTATAATTATTAGATCTTAATTCTCTAAATTTGTTTTTTTCAAATTTTATTTTAATGTAAAAGAATTATAAAAGTGTTTCAAAGAGATTTTAGGAAAAATATTTTAGAAAGATCTTTAGAAATATATTTTAGAAAAAGAATTTTTAGAAAAGGTTTTAAAAAATATATTTCTATTTCTTTTGTGGATCTATTTTTTTTAGATCCATTTTTATTCATCTTTTTTTTTTTATTTTTTGTCGATGACAATCTCTGATTCGTAGATTGTTGATTTTCGATAAGTTTAATCTTCATTATTTCAAATCTATGGATGAATGATCATTTGGATCATTCTCCATACTTTGAGATCGTGATAGGTTGCTTTTCGATAAATTCAATGAAAATCTCGATTAAGATTAGACCGTTCTCTTTCTTTTAGTGTGGCATGTTTTCGGAGAACGATCCATTATATCGTTTCTCTAACATGTATTAACACGAATATTTTCCACTTTAATTAGTGGTGGCCGGCCTCATTTGTAGGGTAATTACTTCGTAAATTACTCGGCGATTGCTTAACATAGACCTAAAGTTGTCCCGATTCGGATTAAGATCCACTTGGATCCGGTTGCCTCGATTTTATTTTTTTCTTTTCGTGGTTGTGCTTGATTAAGTTCATCATACCACTTTATATTGTAAATATTATAATATTGTGAATATAATCCGTTTAAATTTAATCTCTCGCACCTTATCCTTTTATTTTAATTTCTTGCTCCCTTATCTCTTTATGTTGCTTTATCATATTATATCATATATCATTTGTTTATGTTTATATTGTTGCTTGTGGTTTTTATTTTGTCCATTTGGATATCAAAACATTAATAAAGGATTAAACACCTAAAAGACTTGTGACTTTAATTTCGGACTATGGTTAATATCCCTAGCTTTTGGAGAATGACTTTAAGATCTTCCCCCTTGCTCAAGTTGGAATGGATTAGAAACCTCGGCCTCAAGTTATTTCATTAGCCTTTGAAGATGGAATTCCGAACTTTGAAGAATTGTGCATATTATGGTTTGGTAAACTCTTCTCTTAACCTTTTAATTCAAGTATTAGGATTAGTCCCTTCATCTCTTCCCCATTCTTAAATTTTCAAAACTTCTCCCTATTTCAAAAATCTTCTTGTTTTCTAAACTTCAAACACTTTCATAATCAAACCTTGACTTAGGTCAACTGATTTTTAATTTTTTCACTTTGTTTCTTAAATAAATGTTAAGTCATGTAAATATATTGAAATCTTTTCTTACATACTTTAAAAGATACAAAACTCACTCAATTGTTTTTGTGCCTTTTTGCACCTTTTCTTTTCATATGTTTAGATATGATTCATCCTTTCTAGCGGAATTATTCGCTAAAGGATGACGACTTATCTCTACATTTTAAAATCAATTCAACTCATTGTTTCTTTTCAAATTTTGTACCACGAACTACGAGGTTTTGATCTCGCATTGCACTTTGTGGGTACGTAGGCATGAGGCGTTAAAACCTCATCAAACACAAAATCATTAAAAAACATTCTTCTCCTCACCTCTTCAATCATTTTTAAGCGAACCAATTTCAGACCAAAAAGCAATAAATATTTCAGAGGGCTCCCGTGGAGTACCACGGACGAGTCGGGTGCCTAAAACCTTCCCGGTTCGTAACCAATCCCCTTACCCATTCTCTGTTTGTTTCTTTTAGCTTTTGCTTTTAGACTCCTAGGTTTTTATTCGTTCTTTTACCTTTTTCCTTTCGGAAATAAAGAAAAGCGCGGTGGCGACTCTGTGTACATCGAGTTAAGTTAATCAATAGCTTACACTCACGATTTTACCGCTACAGAAAAGTGGCGACTCTGCTAGGGAGTAATCTCTAACTGGATTCAGCCTACTTTGATTTATTTACTGCTTTGGTTTGATTTGTTTGTTATTTGGTTGTTCTGTTTCGGTTTTGGTGATCCTCTGTGTGAGATAGATTCTAACCCGGATCTGAGTTGAAACTTATGATAGGACGGCGATATTCGAAGCGATATGCGATGGAGTAGTCCAAAGCAATATCAATTTGATAATCTCCACTAGGTTAGGCTCTCTTGGACTATCAATGTCATGACGAGTAATCGTATGTGGCATTATTTTCCGACCTTGAGCTGATCATACTGAGGACCGTAGAACCCTTAACCCATCCAAGCCAATTTAGGAACGTAGTGCGGAAACTGTCTGGGTGTAAACCTAAGGCGGTTGTCACGCGATACTACACTCGGACGAGGTCTATTTTAAGAATGTTATCGGTTGGGGAGTAATCCAACGTACCGATGATTTTCTAAAGATGGCTGTTAACTCCGGGCACCTCTGTTAGCACCCTTTTGGTTTTCTGCAGGTACAATGAAGACAAAACCTTAGTACTTACCTGTGTGGGTTGGTGTTCTGTTACCTTGACTTCATGCTCGTGACTCGGAACCTAAGCCCGTGTGCCTTGTGTGATCTTGTTTGTGTTTGTTGCATACATGCCATCATAAATTCATGAGCATTGTGTTGTAAGATTTCAAAGGACTTATAAGGAACTTTTGCAAAATTTCAGATGTCCATGGCTATGACTTTTGAAAGGAGGAACACAAAGAAGTACACCTTCAAGAATCCTAATGTTGTAGAGTTGAGAAAGCTAGGAGCTTTGGTTGTTGATACCCAAGAGTTCCAAAGATGTCATGGGAAGCTTTTGTATATGTTGGATACCGATGTAACTGAGGGGATTCTCCCTACTTTAGCTCAGTTTTATGATCCGTTGCACCATTGTTTCACTTTTCTGGATTATCAGCTTGTACCGACTTTGGAGGAGTATTCTCATTGGTTAGGTTTTCCTATTCTGGACAAGGAGTTTCTTTTCAGTGGTCTAGAGAAGGAGCTTACTATCAAGGTCATCGCCAAAGCACTTTTTCTTAAGGAGTCCGATCTTAATGGGAAGTTTCTTCCAAAGGGGAGTGTTCGTGGTATTAATGCTAAGTTCTTGATGGGAAAGGCTTCTACTTCACTTACTTTGGGTCATAAGGATGCATTTGAAGCTATTCTTGCTTTGCTCATTTATGGGATTGTCTTGTTTCCGAACTTGGATGGTATTGTGGATGAGAATGCTATTCAGATCTTCTTGAAGAAGAACCCGGTGCCTACCTTGCTTGGAGATATGTATCATGCTTTTCACTATAGGACTTACAAAGGTGACTGAGAGATTGTATGTTGTGAGCCTCTTCTTTATAGGTGGTTTATTTCGCACCTACCAAGTCGGATGTTTTCAAGGACAATAGAGAGAATCGAAGATGGTCTCAAAGGTTGATGTCGCTTTCTCATAAGGACATGACATGGTATAGTTCTCATTATGACACCGGAGTTCTTATTGATAGTTGTGGAGAATTTCCTAATGTACCTCTTCTTGGTACACGTGGGGGAATTAGCTACAACCCCATTTTGTCTAGACGACAGTTTGGTTATTGTTTGAAGGACATACCAAACAATCTCTCCTTATCCTGTTTCTTCTTTCTTAATGGTGCTGATCATATAGAGATGAAGAAAAGGATTGCTCATTCTTGGCATGCTGTTCATAGGAAAGAGAAAGGTCAATTGGGAAGATAACACCTTCCTCCTTCCGAATGTTATATTCAGTGGGTTCGATCTAGGGCTTCTAAGCTCAAGATGCCTTATCCACCCGAGGAGCCTTTGTTTCCCATATTGCCTTTGTCTGCTTTTCTTCCTCCCGTTGATGAGAAGGTGGCTCTTCAAGAAGAGTTAGACAAGATGAAAAAAGAAAAAGAAGAATGGTTACTTGAGAGGGCTACGATGCAGGAGCAGCTTAAGGAGAAGGATGATCTTATTGAGCTACTTGAGCGGCGTGTCACGAAGAGGTTGAGAGAGGATTTACTTTCCTCTGGTACTCCATCTACTATTCCTCCTACTTCTGGTGCTTGGAAGGCCATTGTCGACAAGTTGGTGAAGGATAAAGAAGATATGGAAGATCGGTACAAGAAAGAGATCAAGAGGATTCGCATGAAGTATCAGCCAGGATTCGGGACTTCTTCGGATATGATTCCCTAGGCCTAGTTTACTTTTTCTCTTATGTATTAGGATTATTGATGTTTGTACTTCATTTGTAATCCTCACTTTGATCTTAATGAGAATGAGTTTTTAAGTATTTCAAAAATGTTTCTTTATGAATATTGCAAGTTATCTTATATAGTCCTTTGAAATCTTTGCATTTTCATACGCATACCATGCATCATATCCCGCATTTGTCTTGCTTTTTGAGTGTTCTCCAGGGATCTTATGTTGTTTCTTGGTCTTCATTCAGTTCTCCTGTCAAGCTGACTCACCGATTTGATACTCGAGCTAATCGGAGAAGAGTGATGGAAACTTTGCAACAAGAGAATCGCGAGCTGCGCGAAGAGGTTACTTATCTGAGGGAAAGCTTGGAAAGAGTGTCTGCTATGATGGAAAGTTTGGTGGCTGCTCAGAATCAGCCACCTCCTTCTCCTATTCAGAATATTGTCATCTCAGAGGTTGTTACCGCTTCAATTCCTGTTGAGACTGTAATTTCTCCTCGCTATCGTATGCCTGCTAGCACACCTTGGGGCATGCCAGTTGATTTTATTCCTGCTGGGTATCGTCCTCCTCATCATCCTGAGACTGCTTCATTTAATACTCTCCCACCACCAGTGTGGACTACTCTTCCTCCAGTTGTGACTATTGTACCGCCTGTGGTGCACACTATGCCGCACCATGATGAAATGATTTACCATGCTGAGCCCAGTGAAGGTGCTGGAGTGGCTGAAAGACTTGATGACTTCCAGGGACGTTTTGTTGAGATCCAGAGGGAGATGAGAGCCTTGAAGCATAAGGATTTGTTTGGAAAAGATGCCTACGACCTTTGTCTGGTCCCAAATGTTAAAGTTCCTTACAAATTCAAGCTGCCTGAGTTTGAGAAGTACAAAGGCAACACTTGTCCGTTGAGTCATTTGACTATGTATGCAAGGAAGATGTCTGCTCAGACTGATAATGATAACCTGCTGATTCACTATTTCCAAGACAGTTTGACCGGTGCACCCATGAGGTGGTATATGAGTCTAGATAATAGCCAAATCAAGACCTTCAATGATTTGGGAGAAGCTTTTGTGCGGCAATACAAGTATAACGTTGATATGGATCCAGATAGAGATCAACTTCGTGCTATGTCCCAGAAGGACAAAGAGACTTTTAAAGAATATGCGCAGAGATGGCGCGAGCTGGCAGCCCAGATTGTTCCTCCGCTGGAAGAAAAAGAAATGACGAAGATCTTCTTGAAGACGTTGGGTTCTTTTTATTATGAGAGGATGATAGCAAGCGCCCCTTCTGACTTTACTGAAATGGTGAGCATGGGGATGCGTTTAGAAGAGGGTGTCCGTGAGGGACGGTTAAGTCAAGAGAATGGCAATGGCTCAAGCTCTAGAAGGTTCAACTTCGGGAAAAAGAAAGAAAATGAGACTAATACAGTATCTAGTGAAAGTTATAGAAGACCTCACAGTCGTGGGAATCACCATTCACAGCATGTGGCTTCTGTAACACCAATGATTAATGTGGCTCCAGCTGTGCCAGCAGTTCCAAAATACCAACCTCGTTATCAGCAACCTTCTGTGCAACAAGGTGGTAATCAACAAGCTCGGGCTAAGCCAAGTTTTGATCCTATTCCGATGCCGAATACATACATGCTTCCATCTTTGATTGCAAAGAATCTTGTGCAAACCCGTCCTCCACCTCCAGTTCCAGAGACTATTCCATGGTGGTATAAGCCAGAAGCTCGTTGTGCTTTTCATCAAGGTGCCCCGGGGCATGATGTTGAGAATTGTTATCCATTGAAGTTTGAGGTACAGAAATTGATGAGGAACAATGTTCTGTATTTCAATGATGTTAATCCAAATGTGCAGAAGAATCCGTTGCCGAAGCATGGTAATGCGTCTGTGAATATGGTTGATGGTTGTCCTGGTTTGTTCAAGATCTATGAAGTCCGTCATATTCGAAGATCCTTGGTTGAGATGCATGCTTTCTTGAGTGAATATCACGATATTGATCACGACTATGCTGGATGTTGTATTTGCTCGGTGAATCCTCGTGGTTGCGTGATTGTTAAGAGAGATATTCAAAAGATGATGGACGATAAATTGATTGAAGTGACAGCAAAAAGAGATGAATATGAGAATGAAGTGAATGTTATTATGCCTCAGTTCAATCTTCCTGAGAGGGTTGTTCCTGAGAGGGTGGTTATTTCTTTTGATAGTCGCAAAAATGTTGTTACTCCATTGGTGATTAATGTGCCTGGTCCAATGCCATATGAGTCTGATAAAGCTGTTCCATACAGGTATAATGCTATGATGATGGAAAATGGTAGAGAAGTTCCTATTCCTACTCCAAAGTCTGTGGTTAGCATTGCTGATGTAACGAAGGTTACCCGAAGTGGTAGAGTGTATGCTTCATATCCTCCGAAGAGAGTTGAAGATACAAGTGCTAATAAGCAGATTATGGATGTTGTTGCCCAATCGGGCCAATCTGGCAATAGTGAAGATGAAGTTCTGAAATTGATAAAGAAGAGTGAGTATAACATTACTGAGTAGTTATTGCAGACTCCATCGAAGATATCAGTTTTATCACTTTTGATGAGTTCTGAGGCTCATAGGCAGTCATTGCAGAAGATTTTTGATCAAGCTTATGTTGACCATGATGTGATTGTTGATCAATTCGATAGTATTGTGGCTAATATCACGTCATGCAACAATTTGAGCTTCTGTGATGACGATCTCCCTGAAGAAGGAAGAAATCATAACTTGGCGTTGCATATTTCGGTCAATTGTCAGGAAGATGCCATGTCCAAGGTGCTAGTTGATACCGGATCGTCTCTGAATGTTATGCCAAAATCGACTTTATCAAAGCTTGCGTTTCAAAGTGCTCCCATGAGAAACAGTGGGATTATTGTAAAAGAGTTTGATGGGTCGAAGAAGACAGTGATCGGTGAAGTGGATCTTCCTATTCTTATTGGACCGTTTATATTCAAGATTACTTTTCAAGTAATGGATATACGTCCCGCATACAGTTGTCTCCTCGAAAGACCATGGATCCATGAAGCTGGAGCTGTGACATCCACTCTTCATCAGAAGTTGAAATTTGTGAGAGAGGGGAAATTGGTGACCATTGAAGGTGAGAGGGCAATGCTTGTGAGCAATTTGTCTTCTTTCTCTTATATCGATGCTGAGGAATAGGTAGGAACTTCGTTTCAAGCTCTTTCTGTCGTGGATAATGTTGCTAAGAAGAATGTCATGCCCATGTCCTCTTTCAAGGATGCTCTGCGAGTGATTGAAGCTGGTCAGTCGGAAGGTTGGGGACAAGTGATTGAAGTTGTCGACAACAAGGAAGGTTTTGGTATCGGCTTCGCGCCAGGCGTGGTTATCAATAATTCAAAGACTATTCAAGAAGGCTTCCGAAGTGCTGGATTTATCAACGATCATTCCGCTGCTGCCATCATTGAAGATGATGAAGATGAAGAAATGCATGACTTCGTTACGCATGGAAAGATTTGCCAGATCTGGATCGCTGTTGATGTTCCTTTTATCGTTCATTCTTCAAAGTAATTTGTTTTTATTTTATTTCAAAATCCTTTCACTCTGCCCAAGGTGAAAGTGATATTTGTCGGGCTTTGTTTCAAATTTTATCATCATCAATAAAATGTTATTTTGTTATTTCCATATGTGTGTTTTTCCTTTTTGCTTTATTCTGAAAAATGGTAACATAAAAAAAACCCAAAATATAATAATTGTTTATCTGCATATTGTTTGCACTTTTGTTCATACTCTAAAATAAAATAAAATCATTGTGCAGATTGAATGATAAACCCATTGAAAACAATGATCCTATGCCCTCTCCCAACTTTGAATTCCCTGTGTTTGAAGCTGAGAAAGAGGATGTTGAAGAGATTCCAGATGAAATTTCTCGGTTGCTTGAGCACGAGGAGAAGATTATTCAGCCTCATGGAGAGTCTATAGAGATGGTCAACTTGGGTTCCGAAGATGAAAAGAAAGAAGTCAAAGTTGGAGCATTGCTTGGTCCTGATGTTAAGAAGAGGATTGTTGAGCTTCTCAGAGAATATGTTGATGTATTTTCTTGGTCTTATCAAGACATGCCAGGTCTTGATACTGATATTGTGGAGCATAGATTGCCGTTGAAGCCTGAATGTCCACCTGTAAAGCAGAAGCTGAGAAGAACTCATCCCGACATGGCAGTAAAGATCAAAGAGGAGGTTCAAAAGCAGATCGATGCAGGTTTTCTTGTGACGTCAACTTATCCTGAATGGGTGGCCAATATTGTTCCTGTTCCGAAGAAAGACGCAAAAGTCCGAATGTGCGTTGATTACAGAGATTTGAACAAAGCCAGTCTGAAAGATGATTTTCCATTGCCACACATTGATATGTTGGTAGATAATACGGCTAAGTTTGATGTGTTCTCTTTTATGGACGGATTTTCCGGTTATAATCAAATAAAGATGGCACCCGAGGACATGAAAAAGACCACATTTATTACACCATGGGGAACATTCTTCTACAGAGTGATGCCCTTTGGATTGAAGAATGCTGGTGCGACGTACCAAAGAGCTATGACTACACTTTTCCATGATATGATGCACAAAGAAATCGAGGTATATGTTGATGATATGATCGCTAAGTCGAAGACTGAAGAAGATCATGTTGAACATTTGCTGAAGTTGTTTCAGAGATTAAGGAAGTATAAGCTTCGTCTGAATCCGAACAAGTGCACATTTGGTGTACGTTCCGGAAAGTTGCTAGGTTTCATTGTCAGCCAAAGAGGCATTGAAGTTGATCCTGATAAAGTAAAAGCTATTCAGGAAATGCCTGCTCCAAGAACCGAAAAGCAAGTAAGAGTATTCTTGGGCCGATTGAATTATATTTCGAGGTTTATCTCTCACATGACTGCCACATGTGCTCCGATTTTCAAGTTGCTTCGGAAAGACAAAGGTTGTGTCTGGACAGATGATTGCCAGAAGGTGTTTGAAAGTATTAAAGAATATCTGCTTGAACCTCCTATCTTGTCTCCTCCGGTGGAAGGTAGACCGATGACCATGTACTTGACTGTGTTGGAAGATTCCATGGGTTGTGTGATTGGTCAGCAAGATGAATCTGGAAGAAAAGAACATGCAATTTACTACTTGAGTAAGAAATTCACTGATTGTGAGTCTCGGTATTCCATGCTTGAAAAAACTTGTTGCGCCTTAGCTTGGCCTGCAAAGCGTCTTCGCCAGTATATGCTGAATCATACAACTTGGTTGATCTCTAAAATGGATCCAATCAAGTATATCTTTGAAAAGCCTGCTTTGATTGGGAGGATTGCTCGTTGGCAAATGTTATTATTAGAATATGATATCGAATACCGAACTCAAAAAGCTATAAAAAGTAGTATCTTGGATGACTATTTGGCACATCAACCGATTGATGATTACCAACCTATCAAATTTGATTTTCCCGATGAGGATGTGATGTTCCTGAAAGTGAAAGATTGTGATGAACCTTTGATTGAGGAAGGGCCAGAGCCTGGATCTCGATGGGGTATAGTTTTTGATGGTGCCGTGAATGCACGCGGAAGAGGAATTGGGGCAATGATCATTACTCCCCATGGTTCACATATTCCTTTTGCCGCAAGGTTGACTTTTCCTTGTACTAATAACGAAGCTGAATATGAAGCCTGCATTATGGGTCTTGAAGAAGCCATTGATTTGAGGATTAAACATCTTGATGTGTATGGAGATTCTGCCTTGGTAATTTATCAGATCCAGGGTACGTGGGTAACTCATCAACCCCACTTGATCCCTTATAGAGATTATGCCAGGAAGATATCAACTTTCTTCACTAAAGTTGAGTTTCATTATGTTCCTCGTGATGAGAATCAGATGGCAGATGCTTTGGCAACTATAGCTTATATGATAAAAGTGCACCAGTGGAATGATGTTCCCATGATCAGTGTGATGTGACTTGAAAGACCGGCTCATGTGTTTGAAGTTGAAGAGGTCCATGATGACAAGCCTTGGTATCACGATATTAAATGTTTTCTCCAGAGTCAAGAATACCCTCTTGGGGCATCTGATAAAGATAAGAGGACTTTGAGGAGGTTGGCAGGCAATTTCTTCCTGAATGGAAATGTGCTTTACAAGAGAAATTTTGACATGGTCTTGCTCAGATGCGTGGATAGACATGAAGCAGACATGTTGATGAAAGAAATTCATGAAGGATCTTTTGGCACTCATGCTAATGGGCATGCCATGGCTAAAAAGATGTTGAGAGCAGGTTACTATTGGCTGACAATGGAATCTGATTGTTGCAAGTATGTGAAAAAGTGCCATAAGTGTCAAGTGTATGCTAATAAGATTCATGTGCCACCAGCTTATCTCAATGTGATTTCTTCCCCATGGCCTTTCTCTATGTGGGGAATTGATATGATTAGGATGATTGAACCCAAGGCTTCGAATGGACATCGTTTTATTCTTGTGGAAATTGACTACTTCACCAAGTGGGTGGAAGCGGCATCGTATGTTAATGTGACCAAGCAAGTCGTGGTTCGGTTTATCAAGAATAATATTATCTGCAGATACGGTGTTCCGAATAGAATCATTACTGATAATGGTTCGAACTTGAACAATAAGATAATGAAAGAGCTTTGTGAAGATTTCAAGATTCAACACCATAATTCCTCTACTTATAGACCGAAGATGAATGGGGCTGTTGAAGCTGCGAATAAGAACATTAAGAAGATCATTCAGAAGATGGTTGTGACGTATAAGGACTGGCATGAGATGCTCCCGTTTGCTTTGCATGGGTATCGTACATCTGTCCGCACTTCAACAGGGGCAACCCTTTTCTCACTTGTTTATGGTACAGAAGCAGTGCTCCCCGTCGAAGTTGAGATCCCATCAATGAGAGTTCTGATGGAAGCCAAGTTGACTGAGGCTGATTGGTGTCAGAGTAGATTTGATCAGTTGAATTTGATTGAAGAAAGGAGAATAACAGCTTTGTGTCATGGTCGGTTGTACCAGCAAAGGATGAAGAAAGCTTTTGATAAGAAGGTCAAACCTCGTGTATTCAGAGAAGGCGACCTCGTGCTCAAAAAGATTCAGTCTTTCCTTAAAGATTCTCGGGGCAAGTGAACTCCGAACTATGATGGCCCATATGTTGTTAAGAAAGCCTTCTCTGGCGGTTCATTAATTCTTGCAACTATGGATGGTGAGGAGATCACTCGTCCTGTGAATGCGGATGCAGTCAAGAAATACTTCGCCTAAAAAAATAATAAAAGAACAACTCGCTAAGTTGAAAACCCGAAAGGGCGGCTTAGGCAAAAATGAGCGTCTCGGTGGATTGAAAACCCGAAAGGGCGGTCCAGGCAAAAATTAGAGACAAAAACAGAAATAATTATCCCGGTAGATTGAAAACCCGAAAGGGCAATCTAGGCAAAAGTTAGGGATCATGGCAAGTAACTGCGTCGACAGACTGAATCACTTGTAGTAACCGAGGATTTCAAATTCTATCCCTCAGAAGAATTTCCCATCAAAGATTCTTATTCACTCATCCTTGACTGAAGTTTCGGACACAGTGGAGTTCAAAGTTGATAGGGAGAATAGTGATCATTGTATCTCAATGTAGCCCTTTTCCATGTATTTACCATTTTTCAAACTTGTAATGATCCATGGAGTCATGCCATTTGCTGACTACCATTCTATCAATGAATTTGAGCTTTTATCCAATTGTTTGTAATTCTTTATATTGTTTCTGCTTACAAAATTTCAATTTATTGTTGATGATGATTTTTGAAACAAATTTAATAAATTTAATTTTTGAAGATTTTAAAAACATTTTTCTTTTGATATATGAACAAAGAAAGGATATCAATAGTGATTCCAAGAATGGTAAAGTCTGGATGTGTGTAACTTGTCTCTCCCAAAGCAGGGTTTGATTCGGTTGTGTCCATGCGAAATTCCTGGATAGTCCTGACAGATTGATGTTAGTGATGTTTTGTTCCCCAACAATAAGCATGAATGGAGATTGTATGTATTCCCCAGAAGAGTTGTTGGAAAGGATATTTTTAAGAATCCCCAGGTGAGCTCTTGTTCCTCAGTTTGATTTGTTTGCATCCTTGAATATAGAAGTATTGATATAGCAGTCAGTTTAGAGGTTTTCTTTCACCCTATGTTGGGTATAGATTTAAAATCCCTCGTAATTGTGTTTTGGCTATGATGTTAACTTCTGATATCCCCATATGGATCCCCAGTAGGTCTGCATGTGTCGATTTCCAGGAGGTTCCTATGTAATTTTTAGCAGATCTAGCACTCTATCCCCAAATGGAGCCAGAGTGGCATGACAATTATTCCTCGTGAAGTTTGATTTTATCAAGAATATTTTCATCCTCAGCAGATTATTACCTTTCCTCAGCAGGATGATATCCCTATCAGATGTTGTCTCTTCATGATTTAAGCCTTGTTGTAGGATTTATTCCTTTGATGGCTTATGATATTCCCCTGCAGATTTCAAGTTGAATCTCCAGCATGTTTCCCCGTATTGTTGCCTTGGGATTAGCCGAGTACCCGGTTGTTGTGGTGTTCATGTTACCAGTTTCTTATCTTTATGTTTGTTTTGTCAGCATATTCATAAGCATATTCATACGCATAAGCATGGCATTGTTTGCTTGCATTCTTGCGTTTATCATTGTTCTCTGCTCTTTGGTGTGGACTTTCCCCACAGAGTGTGTGTGTCGTCTTCTTCTCAAGTTTAGAGTGTCGACCATTAAGCAGAAAGTGTTAATCCTTTCTAATTCCCCACTGAGTTTGTTTCTCGTGGATGATTTTTGATTTAGCTTCCTCCCCAGTTTATTATCTGGATGGAATTTTCCCCAGTTGAGATATTTCCTCCTCGGGATGAGTCTTGCTTGACCGTTTCTCTCCAATTTGTTCTTGGATTGAACTTTGGTCCCCTTTTGTGGATATATTGCTTTGGAATTAAGCTATCATTGTTTGATAGTGGGCAACATTTTCTCCAGCCTGAGTATATTACTTTGGAATTAAGCTATCAGTAATCAATAGTGGGTAATATTACCAAATTGATCAAGTTCTTTTGCTTGTGCTCCTACCCAGTAAATTTGGTAGTCGAGATTTTATCCTCTTACCCAGTAAAAAGGTAATAGAGTTTGTTTTCATTTGCTTAAGCTCCTACCCAGTAAATCAGGTAGTCGAGAATTGTTCTACCCAGTAAATCCGGTAGTCAAGTTATTTTCCTCTTACCCAGTAAAAAGGTGATAGAATCAGATATTTTCTTCTTACCCAGTAAAAAGGTAATAGAAGTTGTTTCCCTTTGAATGAGTTCCTACCCAGTAAATCAGGTAGTGGATCATACTCCTATCCAGTAAATCGATAGTCGAGTCTTTTATATTTTCTACCCAGTAAATCAGGTAGTTGAGAATTTTATTGCCCAGTAAAAAGGTAGTTGAGGTTATCCCTCTGTATTTTGCTCCTATCCAGTAAATCGATAGTCGAGTCCGTTGTTTTCCTACCCAGTAAACAGGTAGTTGATGATTCTTTTCCAACTCAGTATTTCTCCATTCTTGGATTCAAATACTTTGTTTGATTGTTAGTTCCTGGCAGGGTGTGTATCTTTCCTTGGTTGAATCTGATACCTTGATTATTTCATATCTTTTCCCAAGTGGAGTCTGTTATCCAGTGATTTATTTTCCTGGACTCTTTGGTTGTCTGTTGTTGTTCCCCATCGGGATTTTCTTTTGTGTCCCCAAGTTTGCTTTTCTCTGGTGGTCATATTTTCCCCACAGAGATCTTGGGCTTGCATATCATATTCATATCATATCATTTGTTCTCTTAGGACAAAAATTGGGTATTTTGTATTTAAGTCTCTCCCATCTTGTAGAGACGAAGATGTCAATCTTCATATCTCCGGATTGAAGAAACTTAAATAGGGGCAGCTGTAACACCCTAATTTTTTCCTTAAGATTTCTTCTCATATCATCTGCATTTTGCATACAAACAAGATCGCACTGGCTTTCGAGTTTCTTCTCAGATGTGGGTATATGCTTCGCAGGGGATCACCTTTATTTTTACTGCTTTATATTTGTTTATATTTACTGATCACTAACCAAAATACAAAAAAATATGTTGCAGTGTTCTTCTTCTTCCCTGTGTTGCAGGTTTGCGAAGATAAGACAGTGAATTCAATTCAGATGTGTTTGTTCAGTCACAATTCGATTTCAGATGTATGTTTGACCTAATATAGGTCAAACTATCAAAAGATTGTGTTGACTGCCAGTTGTGTATGCCAGTAGTTTATTCCTCAGACGATGCATTTTCAAAGTTCAAGTGGTGTTGAGTGTGAAAGTCATCAGTTATCAGGCAGTGTTTTGTGCAAAGTTTGGTTTGAATCTTCTGTGTTTATCAGTTCATCAGTTCATCAGCGATTCATCTGAGGATTTATTTTTCTCAGTTTGGTTTTGAATCATCAGGGCATGGGTCAGACGATCTTCAGATGACAGTTGGCTTAAGTTGTGAAATATTCAGTGGGTCTGTGTTGGCTGTGTTCATCAGTGGCTTGTGCAAGAAAAATCAGGAGTTGGTTGCGGGCTAAAAAAAATCATCACCCATTAAACAATTTTTTTAATTTCCAATATCCATTTTTTTCCTCGATTATTCATATATCACACCATTATCCAAATTATCATTTTTTTGAATCATATTTCGATTTTTATCCGCTAATAACCATTATCCATTTTTTTTATTCATACCGATTATCCATTTTCTTCACCATATTCTTTTTCTCAAAAAAATTTAAACCAAATATCCATCTATTTTTATAATATCATTTTTATACTAAAACCATTAAAGATTCATTATATTTTTCTAAATGCATTTTTTTAGAATCATTTTTTCCTTTCATTATTAGCCCAATTACATTTTAAAAAAAGAAATGAAAATAAAGTCCTTGAAAATAAAGTACATATATTTGTTTCTTAAGCCCACCCATTATGATGTTTGGCAAGAAAAAAATAAAGCCACGTGCAAGACTTCAGCCAGCTAGCTACCTCAACACACTGCCGTACACACATCTCCAGCTTCAGCCTTTTGCCAAACCAATTCACCAGCTTATGCCGCAAGCCAACAACAAAACTTCCAACAATTTCACCTACACTCCCAATGCAACAAACAAGCTTGTTCGCACAACACAACCAAGCTCCAAGCCTTTTCCCATAATCCATCAGCTCACACGCCCACATCACATGCTTCCAAATTTCAGCCGTACGCCCAAAAATCCAGCCGCAGGTCCAAAGCTATCACACAAGCCAATACTGTCCTAGCTAAATTTCACCTCAACAATAAACAACAACAAGCCGAAGCCAACGCCTTCTCGCACGCACGCAGTTATCACAACATCACATCTGAAAACAAAAATTGAAAAGCAAATTCAGGCCCAAGAAGCACAAAGCAGTCACGCATCACTCAAAACGCAAAACAACAAGACCCAAAACGCAAAGCTAGCAAAACTCAACGCACAAGATTTACGTGACTTCTCAAAACGATTCCGAATTTCACAAAAACGGCAACCCCTCTTCTTCACTCATTCCCCTATTTAAAGAACCCCTTTCTCCATTTGAAAACAAGCTTCAATAGCCTTAAAACCCCTGCCAAAATTGAAACTGAAACACTCCATTTTCATCTCTAACCTCCAAATAACGAAAATCTTCATTTAATTCCTTCTTTTTCGATTTCAATTGAAACCTTCAATAAACAACAACAAATCGGCGGATTCAAAGCATCAGAAGAGAAAAGAAGAAGAGATTGATTGAGGTTTACAAATAGAAAGAGAGAAAGAAGAAATCCGCACCTGAGAAGGAAGAAGAAGCTTTCCGTTTCATTTAATTTTGAAGGTAGCCGCCGTTTCTGCCCTGTGTTCCGCCGCTGTGTATTCGCAAGGAAGAAGAAGCTGATGCTTTTTTGCGTTTTGTTTTTTTCTTTATTTAACCATTTTGTTTTGTTTTAATAAGAATATGAGTTGAGTTTTGGGCCTGTGAGGCCATATGTTTGTGTTGCTAATCCAACCACCACCTGCGGATCCCACTCTCCTTCCCTTTTTGTTTTTATTAATTTTTTTTTCTTATTATAATTATTAAATCTTAATTCTCTCAATTTGTTTTTTTCAAATTTTATTTTAATGTAAAAGAATTATAAAAGTGTTTCAAAGAGATTTTAGGAAAAATATTTTAGAAAGATCTTTAGAAATATATTTTAGAAAAAGTATTTAGAAAAAGAATTTTTAGAAAAGGTTTTAAAAAATATATTTCTATTTCTTTTGTGGATCTATTTTTTTTAGATCCATTTTTCTTCATCTTTTTTTTTTTGGTCGATGACAATCTCCGATTCGTAGATTGTTGATTTTCGATAAGTTTAATCTTCATTATTTCAAATCTATGGATGAATGATCATTTGGATCATTCTCCATACTTTGAGATCGTGATAGGTTGCTTTTCGATAAATTCAACGAAAATCTCGATTAAGATTAGACCGTTCTCTTTCTTTTAGTGTGGCATGTTTTCGAAGAACGATCCATTATATCGTTTCTCTAACATGTATTAACACGAATATTTTCCACTTTAATTAGTGGTGGCCGGCCTCATTTGTAGGGTAATTACTTCGTAAATTACTCGGCGATTGCTTAACATAGACCTAAAGTTGTCCCGATTCGGATTAAGATCCACTTGGATCCGGTTGCCTCGATTTTATTTTTTTCTTTTCGTGGTTTCGCTTGATTAAGTTCATCATACCACTTTATATTGTAAATATTATAATATTGTGAATATAATCCGTTTAAATTTAATCTCTCGCACCTTATCCTTTTATTTTAATTTCTTGCTCCCTTATCTCTTTATGTTGCTTTATCATATTATATCATATATCATTTGTTTATGTTTATATTGTTGCTTGTGGTTTTTATTTTGTCCATTTGGATATCAAAACATTAATAAAGGATTAAACACCTAAAAGACTTGTGACTTTAATTTCGGACTATGGTTACTATCCCTAGCTTTTGGAGAATGACTTTAAGATCTTCCCCCTTGCTCAAGTTGGAATGGATTAGAAACCTCGGCCTCAAGTTATTTCATTAGCCTTTGAAGATGGAATTCCGAACTTTGAAGAATTGTGCATATTATGGTTTGGTAAACTCTTCTCTTAACCTTTTAATTCAAGTATTAGGATTAGTCCCTTCATCTCTTCCCCATTCTTAAATTTTCAAAACTTTTCCCTATTTCAAAAATCTTCTTGTTTTCTAAACTTCAAACACTTTAATAATCAAACCTTGACTTAGGTCAAGTGATTTTTAATTTTTTCACTTTGTTTCTTAAATAAATGTTAAGTCATGTAAATATATTGAAATCTTTTCTTACATACTTTAAAAGATACAAAACTCACTCAATTGTTTTTGTGCCTTTGTGCACCTTTTCTTTTCATATGTTTAGATATGATTCATCCTTTCTAGCGGAATTATTCGCTAAAGGATGACGACTTATCTCTACATTTTAAAATCCATTCAACTCATTGTTTCTTTTCAAATTTTGTACCACGAACTACGAGGTTTTGATCTCGCATTGCACTTTGTGGGTACGTAGGCATGAGGCGTTAAAACCTCATCAAACACAAAATCCTTAAAAAACATTCTTCTCCTCATCTCTTCAATCATTTTTAAGCGAACCAATTTCAGACCAAAAAGCAATAAATATTTCAGAGGGCTCCCGTGGAGTACCACGGACGAGTCGGGTGCCTAAAACCTTCCCGGTTCGTAACCAATCCCCTTACCCATTCTCTGTTTGTTTCTTTTAGCTTTTGCTTTTAGACTCCTAGGTTTTTATTTGTTCTTTTACCTTTTTCCTTTCGGAAATAAAGAAAAGCGCGGTGGCGACTCTGTGTACATCGAGTTAAGTTAATCAATAGCTTACTCTCACGATTTTACCGCTATATGTGCTATGTGTGTTTATTTTTTATGCTTTATTTACTGCTTTGTGTACATCTTTATTTATTTGCTTTCTTTACAGTTTTGCATATTTCATACTGTCATTGTCACTATGCTGGATCTGGTTTTCTGTTTTGGTGGGTGGGGTTCCATTGAGAGTTTAAGGTCCTATACCTGGGACCTGAGTGACACCTAGGCTAGAGTGGTTCATGTTCTTTCCCATTCCATTTCGGTCTGGTGCGGGAATATGAAACACGGTTCAGACGTGGGTTTCTTCTTGAGAACTCTGTGCTACAGATTTCCTGTAGTACTAGGGCTATCTGGGAAGCCTGCTAAGTCTGGATGACCTTCTATTATGACCTTCAGAAACTGAGGTGAATTAGAGGAGGATCTTTTATGGTTATTGTAAACACTGTACCTCCGGGTTAGAAGTGTTTACACTTCTCATAACTGATCCAAGTCTGAGGATCCTTGTTCTAGAACATTACCTGTGATGGGGTTGGGCTATTTACAGGTTTGTAGGAACCCTTGGCCACACCATGCCCTGTTACTGTTTTGTTTAAGAGTACCTCACTTTGGACAGTTCTTGTGATTAACCCCGGATATGTGACTCTTTATTTGAGTCCCCCACCCTGGTTATTGGATTTTTTAGCCTTCATCTAGACTTTTGAACATACGTGGGCCTTATATCAAGACAGATAATCAGATCCAGCTTGATCACAAACCCTTGCATATCATTTTCATATTTCATCATTGCATCATTTAACATTTGTTTATTTGCTTTTCAGGGTATTCATTTCATTGTATCTTGGTTTTGGTTTTGACCCCTTCTTCTGCATAGACCTCTGATTCAGCTATCTTCATCAGTTACCTGCTTCAGTTATCTCCATCCTCACCAGCATCAGTCTGCCAGAGACCACCTTCAGCTTCTCAGTCTGTGATCTTCATCAGCATTTGTCTATAGTTTCTTCAGCAAGCACTCATGTCCACTCCCAGGAAAAGCAACATATCCTACCACTTTTTTGAGCCTGTTTTGACTGGTATCGGGCAGGTCCAGTCACTCATCACACCTGACCACATCCCACTGTTTAGAGAGCACTATGGAGGTATCTTGGATATGGTTATGGACCTTGACCCTTCTCAGAGGAGCATGATCCACACATGTTTGCAGTTTTATGACCCTCCTTTGAGATGTTTCACCTTTCCATACTTTCAGCTAGGGCCTCTACTGGAAGAGTTTTCTTCATTGATTGGAGTACCTATCAGAGGTGGAATCCCTTTCAACCCAGAGATGACTGCTCCCAGAAATGAGGAGATAGCAAGGGCATTGTACTTGGAGCCTGCCCTTATTGAGCAGAGTATGACAATAAAAGCTGGGATTCCTGGTTTGCATTTGGATTTCTTGATCTCTCAGGCCATCCTGAAGTCTTCATTAGGAGAGTGGAAGGCAGTCTGTGCACTGTTAGCCCTCAGCATATATGGGGCTATACTGTTTGCAGATGAGCCCAAATTTGTCAGCAGGAATGCCATCCATCTGTTTCTTCTGAAGAACCCAGTACCTACACTGCTAGGAGACTTTTATTACTCCATCCATAAGAGGAATGAGAAACAAAGGGGGAAGTTGGTAAGGTGTTGTGCTCCTTTATTTTACACCTGGCTGCTCAGACACCTGCCTAAATCAGATGCTTTCTTGAATCCCCGCCAGCAGAAGAATTGGGCCAAGAGGTTCATTGCCTTGACTTCAGATGATATTAGGTGGTGCACCCAGAGCACCAAGGGCAAGGACATTATCACCAGCTGTGGACAATACCCAAATGTGCCTCTGATAGGAGTGAAGGGTTGCATCAACTACAATCCTTTACTGTTTAAGAGACAATTGGGATATGCCTTGGTTCACCCTCCCAGAGGACATGATTTAGCTGAGACCCTATATTGTGAAGTGCAACCTAATTCAGCTGTTGTCAGACAAGCATCCTGGGCTTGGGACAACATCCAGACAAAAGGGGTAGCTATTCTTGGAAGGTGTAGCAATGTTGCTTCAGCTCAGTACTTAGACTGGTCCCGTACTAGAGCTCAGATTACCAGAATGCCTTTCACCTTGGAAGACATACCTGGGCCATCCACAGTACAGCCTGCAGCAACAGTTAGCCTGGAGGAATTTGAAAAGTTGAAAGAAAGGAATGAGCAGCTATCCCAAGCCTTGAAGAAGACTCTTTGGGAAAGAAGTGATGGTCGCCTGGACATTGAGATATTGGAAAAGCTCAGGGTGGAGCATCTTGCAAAAATTGAGAAGACAGAAGACTACATAAGGAAAGCAAGGGCTGGGGAACAAATATTGAAGAATGCATGTAAGGAGGCCAAGATTCAGAAAGCTAGGGCTGAGCACTATCTGCAAGAGAGTCAGGCTAGGTGGGTCAGGATCACCGAAGCCCGTACACAAGAAGACCGGAAGACTCAAGCCAAGATTGAACAGCTAGAGGCCAATGAGAAGAAGCAGCGGGAAGCTTTGTTGGCTGCACAGAAAGAGATATCAGAGTTGAAGCTCAGAGCGGGATTGAAGAGATCAAAGGACCAGGACAGGCATAAGAAGCTGACCACTGCCATTTCTACCAGGAACCTCCTCATTAGGACCATTACAGAGCACCCAGCTGGTCCAGTGACTGAGGCACTCCTGAAGGAGGTCAGAGAAGATGAGTTTGGACTGGATGTCTGATTCTTTGCTTGTTGTTTGTTTCCATTTGATGTACTTTTCCTTTTTTTTTTGTATTTTGACCCTTGTAACACGGTGGGAGAACTGACTTTAGTTAAATGTTGCGGATAGCAAGAGTCGCCACCGACTTTTATTTTATCCAAAGGAAAGGGCATAAAAGAACAGGAAAGACCTTAAAAGATTTTTGGGTTCGGGGGGTAGGTTATGTAAAGGGAAGGTGTTAGCACCCTTTACATCCATGGTTATCCATGGGCTCTTAGTTACTTAGCTCACTTTAAATTGTTTTGAGAAGTGTAGTGTGTGTTTAGAAATTTCCTTAAGTACTTTATAATGATCCATGTATGAATATATATAAAGACTTTGTTTTGAAAATTGCTTGAAAAATGTGAAGTGTTTGAAATGTTTTTGAAAAGTGAGCAAGTACATAAGAAGAACCTACCCTAAGTTAAGTCTTTTCTGTTCTTAAATATCCTTTAAGTGGTAAGACTATCCCTATTATTAAGGAATAGGTAGTCATTACCTTGGATGTGTAAGGGACAAATGAAGGGACAACTGTTATTTAGGCAACTGTAAGGTGTATAAGCAATTCGAAGGGACTTATCATCTTTATTCGAAAGGGACAAGATCATTACGAAGGCAACCATGAAGGGACTTGATCTTTTTATCTGTTAAGGGACTAGATGATATGAGAGAAGGGACTTTGCTTTACACCTTACTTGACCTTTTGTTTAGGCAACTTGAGAGGTAACCCTTAAGAAGTGAGATGGCGATCCAAGATCGACTTACGTGTGTGAGTGTTCAAGTTCATATATTTATCTTGAGATTTAATGATCTAAATTCAATTTTAAATACAAACATATCTTGCACTCCCTATTTTACTAACCATAGCAATTAAAAATAAATAATAAAAATTATTCTACAACTATTACATATTGGATACAATTACATTATAATTAAAATAAGCAAATAAATAATGAAATGGATTAGTAGTAATAGACAAAAATAAATAATAAACAAAAATAAATAAATATGAGAGGGTTAGTATAACATCATAAATAAGAAATAAATTAAAGGTTCAAAATTATAGAAATAAATATATATTTTAATAAAGAAATAATAAGTATTATGTACTAATAAAATATGATTAATATTCTAATTATTTAATTTTATATACATATTATAAAAATATTTACTAATTATAATTAAATAAACATGTAACAAAAAATTAATTTAATAAAATAAAGTTAGGGTTTTTTAGTTGTTTTTAGGAAAATAAATTATGGTTTACTAATTAATCTAATCTTAATTACATTATTTACATAAAGCTATATATAATAATAATATAAACAAATTATAAAAATAAATAAACATAATTAGAATTTATATACAAATATATTAATAAAATAATTAGGTTTTATAAAATAAAATTAGGGTTTGTCAAAATAAATTAGGGTTAGAGAAAATTTATGAAAAAAACTAGGGTTTACATATTGAATTAAAATATTAATTGGTTTGTTGTTTTTTTTTAAAAAATAATAATATTAATAAATATGAACATAAAGAAAAGTTTAAGAAAACAAATTATATATTTTTTGAAATATGAGATATTGTTAATTATTTGTGTTAGAAATTATTTTAATTGAATTATATTAAAAATATAAGACCATAAATGTAAATACATGAAAAAATAAACAAAGTACTAAAAAAAATCAGGACCTGGGATTTGAACCCAGGTCCTTTACCTGGTTGAAGAACTCCCAAAACCACCTGAGCTACTGCGCGCTTGTGATGTATAATGACAAGCTGATCTTTATATGGTGAAATCATGAGATAAATGAATTTGAAGCCAAAAAAATGTTGGAGACCAGATTCGATCCCCTGCCCCTTGCTTCACATATGCGCTCCCTTACCAATTGAGCCAAACAGCCTTTCTGATATAATACGAAAACAAAATCATAAAATATTATGTCAAAATTTCAAATTTCTAAAACGCGCGAAAACTTCATCTTCATCCTCAGGATTCGCAGGTTTTCCTGCGAATTTATCCAGGAATTTTCCTGCGAATTCACTTGCGTTCTTGAACCTGCGAATTTCATACACGGCCAAATACACATGATTTTATCAAATTGTTAGTACAAACATGATCCATACACTTCCCTGAATTGATCTATGGTTTCAAAAGGAATTAATATCCACTAAATTAGAAAACCCTAAATTATAAGGTATGAACCCTAACATGGCATCTAACGATTCACCCACTGTTTCTCCAAGATTTTTGCCCAGAATCCATCACAAGCTTCAACTAACCATGAATCAATAAACAAAATTAGTGTGCAATGCATAAATAATGAGAATCGAAAATTTCAAAACCAAGAACAAAACTGATTCGGTTTAAGCAATATGTAATGATTTGGATGCTGCAAATGGTTCAAATAGGTTCAATGATCATCTAGGAACATATTGCAACCTTCAAAATCTTTTGATATGGCCTCTATGTAAGAATCCGAATTGAGGTTTTTTTGGTGAGTTTTGAAAATTTGAAACTTACTCTTGAGGCTGCAATTTTTCGTCCTTGTGTATGTGTAGTTTGTATACTTATAGAAGAGTGGAATTAGGTCAGAAAAGTGGTGGATTTGTGGGCTTAATGGATACCTTGAGTGTGAAGAAATCTCCTTGCCAAATTAGTCAAAAAAACCAAATATTTTCATGCTATAATGCCTTAGCACGAATTTGGATAACATCAAATCAATTTAAATGGTGATTAAGAGTTTCTAGAAGAAGAATCCCTTTTAAATATTCAATTTTCATATTTTATTTTGATTTAAAATGGTTTTAAATGAATAAAATCAAAATAAATAAAATAAAAAATAATAAAAATCTGAATAAATGAGGATTGGGTCGTGCATGATATCATGTTGAAGTTTGGATCACAAAATTGCAAGCCCATTTGGAAGAATTTGGTTTTAAAGCCCTATTTGCTTCATAAACCTCCCAAAAATTTCCCAACTTTGCAAGGGCACAAATCCTTAAATTTTAATGCTATGAGGGTGTTCTTGGACATTTTGGAAAGCTTGAAGAGTCCTATAACCAACCCCATTGGTTTCATGTCCATATCTTTCACCATTCTCAAGTTATGCTCTTTTGAAGTTGTTGACTTTTTGTTGACTTTCAAAAGGACCTATAATGTCTTAGCTCATACCTTCCAAATGAAGCATTTTTGGGCTTGGCTTGTGAGACACAAAGTTGTAGAGAATTAAATTTCCTTCAAAATTAGCTTTGGATGGGAAAAATTTGATGAAGGATGTGAAAGTTATGGCTGGTCAAAGTTCAGTTGACTTTTCCTGAGGAAACCCTAATTTAGAAACTCCTGATTCTTGATGATCTGAAATCTCCTTGATGAATCATGATCAACCCTTGATCAAATGATGAATTTTACTTCATATCCTTGATGTTGGAAAAAGATCATGAAGTTTGACTTTGGTTTGACCACAGTTGACCTCAATTTGACTTTTTAACTGCTTTGACTGATTTTAACCTATCTGATCATCTGACTGAGCAAACCTTTGGGAAAAGTCTTGAAACTTGTCATGGGGATTCTTAAACACATATAAGATGTTATGAAGCTCACTTGAAGTCTTGGAAGTCCATTTAGCCTGATTAAAGTCAAAACCCTAGTTTAGGATGCATTGCTTAGAAGGATGCATTGTCTGAGGGAAATGTCAAATCTTCTGACTAATTGTGAACTTTGTGAACCTTGTGAACATCATGAGATGTCTTGTGAACCTTGTGAACCTCTTAGTGCACAAAGTCTTGTCTTGTGAGGGCAAATTTTGGGGTGCAACAACCCTCCATGGGCATGTGTTGTAAAACAAACTATGTATTGTTCATCCTCTGTAATATATTTTAGTTTGTTTTCATTTGGGTTTTTTCTCAACAACATCAAGCGTCTTCCTCGAGGTCTGGAAAGGTCAAAACCAAGAACCAAACCGGATACCTTGGAAAAGAAATAAGCATACTGCATTGCATACTAAATTTGTTTTTGTTTTGTAGGTTTTGTTATTATTATTGTTTCTAACTTTGTTGTGATCTCAGGAAACATTGCTCGTCGCCGAGTGTTCCCTGTCAAGTGTACGCACTGGTACCCGACTCGTAACAATCTTCCCGGCATTCAGATGGAACAAGTATAGCAGGATCTGACTGAGGTCAGAAATCAGATGGCCAATGAGAGAGTAGAGATGAGAAATCAGATGTCTCAGTTCATGGCAGTGATGACTGGCTTAGCCCAGAGTCAAGAATGGTTAAGAGAGCTGGTGGAAAGACAAACTCCTGAGGAGCCTCATCTTGGAATAGGAGGAACTAGCAACAATGAACGGGGCTAGCCTCGTATTGACCCACAGGAGTATGGACCTCATCTGAATCCAGAAGCTAACATCCTGAGAAATGGTCAAGGTAATGCTACTGGGGGCCAAATCCTGCAGGAGAATCCCCAGGGAGAACAGTTTACTGTTATAGGGGCAGGAGATGAGGTATATGACAGGAGATTGGACGAGATTGCTGAAAAGTTAAGATCTTTGGAATCTCAGAATTCTTTGGGCTTCGATGTGATGGATATGGGACTAGTGGATGGGGTGAGAATTCCCCACAAATTCAAACCCCCATGCTTTGAAAAGTACAATGGTACCTCCTGCCCTCGCACTCATCTGCAGTCTTTCTTGGGAAGGCTCAAAGCTTACACCATGGATGAAAAGTTATGGATGTTCTACTTTGAGGACAGTCTAACTGGAGCTTCAAGAGAATGGTATTCGCACTTGTCTAGGGCCACCATAAGATGCTGGAAGGATTTGGCCGAAGCTTTCATCCGTCAATATCAGTACAACCTGGACATGGCTCCCAATAGAACTCTTCTAATGGGCATGTCTCAGTCTTCTAGAGAGTGCTTTCGGGATTATGCTCAACGATGGAGACAGCTTGCTGCTGCTGTCCAACCACCCATGTCAGAAAGGGAAATGGCTGACATGTTCATGAACACATTGCAAGGGACTTACATTGATAGACTGGTTGTTTTCTCCTCTACCAGTTTTGCTGATGTGGTCATAGCTGGTGAGAGAATTGAAAGTCTCTTAAAGATGGGCAAAATCTCCGACGGTGGTGCAAATTCCTCCAGCAATGCCAGAAAACCTTTTGCGGGACCCCGGAGAGCAGGTGAAACAAATTCAATTCATACAAGAAGGGGAAGGCCTCAATATGCTCACCGGTCAGTAGCAGCTATTACCATCCCAGCTCCAATGCCACAACAATCATTATATCCTCAACAACAACAACCACAGTATCAACAACAAGCTCATTATCCGCAACAAAGATCGTACAACAACAATAATGGCAACCAACAGCAGCGTCCCTTCCAACAGAGGTCATCACAAGCAAACAGGGTAATTGAACCAATTCCAATGTCGTATGCTGCACTCTTGCCACAACTCCTAAAGCTCAACCTAGTTGAGTTAAAGACGTTGGCGCCTCCAGATCCTCTCAATATGCCAAAGAACTATGATGCAAATGCCAGGTGTACATTCCACTCAAACGCACCGGGGCATAATACTGAAAAGTGCAGAGCCCTACATATGAAAGTCCAGGATCTGGTGGACTCAAAAGCTCTCAATTTTGCGCCTCCTCCGAACGTCACAAGAAATCCAATGCCTAGTCACAACGGGCCTAGGATCAATGCTATTGAGGAAGGCAAACCATCCACATTAATTAACAATGTTGCACAAATCTGAACACCTTTGGTTGAAATCAAAGCTCAGCTGTTAGAATGCCAAGTGTTCCCCGGATGTGAGGTCGGCTGTGGATATTGCAACATTGCCGTTAATGGATGTGAGAGACTGAGAAACGGCATAGACAGCCTCATTAGAGATGGCATTCTTCAGATTACGAAAACAGCAACTACAACTCCAACAATTCCTTCATCAACAATCACAGATACTCCTACAACGCCAGCAACCATTGTTCCAACAGATTCTGCTACAACTCCAACAAATACACAATCAATCACTTCAACGGATACAAGTTCAGTCACAATTCCTTCTACAACGACAACACATATTACTCCATCAGTTCCTGCTACAACTTCAACACCCGTCCAGTCAACAGTACCGTCTACAACATCAGCAACAGTTAACGAAAGCGTCTCAACGGTTACGATATACTACGATCCCGCAAATGTTCCTTTCAACAACTCAAAACAAAATGCTACTCCTGTCAGAGCTCCAGTTATCATATATTATGATCCACACACCATTGTGGTCCCTTCAGCAGCTGCTATCAGTCCAGTCACTATCACAGTGCCTGGGCCAGTTCCTTATGAAAGCAATAATGCCATCCCTTGGCACTATGGCTCAGATCTATACTGCGAGGGGCAGAAAATCACTTTAGGTTCATCAATTTCTTCACCTCAGATAGACAATGTGGGGGGAGGCAGAGGCTTCACTAGAAGCGGACGTCTCTTTGCCTCGCAAATACTAAGACCCATTGCTGAAGCAGAAGCTGCTGCTAAGGCAAAAGGGAAGAGTGTGGTGCAAGAAGAACCAGTTGCCAAAGAAACTTTGAAGACTCCTTTTGATCATGAGGTTGATGAATTCATGCGGATAATCAAGAAGAGTGATTATAAGGTGGTGGACCAGCTTTACCAAACACCTTCCAAAATCTCCATATTATCATTGCTAATGTGCTCTGAGGCTCATCGGAACGCACTATTAAAAGTCTTGCATGCAGATTATGTGCCGGAGGAGATTACTGTCAATCAGTTAGAGGTTGTGGTTGGAAATGTCAATGCTAGTCATGGACTAGGATTTACCAACGCTGATCTGACAACGGAAGGTCACAATCACAACAAGGCTTTGCACATTACCTTGGAGTGTAAGGGTGCAGTTCTTTCTCACGTATTGGTGGACACAGGGTCATCACTCAATGTCCTACCCAAGAAAGCCCTTGTGAAGCTGGAGCACGATGGATTGGCACTACGCCCAAGCAACTTGGTAGTGAGAGCCTTTGACGGTTCTAAAAGATCAGTTCTGGGAGAGATAGAGTTGCCAATAATGATTGGCCCACAGGTTTTCAAAACGACCTTCTTTGTGATGGATATACAGCCTGCCTACAGCTGTCTATTGGGTAGACCATGGATACACGCCGCTGGCGCCGTGACGTCAACCCTTCACCAGAAGTTAAAATTTGAGTGGGAGGTCCAAGTCATTACCATTTGTGGGGAAGAGGATATCTTCGTTAGCCAGCTGGCTACTTTCAAGTACATTGAAATGGACGGGGAAATTCACGAAACAATGAGTCAAGGGTTTGAGGCCCTTAATATTAATGAAGCATTTGTTGTGCTGGGGACCTCCATCACATCATATCAACAAGCCCGGAAGGTTGTTGAGGAAGGTACCGCTCAAGGCTGGGGCAAGCTGCTGCCAGTTGAAAAGAAAGAAGACCGATTCGGGTTGGGTTACAGACCAACTCGACAAGATCAACCAGAGGCTGCAAAGGAGCCCAAGTTTGTCAGCGGGGGGATGCTCACCTCGGATGCTGTGAATAGCTTGGAAGATGAGTCAGAAGACGAGTGCAACCTGGAAAGCTGGATACGTCCAAGGATCCCGGGGAACCATGTCTCAAACTGGTCTTCCCAGGAAATTATAAGAGTTACTCCTGCAAAGTAATTATTATTTCCTGTTTTTAAAGCATGCATCAAGTCCTACATCTTGCCCAAGATGTCAGGGCTCATTTTGTAATCGGGCCATCTTGTATTTTGTGCAAATGATCAATTAATGAATATCAGGACATCTTTTGCAAATGAGTCTTTTTCTTTTCCGCTCACTGTTTTTCATTTTTCATTTTTTGTACAAAAATAAAATGGAAATGTTTTTCAAAATAATAATTTCATTTTCACTTTTTCTAAACAAGATAAAACTGATCACTAAAATGAACAAATCTAAACCCTTGCAGAGAGTGCCCTCCAGACTGCACCGACAACAACACCGCTATGAATTCGTATGACTTTGACAATCCGATCAATCAAGCCGATGAAGGGGTTGAAGAAGATTATGAGCTACCTGAAGAGCTAGCCAGGTTGTTGAGACAAGAGGAGAAAGTTATTACTCCTCATCGGGGCCTGCCTGCAAGATTCAGTAAAAAAGCAACTTATTGACATGCTTCGGGAGTATGTGGATGTTTTTGCTTGGTCTTATCAGGATATGCCAGGGTTGGACACCGACATTGTTATGCACAAACTGCCTCTGGCAGAAGATTGTCCGCCAGTAAAACAGAAGTTGTGCCGTACTCGTCCAGATATGGCCATGAAGATAAAAGAAGAGGTACAAAAATAGTGGGACGCCGATTTCCTCGATGTAACTAGCTACCCACCGTGGGTTGCTAACATTGTACCTGTGCCTAAAAAGGATGGCAAAGTGAGGATGTGTGTGGATTACCGGGATCTGAACAGAGCCAGCCCGAAGGATGACT
Organism: Lathyrus aphaca; assembly: GCA_963966055.1. Classification (NCBI taxonomy): domain Eukaryota; kingdom Viridiplantae; phylum Streptophyta; class Magnoliopsida; order Fabales; family Fabaceae; genus Lathyrus; species Lathyrus aphaca. The sequence goes on from OZ014522.1 coordinate 373,412,683, forward strand.
TCCCTTTACCTCATATTGATGTATTGGTCGATAATACGGCTCAATTCTCGGTATTCTCCTTCATGGATGGATTTTCAGGATATAATCAGATCAAAATGTCACCTGAAGACATGGAGAAGACAACCTTCATCACACCCTGGGGCACATTCTGTTATAAGGTAATGCCATTCGGACTGAAGAATGCTAGTGCCACTTATCAACGGGCTATGGTAACATTATTCCACGACATGATCCATAAAGAAATTGAATATTATGTGGATGACATGATTGCCAAGTCCCTCACAGAAGAAGACCACCTGGTGAATCTGTTGAAGTTATTCAAGCGTCTGAGGAAATACCAATTGAAGTTAAACCCCAATAAATGCACATTTGAGGTGCGATCCGGTAAGCTGCTGGGATTTATTGTAAGTGAGAAAGGGATTGAAGTTGACCCTGATAAAGTTAAATCCATTCAAGAAATGCCTGCACCGAAGACCGAAAAAGAAGTTTGAGGGTTCCTAGGTAGATTGAACTACATTTCGAGGTTCATATCTCACCTTACAGCAACCTGTGAGCCTTTGTTCAAGTTGTTAAGAAAAGAACAAACGGTCAGTTGGAATGAAGACTGCCAAAGGGCTTTTGACAAAATCAAGGAATACTTACAAGAGCCTCCAATTCTTATGCCTCCAGTTGAAGGAAGACCTCTTATAATGTACTTGACAGTATTAGAAGGGTCGATGGGATGTGTGCTGGGCCAGCATGACGAGTCTGGTCGAAAAGAGTACGCAATATACTACCTAAGCAAAAAGTTTACCGACTGTGAACAACGTTATTCACTGCTCGAGAAAACTTGCTATGCTTTAGCGTGGGCTGCTCGCCGACTGAGACAGTATATGTTGACCCACAATACCTTATTGATCTCCAAAATGGACCCAGTCAAGTATATATTTGAGAAGCCAACACTTACCGGACGGGTTACAAGATGGCAAATGATTCTCACAGAATATGACATTCAGTACACATCTCAGAAGGCCATCAAGGGCAGTGTATTGTCTGATTATCTTGCTGAGCAACCCATTGATGATTACCAGCCAATGAGGTTTGACTTCCCTGATGAAGACATCATGTTCATAAAAGCAAAAGATCAGGAAGAGCCTATTCACACTGAAGGGCCCGACCCAGAAGAAGAATGGACTATGATGTTTGATGGGGCTGTTAATATGAATGGTCGTGGTGTTGGTGCATTACTCATTACACCTAAGGGAGTTCACATGCCTTTCTCGGCAAAACTCACTTTTAACTGCACTAACAACGAAGCTGAATACGAAGCTTGTATTATGGGTCTTGAGGAAGCCATTGACCTCAGGATCAAGACTTTAATTGTATTCGGAGATTCAGCTCTGGTAATCAATCAAACCAACGACAAATGGTATACTCACCAGGAGCATCTGATTCCATACCGGGATTATACAAGGAGGTTGCTTACATTCTTTACAACTGTCAAACTTGAGTACATCCCTCGAGACGAAAATCAGTTTGCAGATGCTCTGGCTACCATTTCATCCATGATCAAAGTTCAAGCTGCCAACTTTGTGCCTCGGATTTCAGTATCCAGACTAGATAGACCAGCATATGTATTCTCAGCAGACCTTGCTAAAGATGATAAGCCTTGGTTTCATGACATCAAATGCTTCTTGGAGGATCAAACATACCCACCTGGGGAATCATCCAATGATAAGAAGACACTAAGAAGGCTAGCTGGTAGTTTCTTCCTGAATGTTGATGGTTCCTTGTACAAGATAAACTTTGATATGGTACTCCTCCGATGTGTTGATAAGACAAAGGCAGACTTGTTGATGCACGAGGTGCACGAAGGATCTTTTGGTACCCATGCCGGAGGGCATGCAATGGCTAAAAAGTTGTTAAAATCAGGCTATTATTGGATCACAATGGATGCAGACTGTTGTGCTTATGCCAGGAAATGCCATAAATGCCAGATTTATGCAGATAAAGTGCATGTGCCTCCGAATCCTTTGAATGTGATGTCTTCACCCTGGCCTTTTGCCATGTGGGGCATTGATATGATTGGCAAGATTGAACCGACTGCTTCAAATGGCCACAGATTCATCCTGGTAGCCATTGACTATTTTACCAAGTGGGTTGAGGCAGCTTTGTATGCAAATGTCACCAGGCAAGTGGTAGCCCGATTCCTGAAGAGAGATATCATTTGTCGATATGGAGTGCCCGAGCGAATCATTACTGATAATGGTTCCAACTTGAACAACAAAATGATGGCAGAAATCTGCCGGGACTTCAAGATCCAACACCACAATTCTTCTCCTTATAGGCCAAAGATGAATGGCGTTGTGGAGGCAGCTAATAAGAATATCAAGAAGATTGTGCAAAAGATGGTGGTCACGTACAAAGACTGGCATGAAATGCTACCATTTGCCTTGCATGGGTATCGTACCTCAATCAGAACATCCACTGGGGCAACACCGTATCAGCTTGTGTATGGTATGGAGGTCGTCCTACCTGTTGAAGTTGAATTACCCTCCTTGCGGGTACTGATGGATGTTAAACTGAATGAAGCAGAATGGGTCTAATCCCGATACGAACAACTGAATCTGATTGAAGAGAAGAGATTAGCTGCAATCTGTCATGGGCAGTTATATCAGAAAAGAATGAAGAAAGCCTTCATCAGAAAGTCAGGCTTCAAGAATACTAAGTAGGAGATCTTGTGCTGAAAAGACTCCTTCCTCCTCATACAGACCACAGGGGCAAGTGGACTCTGAATTACGATGGTTCATTCATAGTGAAGAAAGTCTTCTCTGGTGGAGCACTGATGCTCAGTAATATGGATGGTGAAGAGTTCCTGTCCCCTGTGAATTCAGATGCAGTTAAAAAATACTTCGCATAAAATGACCCGCTGGACATAAAAACAGAATGTAAGTCCAGGCAAAAATAGGGCATCCCGGCGAGTCAAAAACAGAATAAAAGACTCGGGCAAAAATAAGGGAAAATAAATAAAAAAAATGTACACCCGCTGAGCTGAAAAGCCACATTGGACAGCTCAGGCAAAAATGGGTATCCCGGTGGATTGAAAACCCGAAAGGGCGATCCACGCAAAATAAGGGAATAAGCGAACAACTGCATTCTGAATTCGTCCGTATCACTTATAACATGGCAAGGCTCAAAAGGTTAGAGCATCGGTCCGAATCAACCTTCTTCAGAAAGCAAGATGAAAAGAATGTCAATGTCATACAAGTCATAGCAAAAGGGAAGCACACTGAAGCGTCATCAACATTGCCAGCACCTTTTTGTTTCTCAATTTGTAACAATCTCCTCATTTCAGGGGATTTGTTTCTTTGACTATACTTGCCAATTCAGGGCACCCCCAAATTAATAAAATCAGCTTTTCAGTCATATTTCGTCTCGTACATTTTATTTTCATTTGCAAAATGTCCGATGTCCTTAAGATATTGATTGCATAAATATAGATGCGTCTTTTCTAAATTACGTGCTTACAGGAAATATATTTGTTCCCGGGAGTGTCTAAACTCATAAGATGGAGTCCAGTAAGGGATACCTCGGGATACTTGTACGTTTCTTTGTCATGACAGGATTGCAGGTATTCAAAGTGAAACACGGGGCATGGAAGCTTCTCCCCAGCAAGCTGCTAAATCATTATTTACTCAGCACATCTTCCAAATAGCACCAGAGATGCTTTCTCCCCAGCTGAGTTGCCAGACTTCATCATCCTCAGCAGAATCACAAAAATAATCTCTAGGAAGATCGTTCAGTGATCATTCCTCCCCCATCCAAGTATCAGGCAGGGAATCATCCCCCCGCGGAGTTTCAATCTCTATCCAGAAGAGCAATGTCTGAAGATCTCACAACAAAGTGACGAAAGCTCCCACAGACCCCAGCTGGGCCCCTCATCATTAAGATAGGTCTATCAGTGACTCGTTTCCCCAAGCAGTCATACATCTTATCAGATCTACCAATGATCTTTTCCCCCAGGTGGGACTTTCTTTCAAAGCAGATCAGCCGGGGATCTTCGTCGCAGCGGGATCCGAATCCCGGATGGGTATCTTTGCATAATCATAGCATTCGTATCATATTTCCCCTCAAAGCGTAGCATTCCATCTAATACGGAACATTACGGAAAAAATCAAACATATTGCATAATCATAAGCCATGCTTTGAATCAAGCCCCTGTATATATCAACACTCCATCAGCAATATATATATATACAAAGACTCACAATTACAGCAGAAAGCCAAAGCATCCCCTTTGCACTCACTAATACACATATATACTTTTTCGATACTCGTCTGTGTCGTATCACTCCCCTGTAGATATAAACCACAAACAGATATCTATACACTCTCTGGAAACTCGTTTGTGTCACCATCCCCCAGCATGGTTGCCAAAACACACATTGTAAACCAAACACTTGTTTATAATACACTTCTTTCGACACCCGTCCGTGTCATTTTATCCCCACAGATCACCAGAATATCTTTTACACTCATAAGTACATAACTTAAACACTTCCTCTTATGATACTCGTCCATGTCATACTCTCCCCATCAAGTTTAACACTCGTCTGTGTCACACTTATACTTTTTACTCATACAGATACTCATCCGTATCTTGTATACACCACTTATCTTTTCTCAGATTCAACACTCGTCCGTGTTCTTTGTTAACCGGTTGATACTCGTCTGTACCATCATCTCTGAACATGCGTCAGCATTTGTTTCTACTGATACTCGTCCGTATCATAATCTTAAGGATGCTCGTCCACATCTTTAATCTATACACAGAGTCAAACACTTATACCTTTCATTTCTTGGAAGAAGATACTCGCCTGTACCTACCATTCCCCGGAAGAGTTCCCAGCGAATCCCGATAAATTATTTCCTTTCTATCTGACATTCGTCCTATGTCATAATACTTCCGGCAGCCGTACCCTGCCAGGTGATCGTCCTTCACCTTTTGATGATCGTCTTTCATCGTCCCCAGTAGAGTCTCCATTATTGGAACCCTTTCATATCCGACATTCGTCATATGTCGTGATATTTTAGCAGTCGTACCCTGTCAGGTGATCGTCCTTCACCTTTTGATGATCGTCCTTCATCATTCCCCCAGCGGAGTCTCCATAATTGGAACCCTTTCTTATCCGACATTCGTCTTATGTCGTGATATTTTTAGCAGGCGTACCCTGCTATGTGATCGTACTTCACATCTTGATGACCGTCCCTCATCTTTATCCCCAACAGAGCAGCCGTCCCCTGCTAGGTGATCGTCCTTCACCTTTGATGACTGTCCCTCATCATTTTTTCTTCAACCTGATGGCTGTCTCCATCATGGACTTTACCTTTAATCCCCAGAAAATCTTGTTATTGTATTTGATGGTCGTCCCCATCATAATCTTATCATTTCCCCAACATGTCGGTCGTCCCCGTCATTGCTTCATCCCCAGCAGTCGTCCCCTGCTTGACGGTCGTCCTCCGTCGCCCGCACTTTATAATCATACTTTACTTCCTTTTACAACCTATACCCCTTTTCTTCTTCATCTAGTGAGTGCAAATCTTGGACTGTCTTTGGTATTCAACCACAAGTTATCTTGTTTGTATGATAAGCTCGTCGCTTACATCCTGCACAGCTAACTCATGCTTGAATAGGGGCAGCTGTAAACACCCCAAATTTTCCCTCACTAATTTCACACCATGGCTTGTGATCTTTTCATTTGCCTAAGTACAATCATATCATATCATGTTGCATTTTTTGGTTCACTGCATTGGTTCAATGACATCTGCACCTAGGGTTTGTGATATGGGCAATCCCTGAGCCTTATGAGCCACTCCCAAGGTCTTCAATCATCTCAAGAGGGTCCATGTATGTTCAATCATCATATCTTATCCTCCAAATATCAAGGAAGTCAAAGAATCACAAGAACTGAGAAATCATGGAAGTTGAGCTAGGGTTTAACTGCACAGATGACCTAAAATTAGGGTTTTGGTTTCAGAGGCCATAACTCCATATTTTTGGTCATTATTGTTTCTAATGGTCTCAATATGTTATAAGGATCATGTGTACCAAGTTTGATGAAGAAATTCATTGTGGAAGTCATATGTTCACTGGGTAACTTCTTGAGCAAGTCAGAGCAAAATCAGGGCATCTGAGGCCCCCAACATGGGAACCAAAGTGGATTTTTCATCAAATTGAAGTTATATGATATTTATTTGATCATTTAAGTGCTTGGAAATTCACAAAGTTTAAGAAAAGTGAGCTAAACCAAAAGTTGCCAAAAATGGAAATGACTTGTAATGTAAACTTTCCATTTTGGGAAAGTATTTCAACCTCCTCTTTCTCAACCAAAAATGCTTCAAATGAAAAATTGTTGGTCATGAAAGTTGTAGATTGGATCATTCCCTTTTCAAAAAGTACAAGAACAAGTCCTAATTCATTATGGAACTTAAGTTATGATCTTTCAAAGTTGGCAAAAATCACATAATTTTCACTTTCACACCAAAGAGGGATTTTTGCAAAACCACTTGCCAAGCCAATTTGTGACCTCTAATTGACTTCTAACCATTACACAAACATCATACATGACCTATAATTCATAATTGCCCAAAGAAATCTCAAGTTTCATGCCTTGATCATCAAGTATTTCAAAAGGGGCCAAAACCTTCACAAATTGCAAAATCACCCACAAACTTCATTCAACTTGTTGAATTGTCTCAAAACCAATTCCATGGACATACTTGATCTCAGCTGAACCAAGACAAGCCAAAAAGCCAGCTGCACAAGTGTCCATACCTCAAGTACAAAACTTTTGACTTTTTGGCAAGAAGCCCATACCAATCAGCTGTAGCCACCACCCACTCTCTGGCCTATCCCAGCATGTTATGTGGATCAAACTCAAGCCATAACATACAACATTGCAGCCTAACACTTCAGATTGCTCAGCATACACAAAATCACTCCAACTTGCAAGAGCTTTCGAAACTCATAGCTCAGCTAACAATTCTCCAAACTTTTTCCACCATTCAACTCCCCATTCATCACTGATCATTTCCCACCCTTCATTTTGCCTTGAAACACCCCATATCAAAAACACGATTTTCACATTCCTTGACCTGAGCTTCAGCCAACTGCGCATAGAGGCTACATAAACTCCAACCAAGCATTGCAAACTCTTGAGGGAGATCATTGGAGGGGTTTTGAAGCAGAGAAGCAGCCATACAATGCCATTTTCGAAAGCTTCAGTTCAGGTAACCTCAAGAACAAATTTTCCAGAAATGATTTCTTAAGTTCTTAGATTGTTCTCCATGCTTCACTAATCACACTGCACCTTTTGGTTTTGAAAATGATAAAGTTTTAAGCATGTATGAAGCTTTTGAAATTTCTGAAAGATTTTCCGTTTTGCTTCGAATCTCATTGTTCATGTGAAATAAATGTTGTTTGATGGATGAATCTTATTTAGAATGGGGTGGGGATCATTTCTGGAGAGTTTGGTGGTTTGATTTTACGGATTGAGTGAGATAGCAAGAGTGGATGGCCGGAGAAGATGACCGGAACACTGTTCCGGTCACCTGAGTCATTAGGGTTCAGATTAGGGTTTAATTGCGTAATTAGTGAAGTTTGAATGTGAGCCATCCATTTGCGCACGGGGTCAATTCCCTCCAATCTGACTTTAAATTTCAGCCTTTAGATCAACATACTTTCTATTTAATTAGTTTTTATTTCATTTATTTCTATTTAATTTGTACATTTTATTAAAAATAGCAAAACACTTTCAAAAAAATTTATTTTTTGCACCATGACTTTAAATATTTTTCTCGTTCTGAAAATAATTTTTATTTTATTTTTTGCATAAAATTTGTATTTTTAAAATATTTAAATGTTTATTTTAATTAATTAATGGAAATTAATTAATTAAAATACCATTTAAGTTTCTAAAAATCACCAAAAAATCACATTGCATCTTGACACATTTAGAGACATTATCAAACCATTCATACAAATTTCTTTTTGGTTCTTGATCCATTTTGACATTTTCTTTGGATTTAGGGTTATTAAAAATCAATATTTTTTACCCTAACTTAGAAAAATATTTTCTGCCTAACCATGAAGAGTTTGATAATGGTTCTTTTTAAATTGCATTCCACATATCATGTAGTTTCTAGGATAAAATTGGCATGAATTTATCTTTCATTTTTGATTTGTTTTGCATTTTTCCTTGAAGGGTACCTTAAACCCCTAGCAAACTTAGAAAAATCATAAGTCCTTTAGGGTTTAGTTTCTGACCTTCCCCTTTGGGTAGTGAACTTGTATAGGTTTATGGTACCTTTGATTCCATTTTCAATTTTTTATCTCATGTTTTGCTTCTGATTTTGAATTTTGCATTGCATCTTGTATATAAACCCTAATTTTTGCCTTCATTTACATTCATCCTTCATATGCTTGCATACATGAACTTGCCATGACATTTTGTGCATCCACATGACATACAAGACATCTTAGGACACATTAGAATCATGTTTGATCATTGCATCATCCATTTGCCATGTTATGCATCCATTGCATTTCATAAATTTTCATGAACTTTCATGCTTACTTTCATGTCCCATTTGCATCTTCATCACTTGTATGATTATCCTCATCTCTTGACATATTTTCATACCATCTCATAGCATCATTTGCATCATGGTCATGCTTCTGACTTTGGTTTTCATCTTTGCATTTCATCTCATTTTCATTTCATTTCATTTCTTGTTGTTAACTTTTCAGGTGGTAAGTGCTTGAGAAGTGAATTTTCCTTCACTTCTCATAATCTCTTCTCATCTCTCTTATGCATTCATTTCTGCATTTTACTTGTGAATTAGAGTGAGCTTGCTCATTCATGTTCCTTCCTTACTTTCCTTCTTCAAGCAACTTATCTTCTTAAGTGAAGTAAGTTGTCTTGCTTCTTTCTGTTTCTCCTCCTTCCATCTTTCTTCTTCCTTTGTGGCTTTTCCTTGAAGATCTCTCGCAAGCTTCATAAACCCTAGGAACACCCAAGCATGATCACAATTAGGGTTTGATTAGTTCCCCCATTAGTTTTACCTTTGTGTCATCTTTGTGTCTTTTCTTCTCATCTCATAATCAAGGACTAAACCCTAAAGGTTTTAAGGCTTTGTGATTAAGATTATGCCTGCATCCTTCTCTTAGGATGGAGTGTATAACTTTAATCCTAAGTGTTAAACCCTTAATGTGTTTAAATCTCTTAATCAATCCATCTTAATAATCACTAAGACATCAAGCTTGTAACTTGGGCCTTGCATTAGGGTTCTAATTCTTCCTTAATTGGTTAAGAAGGACTAACCCTAGTGTTAATGGACAAGTCCCCCTCAAGTTGTCTTACAAACCATAAAATCCATTTCTTAATCTTACCATTAACTAAAATCCACTCTAATAAAGGCTTTGTTTTGTCATTAGGTTAATCCCTAATCATGGATTAAGTTGAGGAGCCTTCCTCAGCTTAAATGTTCTCATCTATTATCCTTTTATTAGGATGGTGTAATGGGTTCATTAAATCCTTGATTATGGCTTAAACTCATTACTCAACACTAAACAAAAATTTCAAAAACATCTAAATAAATACAAGTAGGTTAATGATCTTAATCCTACATCATGGTGATTAAGTGTGAGGTGCTTACTTCATACTTAAGGTATTCTCATTACCCCTAATCAGAGGGAGGATGTGATGAGTTTACTAGCCCTTGGTTTAGGCTTAAGCTCATTAACTTATGACAAACTTCAAAAAGCAATAAAAGACTGAAAACACAAAAACAAACAATAATCGTCTCCTCCGGGATTCTTTTCTCATCTCATTCACTCATAATCGAGAACTCGCTTCTTCCGTCTAATGCAAGACAGTTTGCACCTGATCCAGACAGGTCATACACTTGAGCATAGACAAGTAAGCAGTTCACAAGTCAATTTATCTTTCAGTCTCTTTGAGTCGAACTACGATGTTTTGACTTCCTCATTGCATGAGAGGATACGTAGGCATAACTTAACAGTTATCGAACAAAAGTCTCTGTATATTCCCCCCTCTTCCAGCATTATTCTTTAAGCCTCATAGTCTTGAGCTTCACATTCTTTCCTTACACTGACACTCTTTTATTTTACTTCACATTTCTTTTGCACTGACACTTGCATTCTTTTCCAGCTCTAGCACACAGAATAGCACTGACACTACCCCTTTAAACACAAACTTTCAAGCGTGGATCCCATCAAGTACGACGGACAATCTGGGTGCTAATACCTTCCCAGGTTGTAACCAACCCCCTTTCCCGGTTTCTCTGGTTCGCAACCGTCTTATCTATCTTTCTAGGTTTATGCAGCATTACCTTTCCTTCGGGATAAAAATGCCTAGCTGGCGACTCTTTTCAGTTCACCCTTGTGTTCTCTCCTTTCGCCGACCGTTCGCGCTTGTACCAGGATGCAAATCTTTGGGAGCGACACCAGGTACATCCTCTAAAGTGAATGGCATCCGAATGATTTTCCCCCTGGTACAAGACCAATCAAGATACTGTGCTGAGGCTATGTTGTTGCACTTGCCCAGAATAGTTGTCCCCTTAGTTTGAATGTTGTCCTAGGCCCAGGCTGCCTGTCTGATAATAACAGAGTTGTGATGGATGTCACAATAGAGGGTCTCTGTCAAGTCGTGTCCTCTTGGGGGATGAGCCAAAGCATACCCTAACTGTCTCTTGAAAAGCAAAGGGTTGTAGTTGATGCAACCTTTTACTCCAATCAAACTCACATTGGGATACTGCCCACAGCTGGTGATGATGTCTTTGCCCTTGGTGCTCTGAGTGCACCATCTAATGTCTTCTGATGTAAGGGAAATCAATCTTTTGGCCCAGTTCCTTGGCTGATGAGGATTCCGGAAAGTGTCTGACTTCGGCAGGTGTCTTAACAACCAACAGTAGAAGAGGGGAGCACAATATCTGACTAATCTCCCCCTTTGCTTCTCATTCCTTTGATGCACTGAATAGTAAAAGTCTCCAAGCAAGGTAGCGATTGGGTTCCTCAACAAGAACATGTGAATAGCATTCTTGCTTACAAACTTTAGCTCGTCTGCAAACAAAATAACTCCATATATGCTGAGGGCTAGAAGTGCACAAACAGCATCCCACTTTCCTGCTGCAGCATGTAGGGTGGCCTGGGAGATCAAGAAGTCCAAGTGAAGACCTGGGACCCCAGCCTTGGAGGTCATGCTCTGGTCAATGAGGGTAGGCTCCAAGGGCAATGCCTTAGCTATGTCTTCATTCTTGGGAGCAACCATCTCAGGATTGAAAGGAATCCCCCTCTTGATGGGGACACCTAACAACATGGAGAACACCTCCATCAGTGGTCCTAGCTGAAAATCAGGGAATGTGAAACATCTGAGAGGAGGATCATAAAACTGCAGGCAAGTGTGAATCATGCTCCTCTGGGATGCATCCAGGTCCATGATCATGTCCAATATGCCTCCATAATGGTCCCTGAATAATGGGACATGATTAGGGGTGATGAGAGATTGGATTTGTCTGATGCCTGTCAGAGTAGGCTCAAAGAAGTGGTATGTGATGTTGCTCTTCCTAGAGGTGTCCATGCTGACAATGGATTCTGGTGAAGGAGACTGAGAGAAGCCCTGATGAAGGTAACTGCTGAAGACTGATGAAGATAACCGGAGAAGGTGCTGAAGAAGAGTCTCTGGTGAAGAAAAACTAAAGAAGAGTATCTGATGAAGACAAACTGATGAAGGTGCTGGAGAAGAAACTCTGATGAAGATAACTGGAGGAAACTGAGCAGCAGAACAGGTCAAAACCAAACCAAAGATAAGATGGTGGATACCCTGTAAAACAAATAGGCAAATTTTAAATGATGCAAAATGATGTATGCAAAATGATATGCAAAGGGTTTGTGATCAAGTGTTGGATCTGTTATCTTCCTTGATAGGGTCCATGTGTGTTCATAAGTCCGGATGGAGGCTTAGAAAACCAGTAACCAGGTGGGGGACTCAAATAAAGAGTCATAAGTCTAGGGTTTCACAAGAACTGTCCAAAGTGATGCATTCTTAACAAATCTAGTAACAAGGTATGATGAGGCCAAGGGTTCCTGCAAACCTGTAAACATCCCAACCCCCTCACATGTATTGTTCTAGAATAAGGATCCTCAGACTTGGATCAGTTATGAGAAGTGTAAACACTTCTAACACGGAGGTATAGTGTTTACAATAACCATAAAAGATCCTCCTCTAATTCACCTCAGGTGTTGAAGGTCATAAAAAGGTCATCCAGACTTAGCAGGCATCCCAGATAGCTCTAGCACTACAGGAAATCTGTAGCATAGAGTTCTCAATAAGAAACCCATGTCTGAACCGTGTTTCATATTCCCGCACCAGACCAAAATGGAATGGGAAAGAATATGAAGCCACTCTAGCCTATGTGTCACTCAGGTCCCCAATATGGAACCTTAACCACTCAAAAATCCCTCCCACCAAGGTAAACATAGATCCAACACAGATGATATGATAATAACAGTATGAAATGCATAAAACTGTAAATGAAAGTGATAAATAAAGTTGTGCAGAAAGCAATAAATAAAGTAATAAATGTATGAGCACATTTAGCACATAACACACCCGTAAACACAAATCAAACAAGCGCTAGGAGGAACCCACAAAAAGAACCAGAAGCCCTGGTTGCAATATAAGGGTCCCCAGCAGAGTCGCCAAGATGTCGCTCCCCCGAAAAGACACCGGGTCATACAGGGTACAGACGCGGACGGTCGGCGAAGAGAGAATGAAATGAAGATGAAGTGAATAGAGTCGCCAGCTAGGAATTTTTATCCCGAAGGAAAGTTAATGCTGCATAAACTTGGAAAAAGATGGATAAGACGGTTGCAAACCAGAGAAACTGAGAAAGGGGGTTGGTTACAACCTAGGAGGTATCAGCACCCAGATTTTCCGTCGTACTCGACGGGATCCATGCTTACAAGATTGTGTTTTTAAAGAGGTAGTGTACGTGCTATCTGTGTGCAAAAGCTAATAAAAGAATATACAAGTGTCAATGCAAAAAGGGTGAATGCTCAGGAACTGAGGCTTAGAAAAGAATGCTGAAAGAGGGGGAAGACACAAAGAATTTTGTTCGATAACTGTTAAGTTATGCCTACGTATCCTCGCGTGCAATGAGGAAGTCAGAACACCGTAGTTCGAGTCAAAGGGACTGAAAGATAAATTGACTATGATCTGCTTACTTGCATATGCTCAAGTGTATGACTCGTCTGGCCCGAGTGCTAACTGTCTTGCATTAGACGGAAGAAGCAAGTTCTCGTTTATGAATGAGTGTGATGAGAAAAGAATCCCGAAGGAGACGATTATTGTTTGTTTTTGTGTTTTCAATTTTTTATTTTTTTTGGTGTTTTGCATAAGTTAATGAGCTTAAGCCTAAATCAAGGGCTTGTAAACTCATTATATCCTCCCTGATTAGGGATAATGAGAATACTTAAGTATGAGATAAGCATCTCAACTTAATTACCATGATGATGTAGGATTAAGATCATTAACCTACTTGTGATTAATTAGATGTTTTTGGATTTTGTTTAGTGTTAAGTAATGAGTTTAATCTCTAATCACATATTAGTGGGCTTATTACACCATCCTAATAGAAGGATAATAGATGAGAACACTTAAGCTGAGGAAGATACCTCAACTTAATCCATGGTTAGGGATTAAATTCATTATATAACAAAGCCTTTATTAAGTGGATTTTAATTAAGGGTGAGATTAAGAAATGGATTTTATGATTTGTAAGACAACATGAGGGGGACTTGTCCATTAAACACTAGGGTTAGTCTTTCTTAACCATAAAGGAAGAATTAGAACCCTAATGTAAGGCCCAAGTTACAAGATGAAGTCTTAGTGATTATTAAGATGAATTGATTAAGAGGTTTAAACAAATTAAAGGTTTAACACTTAGGATTAAAGTTATACACTCCATCTTAATAGAAGGATACAAGCATAACCCTAATTCCAAAGTCCTAAAACTTTAAGAGTTTAGTCTCTGATTATGAAGATGAGAAGAGAGACTCAAGGAGACTCAAAGGTAAAAGACTAAAGGGGGACTATATACAACCCTTAATGTTATCATGCTTGGTTATCCAATGGTTTGTGAGGCTCAAGAGAAGTCTTCAAGATGGCCACCAAGGAAGAAGCAGATGAAAAAGAGAAGAAAGGAGGATTAGGTTACTTACTTCATTTAAGAAGATAAGTAAACCTAAGAGAAAGAGAAGAAAGGAAGAGGCACAAGTGAATGAAATTCACTTCAAACACAAGTATAGTGCACAAAAAATAAAATAAAAGAGAAAGAGAAGTTAGATGTGGATGCACACCCACACCTTAAACAACTTACCATGAGCCCCTGGAATGTTAGTTGAACATGTAAAGAAAGAAATGAAATGTAAATGCGTCAAACAAAGGTGCTATGATCAAAGTCAGAAGTGCGTATGCAAGGTCAATGAGTCATGAGATGTTGCAAAGTCACACATGATGCATATGTATGCTTATATGAGAGATAGGATGCAAAGGAAGCAAGTTAGAAGCATGGAAACACATGGATGTTTATGAAATGTTATGAATGCAAAGCATACCAAATGGATGAATAAATGATCAAGCAATGTTCTAACATGTCATAGGATGTCTAAGATGACATATAAATGCTTGAAATGGCATGGCAAGTTCATGTATGAATGCTTATGCAAAGATGAATGCATATGAACCTAGAAAATTAGGGTTTTATGAATGAATGAGATGCATATGACCAAACCAGAAGCAATACACAAGATAAAAAATTGAAAATGCACTCAAAGGAACCCTAAACCTATACTAGGATACCATCCAAAGGGGGAGGTCAGAAACTAAACCTAGAAGAAGTTATGGATTTTCTAAGTTTCTAGGGTTTTTTGGGTGATCCTTAATAGAAAATGCCAAACAATTTGAAAATACAAGGTAAAAATGAAACAAAAATGTTTTTGGATGCTAGAATACATGCATAGAACAATGCAAAACAAACCATTCACAAACCCAACTTAATTTAAAAGTTATGAATTTTTGAAGTTAGGGTTAGAAAATGGGTCATTTTAGGAACCCTAATTCAATGAAAAATGTCAAAGCATGATCAAAACCAAAAAGAAATTTGTAAGGTGAGTTTGTAAATGTTTCTAAATGTCTAAGGATGTCCTATGATTTTTTTTGGTGATTTTTAAATACCTAAATGTATTTTTAATTAATTAAAATGAATTAATTAATTAAATAAAACATTTAAATGATTTAAAAATACTTTTTATATGCAAAAAATAAAATAAAAATCATTTTCTGATTAAGAAAAATATTTGAAACAAAAATGCAAAAGGAAATATTTTTTGAAGTTTTTAAACTATTTTTAATTAATTATGCAAAGAAATGGATAAAAATGAATTAAAAATGAATTAAAGGGAAAGTATGTCAATCCAATGGTCCAGATTCAAATTCAGGGGGAAGGGTTTGACCAACGCGTTATCCAATGGTTGGGATTAATCTTGACTTAATTAATTAAAATTAAACTAATTAAACTGGATTAGGGTTAATGAAGTGATCTGGACCATTGAAACACGCGCGGGGAAGCTGGATCCAAGGGCCATTATTCAAACTTGCTTAATTACACATATTAGGGTTAATGAGTTTCAGATGACCGGAACAGTGCTCCGGTCATCTTCTCCGGTGAGCCAAGACACTATCTCTCTCCCTAAACCTCTAAAACCCAATCTCTCTGCCCAGAATCAAACCCCAAACATCATACAACAAGAATCATCAAACAAAACAAATTTATTTCACGTATTAAAGCTGAATCGAAGCAAATCAGTTTTAGGTCAAAAACTTTCAGAGAACTCATACATGCTCAATACTCAATCATTTTGCAAAATAAACATATCAGGATCATCAGCACATCATGAAGATTCATTTAAGAACTTAAAAAAGCATTTCTGGAAAAAATGTTCTTGAGGTTACCTGAGATGAAGCTTTGTTATCTGGAACTTTCAGGCCACCTCCTTGGTGCTTTTCCACTCCAATGAACCCCTTGATGCTTCTGGAAAGCTTAGAACAAGTTTGTATGGACTGTTTTGAAGGTTTCAGTTCAGAGCATGTCAAAATCGTGTTTTTGTTTGAGATGGTTTCAGGCTAATGTGAGGGGTGGGAAATGATCATGGGGTTATGTGGAGATGATTGGTGAAAGAATTTTGAAGTTTTGATGGCTGAGTTGGGAGATTCGAAGAGATGAAGTTTTGAGGGTATTTTGTGTAATCTGAGCTTGGGTGTGTTTCAGGCTTCAAGCATGTTGTGTTTGTGTTCCATAATGTTTGTATATGCAAGTGTGATTGGTCAGAGGAGTTGGTGTGGCATAGTGTGATTGGTATGGGGTGATTTGAAAAAAAGTCAAGAATGTGTACTTGAGGTATGGGCATGGTGCAGGCCTGAGTTTTTGGGGCATCTGCCCTCAGCATGGATCAAGGAAGGCCATAGGATTGAAAGATTGCAGCTGGAACACTTGATGCTAGGGTTTCTATGAGTTTTGCATATTTTCCCTCTTTGGTGTTTCTTGTGATTCAAGCCATTAAATGATCCAAATCTTGGGCCAATTCTGATGCTTTGAAGTTGTTTGATCATGTTATGAAGTGTTTGTACACAATTGAAGTCATTAGAAGCCTTGGCAAGTGGTTTTGCAAAAATCCCTCTTTGGTGCATTCTTGAAAATTATAGGATTTTTTCCAACTTTGAAGGATCATAACTTGAGTTCTATAATGAATTAGAACATGTTCTTGTACTTTTTGAAAAGGGAAAGACATAATCTACAACTTTCATGACCAAGAATTTTTCATTTGAAGCATTTTTGGTTGAGAAAGAGGAGGTTGAAAAACTTTCCCAAAATGGAAAGTTTCCATTACAAGTCATTTCCATTTTTGGCAACTTTGCAAATGGCTCAAAATTCTTCAATCTTGTGAACTTCCAAACTCTTATAAGATCAAATAAAGATCATATAACTTCAATTTGATGAAAATACCCCTTTGGTTCCAGTGTTGGGGGCCTCAGATGCCCTGATTTTGACTTAACTTGCTCAAGAAGTTACCTTATGATCAGATGACTTCCACAATGAATTTCTTCATCAAACTTGGTAAACATGATCCTTATAACATCTTGAGAACATTATAAACAATAATGGCCCAAAAACTTGGTGTTGAGGCCTTTGAAACCAAAACCCTAATTTGGGTCATCTATGCAGTGAAAACCCTAGCTCTGCTTCCATGCCTTGCCAGTTCTTGTGATCTCTTGACTTCCATGAACTTTGGGGAGCATAATTTGATCATAGAACACACATAGACCCTCTTGGAAAGCTTTAAGACCTTTGGGATGGCTTGGATGGAATCTTGGATTGCTCAGATCACAAACCCTAGATGCAGATGAACTTGAACTATGTAGATGAAATAAATATGCCATATGAAGTAGTATGCCTATGCAAAAATGCAAAAATGAAAGATCACAAGCCATGGTGTGATAAAGAGTGAGGGAAAATTTGGGGTGCTTACACATACAGAATCATTTAGAAACTTAAAAAAGGAGTTCTGGAAAAAAAAGTTCATCATGGCTACCTGAGTTGAAGCTTTGAAAACTGGAGCTTTCTGACCTCTTCCTTTGTGCAAAATGCCTCCAATGATCCCTCTGATGCTTCTGGAAAGCTTGAATGGAGTTTAAATGGTCTCCTTTTTGAGTTTCAGTTCTGAGGAGTGAGAAATCGTGTTTATGTTTGAGAGTGTTTCAGGCTATGGTGATGGGTGCTTTGTGATCCTTAGGTTATGTGGAGATGGCTGGTGAAAAAAGATTTCAGTTTTGAAGCTTTTGTGATGAATTTCGAAGAGATGAAGGTTTCTTGAGGTTTTTGTGATTCTGAGTGTATGAGAGGTTTCAGCCTTGTGTGGTGTATGAAATGAGTTGCTTAATGTCCACATAAACAATGTTGATTGGCCAGAGAGTTGTTGTGGCACAGGCTGATTGGTATGGGAGGTTTTGAAAAAAGTCAAGATCGTGTACTATGAGGTATGGGCACGGGCCAGAGGTTGTTTGGAGGGGTGTCTGGCCTCAACTTGGATCATGGAAGACCATGGGATTGAATTTGATGTGTTGGAAGGCTTGGATGAAGAGTTCTCATAGATTTTGCAACTTTCCCTCTTTGGTGTTTTTTGGATCACAAGCCATGAAAACCCTAGCTTCAAAGCCCAATTCTGATCTTTTGAAGTTGCATTGGCATGTTATGACGTGTTTGTACACATTAAAGGTCATTAGAATGCTTGGTAAGTGAAATTGCAAAATTCCCTCTTTGGCATGAACTTGAAAATTATGTGATTTTTGCCGATTTTGAAAGGCCATATCTTGAGTTCTAAGATGAATCAAGACATGTTCTTGTACCTTTTGAAAAGGGAAAGACTTAATCTACAACTTTCATGTCCAATAATTTTTCATTTGAAGCTTTTTTGGTCATGAAAGAGGAGGTTGAAAATCTTTCCCAAAAATGGAAAGTTTGCATTCCAAGTCATTTCCAAAAATGGAAAGTTTGCAATTGGCTCAAAATTCTTCAATCTTGTGAACTTACAACCACTTCTAAGATCAAAAAAAGATCATTGAACTTCAGTTTGATGAAAATACCCCTTTGGTTCCATTGTT
The DNA here is from genome assembly GCA_963966055.1 of Lathyrus aphaca. Lineage (NCBI taxonomy): Eukaryota > Viridiplantae > Streptophyta > Magnoliopsida > Fabales > Fabaceae > Lathyrus > Lathyrus aphaca. The sequence continues at coordinate 373,431,462 of OZ014522.1, forward strand.
GGGGGCCTCAGATTCCCTGATTTTGACTTAACTTGCTCAGGAAGTTAACCAGTGAACAGATGACTTCCACAATGAATTTCTTCATCAAACTTGGTACACATGATCCCTATAATATATTAAGAACATTAGAAACAAGAATGACCCAAAAATTTGAAGTTAAGGCCTCTGAAACTAAAACCCTAATTTTGGTCATCTGTGTAGTGAAAACCCTAGCTCTATTTCCATGCCTTTGCCAGTTCTTGTGATCTCTTGACTTTCATGAACTTTGAGGAGCATAATATGATGATAGAACACACATGGACCTTCTTGGAAAGCTTTAAGACATTTGGGATGGCTCAGATGGATTCTTGGATTGCTCAGATCACAAACCCTAGATGCAGATGAACTTGAACTATGCAGTGAAACAAAAATGCAATATGAGATGTAATGCTTATGTTAAAACAAAAATGAAAGATCACAAGCCATGGTGTGATAAAGAGTGAGGGAAAATTTGGGGTGTTTACAGATAGTGCCACCAGGAACTAAATCACCTCTTATAGAACAACAGAAAAAGAGGGGTTTATGTAAGTACCATGGCTTTCTAGGTCATAAAACATCTCAATGCTTTCTTTTCAGGGATCTCGTACAGAATGCTATCCGTGACAGAAGGCTGAAATTCAATGACAAGCAGAAGCAACAAATGACAATTGATTCGAACCCCATGAAGCACGTCGAAGCTCACTATGCTGAACCAGCCACCATCAACATGGTGAGGGTCGAAGGGAGTTCTGAGGATTGTTTCGAGATGGTAGAAGCCACCAAGGGCTTCGACACCAACATCAACATGGTGGAGATTGCTGATAATCTTGCAGATCGTGACAAAGTCACTGAGTGGAAGAGCGTTGAACACCTTGTGGAGGGAGATGCAACTGGCTGCGCCAACAAGGAGGCTACTGAATGCCTAGATGAGACAAACGAAGCTGAAATTGATAAGGATGCAGGTGAAAGCAAAGAAGAAATCACTGAAGATTCCATCGGCGAGGGAGTAGAGGTTTCTGAGAGTCTTGAAGCAACAAAAAGTGAAATAGCGAATGTTAGTGAAATCAACACTGAAAAGGAGGCCAACGAAGGCATCAATGTCGAAAAGAAGGCCACTGAAGACCTCACTGCCAACATTTCGACTGGTGAGAATGCTAACGAAATAAGGATGGCTGAAATTTCTGAGAAGCCAGCCAAGTATGGAATCTTGCGCAGAATAATGGAAGATCTCAGAGGAGAGTCAGTCGAAGGTTGCTGCCAAGACGTGCGTAGAAATCTATCCCCAGATCGAAAAGGTGATTCAACGAGAGAGATGGGCGAGATTGAGCAAGCACTCATCGAAAAGATGAATAAACTGAACATTGGCGGTGGAAAGGAAGCTGGTATTAACATGGTGGAAACATCACACAAAAGTCAAGCACAGACCACTGAAGTGCACCGTCGGGAGCAATACCAAAGACTGGTGTACCCAAAAGAGGAAGAAAGTTTAATAGAGTTCATCCAAAAATGCCAAAGAAAGAAGGAAGAAGTGATGGTATGCCCACGTTGCAGTTCTATCTTCGACAGAAAGGCATCCAACAACCTGGAGGTGATAGAGAAGTCCAAGAGGAAAGGAAATTAGGGGTCAATCCCAACTACCAAAGTAGAGAGGTATGATCCAAGAAGAAGAAAACACCACCAACAGAGGATGAGAGGAAGGAATTATAGCTCGTTCAAGCCAACAAACAAAGCAGGTGACGACAAATGGGTACAACCCATCAGGGACGCTCAGGGACGAAAGACTGGGGAAGCTTTGACGTGCAAAGAGGCCCTTCAGTGGCAGAAAAAAGCGAAGTCGAAAAACGCAAACCAAGAGCCTACCCTTCAGAAAACTACACGGGTAAATATACCATGACGAAGTCCCAATGGAGAAGATTCCAGAGCCAGAAGAGAGCAGAGAAGGAGTCCGCAGAAAGAAGTATGGTCGAAAAGAATACCATCAAGAAAAACGAACCTACAACCAACAGAAACATGCAAGGGGTAGACAGAAAGGAATCTCCCCAGATCGATAATCTGAGACAGTGTCGAACAAATAAAAGCCAAAGGAAAAGCTCAAGAGGATGAGGAAATGACTGATGATTTCCAATCCGACTCAGAGGCATCTTCCGATGTTGTCTGCAACGTAGTCTCAGTATTACCAAGAGATTACGATAGAGTGATGGAAGTCGAAGATAAGGATGAAAGTATGGAGGAAGAACAGATGGCACATAGAACTATTTTCTATTATGTGATGAACAATGGCTGCGTAGAAAAGCAAAATGCGTTTCTTGAAAGGTCAGATGAATCAATGAAAGGGCATCTGAAGCCTTTATTCATAAAAGGAAAAGTGGAGAATGTTGGAATAAACAAGATACTGGTGGATGAAGGAGTAGAAGTTAACCTGATGCCTTATTTTATGCTAAAGAAAATTGGCAAAGATGATTCCGACGCCAAACCTCATAACATGGTGTTGTCAAATTATGAGGGAAAAATTGGAACCACTATGGGTGTAATCCAGGTGGATTTAACGGTCAGAACAATAACAAGACCGACAATGTTCATGGTGATTTCCTCAAAGGCAAACTATAATTTGCTTCTTGGGAGAGAATGAATACATGATATAGGGGTTGTACCCTCATCAATGCACCAGCGAATAGCTATCTGGCGCACATATGGTATAGTCGAAAACATAGAAGCATACCAGAGTTACTTCATGTCTGAAGTAAACCATGTTGATCGCTTGAGTTTCGACAAGAATCTGGCTCGCATACCCTCATGCAGTCCATCAGATTTTGACCTCAAAACCACTGATAACACTTACTGCTCAATGTACCTTCACTCAACCTACAGTTTTCAGTGGGACAAAGAAGTGGTCGACGAATCAAATTATATATGAGGAACTACCCATATAGAACCAACTGGGTGGGGAAGCGAATTCGACGACAATGACTAAAGCATCAGCACTCGAAAGAGTTATGGCTTACGTAGCCGAAAACAAACTAAAAGCGGCCTTGGAAGCCGAAGTAAAATATATGGCTGTCAAAGTCAACCAAAAAGACTCAAACAATCAAAGTTCTTAGAAAATCGTTGAAGGAATTGGTGAGAGAAGTCAGATGGGCGAATGGCAACATCAAAAGCTTGACGCCATTTATGATGACGAGCCTTTAGGGTTCGAAAAGGATCCATCATCGACCAACATGAAAATGGTAGCACAAGATCCATTAGAAGAAATATATTTAAGAGTGGGGGCAGCAAAAAGACCAACTTACATAAGTTCTAAGATGGACCCACAATTCAAAGTCAAAGTAGTCCAATTACTGCATGAATACAAAGACTGTTTTGCATGGGACTATGACGAAATGCCTGGTCTAGATAGGAGCTTGGTCGAATTGAAGCTGCCAATATTGGAAGGGAAAAAACCAATGAAACAGCTTCCAAGGCGCTTCGCACCAAAAATTCTGTCGAAAATAAAAGAAGAGGTCGAAAGACTTCTGAAATGTAAATTCATCTGCACGGCCAGGTATGTTGATTGGATTGTAAATATAGTTCATGTAATTAAGAAAAATGGCAATTTAAGGGTATGCATTGATCTTCGAGACTTAAATTCAGCCATCCCAAAAGACGAATACCCTATGCCAGTAGCAGAAATGCTTATAGATTCGGCAGCAGGCCATGAGTACCTAAGCATGCTAGACGGATACTCTGGTTACAATCAAATATGTATTGCCAAAGAAGATGTTCCCAAAACAACATTTTGATGTCCTGGGGCAATTGGAACTTATGAATGGGTAGTAATGCCCTTTGGTCTTAAAAATGCTGGAGCAACTTGTCAACGTTCTATGAATTCAATTTTCCATGATTTTATTGAGAATTTCATGCAGATTTACATTGATGATATTGTGATTAAGTCTGTTTCAGAAAAGAGTCATATAGACCATCTTCGATAATTCTTTGAAAGGATGAGGAAGTTTGGTTTAAAAATGAACCCCCTAACATGTGCTTTTGGCGTGCAGGGGGGTGATTTCTTAGGCTTCGTGGTCCACAATAAAGGGATCGAAAAAAATGAAAACAAAGCCAAGGCCATAATGGAGGCGAAAGCGCCATCGACAAAGAAGGGATTGTAGTTTCTGCTAGGGAAAATCAACTTCCTTAGAAGGTTTATCTCCAACCTTAACGGAAAAATGCAGGCCTTCTCACCTCTACTTCGACTGAAGAAGGAAGACTTTACATGGGGGAAAGAACAACATGCCGCATTCGACAAAATAAAAGAATACATGTCCAGTCCTCCTATTTTGATGTCTCCATGTCGAAGGAAAAACATGAGGTTGTATATTTCAGCGTCAGATAAAACACTAGGGAGCATGCTATGTCAAGAAGATGAGAATGGCGTCGAAAGGGCCATTTACTACCTCAGCAGAGTCCTGAACGATGCCGAAACTAGATATAGTGTTATAGAAAAATTGTGTTTATGTGTATATTTTTCTTGTATGAAGTTAAAGCATTACATCAAACCTGTTGATGTATATATTTCTTCCCATTTCGACGTAATAAAATATATGTTGTCTAAGTCTATTTTACATAGTAGAATTGGAAAGTGGGCCTTGGCATTAACTGAATATTCCCTGAAATACATGCCTTTAAAGGCTGTAAAAGGACAAGTGGTTGCTGATTTTATAGCAGACCACTCAATAGACGAAAATGGAGTGAAGTATGTTGAATTATAATCATGGAAGCTACATTTTGACGGTTCCAGTCATAAGAATGGAACATGTGTTGTAATACTGATAATTTCTCCTAACAAAATCCCAACAAAATTCAAGTACTAAGTCGAAGGGCTATGTTCTAATAACGAAGCAGAATATGAAGCTTTAAATACTGGACTTGAAATCTTGTTGGAATTGGGGGCAACAAGAGTTGAAATCATGGGTGACTCTGAATTGGTGGTAAAATAATTAACCAAAGAATACAAATGTGTCAAATATAATTTGATCATGTACTTCGTAATAGCCAATAGACTCCTTAAAAGGTTCGACAACGTGGCCATCAGGCATATACCCATGTTGGAGAACCAAGAAGCAAACAACCTTGCTCAAATTTCATCTAGGTATAACGTGTCGAAAGAAAATTTAGAAAAGGCTATTGAAGTCAGGGGAAAGGTCGTATCCACCAAGTTTTCTCCATCAGATTTGGAAACGATAAGGTTAGGATATGGTGACAAAGAAAACTTTGAAATTTTCAATGTAAACGATTCAAGAGTAAGAGTTTGGAGAAAACCCATCAAAGATTATCTACAAGACCCAAATATGAAGGTCGAAAGGAAAGTTAAGTATAGAGCTTTGAGTTATGTACTTTTTGGAAACGAACTTTTCAAAAAGACTTTAGAGGGATTTTTGATAAAATGCTTGGGCGAAGAAGAAGCTTACATAGCTTTGTCGAATGTACATAGTGGGGCTTGTGGTGCACATCAAGCATGACACAAAATGAAGTGGTTACTATTCCGACAAGGAATGTATTGGCCAACAATGTTGAAAGACTGCATCAATTTCGCCAAGGGATGTCAAGAATGCCAATTGCATGTTGGCATACCACACATCCCTGCAAGTGAGTTGCATTCAATTGTGAAGCCTTGGCCATTCAAAGGCTGGGCCTTAGACCTAGTTGGAGAAATTCGACCAACTTCTTCAAAACAGCTGAAGTACATCCTACTTGGAATCGATTATTTTACTAAATGGATCGAAGCTATACCATTTGTAAATGTGGATTAAGAAGCAGTGATCGAATTTATTCAAAAATATATAATTTATAGATTCGGAATTCCATAAGTAATAACCACAGATCAAGGATATGTAATCATTGGAAAAAATATGCAATTATTTGCAAAAAAAAAGTAGGATTTAAACTCCTTACTTCGACACCTTACTATGCTCAGGAAAATGGTCAAGTTAAAGCAACTAATAAAGTTGTGATTAATTTGATTAAAAAGAACGTGGGCAAGAAACCCAGAAATTGGCACAAAACTTTGGATCAAGTTTTATGGGCTTGTCGAACGTCTTCTAAAGAAGCTACAAACTCTACCCCATTTAGATTAACTTATGGTCATGATGCAATTCTACCAGTCGAAATTTATTTAGAATTGGTTCGAATTCAAAGGCATCATGAAATCTCATCAAACGTATATTGGAATATGATGATGGAAAAATTAGTTGATTTAGATGAAGAGAGGCTGCATGCACTGGATTTGGTACAGAGGCAAAAGGAAAGAGTCGAAAAGTTTTATAACAAGAAAGTAAAATGAAAAACTTTTTTAGTTGGTGACTTAGTATGGAAGGTGACCCTCCCTATGGATCGAAAAGATAAATTAATGGGAAAATGGTCTCCTAAGTGGGAGGGATCTTTCCAAATTTTGAAAACTTTTTCGAATGGTGCATTTGAAATTGAAGAAATAGGAAAGGATATGAGAATCCTAAATATAAATGGAAAGTATTTGAAAAAATAAAAAGCAACATTACAAGAATTCAAAATAAGCGCAAAATAACTTCATATAACATAAATTAATGGTGTTTCTTCGTCATGAAAAATGGCATTAATGTCATTACAAAAGAAAATTATCATTAAAGTTGCTAAGAGATAAATAAAGCTAAAAAAACTACTCCTATTACAACTGAATATTGCCAAAAGATTTCTTCAACTCATTAAACTTCTTCTTCTGAATTTGGAGGCGATGTTCACATAAACTCTTGTTGGTCAAAAGGGTATCAATTTCTTGGGTAAGTAGTTGAGCCCTTTCAGCATGATGAACCCCCGCCTTTAGTTCTTCGTCGATCTCCTTCTGATTAGGCTTCTGAAGAGTTTCTTTGCGTTTCTTCTCCTGGGAGATTTTCTTTTGAAGTTCAGCCATCTCCTTTTTCCATTTCTGAATGTTGTCGTCGCATTCGACAATTTCTTTGGCATAAGCCTCATAAACATGTTGCAGCTCTGTGATTTCGTTGGTCGAAGCAATTGTAGCATCCCATTCAGCAAGTTGAGTTTTTGAATTTTTGGAGATTTATTTTGCAAACTCTAAGACGATCCAAGTCAGCACTCACCATGTCGATCAGAGTAGTTAGGTCCATGACAAAGCTACTCACTTCAACAGGAGACTAAGACATTGACTTGTCTTAGGATCTTCTTCAAATCGAAGCAGACTGTCGAATTTGCATCTAAAATCTTGAACAAGTCCACATCAAGAATCTTTGTCTTGATCTTAGCCATGATAATTTCAAGAGAATGCGCGCTGGAAGTGGCTCCTAAAGTAGTCGAAGTACTTTGGGAGGAGTCTTGAAAATTGAAACGGGTACTGAGTACAACATTGAGATACTCCAAGGGATTTTGCACTTTAAGATTCTCAATCTCTTCATGAGAGAGATTTGTCGAACCAATTGATCCTCCTTCCCGCGAATCAGGATTTGGTTGGCTTGGTTGCCCTTGGTGTGACCCAACATTTTCTTCCTTCGACTTGTCATCATCACCACCAGTTACTCCTTTCTTGAAATTATCATCTTCGACCTCAGCGCCAGCTTTCAGGTCTTCACTCTGCTGGTGAGCATCTGCTTTTGGAGGAGGATAAGGAGAGTGGTCGTCAAAGTATTGAGGAGAATCAGGCGATGGTGGTTCTTCCGCCTCTGGTCCCTTTGTCAAATTTTGAGGAGAAAAGGGTGGTGGACTAACAACTTGATGAGTTGGAGCATCTTGTTATGTTTTCTTCTTTCCAGGAGTGTTGTCTAAATTGACTTGTGAATAGTTAAAAATTATGAAAGAAAAATACACTAAGAAGATAAAGGTTAACAGTCGAAACAAGAAATTACATGAGGAATCTCAGTGTGAAAATTGGAGTTCCCACTCTATGCGTCCCTTATTTGCACGTTTGCAACTGGATTTGGCGGAGGAGTTTCTTTCTCTACTTTGGCTTTGGATTTTTGAGTAGGAGCTTTGATAAGTTTCTTCTTTTTTGGGGGTTGGCTTGGTTCTGGTGATTCATCACCATGAACCTTTTCTTCTGGTTGTTTTCTTTTGGGCGTAGGTGGTGGTTTTCGACTTACCTGGACATAGAAGTAATGATAATTCATTTTTAAAAGTGGAAAACAAGTTGATCTAAGGGAAGAGGATTTATACCTTTGTCGAAGTCTTTTTGGTGGTGATCGGGGGATCTTCTTCCATCATATCAACAGTTCTTTTGACAACAGCTTTCTTGGTTTGGACTTTGGTGGCTAAGAAAACAAAATAAGGTCAGAAATAAATACAAAAAGGACAAGATTAGAATGTAGAAATAAAGGAAATGTTTTCGTTAAAACACCTTCAAGAATGGGAGTTTCCACGTGAACATGTTCTATTCCAATATGACGGTGTCCTTTGTAATCATCCAAAGTGAACTTAGTCGGAACCACCCGCTCAACAGGTTTTTTTTATTGTTGTAGAAGGATTTTCAAAGAGTCCCCACGAACAAACCAATCTGAAAATGGAGGGCTCAACGCCACGCCAAATTCAGCAGAAGGAAGAGGGGGAAACCTTGGTGGATAAAGATTGAAAGCTAGTTCATATCGTTGTTCTGGTCGAACATACGAAGGAAATTTCAATTTATCCAACATTTCAGTTAATTTATGTTTTAAACTCACTGCTTCTTCGCCTATGGTTCGACTAAGTTCCTCTGGCCTATAGATGGTTTCAAAATATTTTTGAAACTTTTTTATTTCTTTAATATGCTGTCCTTTACCTTTTTTTGTCTGATCCTGCACAAGAGTAAATGCGTCTGTCAGGTGAGTTGTGAATGCTTTGACATCATAGAATTTGGTGCGATAGTACTCCCTCCACCAAACATCAAATTCACGGGTACAAAGAAAAGAAGGTCGGAAAACCACTGGGCAGATATCAAAAGAACCATCAAAATATTTCTTTGCCAGTTGGAGGCTTTGTTCTTCATAATGGTAGGAGTTGTAAAAGAGGATGGAGCCTTTCTTCGGAAAGATAGATTTTGGTTTAGGCTGGACCAATCCAAATTGTCTAGCAACTAAGTTGGGTTTATAAACGATTAAAGAAATTTTGGTCCTTGTCACATTATGGTGAGAGAGAAAGAGCCTAGGGACCAGGAATGATTCCCAAATGTCAATGAATTTACTTTCCTCCTTCTCTATCTCAAAGGGAGGTTGTGTGGTGAACCATTCAGGACCAATTGTTCTGTTGGCGAAAGGTGACACTGAAGGAGTAAAGTTATACCTCTTGGCGAACATCATGACATAACTTGTGAAAGCCTATCGAAGACTGAGCCCTTCATCAGATGACGTCAGTTATGCTAGCCTGGGCCATTCAACAGCCCTATTTTTTACTTCTTCTTCATCCACCACATTCTTGATAGGAATAGAGGTTTCAAAAGTGGCATTAAGCCTCAATTGTAATAGCCAAAGGGGTCCTGATATGCTAAGTTTCCCTTTGTCAGTGGCAGTTTTCAAAAAGTCTACACTTTCGCTCAAGGACTCATACAGGTTTGCCAGGATCATCTCGCCTAGGCATAATCTGATTCCATCTTCGAGTTGATTAGCTATGGTGACAAATTTTTTCACCACTTGTAAAGAGCGGGAGCAGAAGACGTACTTCGACAACCACATAGTTAAGAAGGCTATGTGCTCTTCTTTAGACACTGTATCAGTTGTCTTATCATGGTAGTGGTTGATGAAGACGGAGTAAGAGGCTTATCCAGTTTCGAAACCATTGGAGTCATGGTTGTGAACAGTAGGGTCGAAGTTCCAACCTAGGGGACTAAGTCCACATATTGCTGCTAGATCAAAAAGGGTTGGTGTGACCATTCCACAAGGGAGGTGGAAATTGTTATAAGTATTATCCCAGAAAAAAGAGGGAAGCTAAAATCATGTTGGGACAGTAGCTAGGTCCTATTTTCGACATCTGGATTAAGTCGAAGATTCCTACCTCTTTCCAAAAGGGTTCCATGACTTTTTCAATCTTTGATAACCAAACAAGATAGTCAGAGGGATCTTTCGCCATGGGACTGGTTCTAAAGATCCTAGCATTGTTTAGATGAAGAAAATTCAGACCTTCATCAATGGTCGAATTTGAACTTTCAGTTGGTTCTTCAGTTTGTTTGGGTTTAACCCCCAGCTCCTATGGGTTTTAGGCGTTGATATGAAGGGAAATATTCTTTTAACCTATCTGGGTTAATGTCTGGGTCGGGAAGAGCTCCTAAGATAGAATAACAAGTACCAGAAACTAGTATAGGAATTAGTACCTGAGACTTGTAAATGTTAGCTTTTTCCTTTTCATTGGGAGGCTTTGAAATGTATTGTAGATTTCCAACAATGTTGGGTCCGTTTAGACTGTGTGCGTATGGGAGTGAAGTGGAGCTCTTGGTATTTTTGCTGATGGAAGATTTGATAGAGGCCATTGTTGTTTGGAAGGAAGTTTTCTTTGCAGTTAGAAGGATGTATTTTTTCTAAAATAAGAAGATTGCGTAAAAGGTTTGAAAGAAGAGATGAATTGGTATTTATAGACAAAAAGAATTGAAACGGTTATGTTAAATTTGAATCATGGGCCACATGGCGAAATTTTTTCATAAAGAAAGTGGGGTTGATGGCAGTTAGAAATTCTATGATTTCCTAGCTTTTAGGAGATGATGGAGTAATTGTAAGAAACGTGGGCTGCATTGACATTTCTGAGAAAAGATATGATGATGATTTCTGGGGATTTGGGGTATCCAGTCTTGGAAATGATGAAAATGATAAAGGTGATATGGCATCAAAGTAATTCTCGACAGCAGATGAATTTTTCTCCAAAGTAGTCGAAAAAACATTTGTTGGGGGGCAATTTGTAGACAAGGATTTTCGACGCCATGAAATTAAAGTCCAAAACAACATTTCGATCAAAGAAGAAAATGTTATCAGGATTTGATTTCGACCAAAGAAATTTGAAGAACGTTTTCGACGTTTTCGACGAGGCTAGGTGAAGTCAGGTGGCAAGGGTTGTTTTTCGACGAGTTCGACAATTTTGAAGGGATGTGTTGCTTCGACGTAGAAGGTGGAATTCAAAATTCAAAGATTAAAGACGTCTAACAGAAGGACGCTGGAAGCGTTTGGTGGAAAGAAGACATGCCGAAGACCAAGTGTCGTAATTGTAGGATTTGTCCGCTAGGGGAAGTTATTTAAGTTTATGTATAAATAGGGAAATTCTTGTCAGAATTGTGTGTGTGAAAATATTGTACAAATTCCTGTTATATACTCAAAGTAACCGTGTGAGAGAAAAGAGTGTAACTTCTTGAAAAATGTACGTGTGAAAACCAATTTTACATTTATCAATTTTATGAAAGTTCAAGTTCATTTATATTTCTGCATTCTGCAAGTTTATTTTCGTTTAGAAGTCCTTTACCTTTTTCCAGTCCATTTATTTTGTACTTTCCAAAATTTTATTTCTTTTATGTTTTCGTCAAACACTTTTTACTTCTTCTCTTAATCATACAAACATATACAAAACCTTATAGAAGATTAAAATCATGAGATTGTTAAGATCACTATACTCTCGACCAAAACTCGCAAATATGTCATAGGACTTGTATGGTTGGTCCTACATGTAAACTAATTTAAACGTAAATTAGAAACCAACGATTGTTCGTAAAATTCGACAGCGAACAATATGGTTGAAGCAAGCACATCAAAATGAGGTTCCATTATCTTCGAGAGCATGTAGCAGAAGGGAAAATGAACTTGGAACACTGTAGAACTGAGAATCACATTGCAAAGATCATGACGAAGGGAGTGCAAGTTGAAGTATTCAGAAGACTAAGAGCTATGATGAATGTAGATAGCTTAGACACAATGAATTAGATGGTGTGTTGAAAGTTTAATTCATTATGTCATATTTGATTTAGATTAGATTTAGATTTGGTTTTAGATCTAAATTTGATTTAGTTCAAAAATAGATATTTTGGGATTTTATAGTTTTTAGGCTTTTGGCTTGGGGTGCAAGCAAACCTAATTCTATAAATAGGGAGTATCCCTCTTGTAATAAAAGAAAACATCACAACATTATTACACTCACAGATCAGTAGTCGCAGAGTGAGTAATAATAGAAAGAAAAATCCCATAGTTATGGGTAACAAACTTTATCTCTCCCAAATTTCCTCTTTCAAATTTCTTCTTTGTTATTGTTGTTGCGCAAGAACCCTTCTTTCTCATCAAGAAAGGTTTAGAATTCCCATAGGGTTTGGGTTAATTCCAACATATAATTCTTAAATTAAAAGATTTAATTGAGAAACGATTCAACAATTCTTTAATTATGATTCGGTTGAGTGTGAGACATATCACTACTACAAAACGCGCTTTCAACAATGCCATGGTGTCATACCCTAATTTTGACCCTAAGATTTTTCGCATCTCATCTGCATTTGCATACAAACAAGATCACGCCCTATTCGTTTATCCTTTTTTAGGTGCAGGTCTATGCCTTGCAGAGGATCACCATGTTTAATTGTCGTCATTTGTTTATATTTATTAACCTCTAACCAAAACAAAAAAAAATGTTGCAGTTTGTTTCTTCCTCTTCTCTGTGTTGCAGGATTTCAAAGACAAACAGTGTTTCAAATTAGATGTGGTTGTTCAGTTCACGATTCGATTCAGATGGACGTTTGACCTAATATTGGTCAAATTATCAGAAGATTGTTCAACTGCAAGTTGTGTGTGTGCCAATCATTATTTCTCAGGCGATGCCTATTCAATGTCAAGTTGTGTTGTGTGCGAAAATTCTCTGGTTTATCGAACAGTGGATTGTGAGAAGTTTGGTTCAGTTTGTCTTGATTGAGTGTTCATCAGTTCATCAATGGTTCATCTGTGGATTTATTTTCCAAATAATGATTCAAACATATTTGAAAAGATTCAGAAATTCAAAAGTTGATGGTCGTTGTTGTGGTTGTGATTTGTTCAGTGGCTTGTGATTGGTTTAATTCACCAGGCGTGTAAAAAAAATCAGATTTGGTTCTGGGCTAAAAGATCATCACTTTGTATCCATTATCCATTTTTTCGATTGAAACCATTTTTTTCATTATTAGCCTAAGTACCATTCCTTAAATTATATTTTGATTTTTATCCATTAATATCCGATTCTCTCCAATTTTCATTAATCTTTTTTTTAGAGGTTCCATATCCATTTTTCTTCAAACTCATTATTAATATCCATACTACAAAAATCAATCCAAAATAGATATATAAGCCCATTTACAATCCAAAAAAAAATCTATTTTATTTTATTCATTACCATTCCAAATATTGATACAAAAACATATATATATAAAAAAAAAGAGATCCATTGGCCCATGAAGCATCACGTTGGCCCATCTCCATTCATCACATTTCATTCAATTTCCTTTCACACTGCATTAACCCACCACATGTGACTTTCCCATATCTCATCAGCCAGCCAACACAGCTTCACGTGCCAATTTTTCCAGCTAGCCATTTCAGTTACTTCCAAGCCTCACACTTTCCCAGCCGTATCAACACGCCAACATCCGAAACATTCGAACCCACACAAACATCAGCTGAAGCCAGCTACAACAAACATCAACTCCAGCCGCACATCAATACCATCCCACACACCGTGAACAAGTCTTCCACAAGCTTCACTTCAAGCCACACTGACTTCACGCTGCACATCACACCAGCGACCAAAGTGCAAAATGCAACAACTTTTCACTTCAAAAACGTGCATCAGCTTCACACTCCAAAGCCTGTAGCCGCAAACACAAACAACACAGCAGCTACATCATCACGCGGAATTCACACTTGCCAAAACGCTGAGCCAAACATCAAAACGCAGAAAAATATTGAAAACGAAACGAGAAATCCGTGACCCCAAAAACGCATCAAAATCCGATTCAAAACGGCATCACTGAATTCTTCCAATTCCTCTATAAAAGAAGCTCCATCCTCCTTCATTTCCCAAGCTTTCAAAGCCAAGAAATCCCTGCACAAATCCAAACAAGGTTTCAGTTTTCAATCAACCTTCAAAGCTTCAACTTCAATATTTCATAAATCACAAAATCCTACACAAATCACCACCAAACCCTAACCTTGACTCTTCCCGAATCTTCATCCAAATTCATCACTCAAACATCACATACATTTCCGCAAGGGTTTCGAATCACAATCTCATAAACCTTTCGCAAAAGCGTCAACAACAAAACACCAATTAAGAAAAAGAAGAAAGAGAGTCGCGGGATCGGTGCGAGGGAGGGAGAAATCCGAGTTTGAGAACGATATTGTTGAGTTTTTAGGGAGAAAAAGGAACCGGCGGTGTGATTTTGCTTGAAGGTGAGGGAGATGAATAACCGCCCCTGTGTTTTGCGAAAAAGGAAGAAGAAGACTTAGTTCTTCTTTATTCTGATTTTTTTATTTATATTTTGTTCTTTTTTCAATTTATTTTAATAAAAAAATAAAGATATGAAGTGTTTGGGCTTGGACCTGCTTGGACCATTACTATCTGTCACCATCCAAACCATGCGCCTCCCCCCTCCCTTTTTTAATTTTCTTTTTTTCATTATTCTTTAATCTTGTTTTTTTTAATGTGATGGTCCAATTAATTTTTTGAGATAAAAGTCTAGAAAAAAAAAGATAATTGAGAAGAAGTTTTTTTTTAGAAAGAAATTTACAAAGTATTTTTAATTGTTTCATTTGTCATGGATTTTATTTTAAATCCATGTTTCTTTCTTCATCTTATTTTTTTCTTTTTGGTCGATGAGATCTCGGATTCGTAGATTATTGGTTTTCGAAGATGTTTAATCTTCATTATTTCAAATCTATGGATGAATGATCATTTGGATCATTCTCCATACTTTGGAATCGTGATAGGTTGCCTTCGATAATACAATGAGAAATCTCGATTAAGATTAGACCGTTACCTTTTCTTTTCGTGCGACATGTTTTCGGAGAATGGTTCATAATATCATTTCTCTAACATATATTAGCACAAATATTTTCCACTTTAATTGGTGGTGGCCGGCCTCATTTGTAGGGTAATTACTCCGTAAATTACTCGGCGATTGGTTAACATAGACCTAAACTTGTCCCAATTCGGATTAAGATCCATTTGGATCCGGTTGCCTCGATTTTGGTTCTCTTTTTGTGGTTGTGCTTGATTAAGTTCATCATACCACTTATATGTAAATATTATAATAATATTAATATACTAACATTTTAATTCAATCTCTCGCACCTTATCCTCTTTATTTCAATTTCTCGCTCCTTATCTCTCTTATTATGCTTGTTATACTATATCATTCATCATATTGCTTATTGTTTATATTGTTATGATTGTGATTTTTCCTTTGTCCATTTGGACACAAAAACACTAATAACGGATTAAACATCTAAAAAATTGGTGACTTTAATTTCGGACTATGGTTACTATCCTTGGCATTGGAGTTTCGGACTTAGATTTTAGGATCTATCACTTTGCTTGAGTTGTTATGGATTAAAGACTTTGACTCCGATTAAGTTCACTTGTTTATGAAGATGGAAATCCGATTGCTTCAAGAATTCTTGCCATATGGTTTGATCGTTCTTCCTTTAGCTTGTATTTTCAAGTCTTAGGATAGTCCCTTCATCTCTTCCCATCTTCTTCAATTTTCAAATCTTCTTCCTATTTTCAAAATATTCTTTGTTTTCAAACTTTAAATATTTTCGCAATCAAACCTTGACTTCGGTCATGTGCTTTTACCTTTTCATTTCATTTCTTAATAAATGCTAAACCACATAAGCATATCGAAACTTTTCTTCTCAAAAACTTTAAAACCTTCAAAACTCATTCAATTGATTTTGTGCCCTCGTGCACGTTTCTTTTAACCATTTTTTATGTTTAGATATGATTCATTCTTTCTAGCGGAATTATTCGCTAAAGAATGACGACTTATCTTTACATTTTAAAATCAATTCAACTCATTTGCCTTTTCACAATTTGTACCACGAACTACGGGGTTTTGATCTCGCATTGCACTTTGTGGGTACGTAGGCATGAGACATTTGTCTCTTCAAACACCAAAATCTTAAAAAACATTCTTCTTCTCATCTCTTCAATCTTTTTTCAAGCAAACCATTTCAAACCAAAAATGCAGTAAATATTTCAAAGGGTTCCCGTGGAGTACCACGGACAAGTCGGGTGCGTAAAACCTTCCCGATTTGTAACCTATCCCCTTACCCATTCTCTGTTTGTTTCTTTTAGCTTTTGCTTTTAGATTCATTAGGCTTTCTTCATTCTTTTTACCTTTTTCCTTTTGGAAATAAATAAAAGCGCGGTGGCGACTCTGTGTATATTGAGTTAAGTTAATCAATAGCTTACACTCATGATTTTACCGCTACAGAAAAGTGGCGACTCTGATGGGGAATCAATCTCTAAGTGGATTCAGCCTACTTTGATTTGTTTACTGCTTTAGTTTGATTTGTTTGTTACTTGGTTGTTTCTGTTTCGGTTTTGGTGATTCTCTGTGAGATAGATCCTAACCCGGATCTGAGTGAAACTTATGATAGGACGGCGATATTCGAAGCGATATGCGATGGAGTAGTCCAAAGCGATATCAATTTGATAATCTCCACTCTGTTAGGCTCTCTTGGACTATCAATGTCATGACGAGTAATCGTACATGGCATTATTTTCTGACTTTGAGCTGATCATACTGAGGACCGTAGAACCCTTAACCAATCTAAGCCAATTTAGGAACGTAGTGCGGAAACTATCTGAGTGTAAACTTAAGGTGGTTGTCACGCGATACTACACTCGGACAAGGTCTATTTTAAGAATGTTATCGGTTGGGGAGTAATCCAACGTACCGATGATATTCTAAAGATGGTTGTTAACTCCGGGAACCTCTGTTAGCACCCTTTTGTTTTTTTGCAGGTACAATGAAGACAAACCTTAGTACATGCATGTGTGGGTTGGTGTTCTGTTACCATGACTCCATGCTCGTGATCCGAACTTTTGAACCTGAGTGCTTTGCGTGATCTTGTTTGTGGTTGTTGCATCTACATATTCATCATGATCATTATCACAACCATTCTTCAAGGAAGACAATTCCGACTATTGCAAATATTGGAAAAAAGTAAATATTCTTTTTTTGTCAAGATATTTCATGACCGTATTCTCGATGTTGACCATGATTGCAATAATCGAGTTGTTTTTCTGAAAATGGAAGTGAACACTGCATATCATTGCATCCTCGCATATTCTTGCGTTCATCTGAGTCGTGTGGGAACTCATCCCGGTTGTTTCTTTCCTCAGTTGTCTGTTGATCCGTCAAGCTGACTCCTCACCACAGATACGGTACTAGAGCTGCTAACAGATTGAGAGCTATCAGATTGAGAATGGAACACCAAGAACAGCATAACATGGAAGTCCGAATGGAGATTGATGAGTTGAAGGCCGGTATGACCAGACTCACTGAAATGATGCAAGTTCTGATTGCTTGAGGTGAACCACCTCAAAGGACTGTTATCTCTGAAGTTTTTACTGCTGTTGTTGATCCTCTTGTTGTTCAACAATCGGTTTCTACTTGGACAGAATATGGGTTACCTCCAGATTATGTGCCAGTTTCTGCTGCTGCTCAGATTGGTGGTCCATCTGTTGTGCCAGTCTTTTCAACTCCGACTTTTGTCGAACCTCAACCTGTTGTGCACACTACTGCTCAGACTACGTATCAGAATTCTCCTTTCTTATACCAAGCTTCCGGTCCACAAGCTGAAAGTCAGGGTGAACCTGGATATATGGATGAAGTTAGAGAACAATGTTTGACTCTTGAGAAGAGGGTAAAAGGTCTAGAAGGAAAATATGTCTTTGGTTCTGCTGCAGTAGACATGTGTTTGGTTTCCGACTTAGTTCTTCCTGATAAGTTCAAGGTTCCTGTATTTGAGAAATACAATGGTCATACTTGTCCAAAGATTCATATGTTGATGTATTGTCGCAAAATGGCTGCACATGCCAAAGATGACAAGTTGCTTATTCACTATTTTCAAGATAGTTTGAGTGGTGCTTCCATGAAGTGGTATGTTGGACTTGAGAAGAGTCACATTCGAAGCTGGAAGGATTTGTCTGATGCTTTTGTAAGACAGTATAAGTACAATCTGGACATGGCGCCTGATCGTCGTCAACTTCAAAATATGTCACAGAAAGAGAAAGAATCGTTCAAAGAGTATGCTCAACGTTGGAGAGAGCTAGCTGCTCAAGTGGAGCCACCTTTGCCCGAAAAGGAATTAACTGGTTTGTTCATGGACACTCTTCAACCGTTCTTTTGGGAGAAAATGGTAGGAAGTGTTTCATCTGGTTTTTCTGATCTAGTCACTATTGGAGAAATACTAGAGGAAGGTATCAAGAAGGGTAAGATTACCAATTTTGAAGCCCCTAATGCTGCAAGAAAGTCTTTTGGGAATCCTCACAAGAGAAGAGATGGTGATGCTTATGCTGTTTCAAATGAGAGGAGGCCTTATCGCCCGCAACAACGATATGTTCAACCATATGTAGCCGCAGTTGCTCCTGTTGTCAAAACTCAACCTGCTCAAACTCAAGTTCAAAGTCAAGCTCGACCAGCTCAAGCTCAAGTTCAAATTTAAGCTCAAGCTCAGGCTCCTCATCCGGCTGCTGGACAAAATCAGTATCGCAATAGGCCAAACTTTGATCCTATACCGATTCCTTACACTAAGCTGTTTCCTTCCTTGATTAAGAGTGGTTTAATTACTACTAGGCCTCCGCCTCCTGTTCCAAACCTTCTCTCGGTTGGTTATAGATCGGATCTTCGTTGTGAGTTTCATCAAGGTGGAACTGGTCATGACTTGGAACATTGCTTTGCACTGAAGGCTAAGGTGCAAGAACTTATCAGGAACAACATCCTTTACTTTAATGACCTTAATACCAATGTTATCAACAATCCTTTGCCGAAGCTTGGGAAGTGAATCTTCTAGAAGACTTCAACAATCAAATTTTCTTCCAGGCCAGAATATCAGACGGGACAGCTCATCCTTGTTGTTGATGAATCACTAGGCCATTGTTTCTTTATGTTTGCAATTTTTCTTCAATTGTATTGACTTGTTTGCTTTTAAACTTTGTTTTTACTTTCATGTTGGTTTTAATGAAATGGGCATTGCTTTGTTTTGATTCAATTTCACTTACTATTTGCATCTTTATGCTTTACGTTTCAAGTTCATTTATCTTTTCTCAAAGTTTTACAATGATTGAAGGGAGGATGATGAAAACGAGATACTCGTAATTGTTGTTGGTATGCTTTCAATTGAGACTTGGCTGATGATATACAGGCATTGTTTCAAATCCCAAACACTGGAGAAATAAGGAAGTTAATCCTTTGACAATCCCTTTGATCCTTGAAGTTGGAGTTTCTTTCCATTCGAAAAAACCCTCAATTTTAACCCGGGGATGGGTAGTTCTCAATTAATTCGAATGTGCATTCAAGTACAAGAGAATCATTCAAGACACCTTTCAATAAAGGTTGCAATCTCAAGCTTTCCTTCATACACAAATCAAGAAGTGTTGAAAGTGTTTCTCAATTCAAAAGCCAATGATGGTTCATCGTAATCATTAAGCCATGCAGTCATTATCTTTCAAAAAAAATGATATTAAAAAAAATTATTAAAAAAAAAATCAAAGCCCGCTAAGTCAAAACCTATGAAGGAGACTTAGGCAAAAAACTAGGGCATCCCGCTGGCTGTAAGATCAAATGACACAGTTCAGGCAAAAGTTAGGGATAATAAAAAGAAATATTTGTCAAGAGGTCATTAAAATTCCTTAGCAAAAATAAGTTGAGTTGACCAAAGTCCTTACCAAAAATAACAAGAGGAAGAGGTGACTGCTATCTCAAAATCCTTTGGCTTATGAACCATCTTCATCTGTGCAATCCCAAATGTTTTGGAACTTGAATGCATAGGCTGAATTATTTGAATGTAGGACTTGAGTTCATCACGAAGTTGGGTTGGGTACAAATAAACTTTGAGCCTATATCCTTTGATTCATAAACCGTGAACCAGGCCACGTTACAACCTTCAAAAGTCCTAATTGAATCTAGGTTTCTTTTGAAAAGCATATGACAACGAGGTTGCGTAAACTGACTCCCAAGTTCTTTACCAATCATTTGTTTTCTTACCTTTGCTTTATCTTTCATGTTGTCTCAACCGCCGTGTTTTGACATGGTTTTCATTTACTTTACATCAATAAATTTCATTCAAAAAATGATTCTTGATTTCAAACTTTACATTGAACTTTGCATTAAAATTACCAGGTTTGTACAAACATTTTTTTTATTTGCAAATAAATTTTCCTCATCAAGGAATTTTCAAACGGTTGAGAAACTTAGTCAGTGATCTTATCAGGGGCAATTTCTTCTCAGTTCCTATGATTCAAGGTTGGCTGTTCAGTGCAAGTTGTTCTCAGATTTGGTTAGTCAGAAGATTCTCTGCAAGTTCCACATTGGGTTATTTTATCAAGAACTGAAGCCATGATCAGTTTATTCTTCTCAACAGTTACTTCAAGGAGCTGAGTATTTTCTCCGACAATAGTCAAGAACTGAATCCATTATCAGTTTATCCTCATCAGTCATTGAACTTGGGGCAACTTTCTTCAAGAATCCCCAAGCAGCTTTGCATGATTTCTCCCAAAAGATTTTCAACTTGATACAGTTTACTAGTAGGACAGAGATTTGTTCAACAGTAGCATTTCTAATCTCAGAGCAGAATGGCAGTGATCTCTGTGTTGAGGAATCAGTCTTCTATTCTTTTCCACTCATCTAAGAGTCTAAACTGGTTGTCAGCATTTTCTCTCACGTTATATGCTTGGGTGTGTTATTCTCCAGTCTTGTTTTTATTTGCATATTTGAGTGTTTTAGTCCTCATTATGCGTTTTCCCGGGTGTGTTATTCCCCAGTTTTGTTTATGTTTGCATATTTGAGTGTTTTAGTCCTCATTATGCGTTTTCTCAGGTGTGTTATTCCCCATTCTTGTTAACCTTTGCATATTTGAGTGTTTTAGTCCTCATTATGCATTCTCTTGGGTAGTTTAGTCCCCATTTTCGTAAAAGTTCGCATACTGAGTGTTTTAGTCCTCATATGCATTTCTCAGAGTCTTGTTGTTTTCAACTTCTTACTTTTTGATCAAAGTCCAACTTACTTGGCATTTGTCTGTCTCTCTAGAATTGTTTCTACTTGTTGTGTCTTCTCAGATATTACACCCTTTTATCTGATTGCCATTCTCGGATGTCCATAGTGAAGTCATCATTGATTTGATGTACTGTCCTGAAGTTTTCTCCCATTTCATTCAGTTTTGTTCCTGAATGTTGTGATTCACTTTTTATCTGATTGCAATTCTCAGATGTTGTGATCATTTTCCTTCCGATTTCCATTCTCGGATGTCCATAGTGAAGTCATCATTGATTTGATGTATTGTCCCGGACTATTTCCCATTTCATTCAGTGTTGTTCCTGAATGTTATGCTTCACATTTCATCTGATTGCCATTCTCAGATGTTGTGATCACTTCCCTTCCGATTGCCATTCTCGGATTTTCATGATTGGAGTCATCATTGAGTTGATGTACTTTCCCGAATATTTCTCATTTCATTCAGTGTTGTTCCTGAATGTTGTGATTCATACTTCTTATCTGATTCTCAGATGTTGTGGTTACCCTTTTTCGATTGCCATTCTCGGATATCCCTATTAAAGTCAGTAATGTCATCCCTGGATGCTCCTGGTGTACTTTTTCGGGATTTTTCTTACTTCATTCAGTTCCATTCCTGGATGTTGTGATCCTTTCGGTCCAATTGCCATTCTTGGACATTTTCACCTCAGCTGAGCCATGTGATAGTCTCTAGCATGTTGTTTTTCCTGTTGGAGTTTTATGCTCCTTATCCCCAGCGTTTATTCTTTTGTCGTCTTATCCCTCACGGATTTCTATGCATTTCATATGTTTTCATATACGTTTCATATCATCTCATAATTTTCTCATAATATTTCATATGCTTTCACATATTTTCTCTGCATTTCATTTGTTCCCATATACATTTCGTATCATTTTCATATACACTATCATATGCTTCATATCATTTCACGTCTTTCATTTCATTTCATTCCATTTTTTGGCATCTTAGGATCAAAAATTGGGTTTTTTGATATTTAAGTATCTTCCATCTTGTCGAAACGAAGATTTCAATCTTCATTATCTCTGGATTGAAGAAACTTAAATAGGGGCATCTGTCATACCCTAATTTTGACCCTAAGATTTTTCGCATCTCATCTGCATTTGCATACAACAAGATCACGCCCTGTTCGTTTATCCTTTTTTAGGTGCAGGTCTATGCCTTGCAGAGGATCACCATGTTTAATTGTCGTCATTTGTTTATATTTATTAACCTCTAACCAAAACAAAAAAAAATGTTGCAGTTTGTTTCTTCCTCTTCTCTGTGTTGCAGGATTTCAAAGACAAACAGTGTTTCAAATTAGATGTGGTTGTTCAGTTCACGATTCGATTCAGATGGACGTTTGACCTAATATTGGTCAAATTATCAGAAGATTGTTCAACTGCAAGTTATGTGTGTGCCAATGATTATTTCTCAGGCGATGCCTATTCAATGTCAAGTTGTGTTGTGTGCGAAAATTCTCTAGTTTATCGAACAGTGGATTGTGAGAAGTTTGGTTCAGTTTGTCTTGATTGAGTGTTCATCAGTTCATCAATGGTTCATCTGTGGATTTATTTTCCAAATAATGATTCAAACATATTTGAAAAGATTCAGAAATTCAAAAGTTGATGGTCGTTGTTGTGGTTGTGATTTGTTCAGTGGCTTGTGATTGGTTTAATTCACCAGGCGTGTAAAAAAAATCATATTTGGTTCTGGGCTAAAAGATCATCACTTTGTATCCATTATCCATTTTTTCGATTGAAACCATTTTTTTCATTATTAGCCTAAGTACCATTCCTTAAATCATATTTAGATTTTTATCCATTAATATCCGATTCTCTCCAATTTTCATTAATCTTTGTTTTAGAGGTTCCATATCCATTTTTCTTCAAACTCATTATTAATATCCATACTACAAAAATCAATCCAAAATAGATATATAAGCCCATTTACAATCCAAAAAAAAAATCTATTTTATTTTATTCATTACCATTCCAAATATTGATACAAAAACATATATATAAAAAAAAAGAGATCCATTGGCCCATGAAGCATCACGTTGGCCCATCTCCATTCATCACATGTTCATTCAATTTCCTTTCGCACTGCATTAACCCACCACATGTGACTTTCCCATATCTCATCAGCCAGCCAACACAGCTTCACGTGCCAATTTTTCCAGCTAGCCATTTCAGTTACTTTCAAGCCTCACACTTTCCCAGCCGTATCAACACGCCAACAGCCGAAACATTCGAACCCACACAAACATCAGCTGAAGCCAGCTACAACAAACATCAACTCCAACCGCACATCAATATCATCCCACACGCCGTGAACAAGTCTTCCACAAGCTTCACTTTAAGCCACACTGACTTCACGCTACACATCACTCCAGCCACCAAAGTGCAAAACACAACAACTTTTCACTTCAAAAACGTGCATCAGTTTCACACTCCAAAGCCTGTAGCCACAAACACAAACAACACAACAGCTACATCATCACGCGGAATTCACACTTGCCAAAATGCTGAGCCAAACATCAAAACGCAGAAAAATATTGAAAACAAAACGAGAAATCCGTGACCCCAAAAACGCATCAAAATCCGATTCAAAACGGCATCACTGAATTCTTCCAATTCCTCTATAAAAGAAGTTCCATCCTCCTTCATTTCCCAAGCTTTCAAAGCCAAGAAATCCCTAAACAAATCCAAACAAGGTTTCAGTTTTCAATCAACCTTCAAAGCTTCAACTTCAATATTTCATAAATCACAAAATCCTACACAAATCACCACCAAACCCTAACCTTGACTCTTCCTGAATCTTCATCCAAATTCATCACTCAAACATCACATACATTTCCGCAAGGGTTTCGAATCACAATCTCATAAACATTTCGCAAAAGCGTCAACAACAAAACACCAATTAAGAAAAAGAAGAAAGAGAGCCGCGGGATCGGTGCGAGGGAGGGAGAAATCCGAGTTTGAGAACGATATTGTTGATTTTTTAGGGAGAAAAAGGAACCGGCGGTGTGATTTTGCTTGAAGGTGAGGGAGATGAATAACCGCCCCTGTGTTTTGCGAAAAAGGAAGAAGAAGACTTAGTTCTTCTTTATTCTGATTTTTTTTATTTATATTTTGTTCTTTTTTCAATTTATTTTAATAAAAAAATAAAGATATGAAGTGTTTGGGCTTGGACCTACTTGGACCATTACTATCTGTCACCATCCAAACCATGCGCCTCCCCCCTCCCTTTTTTAATTTTCTTTTTTTCATTATTCTTTAATCTTGTTTTTATTAATGTGATGGTCCAATTAATTTTTTGAGATAAAAGTCTAGAAAAAAAAAGATAATTGAGAAGTTTTTTTTTAGAAAGAAATTTACAAAGTATTTTTAATTGTTTCATTTGTCATGGATTTTATTTTAAATCCATGTTTCTTTCTTCATCTTATTTTTTTTCTTTTTGGTCGATGAGATCTCGGATTCGTAGATTATTGGTTTTCGAAGATGTTTAATCTTCATTATTTCAAATCTATGGATGAATGGTCATTTGGATCATTCTCCATACTTTGGAATCGTGATAGGTTGCCTTCGATAATACAATGAGAAATCTCGATTAAGATTAGACCGTTACCTTTTCTTTTCGTGCGACATGTTTTCGGAGAATGGTTCATAATATCATTTCTCTAACATGTATTAGCACAAATATTTTCCACTTTAATTGGTGGTGGCCGGCCTCATTTGTAGGGTAATTACTCCGTAAATTACTCGGCGATTTCTTAACATAGACCTAAACTTGTCCCGATTCGGATTAAGATCCATTTGGATCCGGTTGCCTCGATTTTGATTCTCTTTTTGTGGTTGTGCTTGATTAAGTTCATCATACCACTTATATGTAAATATTATAATAATATTAATATACTAACATTTTAATTCAATCTCTCGCACCTTATCCTCTTTATTTCAATTTCTCGCTCCTTATCTCTCTTATTATGCTTGTTATACTATATCATTGATCATATTGCTTATTGTTTATATTGTTATGATTGTGATTTTTCCTTTGTCCATTTGGACACAAATTTGTAGATGTTTTAAGAATTGGCAGAATTTTTGACCAAACAAGAAATGTTAAATTCAGTTCAGAATGTCCTATCAGATGTTGGGACATTAGCAAACAGAGTATGTGAACTTGGTTCAGGATGTCCTACCAGATGTTGGGACATTGTATAAATGACTAAGTTCAGTTTTGTCAGGATGTCCCAACAGATGTTGAGACATCTCAGACCTGCTACCAGAATTAATTATTGATTAACAGATCAGAGATATTTAAGGAGAATTATCTGGAATTAATTAATGCTGGATAAAACAGACCAAGGCGCATCTGTAGGGAGGTTTTAAATTGAAGATTCAGATTAAAACAGAAGACCTAATGCACCTAGAATATAGGAGGTAACAAACCCTAAATTCAAGGTGACAGCTGCTGCACATTAGGGCTGGATCATTCTACAGAAAGCCCAAAATTCAGAACCTATTTAAACAACAGAAAATCATAGAATTTAGCACGAATTTCAGAAGACTAAATAGGGTGTCTAGTGTTTTAATAGCAGGTTGCTTTTATGTACCACTTTATGAGCTTTTAAGCAAAAGTGCATTTGTGACTTGATTGAAACTGTGAAGTAAAATCAAGCTGTTATTTTTGAAGGATGTCTTCAACTTTTGTAAACTTGTAAACTTGATCACTGGGTGATTAAGGGGGAGTGAGTAGGGTACTCTTATCTAAGTGAGTCTTAGGTAGAAATTGCATTGGGTAAGTATTAAGTGATAGATTAAACAGGGTGGTTTAAGTCTAGAATTAATATTACTAATAGTGGATTTCCTCCTGGCTTGGTAGCCTCCAGATGTAGGTGTGGTTATACACTGAACTGGGTTAACAAACTTCTGTGTTGTTTATTTTTCCTGCTGTTTAAGTTTTGGTTAAAATTTGTCAAATGTCCTATTAAGTGTTGGAACATCTCTTAGGACATCTCATTACAGAATTTCAATTGGCATCAGAGCAGGCACCCTGCCTATTTATACTGGGTGAGATCTAGGGAAAACAAATTCTGTAACATGGACAGAGATATAGGGTCAGTAAATAGACCACCTATACTGGATGGTTCTAATTATGACTACTGGAAGCCAAGAATGATTGCATTCTTAAAGTCACTTGACAACAGGGCATGGAGAGCAGTAATTGTTGGATGGAAACATCCTGTTAAAGACACCAAAGATGGATCAATAGTTCTGAAACCTGAAGAAGAATGGAGTAAAGAGGAAGAAGATTCAGAACTAGGCAACTCAAAAGCCCTAAATGCTTTATTCAATGGCATTAATAGAAATATTTTCAGACTGGTGCATCATTGTGAACTGGCCAAAGATGTGTGGGATACCCTCAAGACAACTCATGAAGGAACATCAAAAGTAAAAATGTCAAGACTTCAACTTCTCACCACCAAGTTTGAAAACTTGAGAATGAAGGAAGATGAATCAATTCATGAGTTCTACATGAACATCTTGGATATAGCCAATACTTCTGGAGCCTTGGGAGAAAAGATGACTGATGAAAAACTTGTAAGGAAGATTCTCAGATCTTTGCCAAAAAGATTTGACATGAAAGTCACAGCAATAGAAGAAGCTCAAGACATATGCTCCATGAAAGCTGAAGAACTCATTGGTTCCCTTCAAACTTTTGAAATGGGAATGAATGACACACATGCTAAAAAGAACAAAAGCATTGCCTTGGTTTCAAATGCAGATGAAGAAGAAGATGATAAATCAGCAAATGACAAAAGCTTATCAGAAAACCTTGCCTTGCTTGGAAGACAATTCAAACAGATTCTCAGAGGAATGGAAGGCCAATCCAAATCCAGTGGAAGAAACACAAACTCTGAGAACAGGAGAACATATGATGCTAACAGAAAGTCAAAGTTTGCTGAAAAGACCAGTCAAGATAAAGGAGTCAAATGCCATGAATGTGAAGGATATGGACACATCAAATTTGAATGTCCTACCTACTTAAAGAGGCAAAAGAAAGGACTCTCTGTGACCTGGTCTGATGAAGACTCAGGAGAGTCAGAAGAAGAATCAGCTAAGCATATTACTGCTCTAGCTGGACTGTGTGAATATGATAGTGATTCCAGCTGTGGAGAGCTTACTTATGCAGATCTTGAGCAAGCCTTCAAGGATCTGTACAAGAGTAGTACTGAAGTATGCAGTGAGGTCATAAAGCTAAAGAAGCAGAATGAAGTACTAGAAGAAGAAAAAGCAAGTGATCAAGTAATCATTGATACCTTAAAAAGTGAAGTAACTCTTCTCAATTCTAAGCTGGAACATATGTCCAAATCTGTTAGAATGATGAACAGCAGCTCAAATACACTGGATGCTATTCTCTGCAATAATAAACATTCAGGGGACAAAAGTGGACTGGGATATAACAGAGATGAAGCCAGCTCCAGCAAAGCTACTTCAAAAATTACACAGTCAAACAAGATGTCCCAACAGATGCTTCAACATCAGAACACAAAGACTAACTTAATGTTCCAACAGATGTCTCAATATTCTGGAAAGAACAAAATGAAGAAGAAGTATCAAAGATGGAGATGCCATCACTGTGGAAGATTTGGGCATATCAAACCTCACTGTTACAAGCTACATGGATATCCAAATCAGATGTATCAGCAACCCTCCAAACAGAAAGTAGAAGGTACCAAGAAAGTGCTTAGACATCAAAGGAATCAGCAACCTCCTAAGCAGAAGACAGAGGTCATCAAGAAGGTTTGGAGACCAAAAGCTGACACTCAGACTGATCAAAGCCACAGTCCCAAGAACCAGATCAACAATCAAGCTTTGAGATCAGCTGAACAACAAACAGGGCAGAGGCATCAAAAGAAATCTCAACTCATCTGGTCAAAGAAAAGTACTGCATACATAGCACATACATCACTGAAAGTATCAGCTAAAGAAGACTGGTATTTTGACAGTGGATGTTCAAGGCACATGACTGGGTTGAAGAATCTGCTAGTGAACTTAAAATCACATTCATCCAGGTATGTAACTTTTGGAGATGGAGCTAAAGGAGAGATCAAAGGAGTTGGAACCTTGGACTGTCAAGATGTTCCAAGACTAAATGATGTATTGCTAGTTAAAGGGTTAACTGCTAACCTTATCAGTATAAGTCAACTATGTGATCAAGGATATAGTGTAAACTTTACAAAAACTGAATGCATAGTGACTAACCAAGAGCAAGAAGTTGTCATGAAAGGTGCAAGGTCAAAAGACAACTGTTACATGTGGGAGCCATTAGACTTCAGTCCCACTTCAACCTGTTCTCTAGCTAGAGAAGAAGAAGTAAAACTATGGCACCAAAGGCTAGGTCATCTTCATTTCAGAGGCATAAAGAAGATCATATCTATGGATGCTGTAAGAGGTATTCCCAAACTGAAGATTGATGATGGCAAAATATGTGGTGAATGTCAAATAGGCAAACAAACCAAGATGTCCCATCCAAAGCTCCAACATCTGACAACTTCCAAAGTTTTGGAACTTTTACATATGGATCTTATGGGACCTATGCAGGTTGAAAGTCTTGGTGGTAAAAGGTATGCCTATGTTGTGGTTGATGATTTTTCAAGATATACATGGATAAACTTCATCAAAGAAAAGTCAGATGTATTTGATGTATTCAAAGAATTATGTCAAAGATTGCAAAGGGAAAAATCCAGCTGTGTGATCAGAATAAGAAGTGATCATGGAAAAGAATTTGAGAATCAAAAGTTCTTAGATTTCTGTTCTTCAGAAGGAATCAACCATGAGTATTCTTCACCTATCACTCCTCAACAGAATGGGATTGTTGAAAGGAAGAATAGAACCATTCAAGAATCAGCAAGAGCTATGATCCATGCTAAGAAGTTACCTCTGTATTTCTGGGCTGAAGCTATGAACACTGCCTGCTACATCCATAACAGAGTTACCTTGAGAAAAGGAACCCTGTCCACAATATATGAAGTCTGGAAGGGCAGAAAACCCACTGTGAAGTACTTTCATGTGTTTGGAAGTAAATGCTATATTCTGGCAGATAGGGAGCAAAGGAGAAAAATGGATTCTAAAAGTGATGAAGGAATTTTCATTGGATACTCTATAAACAGCAGAGCATATAGAGTATTTAACTACAGAACAAATGTTATCATGGAGTCCATAAATGTGATAATTGATGATGTTCCTACAGATGTCCCAGAAGATGTTGGAACATCTGCTGATATCAAGATTGAAGCTGAAGAAAAGAATGATCAATATAACTTCACTCAAAATGATACAAGGTCAGAAGATTCAAGCAAACCTCCCTCCATCAGAATACAGAAGGATCATCCCAAAGATTTAATAATTGGTGATCCCAACAGAGGTGTGAGCACTAGATCAAGAGAAGTGATTTCAGGTTCTTGTTTTGTGTCCAAAATAGAACCTAAAAACATCAAGGAGGCTCTCACTGATGAATACTGGATTTGTGCTATGCAAGAGGAATTAGGTCAATTCACAAGGAATGAAGTGTGGAATCTTGTTCCTAGACCTAATGACATAAATGTGATTGGTACAAAATGGGTGTACAAGAACAAGTCAAATGAACAAGGAATTGTTACAAAGAACAAAGCTAGACTTGTGGCTCAAGGATACACTCAAATTGAAGGGGTAGACTTTGATGAAACCTTTGCACCAGTAGCAAGGCTTGAATCAATAAGACTACTGTTGGGAATTGCTTGTATCTTAAAGTTCAAGCTATTTCAAATGGATGTGAAAAGTGCCTTTCTTAATGGTTATCTTAATGAAGAGGTATATGTAGAACAGCCTAAAGGATTTGTTGATCCAAGCTGTCCAAATCATGTATACAAACTCAAGAAAGCACTTTATGGTCTGAAGCAAGCTCCAAGGGCATGGTATGAGAGACTTACCACATTTCTTATCAAGCAAGGATACAGAAAAGGTGGGATTGATAAAACCCTGTTTGTTAAAGATGAAGAAGGAAATGTCATGATTGCACAAATATATGTTGATGACATTGTGTTTGGTGGGATGTCTGATAAGATGGTCAAACATTTTGTCAAGCAGATGGAAGCTGAATTTGAAATGAGTCTAGTAGGTGAATTAACCTATTTTCTTGGTCTGCAAGTTAAGCAAATGGAAGACTCAATGTTCATCTCACAAAGCAAGTACTCCAAGAACATAGTGAAGAAATTTGGAATGGAAAATGCTTCTCATAAAAGAACTCCTGCTCCTACACATTTAAAGCTGACTAAAGATGAAAAGGGTGAGAAGGTAGATCAAAGTTTATATAGAAGCATGATTGGAAGCTTGTTATACTTGACTGCTAGCAGACCAGACATTGCATTTGCAGTAGGAGTTTGTGCAAGATATCAAGCTGATCCAAAAGTCAGTCATCTCAATCAAGTCAAGAGAATCCTTAAATATGTTAATGGTACATGTGACTATGGCATAATGTACTTTCATGGATGCAAACCAATTCTCACTGGCTTCTGTGATGCTGATTGGGCAGGAAGTGCTGATGACAGAAAAAGCACTTCAGGAGGATGCTTCTTTCTAGGAAACAATCTGATTTCTTGGTTCAGTAAGAAACAGAATTGTGTGTCATTATCTACAGCTGAAGCTGAGTATATAGCAGCAGGTAGCAGTTGTTCTCAGTTGGTTTAGATGAAGCATATGCTCACTGAGTACAATGTCCCACAGGATGTCATGACATTGTACTGTGACAACTTAAGTGCAATCAACATATCTAAAAATCCTATCCAACACAGCAGGACAAAGCATATTGATATCAGACATCATTTCATCAGAGATCTTGTAGAAGAAAAGGTGATTTCATTGGAGCATGTAGCTACAGATCTGCAGTTAGCTGATATCTTTACCAAGGCATTGGATGCTGCACAATTTGAGAACTTAAGGGGCAAACTTGGAATCTGTTTATGTGATATCTAGCAGTTAATGAGATGTGCCAACATGTCTTATGACATTGCATGGCATAAGTTCCAGATGGCAAAGCTAGTCTGGACTAGATCTTTGGGAATTTCATTCCTAATCATTTGGACTGTAACGGCTACTTATTTAGTAATTCCTTATAAGCAGCTATCAAGAGTCTCATCACACCATCACAAGCGAATCACATTAACTAGTAATTCTTCAGAAATCAAAAACCCTAAAGCTGCACATTCATCTTCCTCTACAATGTCTCAAAACCCTAAAACTACTTAGGAAGTTCTCAACCATGAAGACGTAGTTCATGCCACTCCCATCTCTGTGGTACCAATGCAATCAACACCATTGGACGAACTCAGGGGAAGCGCTTCTCACTCTAAAAAGGCAAGAACACCAAAGAGAGTTAAAGATCAAGTTTGTAGCAAAGCCAAAGGAGGCATTCCTTCTCCTGCTAACATGCCACCAAAATCTTCAAACTATGTGGATGATTCAATCAAGGAGATTGTCACCCAAATTCTGTTTGAACAAAGAAAGGTGAGTGGGATCTCTGTTCCATTGCAAACCATGCCTGCTCCCCAAGAAGAACCATCTCAAACTGCATAGGACACTTCTGCAGAACAAGATGTCCCAATAAATGTTGGAACATCTGCAGATGAGAAAGAAAATTCATCTGATGCTGAACAGACTGAGGTCCAAGAAAAGGCCTCAAGTGAAAGTGATAAAGAAAACTCTGAGGATCAGAATAAGGCCTTAAATGAAGATAATGACAAAGTCTCTGAGGATCAGACCAAAGCCTCAGATGAAGATCTAATCCCTGCTGATCAACAAGCTGAAGAAGAGACTGCTCAATCTCCTCCAGTGGTCAATCTGGAGCAGGACTCTGATGCAGAAATCATAGCATCTGTCAAACCCAGCATAGCCAAAAGACTCAGGTCCAGGCAGGGTAAGATGCAAGCTGAAGCAGCAATTCTTGAAAAGAAGAAAGCCTCTCCAAAGAAAGGGAAAGCTAAAGCCTCTTTTGGGCCATCAAAACAATGGAGTAAAGTTCAAACTCAGAAAAGAAAGGCTGTCACACCATCAGATTCAGATGTTGAATCAGATGTCCCAACATCTCCTCCCAAGAAGAGACCAGCAACATCCAGAGCTTCAACTGCTGTACCCGAAGCTCCCTTGGACAACATATCATTTCACCATGTCTCTAGTGTGAACAGGTGGAAGTATGTGTACCAAAGAAGGGTTGCCCTGGAAAGAGAACTGAGCAGCAATGCACTTGAGTGCACAGAACTGATTGATCTCATCTCTGCTGCAGGACTATTCAGAACAGTCTCAGACCTCTCTCCCTGCTATGAACTTCTTGTCAAAGAGTTCATTGTGAATCTTCAGGAGGATTGCTCAAATGGTAAGTCTTCTGAGTTTAGAAAAGTTTTTGTTAGAGGTAAATGTGTACAGTTTTCTCCTCAAATCATCAATGAGTATCTAGGAAGAGAAACAGATGGACCCAATGAACTAGGTAAGACAGATAATCAAGTCTGTAAAGTGATCACTGCAAACCAGGTCAAAGCTTGGCCTGTGAAGGGAAAGCTATCTGTAAGCATGCTTACCAGAAAGTATGCCATGCTGAACAGGATTGGTACATCTAATTGGGTGCCTACTAACCACACTTCCTCAATCTCAACTGGTCTAGCCAGATTTATATATGCTGTTGGAACTCAAACCAAAATGGACTATGGAGCTTTCATCTTTGATCAAACCATGAAGCATTCCAGCTCCTCTGCAACCAAGCTACCAATAGCCTTTCCATCATTGCTGTGTGGTATTGTACTCAATCAATATCCTGGGATTTTAACTGACAAGGATACTGCATGCAAAAGAGAGAGCCCCCTGGCTTTTCATTACAAATTATTCCTAAGTCACCATGCTGCAGATGTTAAAGCACCTGCTGGGACATCTGCTGGTCCCTCAACTGCTAAGAATTCAATCTCCAAGAAAGAGTTAATTGCTGAGCTAAAGTGCACATGCAAGGAGCTTGAAGCAAGGAAGCTGAAACTGGAAGAAATCATTCAAAGATTGGAGAATGAAGAAGACCAGAAAGCTGCCTCTAATGCAAACAATGCCTCTGATGAAGACAGTGCTGCTGATGAAGAAACAGAAGCTGATGAAGAGACAGAAGTTGAGGAGGGAACTGAGAGTGATGATTCTGAGTGATCCAATGTATGTGAGGCATTTGTAATGACAGCAATGATGTGTAATTCTGGATAATAGTTCTTTGGCCCCTAATTTTGTGCCTACCAAGGGGGAGAACAACATCAAATGTAATTGCTGTTTAAATGAATGAAATCTGTTTGTTTGCTTCTGAACTGAATAAGTTTTTCTGTTGGAACAAGACTGGATAAAGACAGGACACATATATGTTTGAGGGGGAGTAATCTCAAATAAAATTCAACAGAAAAGTAATGATATACTCTGATAAAAAGAACTTCTGCTGCACTCTGAAAACCAGAAAAGATGTTAGCCAAAAATTAGCCAAAGGGGGAGTTTGTAGATGTTTTAAGAATTGGCAGAATTTTTGACCAAACAAGAAATGTTAAATTCAGTTCAGAATGTCCTATCAGATGTTGGGACATTAGCAAACAGAGTATGTGAACTTGGTTCAGGATGTCCTACCAGATGTTGGGACATTGTATAAATGACTAAGTTCAGTTTTGTCAGGATGTCCCAACAGATGTTGAGACATCTCAGACCTGCTACCAGAATTAATTATTGATTAACAGATCAGAGATATTTAAGGAGAATTATCTGGAATTAATTAATGCTGGATAAAACAGACCAAGGCGCATCTGTAGGGAGGTTTTAAATTGAAGATTCAGATTAAAACAGAAGACCTAATGCACCTAGAATATAGGAGGTAACAAACCCTAAATTCAAGGTGACAGCTGCTGCACATTAGGGCTGGATCATTCTACAGAAAGCCCAAAATTCAGAACCTATTTAAACAACAGAAAATCATAGAATTTAGCACGAATTTCAGAAGACTAAATAGGGTGTCTAGTGTTTTAATAGCAGGTTGCTTTTATGTACCACTTTATGAGCTTTTAAGCAAAAGTGCATTTGTGACTTGATTGAAACTGTGAAGTAAAATCAAGCTGTTATTTTTGAAGGATGTCTTCAACTTTTGTAAACTTGTAAACTTGATCACTGGGTGATTAAGGGGGAGTGAGTAGGGTACTCTTATCTAAGTGAGTCTTAGGTAGAAATTGCATTGGGTAAGTATTAAGTGATAGATTAAACAGGGTGGTTTAAGTCTAGAATTAATATTACTAATAGTGGATTTCCTCCTGGCTTGGTAGCCTCCAGATGTAGGTGTGGTTATACACTGAACTGGGTTAACAAACTTCTGTGTTGTTTATTTTTCCTGCTGTTTAAGTTTTGGTTAAAATTTGTCAAATGTCCTATTAAGTGTTGGAACATCTCTTAGGACATCTCATTACAGAATTTCACTAATAACGGATTAAACATCTAAAAAATTGGTGACTTTAATTTCGGACTATGGTTACTATCCTTGGCATTGGAGTTTCGGACTTAGATTTTAGGATATATCCCTTTGCTTGAGTTGTTATGGATTGAAGACTTTGACTCCGATTAAGTTCACTTGTTTATGAAGATGGAAATCCGATTGCTTCAAGAATGCTTGCCATATGGTTTGATCGTTCTTCCTTTAGCTTTTATTTTCAAGTCTTATGATAGTCCCTTCATCTCTTCCCATCTTCTTCAATTTTCAAATCTACTTCCTATTTTCAAAATATTCTTTGTTTTCAAACTTTAAACATTTTCGCAATCAAAACTTGACTTCGGTCATGTGCTTTTACCTTTTCATTTCATTTCTTAGTAAATGCTAAACCACATAAGCATATCGAAACTTTTCTTCTCAAAAACTTTAAAACCTTCAAAACTCATTCAATTGATTTTGTGCCCTCGTGCACGTTTCTTGTAACCATTTTTTATGTTTAGATATGATTCATTCTTTCTAGCGGAATTATTCGCTAAAGAATGACGACTTATCTTTACATTTTAAAATCAATTCAACTCATTTGCCTTTTCACAATTTGTACCACGAACTACGGGGTTTTGATCTCGCATTGCACTTTGTGGGTACGTAGGCATGAGACATTCGTCTCTTCAAACACCAAAATCTTAAAAAACATTCTTCTTCTCATCTCTTCAATCTTTTTTCAAGCAAACCATTTCAAACCAAAAATGCAGTAAATATTTCAAAGGGTTCCCGTGGAGTACCACGGACAAGTCGGGTGCGTAAAACCTTCCCGATTTGTAACCTATCCCCTTACCCGTTCTCTGTTTGTTTCTTTTAGCTTTTGCTTTTAGATTCATTAGGCTTTATTCGTTCTTTTTACCTTTTTCCTTTTAGAAATAAATAAAAGCGCGGTGGCGACTCTGTGTATATTGAGTTAAGTTAATCAATAACTTAC
The DNA here is from genome assembly GCA_963966055.1 of Lathyrus aphaca. Taxonomy (NCBI): domain Eukaryota; kingdom Viridiplantae; phylum Streptophyta; class Magnoliopsida; order Fabales; family Fabaceae; genus Lathyrus; species Lathyrus aphaca. The sequence goes on from OZ014522.1 coordinate 373,467,186, forward strand.
ACTCATGATTTTACCGCTACACATGGTCACCACGGTTTTTCCCTACACCGTTGTGACATATCTTTACTAAGACGTGTAACACCCCAAAATTTGCCCTCTTTTTATTTTAGTACTGAAATGCCTTATGTTTACTTTCATCCACGTTCTCGATTATGTCATTCATTTATTCACACTGAGTTTATAAGGCTTGAGAGTGAAGCATAATTATGGTGATGTGAATTTTTCTATTCAGAAGGGATGCATCTGGTCATTGCACTGAAGATCGAGATGAAGTTTAAGTCCTAAAGACATGAGCGTGTTCTTTTCAAGGTTCATAAAGTATTCATGCCACATGCTTCGAGATATCTAAAAGGGCATCAAGTAATTAGGGTTTCACCGGGGTTTCAACTAAGAACATTGTTGGACCAAGGTCTTGGCTTCTTATCAACTAAAGTCTATTCTTCGTTAAAAATACATCTCAAGAGGATTAGGGCTTCACGTTAGAGGTATCACGTTATTTATGGTGCGAAAGATTAAGTGGTGGATGCATGGGGTAATCAGGTCATTATGAATTGTTAATGGTTTGTTACTTATAATGCAAGTTAGCAAGGTTTGAATTTGAAGCTTACGGAAGGTTGTGAACTCCTGGAGGATACAGATTTGCAAAAATAGTTCTAAATCCAATTAATGCCATATCCAAATTCCTTTTCTTTTTCACGTCCAACCTGAGTCTGAATGTTCATATCACTATTTATTTTGCCAAATTTATTTGAGTTGGATTCAAAGTTTGGGCCAAATGTTTCGATCTTCTTAAGACCATTTTGTTTAAAATCTAAGTCATTTCAATCTAGGTCCATTTCCCTTTTTTTATTATTGTTTTAAAAACTCATGCTTGTCAATTTAAGTCCAAGGATCCTTGCCAAGGATCGCAATAAAAGTATCAAGAGAAAAAAAAGCAGAAAGATTACAACAAGTCGCTAGGCGGGGTTGTAGATAAGGCACGTGATACATATGAAGATAACGTTTGAACTGCATAAAAAGAGAAGAGGAAAAGAATAGGTTTGATCCTTGCCAATTCACATTAATAGTTGAGAGGAGATTGCTCATAATAAATATTGGAAACCCAGAAATGAAATAGCAAAAAATTCAGAGCGGTTTATTATGATTATTATAATGATGATCAGTATACTATAACTAATAAACCATAGTTCTATTACAAAGAGAAACTTCTCAACATTAATTTATTTGAGAGCAGAATGGGATAATAGATTTTTTTAGAAGAATCAGTTACAGAATGATTTTCAGTTACAAATAACAAAACCTCTAACAACCTATAACAGAATCATAACAAAAATTCTAACTACTCCAAACTAACTTAACTGAAATTAGGGGAAATACAAATTTACCCTCAGTAGGCTACAGATATAAAAAAAAAAATAGTTTTGCTGCAGATGGGGGTGGCTGGAAATTTCGACTTCCCTTCCTTAAATTCATCCTTCTTTTCTTTTCCTTATTCATCATCACTCTCTACATCTTCATCTCTCTGAATCTTCCTCTTCAAATATTCACCACCATCTTTCCATTTCCAGGATCCATTCTTCATACTCATCAATTTTCTTCCTCATCCATTCCAAACTGTAACTCTTCATAACTTCTTAATCTTTCATTCCATCTTCTTCATCCATCTCCTTCCTCCATTTTCTTCATCACCCTCTTCATTCATCAGACTCACCATAACTGAACCTCCTCATTCTTCATCATCACCGTCAACCTTCAAGTTCTTCTTCAATCTCCAAATGGCTGAAAAAGAAGAACAGTCTTCAATCCAACAAAGAGAGTAACAAACCAAAAAAAAAAGAAAGGAATCCTTAACCTGCAATTAAAGACTCTGAAGCTTAGATCTTATTTGCATCCTCATTGATCTCCGTTGACCCGTCCTCATCACAAACCGTGGCTGCATCGCAATCTTCATCAAATTTCTGCAACCAACTTCAAGCAATCATCAATCATGATATCGAGTCAATAGCAGCCCGCATCACAGAAGAAAACACAACATCAAGTTTAATTATCCACCCAGCAAAATCTCAAATCGAAAGTCACAAAAACATTGTGAAACCGATCGACAGAAGGGCAGCATAGATCGATAACAGAATACCTGAACGCAGTTTTCTTCAACTTTTCATCAAGCCTTATCATCAAATCTTCAGCCTCCTCAACAACTTCCATAAGGCCGTAATAGAATTCCGACGATTCATCATTGCTATCCATAACCTTCATCTCTGCAACTTCAGAAACATTTCGAAGACTCCTGTGAAATCAGAACCGACAACAAGAGATTGCATAACATCAAAAAGAAGAAGAAGCAATTCATCAACATCATTCAACAAGGGTTCAAAATCATGACGGATCTGAAGCAGGGCAAAGGGAGAGGAGAGAAATCGAGGTACGATCCATACCTTAACAGTCGGAGCATTCATCAATAATCATCGTTGCTTTTTGTCAATGACCTTCATAACCTCTTCAACGTCTTCATCAACTTCGGCAAACACCATCTTCGTCAATCCGCGAGACACATTCATCATCGAATTCATCACCTAACCTGCACGTTAACAAACCAATTCAAAGATTCGAAATCAAGCACACACTACGAAAACATAGAGGTGAATAAGTATGAACAAATTGCAAGAACACCGAATCAATGAGCTTTCGTACCTTCTCATTTTTTAGGTCTCAACGTTAGGCCAATCGCCGTTTTCGCTCCGAATGAAACTTTGATACGTTCGCTCTCCACCACGGCCGGCCTTGAGTCACGGTGCAACGAAGCGAAAGTGCCGACTGAAGAAGGAAGAAGAACGTGGGTTCACCTCCTTCGCTGAGTTACTCTCGTTCTCACCAATTCTAGGTACGAAAAATCTGAACTTCTCATGTGGTCACGATCTCAGATTCACCGAGAATCCATTTTGTTTTAGTGAATGAACACATTTTAGTCTCGCTCGATCCCGTTGTATGAGGAGGAATTTGAAGAAACTAGTGACGGATTTGTGACCAGAAGGTTGTTTTAGTTAGGGTTTATGTTGAGAGGTTGGGAATTACAGATGAGGAGCCACCGTCGCTGGCGGTTAGGGTTTAGTTTAGGGAGGGATAGGAAAGGGAAGGAGATGAACGTGTGTGGTGGAGGCGACGAGTTCTTGGTGAGAGAGAGAAAGTTTCCTTTGCTTTTAGTTTATTAACATGATAATACCAATTATATTGATTTCGTATTAACGTTAAAATTAATTTGGTTTAATTGAAAAAATCAAATCATAAAGTTGATTAATGATCAAATTTGAAACCATAAAATGCATTAAGATCCGGTTAAGCCTTCCAACGTCTTTCTTGTTAGGGATAAGATTTGGTTTTGGGGTCCAATCCGGCGGTGACACGTGTCACCGTCCGGTTGGACCACCCTTTCATAATCCTACGCGTATCCACCACCATAACTACCGTACTCCCTCAGGATTTATGCGCCGTTAGGCCTAGAATAAATGCTATATGCACCCCTCATGTCAAGCCCAATCACATCTTTAAATGAAAAATTTCTTGCTGCACCCCTCATCCATTTCTCTTACTTTTTTTAATTTCAATTATATATAGCTTTCAAATTAATTCCATAAAAAATACCAAAGGGCACAATAAAATTCCCCAAAAATTATAGTAGAACAATAAGCCATTTTAGAACTTTTCCCAATTTTTACTTTCTGAATTTAATCATTTTTCAATTTAATTTCGATTTTTAATTTAATTGATTTTATATTGAATTTTCACATGGACACATGAATTTGTACAATTTATTTATGCCACTTCCCATAACATTTTTTGATCCATTCTTTTTGCTATGATTAAAGGACAAATTAAAGTACCTAGAATATTTTTGGTGTATTTTTTAGGGCATTTTATCTACTGTTTTGGTAGTGTGATTTGTATAAATTTAGGATTGAACCTTAGATAAATTTAGGTGACCATTTACCATAGTTAGAATTAGAATTTTTAAGAGATTTTTTTAACATAGTGTTATAATCAGGTTAAAGACCCTAGGGAATTAATTTCATAATTTTTCCATGACTTTTGATATTTTTGTCATTTTAATTCATTTCCACCATATTATGCATATTCATGATTCATGTCATTCACTAACTATTTTCTTCTTATGCAAGGTATTTTTCGATGACTTGCTAATGGATTTGGATATTTGTTACGCCTCGATTATGTTTTATATTTTGTACTTTGTGATGTAATACTTGTATGTTTTTATAGTTTCTATAATTAGAATAGGAAAGATAAAACTAATCGTTAGAAAGCAAAATCTCAAAAAATGAAATAAATAAGGTACTCGATCCAACGTCGAGTAAATTTTCAAATAAATAAATAAAGTTGCATGTGACTTTAGGATTCCTCGATTACCATCGTTCCACTCCATTCAACCAAAAGCAAGCCTTGTATGTTGCACACCATAAGTCGTGCGTCTTAGCACCAAGCAATCGACCCACCAGATCCATCGTTTCATCCCATTTATGCTTCATTCACGTTTTTACCCACCATGACTTAGGAGGACCATATTGTTCACCATTAACTTTTTTGTACTTGTATCTTTAGTTTAATATCTTTAGGTAGAGTTCAATCTTTCAAGCCTCACTAACCATAGGTCATCCTTAAATTCAACTAACGTAGGGTAAGTCTAGTTTCCCTTCGAATTTTTTTCCTTTTATAACTTGAGTCTCACTTCTCTTCTTAAAATAAAATCAAAAACACTTAATAAAGGAAAAGGTGTACAATGCGCCACGAGCCTTAAGCTATACGGGAAATGATTAGTGGAGGTCTCCTTCACTCTTCTAGGATGCTTTACAAATGTTCCATTTGGGGCGATCTTGGAAAGTATTCTCTCTTGTGTCATAGTCTTTAGTGTTGTACATACAATAAACACAATCTCCAAAACACTTCTTATAAAAGACAACAAACCAAGAAGTCACGTTTTCTCATCTCATCTCATACTCTTTGCGGACGAACATGACTTGTCTCAACAGTTCAAACAGCGATACGGTAAACACCCTCGAGTCAGAGTCGGTAACACCTGAGCTAGAACTATGGCAACTTCATCCTAAAAATCACAAACGATTTTCAGCCTTAGTTAGACAAACTACGGCGTCTCTGATCCTCATTTATCCTGATGAGGTACGTAGGCAGTGGGGTAGGGCCCATTCGAGCACAATCTTTCTTTTTCCCTACATTTTCCCCCTTTATTCCCATTTTTCAATTTCATTTCTTTTCTCATCTCATTTCCAATCCAGATAGTCATTCTTTCATTCAAATAGCATATTATTCCTCACCCTTTGAAAACAGACTTATAAGCGTGGATCCCGTCGGGTACAGCGGAGGATTGGGGTGCTAATACCTTCTCAATTCGTAACCGACTTCCGTATCCAGATCTTTGGTTCACAAGGCCTCGTCTTTTCCTTCTTCCTTAGGTTTGTGCAACATTACCTTTCCCATTCCTTCGGGATAAAAATGTCTGGCTGACGACTCTAACTTTTTCGTGCCACTTTCGCGTTTGTACTAGGATGAAAATCCCGGGAGCGACAAGACGTTACCATATTTATTTTGTTTTTATATTAAAAATTATTAATATATAATAGCGGTTACAGAACCAACCGTTGTGATACAATCCAACTTTCATCGGTTCGAACCTCAGCGCCATAAAATATTTTATTCCTTTAACGTTAAGGCGCACCTTTTTTTTTAAATATTATTTTTAAAGGGATATCACTATGGTTCTTCTAGTTAACCGTTGTGATATATTTATTATAAATAAATACTTATCATTACGATCCTTATTTTCAACCGTTGTGAAATTGTTTACCCATATATAAACAAATTAACTTTCACATATTGATAGTAGCGCCGTTTCCTTCATAGCGAAACCCTAGAATCAATTTTTTCTCTTCTTATTCACCATTAGTCATGAATATTGTGTTTCATACATTAAGGTATTTTTCATTTTCCATCTATTGTTAGATATTTCTCATTATCTAGTTTGTTGCATGTTTTTTTTGTTGATTGTTCTCATTTTTTCCAGATTCGTCTTCACTACCTTAACAAAGACTATACTTTGGCTATCGTGCATAATGTTTATGTAGCTATGAAAAGAAATTACAAGAATCATGAAACTTTGTTGGAAACTTCATCCATCTTGTACTTCTTCTTCATAGCTTCACAAACAAAATGTTAGTAAATGAAGAAACAACAGTGACAATAAACTTCATATAGTTTTAGAAACAATGAAAAGAAATATAATAAGTATGAAGCTTTTGTGTAAGCTTCTTCCAACTTGTATTTCTTTTTCATTTCTTCACAAACTAGATGAAATTCATAGTTTGGAAATTCATGATATAACCCACACTACGAGGGCAGCAAAGACGGTATGTTCTTCTGCTATCTCTTTTGATCTCTCTTTACTCTTCACTAGATTATGGTTTTAGGGTTTGATTTTAACTAAAGATGCTCATTGTTGAAGTTTGCAGATTACGAGGATGATACATGGTGATAGAGAGCGGTGGTAGCAAGCGTATAATATGAGATGATAAGGTTCATATGGTTTGTGTAGCAATGGAAAAAAATAAAAATGTATGAAGTCATTGTGGAAACTTCATCCACCTTGTATTTCTTTTTCATTGCTTCACAAACTAGATGAAACTCAAACTCAAACGGTGATAATTTTCAATAAAATGTGCATTCTTGAAACAGTTTAACATAGTTTGTGATATTGTATGCGGTTAGAGTTATATTGATAAATTTATAATATTTGGTTCTGATGTATGATGTTGTTTGAGTTTATTATATTCTATGTAGATTGTTTGTTTCACTAATCTTCACTTAAAATACATTCATTTAAATTGACATAAATACTTATAATCTGCAAATTAAGTTGTATTTTAAAACCAAGTTAAACAAACCATTGTTGTTTTTGAATTGTGTGCGTCTTGTCATTCATCTCATGTTGTTTACATATATTATGGTATAATGATTTGGCTCCTTAGATGCATCACTGAATTCGATTATAGTTAAATTTCCATAACAAAAATTTATTGGATAGTCTACCTCATCATCAACACTTATAATCGTAAAAATTATGATTATAAAAATTCCGATGATAAGTGATAATGATGAGGCAGATTATCCAATAAATTGTTGTTATGGAAATTTAACTATAATCAAAGATAACGATGCATCTAAGGATCCATGTCAATATACCATAGTATATCTAAAATAATGTGAGATGCACGATGAGACGAATGCAATAAGAAAACAACAATGGTTTGATTAAATTGGTTTTCAAGAATAGTTTAATTTTCAGATTATAGATTTTTTCATCAATTTGAATCCATGTATTTCTTTAGTGAGGTGTATGAAAAGTAAACAATCTATATATAATATAATAAACTCTTGGTACTTTCAATGATAGTTATCTATTGTAACCAAGACTAAAGGTAATTTTTGTTTTTGGCTAATTTGTTGGGGATGGGTTTAGAACCCAGTACCTAAGTCTATATATATATATATATATATATATATATATATATATATATATATATATATATATATATATATATATATATATATATATCACAACGATTTATAAGCCTAACCATTGTGATATGTGGTGCACGTCCTAACTTTCGATAACAGTTTCCAGACCGTTGTAGAAACAACGAACTTATAATGATACACTACTTAACAACGATATGACCGATGTGATGATACCCTTTTTCCAACCGTTGTGAAAGGGATTTTCCGTAGTAGTGTATTGACACATATTAAGTTGAGCTCCTTCCTTTAACAAGGATGGTTTGTGCATCACACTTTAGAGAGGAACATCTTGGAAAGATTGCAGATTGAGTTAAGCTATAGAAGGACTCCGAAAATTATTGTAGTTATATGGCCTTAACCAAATCGGGGTTGGATGAAAATATACATATATGGTTTCGTTAGAGATAACTTAGCCGCAGGGACGCCATTGTAAGAGACAATTAGGGCGAATTCCTGCACACTTTTTGGCGAACTTCGGGCCACAAACAATTTTAAAGGCATTAACTCATCTCTATTATGGCAGCGTTAGAGTTTGCAGTGGTTAAAGGCTAGTCCAAAGTATGGGTAGAAGTAAACTCCCAAACCGCTCTACAATAGATCATGAATGAAACTTTAATGCATTGGAAACTCTGGAACAAATGAGATAATTGCACACATCTGCGTAGTCTTAAGTGTTGCACTTATATTTATAGATAAGAAAAAAATGCACAAATATGTCTAGTAATCAAGGTCATGAGTTATTCGACATTATTTGGTAGATTGAGGTTCCTTATAGGGATGGAAATAGGCTAGGCTAGGCTAGGCTTTATAAGGTCTGAGTCTGGCCTACGATAAACTTGAAAGGCTTGAGTCTGGTCTATGGTCTATTATAGATTCACTTTTTTGGTCTGACCTTTTTAAAAGCCTGACATGTCCTAAAAGTCTATTTACAAGCCTTTTTCTCATTAAGGTTCTCAATTATTCCATATTACTTAAGAATCTTTATAAGCTGGCCTATATATATATATATATATATATATATATATATATATATATATATATATATATATATATATATATATATATATATATATATATATATATATATATATATATATATATATATATATATATATATATATAAGACGACCTATTTAATATTTGTTCTAATATATATGCATATATAAGTCAACATATGTATTTTGTTTTTAATATATGCATATATTGGACAACATATTTAGCATATTTTTAATATATATGAAATATAGACCGACCTATAAGGCTTCATATATTTTTTTAATAGTCTAAGCCTGACCTATTTAATTAAATAGGCTTTTAAAAAAACCTAAGTCTGACCTTAAATAGGCTAGGCTATAGGCCCCTATAGGCCGACCTGACCTATTCCCACTCGTAGTTCCTTATTTCATTAAAACAAACTTTTTTTTAAGAATAAATTGGAGTTGTCTTAGTATCAGATTGCTTGATTTTGCTAGTAGGTTGATGGCTGAATACTCATAGTGGTGGGTTATACACTTTTGTTCTTTATTTTGTTTTTATGGCATGGTTGACTTTGGATCAAGTCTAGTCTCCAATCAACTTACTCCAACAATATGTCTTTTTAACTTACTCCATAATTATAGTCTTTAAATTAGATTCAATCCAATGATTATAAGTATAAATGTTAATTTAACTATTGATTGAATTTAATTTAAAGACTATGATTATGAAGTAAGTTATAAAAACTTACTCTTGCAGTAAGTTGATCCTGACTATATATATATATATATATATATATATATATATATATATATATATATATATATATATATATATATATATATATATATATATATATATATATATATATATATATATATATATATATATATATATATATATATATATAATTTTATTAATACTTATTATTATTATTATTATTATTATTATTATTATTATTTTTATATGATTTCACAAAATACATTTTAAGATTAATTGTTATGCACTGTCGGTGTAAAAAAATTTACAACCATCAATCAATCACAACCATTCATAATTATTATTTTAAATATAATTAAAATAAAAGTTAAATATAAATTTGGATTTGGATCTGACGATTATCATTCACTTAAATTTATACATTTTAATTTTATTAATGTTTATTAATTCTTTATTTTTTTTATATGTAGACTTCACAAATTACATTTTAATTTTTTTAATGTTTATAAATGTTTAGTTGAAGAAATTGTATTGTGTTATTTTTTATACCGTATAAAGTCCATTAAGGTTACTAATATAGGCTATGATCCATGCAAACCCCTGACTATACCCGCAAGAAAAAAAGAACCTCCATATAGCCTAATAACGGCTTAAAATCATGCACAAAACTGTCTCCCTAACAAATTGGATTTTGATTAACTTCTGAAAATCACGTTGAATTCAAGCGGCTTTTTTGCCCTTAAACATTCAACATTTTCAGAACTTAATTAATTCGTTTTTCTTCTCTTATGTTGATCCCTTCTTCTTCTTGATCCCTCCATCATCCATTGAGGTGAGTTCTCTTATAATCACAAATGTGCTTTGTTGGATCTGTTTTTACTCTTTATTCTGATTATCTTTCTAGGTTTTCTATGTTTTGGTTAAAGCTTTACAATTTTCTTTCCATAATATTATTGTTATTGTGGTATGTGGCCATGCTTTTCAGGGGTTTTTTGCCAGTGAATGTTTGAATGATCGATGTTATCTGGAAAATACTGTTCTTACTTTGATTGGAAACATGGTTTTAAATTGCGGTTACACTGATATTGTGTGAAAATGCAGTCAAAACTGTCAAAATTGTGGTTGAGATGCCGTTAAGGATTGCTGTTACACTGAAATTGGGTGAAAATGCTGTCAATACTGTCGAAATTGTGGTTGAGATGCTGTTATGGAGACCTTCAATTCCTTTAGGTCGCGATTGCAAACCGCAATTTAAAAACATGATCGAGATGTTTTTCTCTGAATAAAAATGCTGATTATTTTGTTCCGTTTTATGAATACAACTATCTCCAAGGAGATTTGAACTTTGTTCCTTGAGTTTACAAAGTCGAGTTTACAAAGTCAAACTCTTAGCAGTTAGTTGAAACTTTATGTGACATGATTTTTCTGCTTGCAAAAATTACTATGAAAAAACTTTATATGATATCACGATTTCATTTTTTTATCATTAAAACAAGTTCTTATGTGTGTGTGCGTGTGTGTTTAATTAGCAGGAAATAAGCATTCCTTCAATGGCAGAAGAAACCTTTAGAGATGATTCACAACAAAATCATCTTGGTCGCTTAAAAGATCAAGTTCGTTTGGTTAAAAGGAAAAACTGTGAACGCTATGAAGTTGCTCCAATCAAAGACAAACTATCATTTGAGAATGGGTTTTTTATGGTATTCCATGCATGCCAGCTGTTGGTCCAGAAAAATGATGGAATGATATTAGTAGGGGTGGGGGGTCCTTCGGGGGCTGGAAAGACTGTGTTAGCTGATAAGATATTCAACTCCATGCCTGACATTGCTGTTATTTCAATGGACAATTACAATGATTCTAGTCGAATTGTCGATGGAAACTTTGATGGTAAATCTTTATTTCATCTCTTATGTGAATACATACATAAACGCCACAACTCATTCTCTCATTTTTCTTCTCCCTAATAAAAGTATCAATTGTGAAACAACATACTTTTCTTCTCACTAACATAAGTACATGCTTGTGCTCACTAAATTTATGATGATTTGAATTAGTGTAATGTAAAACAGTAAAACTGATAACAAAGTCTTTAGAGCTAATGGTTTCGTGCTGAGTCTAATAAAATGAAAGTGCTAGTTTTTGTACCAAAAAGATATTTTCACATGTTAGTCATTGAATAATTATTGGGTAGAAAACACTTGAATGAATATATAAGCCTGATATAAACTTAGATAAATAATTTTAAAATGGAGAGCATTAAAGACAATGCTCATGCATGAAAGGAGTTAGTATGTTGTTGCAAAGATTAAGCTGCCTGGTCCACAGAATTATGTGTCTGTGTATGACTTTCTTTTCATACTTTGATTATTTCTGATATTTTGGTCAATGTTATCACCTCTAATATATCTGTTTGAGCAGATCCACGTTTAACAGACTATGAAACGTTGCTTCGAAATGTATGTGATTTAAAGGCAGGAAAGCCAGTTGAAGTTCCTGTATATGATTTCAAATCCAGTTCACGTACAGGATACAGGTTAATCATGAGCTATCTCTGAATACTTGTGTGTTTTGTTTCTGTATTTTGCTATTCCTTCATTTATTAGGAAATCTAGGCTATGCATTCAATTTTAGCTTGCAGTATATTTTATTTCCAGGACGGTCGAAGTCCCGAGCTCTCGTATTGTTATTATAGAGGGCATTTATGCTTTGAGTGAGAGGTTAAGACCTCTACTGGACCTTCGAGTATCTGTAACAGGAGGCATTCATCTTGACCTCATCAAACGAGTTATACGTGATATACAACGTGCTGGTCAAGAACCTCAAGAAATCATTCATCAAATATCTGAGACGGTGCACGCTTTGTTTTATTCCCTTCATTGCTATACAATATAGGTTTGTGCTTAACTAAATAATTGCTCAATTTATTCTTCTACAGGTATATCCAATGTACAAGGCTTATATTGAGCCAGATCTCCAAACAGCACATATAAAAATAGCCAACAAGTTTAATCCATTTTTTGGATTCCAAAGCCCTACTTACATATTAAAGGTTAGTTCTCAGATAACAATATTATACTTGTGTCAGTGTGTAAGTACACAAATATAGAAATTCCTGTTAGTTCTGATGCTTGTGAGTGACCGTTGATATTACTTTAGTTATACTTGTATTAGTGTAAGTATACAAATATACTGTGATTCTTTGATGCTATATAAAGAGTTAGTGATCAATGTTATAATTTGATCTAGTCAACCAGGAATGTATCGGTGGATCAAATTAAAGCTGTTCTCTCCCAAGATTTTGAGGAAACAACTGAACAGACTTATGACATATATCTTCTACCACCCGGTGAAGATCCAGAGAGCTGTCAATCATATTTACGGATGCGAAATAAAGATGGGAAATATAGTCTCATGTTTGAGGTTTGCCTCATCCAGTTTTGGTTCCTTTCTTCCGTAAAATTTAAAATCCGAATAGCCAAGAATTGACTTGCTTCGTTGTGTAAACTAATTGATGGCTTATACATGAAGGAATGGGTGACTGATGATCCATTTGTCATATCACCAAGAATTACTTTTGCGGTCAGTGTGCGTCTTCTTGGTGGACTTATGGCCCTTGGATACACAATAGCAACTATCCTTAAAAGAAGCAGCCATATCTTATCTGATGATGGGGTTTGTGTTAAACTAGATTGGCTTGAGCAACTAGATCGACATTATGTTCAGGTAATATTAGAGTACATCTATAATCCTATTTTACTACTCTCAACTGCTTTAGTGAGTTATGTCAAAAAAAAAAAAAAAAAAAAACTGCTTTAGCGAGATTTTCATTTGTTTAAAATTTTCTGGTGTTTTGGATTCGGTATCAAGATGCTTATTCCATGTATCTTTTATGGTTTGGTATCATGGTTTCAAATTATAGTTGTGGCAGCATATGTGATTGTAGTTAAGGGAATCGTGGCTATTGCAGTATATATTGCACACAAGAAACAGTCATTTCTTAAATCTAAACTATGGAAGACCAAGCCTATTACAATTGCAATTTGAATCCATGTTTATGATCTTTTAGGTTTAACATTTTGTGCTTTTATTTATTCTTTGATTTGTATATCTCTTTTCTTTTGGTTGATAACACATTGCATAATAATAAACAGGTACAGGGAACAGATCGATTAGCAGTATCATACATAGCACAACAAATAGGTTTAGAAGGTTCATACATTCCCCGTACTTATATTGAGCAGATTCAACTTGAAAAGCTTGTAATGGTATGAAATACTCTAGTCTTCTAGTACCTATGGTCCCTCATCAACATTCTCTTTCTAACTATTCCACACAGGCCATGCCAGATGATTTAATAAGGAGAAAGCTCAACCTTACTGAGGATTTGGTGTCAAGCCCCAAAGCAGCACATTTTAGAACCTCTAGTGATGGGGCTTCCATGAGACATAAGCGTATCAGAAGGTGAATATTTTCCATCTGTATATATGCTTTTCTATCGACTCTACAACATTCAATCTTATACGATATTGCAAGTCTTATAATTGTGTACTGAAATTTTCCTTTAAACTTGATTGGTATTTCTTCTACCGTGTATTGCATTAGAAAGCCAGGTCAAGCACTTTCTAGAGTGGATAATTCTGGCTGATTTTGACAAATGAGTTTGTGGTAGTTATGTCATTTGATCAACTTATCTCTGCGTCTTTCCAATATTTGATTGCTCTGATGTATGAATTAATTGGATATCCATTGTACTTTTTAAATGATAATATAAGATGCTTCTGTAGAATTTGCAAATATAATAGTATCTGTGATGTGAGTTAAATATAAGCCAGAGTAATTTTATCGAATAAAAATATTTTCAACTGATATTTCACCGTTGAATAATAACACCAATGTGCATGCATCTTCATTAGTGATATGTCACAGTCATTTACAAATCAAAAGAATGAAAATCAAGCCAAAGTAACTGGATTCGTGCCGAACCATCGAGGACATCATGAAAAACATAGTTCAGATTCCGAAATGAAACTAGAAAATCAGGCAAGTTCGTTTAGTTTTAGCAATTTTCATTGTAAAACCATTTTCTTAAATTTAAAGATCACTATAGAATTTCATTCAACAATGATTTTGGTACTTTGCAGGGTGCCATCACTCAGCTTTCAGAACAAATTGCATCCCTGCATGATAGAATGGGCGAATTTACATATCGTATCGAAGAGCTGAACTCAAAGTTAACCACAAATGAAAATGGTCCAAACAACCAAAATATGGTCCTGCAATCTGAGTCCTGTGATGGCTCTTATCCCACCTCTTATTTCATCACTTGTTTGAGTAATGGTTCCCTAACCGGATCTATAATGCCAAATTCCTCATTTCCATCACAATTAGCTAAGGAGACACCTTTAAGAGATGAGGTATGTATCTTTTTATATTCTGGTACCCCATCTAAATCTATAAACCTTTGTAAATTACTGGGTTGCATGTTGATGTTGCGCTTCACTGATTTTTGTGATCATCAGATATCAGGTATTGCACAGGTTCAACGCCATATAATGAATCAGTTGGACAATTTGAATAATATTTTCTGTGCGAATTTGGAAGAGAAGCCTCGTCAAACAAGAACCAACTGGAAAAGTGCTTCTTCTTCTTCTTCTTCAGATTCCGGTGGACGTCATATAATAGCAGCAGTGGCTATTGGTTGTTTGAGCATCTTCGTGATGAAGGGTTTGTTAACCTGAAATTGATTCTTGTAAATATAATCAATGCTATATAGGCTAGTATTTTTTTCTTCTACTTCATGACATTTCAGATCATAGAATAGATTTTTTTAGCAAAACCTGAATCATCAAGAATTCTAAGATTGACTCACTCAAATTTCAACTTGTTAATGTTTGTCAGAATTTCATAATTAATTTATGTGTTCGGTCAGAGTTACTGTGAATGAAATAGTGGATTTTGCTTGATGGTGAAAGATTGTTTCATTTTTAAGGTGGATTTCGAGGAGGCCTTTGACTATGTTAGTTGGAGTTTTTTTTTTTTTTTTTACTATATACTCTCTATATTTGATTTGATCCAAAGTGGCACGCTTGGATGCGTGTGTGTTTTTATGGATAATTTGTCTGTTGTAGTTAATGGGAGTCTGACGCCTGAAATTAGCATCGAAAGAAGGTTGAAGAAAGACTACCATCTAGCTCCTTTCTTTTTCTTGTGCTGGAAGGAGTGGGATGTTCTTCAGAGATTAGAGTTAGATATTTTCTCTAATTTTAGAGTTGGGTTTTCTGATATGGTAGTTTTTTAACTTCAATAAGTGGATGACACTCTTATTTTGGATGAAGCTTCGATGGAAAACCTTTGGATTTATTAAAGCTATCCCCGAGTTAGTTTTCGGTCTCTGGTTTATTTTGCCCAAGACTTATCTTATAGGTGCTTTTTTTAATGAGGATTTCTTAATACATCCCTGATTTATTAAGTTAGGGTGATTTTTTTTTGAGGATTTTTTAATACATCTCATAAGTTTTTTATACACCGCGCGGAATTTCAATTATACTCCCCGATTCCGGATATGTATATTAGAACGCACCATGACATTAAAAAAAATTTGTTCAGGATGTACATATGCGGAAGACTTCCATATATGCAAATCGAGAAGAATTCCTGATATATTTGAACCTGCATGATCACTCCCCTCATTCTCTTCATTCTCAACCTTTCTTCTTCCACACTCACCCTCACGAACCTAAAAAAACCCTAATTCATCAATACCATTTATCACTCAAAAACTCCATCTTTTTGGTACAACAAATCAAAAGGAGTAAGAGAAGCTTGAATTTCAGGTAAATATTCAACTTCATCCACTACATTCCTCACATTATCAATCTACTTTTTGAAAAAAACATGTTACGCGACTTTCGGATGTGTAAATCCGGGACTTATTCAGGGTGAACATGTCCGAATGTGCACATCCGAAAAAATACCTGACACTTATTAATTTTAATTTTTAGCATTTTTTAATAGGTTATATATATATATATATATATATATATATATATATATATATATATATATATATATATATATATATATGTATATATATATATATAATTGTTTATAAATAAATATTGTGCACCCCGATAGCATGTCAAAAGAATTAGTTTTGACGATTCCTCTGAAAGTTGAAGGGATTATCTTAAAGTCAGTTGATGTCGGCGATGACTTTAATAACAAACAAGATTTTGATGACCGTGAAAGCATCCTCGCATATATTCGTAGGGCGACTATTGGCTTTGGTTTCAGTGTGAATATCGGAAGATCGAATAATGGTTCGGAAAGAAGAAACACTTTTGTAGTTTTGGGGTGCGAAAGAAGCAGTAAATATCAGGTTCCTCTACGGAAGTTAAAAAAAGACGACACCGGTAGTAGAAAATGTGAGGGCCCTTTTTAGATTAGTGGTTACATTTTAGCTTAAAAAAAAGATTTAATGTTGTTTGTGGTATACATAATCACAAATTGTCCTCAAAATTTCAATGCCATCCTAGTGTATGTCGAATCAATTCGGAAGAGAAGACATGTATTTCCGACGACCTTGAATCTTGTCCAACCGAAAAATATAATAGTCACGTTGAAACAGAAGGAACCGACAATGTAGCAAATATAAAGCAAGTGTATAACATTCGGTATCAGATGAACAAAGCAATTGGGGTTGATAGAAGTGAGATGCATCAATTGTTGAAATTGTTGGATGATAACAATTACGTGTCTCGGTGCATATATATTGATGATGAAATTACAGTCCGAGATATATTTTGGACTCATTCGGATTCCGTAAAGTTGTTCAACACGTTCACGATAGTGTTTATTCTTGATTATACATACAAGACGAACAAGTATCGACTTATATTATTTGAGATGGTTGGTGTCACGTCTACGGATAAGACATGTGCCATTGGTTTTGTATTTTTTGGAGTGCGAGAATGAGGACAATTTTACATGGGCTTTGGAGACGCGTCAGTCACTTTTGAATAAATATGTTCCAATGCCTAAAGCGATTGTTACGGACCACGATACCGCTTTGAAGAATGCGGTTGAAAAGGTATTTCCTTCTTCTAATGCATTACTTTGTCGATATCACATAACAAAGAATGTGAGAAGTCGGGTTAAAATCGCGGTGGGTGTGAAACAAGTAGAGTCGGAAGATGGAAAATTGGTTAAGGTTGGTTTCATTGTAGAAAAAACAATGGATGTATGGAATCGTATTATAAATTCTTCAACAAAAGAATTATATGCCAATTCGGTCATGAAATTCCTTAAAATGTGCGAAAAGTACCCGACTTTGTTGAAATACATTGAAAGCACTATTCTTGATCAAGTGAAGGAGAAGATAGTATGTGCGTGGACGAATAATGTCCAGCACCTTGGAAATACAACAACCAATAGAGTTGAGTCGGCACATGCTACTTTGAAGAATTAGTTAGGTAATAACAAGGACGATTTATGTCGAGATTGGGACTCCCTGGATCTAATGATTAAAAACCAACCTAATGAGATACAAACCACATTTGACCGGAGTATTACGGTTTTGGAACATCAGTTTAATGGCAACTTTCATTACTCTCAATTGATCGACAACATGTCTCGGGCGGGGTTGAGCTATATTTATCACGAGACCAACCGAGCCGAAACGATAGGTTCCGATAGCGTAAAGTGTGGTTGTACTATTGTGAAAACGTACGGTCTTCCGTGAGTTTGTGATATTGCTACGAAGTTGAAACTAGGTGAGCCAATACAAATTGAGGAAGTTTGCCCTCATTGGACGAGGCTTATTTTTTATGATGATGGTTGCATGGAAGGAGATAAACCAGATATCCCTATTTTCCCCAAATTGGAAGCGATTCAAGCGATATTTTCAAAGGCCGGTGAAATCATGAAGCTACACATCAAAGAAGAATTGAGGAAGATTTCCTTTCACGAAACAACCGACATGATACCGCCGTTCCAACTGGTAAAGACAAAAGGTGCTCCAAAGAAGTTACAGTTTACACTGAATGACAACTCGAAAACTCGGTCTCCTTTATATTGTGAGCACATTGACAAACTATTTCCGAGCTCACCGACTCCTAAATCTCCATAAAGTTCCATGAAAGGGGCTCACATAACCAAACCGGCTCTGACATCGATTCCACAGGTTCCAACACCGAATGCACCGTTTCTGACACCGATTCCACATATAATTTCCTTTATCGACGAGATGCCAGTTTTTATGCACAAGCATATCGACAGTATAATCGATGATGTAGGGGATGGTAATTGCGGTTACCAAGCCGTTTCGGCTCTACTTAGTGGAGGAGAGGAAGGTCGTGAGCTTGTCCTTCATCAACCTATCCTAGAGTTGGAGACGCACAAAGAAGCATACTTGCGCTTGTTTGAAAATAAAGAAAACTACGACAAGGTTTACGAGTCACTTATTCCGTGGTTGAGTAGTCTGGAACCGGTGTCGAAATGGATGAGCTTCCCCGAGATGAGTTATCTTATCGCATGTGCATATGATATGGTGTGTATTAACTTGACGCGGTACGGTTTTTCGAAAACCTTTTTCCACACCGCACAAAACCACCGTCCAATCCAAATGATCGAATTATGTGTATTAGATGGCTTGCAAAATCAAGGCATTTTGTACAAGTTATCTTGAAACACGGATGCCCTATACGACCTAAATCACCGCAATGGGCGACGCATGTAACCGCAACTGCTGAGTCATGGCTGAATAGTTTTGTTGAAAGGATGATTGAATTCGATAGATTTAACGAAATTGAAAAGGTATCAAATGCAGAAAAGTACAAATGTCAAGCTCCGATAGATTTAGACGGAGACTTTTGTTTTAACTCTTTTGTATAATCAAATGATAAAATGTAATTTTTTGAAGTGAAATATATTGATTTATATTCATATGTTTTTTTAAAGCACTAATGCCTTTTATTCCAATGAAATCATTGCATAACACAATCAATTCTATTTGAAATATGTATTAGTAAAATATCTGGATTTGTAGATACGGGAAAGTTCCGGATGTGCACATCAGGAATGTCTATTTATAGGGTTTTTTTTCATATCTGTAAATCCGGAAAGAAGTTAGGAAGAATTTAATTTACCCTAGGTTTTATATAAATTAGGGGTTTCATTTGATATCTTTCACACAAACACAAAATGTCTCAATTGTATGAAATCAAGATCCGTTGGTGTGAAGCAAGTGTCTCCTACACCTACGATAAAACACTTGGCCACACGTTTAAGCTAATGGCGTATCAATCCATCGACAAGATCATTGATAAGATCGAATATCTCCTACCTTACTGAGACAAACGAAAGTTGCAAAGCTTGAATATTGTTCACCTTCGGTTGACAACTCAAGGAACGTCGCTTACAACATTGTTGAGCTTAAGAATCCAGAGGATGTTTGAGCGATGTGGAAAACTTTTTTAGTTACGAAGAACGGTCCCCGCTCGAGTTCGAGGCGATCGTCTGGTTACGACTTTCTGATTCTTGCGGGTACTAACTACAAGTATACAGTCTAATCACATAGTAATAAAGATATTGATCCCACAGAGACTTGATAATCAAACTAGCACTATCAGGGTGTTACTATGTTTAATTAAGGCGAGTGATATTTTAATTTAAACGAAACAAGAAATTAAGAATTTTAAATTAAATTATATTATGATAGAATATCGGTACATAATTAATAATGCCTTCATGGATTCAATAAATTATCAGATTATAAAGATTGGTCAAAATATCTTTATGTAGAAAATATCGGTTTAAAAGTCGTCAATTCACACTCTCGTGGTATTGTCTCTAACTATACTCCTAAGTCATATTGAGCGCTCTCACTGTATCAAATTGAGTTAAAAGTACTTTTTGAAAACATATAGATTCTAATTAGCCTTAAAGTTCTTCCGTTGTATTTAAAACTAATGTTCGATTTCAGCTATCTAGTTAAAACCTCACACTCTCGTGGTCTTAATCCTAACATTGTTACCTTTTTACTCTCATAATAATAGTTGATTTTAAATTAAGAAATCAAAACCAGAAAATAAGTTTGTTTATGATTTTAGCTTAGATCTATCGAATCTATTCTGGTTAATCAATTATATATCGATTAATTACTTTAGCCAGATATGTTAATTAAAACAAGCATAAATAAATAAGGACAGTAAACAATGGCATAAAACATGGCAAATAAAAATAAAGACAATTTTATTAATTCAATAATAAACTTGGACAGTAGAAATAATCTTGGCGTAGAAAAACATCCACATGTCGGTAGGCTTGCAGAAAATAAAATTCAAAGACAGTGGTTAGAAACAATAAAAGGTGCAATAGCTTCCCGATGTAGGAAGCTATTACTAATTCGGTAAAGGCACGGAAACGAAAAATTAATGCCGAAAATAAAATAGAAGAAAGCTCTGAACAGGAAAAATAAAATTCTCAAAATAGGCTCCGAATACAAAACGGCAGAATAAGGTATATGTCGAAACTCCCTTTGCAATTTGCTTTGGCTTCTATTTATAGCCTCTGAGTACGACTGTTGTTGGATGCAAAAATTTAGGAAATAAAGTTGTTGGGATTTGATAAGTAGTTGCTTGATTGAGACTGGGTTGAATGAGAAAAGTATGCAACAATTGGTTTCACATAATTAACTAAGTAGCGCATTTTAATTTTTGAATTTATGACCTGTGACGAACATCACTTTTAGCTGACAGTCGTCCCACTTAAGATGTGTGACAGTCATCTGGATTGTGTTACAGGCGTCTTGGCTTGAAAATGCAAAAACTCTATTTTTCTGCTATCTGTCTCATTTCTTCCTCATTTCTTCTTCTTTTTTCTTCTTTTCTTCTTCAAGCCTCATATATTGGAGTACCCGTAAAACATATAAACTTCTTGCATAATATCATGTAAATTACGACAAAATGATAACATAATTAATCAGAAACCAAGCTAAGTAATCGGTATAAAAATATGTTTTCAAACTCCCCTATACTTGAATCTTTGCTTCTTCTCAAGAAAATAATCAGTAAGATTTTGAAAATGTCCGTGAAACACAAACACAAGACACAGGACCTAACCATATGTGGTTGTGCGACACTTTGCTAAAAAGTCCGGTAGTAACTTGAACACTAAAGATTCACTAATGACACGAAAGCAAGACATTGTGCTTATAAACCCCTTATACAAACTAGTATGAATCATTCTATCATAGCTCAACCTAATACTCTCGTTTCGATTTCACCTGTTTTCATTCTGACACAATCACATTAAATCCTTTACCTTTATACGCAGATAGTGGAGTAGCCTGTTAGTGAAATTAATCTTTTCGAACGTGGGTTCTAGTACACAAGTGTGGTAACCCTTTATATATACTGAGCGCAAGTTGTTGGGGACTAAACTGTAGTTCGCCTTACCGAGTTCAGAACCAGATACCTCTGAACCAACTAACATCAGACTTTTCTTTGCCTTTTTGCAAGTTTTTGCATCCTTTAGATTTGGTGCAAACCTAACCATTTTATAATTGGCATGCTTAATTCTTTAAAATAAAATTTCGTTTCTTTTTGGAATTTTAAGTATCAATCACTTATTTTCATCGGCTCTCCACGTAGCTTGTGCTTAAGGTGGTGCTGACTGCTAAGATAAACTACTAGGGGATAATTTAGAACTAAAGATTCAGATTTTGGTATAAAAGGTATTCAAATTGATATCGCATATCTTAGGGTCTAAAGTGTCAAGACTGTATCAATCTTGTTAAGTCTTTCTCAGCTTTCTAACATAGCCTATCAACCTATATACTCGTTGGGAATGTCAAGTGAGTGCATTCTGATGGATTTTTTTTGTTATGGTTAAAAAATATAAAGGGATTCGAATAACGGAAAATACTTTCATAAATAACTTGGTTTGCTGCAATGAAAGGTACAAAAGGGAAATACTACCTACCTTTCTCCCACACTATCTCGGACATTGTCCTCAATGTTGCGAGATAAAGTAAATACTAAAAAATAAAAATAAATGAAAAATACAAGAGAAATAAAGAAACTACTATTGTTCCCGTCCTCGGCCTCGAATATTTCTTTGTCCATGTTGTGCTACATGATCCAGGATACTAACATGATGGATATAATCATGAAGCTCCTGTACCTGCTGAGTCAAAGCACCTAACCCTTCTATGGCTCTTGTAATCCTTGCCTTGGTTTGTTTGCTCCAACTAGATTTGACCCATTAGATTCATCATCTATGTGTGTTGAGTCTGGCATCGCGCATCCCTCTGGGAATCCAACTCGTTTATATGCAGAATCACTGTGAGAATATTGCCATTTGTTGCGGGTTCTCTTTCACTTCTACAACGGAATCTAGAGGAAGTGATAGCAAAGTTAGCGGCTGGTGGTTGTTCAGGTTCTTGTTGTGGCTGCTCCATCTCTTCAAATTCATCGCTTGTTGGCTCTTCAAGAGCAACAACATTAGGTAATGGAACATTTAAATCGAAAAGCCAATTTTCCTGGTGCTGAGCATTGGTGCGGGTATGGCACGACATAACGATGCTTCGAACTACTCTATTTTTAATCATCAAGTTGTACCTGTCATCTTTTTGTTGTTTGACCAGATGCACGTTTCGACAATAGTCCATGTCGAGGAAAAGGGCCGGTAATAAGGGTAAGCTGGTCAGCCGCTCTCCTAATCGGAGCTTGAGTTTAATAGAGGTAACGATCCCTTCGAAACAGAATGGAGTTTTCCCTCTGACATAGGAGGATACGATATTAGACAATATAAAGGCAACCAAGTTTATAGGTGCAGGGTAGAAAGCACATTGAAGGAGAAATAACTCCTTCTGATTTACTTTGTGGTTATTGTACCTCCCAAAGACGGTGTGGCTCAGAACACATTGAAAATATCGAATGGCAGGGTTGTGAATATGGGAAACATAAATGTCATCCCAACCTATCAGTAGAACACCAATTAGATGCTGCCAAAGCTGAAAAGCATCGATTTGCTAATCTGCACTACCAGGAAGGCGATCGTGAACATTGCTGCCACGATGAAATCTAAACCATTCGCTGAAACTGTCTTGCGGTATGGAATATTTATCTTCAAACATCCTGAACATGGCAAAGCCGGTTAGAAACTTTTTGTCGTCGTTCGGTGTGTTGTAAGCGAATGAACTTAGGAATTCTAGCGTCAGTGCTTCATACGTCGGACTGCTATTGGTGCAGAGCCTTGTTAAGCCTGTGTTAGTGAGCAACCACTGGACACCTTCCAGTAATCCAAGCTGTTGGAGACAAGCATCATTGACGTATCTTGTTGGTTCTACGAAGAGTTGGTAGAAATCGAGTTACTTTTCTCGTTGAAGATCATCGGCTTCTCCGTCACAGAAGGTGATCATAGAGAGGTCGGGAACAGGTCTTTGTGTTGCCATTTTTCACAAAAGGTTGCAGGTTTGTGAGTAAGAGATGAAAAGAAGAGTTTATAGATTAGGAACGAACCTTGCTGTAATTTATAGAGAAAAAGGTGAAAAATGGAAGTTTCAAAGTTTGTGGTGTGAGTAAATGAGAAGGTGGGACGGTTATAAATAATGGAGGATGAGTGGAATGTTGGATGAAGGAAGAGGAAAATGGGGTTGCAACGGTCCAGTAACAGGTATCAAAGACGTTACAGAGATGTCCTTTGTGACGACCGTTTCACAAACCTGACGGTCGTCTGGAAATTTGAGGCGGTTGTCTCACAAGTAAGACGGGCGTCACGCCATTAAAAACTGTGATGAGTGTCACGCATGGTTGGGCAGTGTAACGGTTGAAAACTCTTGGTTACTTCCTTGAAAATAAAGCTTATTCCACATTAAT
This sequence comes from Lathyrus aphaca, assembly GCA_963966055.1. NCBI lineage: Eukaryota > Viridiplantae > Streptophyta > Magnoliopsida > Fabales > Fabaceae > Lathyrus > Lathyrus aphaca. The sequence goes on from OZ014522.1 coordinate 373,491,359, forward strand.
ATTTTTATGTAGCACATTATATATAATATTGCATAATATAAAGTTATAAAGCAGTAGCCATATATAATAACAGAGCATAACAGAAAATATTATTTTTTAGTAGAACAAAATAGAAGCAAATTAAGCACAATAATAACATTGACAGAATAAAAAATACTACTACTCAATAAAAGTAGAAAAAATTTAATAGAGGCACACTTGATTAGAAGAGGAAAAATGTGATATTTTTATTCAAATTGAAAAGTAAACAACAATAGCTAATAATGAAAAAATGCAAACTGAATTGAAAAACTGAAATAAACTAAAATGAGATATAAATGCTGATAATTGTCGGTGTTAGTAACTAGCCACGTTTTTGTCAGATTGATTCTATGGCTTGGCTCAGGTGGTCAAATTTCTCGATGACCATATCTCGTAGAGTGATGACATTGATGCGCAAGGTGTGAAGCTCGTTGTGCCTTATAGTTAGTTCAGTACATAAATTCTCTATGGTGAATTGTGTATTAATGGCAGCATGAGTGGGCTTTTCTTCTTCAATCGATTCTTCGGGATAGTCTAGATCATAGTAATGTGAAGGTATTTTTGGATCTATTTTTATTTCGGACCAAGTGTCTTCAGGTTCATACAGTGGTTCATCCAAATCATAAAGCCAATTGTGATTGTTGTGAACACTTGTGCGTTCATGGTCAGGCAAAGTAAAATGGGGCACAACTACATTGTTGATCAATAGTTGGAAATGATATGGTCCATAGTCTCTAAGAATTTCCCTATCGAAACAGAATGTGATACTCATAGGTCTATATTCTCCTAGAGGGTTTACCTGAGAGATGAGGGTTCTAAATCCCATTGCATCAACTATTTTAGTAACCAGACCACTTATTAGAATGGGTTGGTGCTCAGATCGCAGAATCTTACATAAATTTGCAAACATGAAGCTAGCTCCGTTAACAGGTCAAGATTGAAACACACAGAACATTATAAAGAGCTCATCTCTAGAGAAGTTGTTTTCACTCTCATCTTTTCCAAAGAGGGTATAGGCCAGGATCATATGGAAATATCTAATGGTCGAGTTTTAAATCTCCGTGGATAACATAAGATAAAGGTCATAGTTAGGGCGTCCTGAGATACTACTCCAAAAATGGTTAAGTTCATCCTCTATAAGTACATCTTCCTATGCCTCAAAGAAAACGGTAGGACCATAAGGGAAACCCAACAGTTCCGCCATCTCTCGAATGTTAAATTCAAAAGGATATCCAAACAGTCTGAAGGCAATTCATCCTCTATTAAATCCTTTTCTGTAGTTAGAGGTATAAGCAAGTAAGCTCATGAATTATAAAGTTAGTTTGTAATAAGGTCTAGGACGAAACTCCCTTTACAATTTGCTTTGCCTTCTATTTATAGCCTCTAAGTACGACTGTTATTGGATGCGAAAATTCAAGAAATAAAGTTGTTAGGCTTTGATAAGTAGTTGCTTGACTGAGACTAGGTTGAATGAGCAAAGTATGCAACGACTGGTTTCACTTTTGGCTGACGGTCGTCCGACTTAACATGTGTGACAGTAGTCTGGATTGTGTTATGGGCGTCTTGGCTTGAAAATGCAGAAACTCTATTTTTCTGCTATTTGTCTCATTTCTTCTTCTTTTTGTTTCTTTTCTTCTTTAAGACTTATTGCAAAACATATAAACTTCTTGTGTAATATCATGTAAATTACGACAAAATAATAACATAATTAATCGAAAACCAAGCTAAATAATTGGTATAAAAACGTGTTATCACCATCCGAGTACGAAGAATGGTCGATGACATCTTAGAGATGTGCAAGCTTCCACCGAGCTATTGATCATTGTACTATTCAAATTTTTGTCGATGTAATGTCGAATTGAATGTAATCCTGATTTTATGCTATGAATGTGAGAAACAATACTGGATTATTTTTGTTTTATGAATATGGTTTTCTTCCATATTTGCAAATGCGAATTTCTACCGGATGTGCACATCCGGAAAAAACTAAAAAATTCAAAAAAAAAAAGGTGCATCCTGATTTGCACATCTGGAACAGAGGGGTATTTTTGTTAGCACACAAGCTGGCTAAGAAACTCATGGGGATGTGTTAAGAAATTATCTTCTTTATTGTAAATAAGGATTTATAACATTTAATTATCTTGGTCTTGCAGTGAGAGCCTTGTTCTAAGTCTTCTTGGGAGCCACTAATTAACTTGATTTCTAAGAGGTTAATTAACTTTATTTCTAAGAGGTTTGTTACCCGATATCATAAATGTTAGATGAGAGCAACGATCGTCTAATAAAACTTTTCTTATTAAAATTATATTTTGAAAAGTAATTTTCTTTGGCAAGTGGAAGCGAATTCATATCGTCTCTCGTCTATTCAAACCTATATTGGTAGGATTTGATATGCGTAGAACCGTAGTAGAATGTACGCCAAAGATGAGAAAAAAGATGATTATATTTTCCACCCCCTCACTTATACCTGACATCCCTCCCCAATTTTTCTATATTCCCATAATAACCCTAATATTATTTACTTGAAAAATTACCCTTTTTTACAAAAAAAAAAAAATCATTTTGTCCACCAAGAAAATCGAAATTTCTGGTAGTTACTTCAAAATTTCCGGTACGCTTTCTTACGCATGTTTTGAAAATTTCAGTGTTTATATCATAAATTCTAAAATATCCGGTATTTTTTTACTGAAAATATCCGGTATTTTTTTACCGGATATTCCATCATTTCCGATATTAAACTTTACTTTTTGGCTATCCATACTGGAAATCTCAATAATTCAGGTACAAAGCAAAAACTTCCAAAAATTGTCAAATATCTGATATACCAGAAATTATCTTTTAACTTGAAATTTCTGGTAGCAGATATGCTAGGAGAAAATGCTTATGTTGTGTGGTCCAGAGCCAACAAGATCATCTACGGATTCGTGTAGCGATTACACGTAGTTCTTCACCACTAACAAAGTATGTTTTCTATGAAATAGATTCAAAATTAATATTTTTTTGTTGCATTTTATGATATTGATACTATGCCTTTTCTGTATCTAAACGACAAATTTTTAATAGTCGAGCTGATGTATTAGTCTGGGCATAAAATATTGGAAAACAACATGGTATTATAGTTGTGACCATTCATTAAGAGTGTGCAATTGGCCATTGAGGTAGGAAGGATAAATTGATTATGAATTTATACCCTTTAATTATCTTGGTCTTGCGGTGAGAGCCTTGTTTAGAGTCTTCTTGGGAGCCACTAATTAACTTGATTTCTAAGAGGTTGGTTACTTGACGTCATAAATGTTATATGAGAGCAACAATCTAGGAGGGGTTGAATAAATCGTCTAATAAAAAAATTCTTATTAATTTTTTTTAAAGTAATTTTTTATGGAAAGCGGAAGAGAATCCGGATCAACTCTCGTCTATCCAAACCATTATTGGTAGGATTGAATATGTGTACAAGCATAGTAGAATGTACGCCAAAGATGAGAAACGTCAATCAACAAGTTCAATATAATTTTTTTGAATATAAGCCACACTTAAGATAAACGATTTCCAATGAGAAGTGAAATAAAACTTGACTAATGAATTTTGTCGAACATTTAGTGTGCAGTAATTTTATTAAACAATTGGTGTGTAATACACCAAGTTTGATTCTCTTTGTGGTGAAGTTATGAAATAATTATTGCAATGGTTTTACAAAAAAAATTTCAAACACTTCAACACAACCAAAGTTTTCAACAATCCAATTACACACTAAGTGTTATCAAAATATAATGTGCATGTGTGCGTGAGACACACACACACACACACACACACACACACACACACAGAGATGTTTTTGAAGTTCCCCAATTGTCCTCACTATGTGTACAAATGCCCTCAATTTTAAATCGAATTGAGATTTGCAATATCTCAATTTACAATAGAAATAGGAGCAAATCAAAGCTTCTCTATTCGAATTGCTCATCTTCTTCAAGCTTACCAAAAAAAGTAGTTGTATCCAATGTCAATAGGATTCCAGCTTCCTTGATGACGATCACCTTGGGTTCCCATGCCCTATTAAGACAACTTAAATTTTGTTAGTTGCAATTACATTGGAAACCAACTTACCAAGTGAATTCAAATAGTTTAAAGATGAGTGAATCTCTTTTGCATATCCGCAATGGTTTCACCATGCTTCATGTGAAGGAATTCAAACTCTTGGTTTAAAGTATTGATCCTTGCTTATTTTAATTCATTTATAACCTTATGGACAACTTGTAATGCATCCCACATAGCTTTAGCGGTTCTACAATAAGAAATATAGTAATATTCATCAACTCCTAAAGCAGAGATTAGAATACTCCTTGCTCTCCAATCACTAGACCACTTTTTCTTATCTTCCTCATTCCATAGTGCTTCCGATTTAGGTATAACAACACCATCCGCATTGGTCATGGTAATTTCAAATGGACCATTTTGGATGACGCTCCATACTTTTCTATCAATAGAATTGATATGGATGCACATAAAATATTTCCAATAACCATAGTTCTCACCATTGAAAACTGAGGGTATATTATATGCCCCTTTGGTTCGGAAGCCACAATCTAATAAGAAAATTTGAAGCACAAGATAAACTGGTCTTCGTGATACCACTTGTTATACAAAGGAAACAATCTAGAAGGGGGGATGAATAGATCTCCTAATGAAAATTTTATTATTAAAATTCTATTTTGAAAAGTATTTTTCTATGGCAAGCGGAAGCGAATCTGGATTGAATCTTGTCTATCCAAACCATTATTGGTAGAATCGTATATGCGTACAACCGTAGTAGAATGTATACCAAATATGAGAAAAGCCAATCAACAAGTTCAATATAATCTGTTTGAATATAAACCACACTTAAGATAAACGATTTTTAATGAGAAGTAAAATAAAACATGACTAACGAATTTTGTCTAACACTTAGTATGCATTCATTTTATCAAACACTTGGTGTGCAATACACGAAACTTGATTTTCTTTGTGGTGAAGTTATGAAAAATTTATTGCATAGGTTTAGGTTGCAATATTTTCACAAAAACAGTTTAAAAACACTTCAACACAACCCGAATTTTCCACAATCCAAACTACACACTAAGTATTATCAAAATCTAAAAAGAGATTGAGAGAGATTGATAGAGAGAGAGAGAGAGTGAGAAAGAACACCAATTTTTGTTTAAGTTGTTACCCAATTTCCCTCACTATGGGTACGTCTGCCCTAAATTCAAAATCGAATTGAGATATTATAATTAACATTTGCAATATCACTTTACAAAAGAAGTAGTAGAAATTCAAACCTCAAACCCTATGTTTGATGTTGATCCTAGCTCATTCTCTAGCCATGATCTTAGCTAAATCAAGTCACATAAGATGTCCAGTATGACCATCTGGTTACCGCTACTCCTTTGACCAAACTACCATTCTTCAAAGCTTTCACCATGCTGAATCCAAATTGTGAAACCTCTCCCCATGCCTTTCATTGATACTTCGTTTATGGCTACTCCTTTGCAAGAACCCACATTCTTCAAAGACTTAGACCGAATGAATCCAAGTTGGCAAGACTTGTGAAAATACCTCCAAATCAACCCTTGATCTTGGATTAAAAACTATAAAGGTTTTATCCTTGAATCCCCCAAAGAAAACCTCAACCCTATTTTGGATTACACAACCAAAATTGGACCTTATCAATCTTGTATTGAAAAGAAACAAAAAAATGATTATGTGTAGTTGATGAATGAGAAAAAGAGAGATTGAAGATGATTATAATTCTTTGTATCTTTCAAGTTTCAATTTGCTTAGAAATGATGCATGAATGAGTATTTATATGTATGTGTGTGTAAAAGTAATAACAAACAAAACATATTTTCTTGGATAAAAATACAAGTTTTGAAAATATTGAGTCAATACATGTATTTGCTCAAGACATAATGCATTAGCTCTAAATTAAAATGAGTCAATACATAAGGCTAATGAGCCAATATGAAGCCCCAATGAGTCAATACATCGAAGGCAGAAAAATATGCAAAACAATTGCTTCAGTATGAGTTGACACCAAGACAAGATGAGTAGACTCATTTGCAACTTGTATCGATACATACAAGGTATATTTGATTTGGTTAAAAGTTCCTTTTAGATTGAGTCGACTCCATTAATGGATGAGTCGACTCTGTCAATAGATGAGTTGACTCATTCACAACTCGTATTGACTCATTTGCAGCTTGTATTGATACATACAGTGCATAATCATTTCATTTGAAAATCACTTCAGTATGTATCGACTCATCTTGGTATGTATCGACTCATTTACTACTTTTTCATGAAAAATCATATTTTTATCATGCTATGGCCGATTGAATCTATTTTTACATGTCCTATAATGATGATACACATCTAGATAAATACTATAAGATTCAACATACACAAAGAGCTAAGCTACCTAGTTTTGACATCACACAAAACCTATCTAAGAGAATATTGCACTCACAATAAATATGTGAATTTAAGAGGGGAGTAACCTTGTTGAATTATGTTTGTAATGCTATACTTGTATTTTATCTCTCTTATTACGAAGATATCTTTGAGGGTCTGGAAGAGAATTATGAGGATCCAAATAAGCTTTCCTTTAGGGTTAAAATGCGATGTTAATATTTTTTGGGTCTCTTGGTCTGATGTTTGTAAGCCTAAGAGTCTGGCAGGGTTGGGGGTGTTGGACATACGACTTCATATACAAGAGGGGGAGTGAATTATGGAGGTTTAAAAATCGTTGATTTTAAAAAATCATTTGATAATTTTGAGTTTAAAACCATATTATGAAAACACTTGAAAATGTAATGGGAATTCAAAGTAAATAACCTAAAAGTAAAGAGATAAAGAAAGAGAGATAACACCAGAGAATTATGCAAGTTCAGTCAAGAAAACTTAATCTTGTCTCAAAGAATTGATATTGAGAGTATCCATTATGCATGAGAGCATTTAAAAGGTAAAACTCACAAACCCCTTTATACAGGGAAATGAATTTTCAGGGTGAGTTATAACCAAACAACAAACATTGTTTGAAGTGGTTAGTATTTGCACGTGAATATCTCAAGATGGAGTTTTAAGTTGGCTATCCTCTGAATTGAAGCGAGATTTATATTGGGATGATCTCAAACCTACCAAAATTTTGTATATGGATGAACTCAGAAACGAGTGTGATTTTACACCAAGGTTATCTCAAACCAATAAAGCTTTTCATTGGGATGAGCTCAAGAATTTTTGTGGAGATTTTCCATTATTTTATCTTCACGAAACTAAAAGAGATATTCTCTTCAATGACAGAGCTCATAAACTAAACATAAAATTAGACAAATCCCTCAATACAAATAAGAGCTTTTTCAATGATTTAGCTCTCGACCAAAGTAATCACTTCCTAAGAAAAAAATATTTACTCAAGAAAAAAATTCACTCTTGGTAAATTTAAAATAATACCCTCACACAGAACAATATTCTCATTGAGATTCAAGAACAATCTTGAAGTACCATGGCTAAAAATGTATGAGAAAATTATGAAAGATTTAGAGAGGTTAAGAGAGAAATGAAAAGTGAGATTTTTCACAGTTTATGGATGTTAAAAAATAATAGAGAATCTCTCTATTTATAAGCCAATGTGATGTGTAAATTTTGAAATAATCCATAATTCAAATCAATGACCTAATCAATTACGGAGTGTAAATAATTGATTATTGTGGCCCAATTTGGAAGGTTTAGATATAAAGTTGTTATCAATCACTAAGAGACTTTCACAATCGATTATAGACTTGATTATGCATCTTCTAGTCAATTAAGCCAAAGATTTAATGGATTAGCCAGTTGGTAGAAGTCTCCTAATCAATTGGACACTTTCCAAATCATTTGACAATGCCCAAAATATATATTTTTTTTGTTGATTTTAATTAAAAAATGAAAGACTTATCATGTGTGTATATATGCTTTTCAAACGGACATGATTAAATAAGCTTTCACACTTTTTCTCATACTCTTAAACTTCAAGTTTTATCATCAAAATCTTTGACCTTAGTGCACATAAGAATCTTGAGTATTTTTTAATGAGAGTTGAGGTGTCTCTATGTTAGTTACCATCATCTGAGAGATTGAAAGCTAAAATTACATGTGATCAAAAACTCTAAGTCTTCACTTGATTGTCTTTGGATGAGGTGAAAACTTTGTTATAAAATATATTATTTATAATAGTGTTTCTAACACTAAAACTTATAGATTCTAATTATATCTCCTAAGACTCTCACATTATGTTTAAGAAGATTGATTTTACTATCTAAGATGTTGCTTTTAGGACTCCGCTGGCACCTTATGAGAAATCAAAGTCTTTGGGTTTCAAGGGGAGTATGGTCGCAAAGCTGAAACTTAAAGGAATTGACGGAAGAGCACCACCAGGAGTGGAGCCTGCGACATAATTTAACTTAACACATGGAAACTTACTATAGATGTTTTAGATTGGCTACATTTTATGGTAAAACCTGGTTTGTTTCTGGATGTCATAAGCAATGTCATGACATGTGATTTAAGCATTATGCAAGTATGTTTTTATCAGAATGTCAAGACCGATGTCATGACATCTCTGACTGGGCCTAAAGACCTAAGTGAATCCTATTTTGTGCGCGCATCTGGCTATCATTAAAACTGAGATTTTGTTGTGGTTTTAGCGCGTTTTATCAGAAGGAAAAGAAGGATTTAGCTTGGAGTTATTTTAGCAGAACATTTCTTCTTGCTATTTTTGTTCCTTTATTTAAGGAATTATTTATTTGATTTGTGCAAGTTCAGCCGGCCTAATGCCCATTCAAGGTTCTACTTAAGGCTACTTTATCCTAGTGTGAACGTGTGGAAAATAAGGATTGTTATTCAGCGTTTTTCACGTGTGTGTGTGTGTGTTTTAGTTTTCTTGTGAGCCAAGCAATTGTCTTTTGATGATTGTTCTGGACTAGGTGTGCATTTGTAATTTGTCCACTCAAAGCTTTTAAGCAAGAGTGTTTGTATTTGACTGAAGCTTTTAAGCAAGGTCAAAGATTATTTTGAAGAGTGTCTTCGCATTGTTGAGTTATTTATTTAAGATCACTGCTATGATTGAGGGGCAGTGAGATGGGTCTCATATCTAGGAGTTCCTAGGTAGAACTATCATTGGATAGGGATTAAGTGAAAATATTGCAAATTGGGGTGTTTGTTGTGGATCTTTGATTTGATACTACTGATAGTGAAGTTCCTACCTGGCTTGGTAGCTGATCAGTGCATTTTGGTGCACATTCCTACATGTTGCACTTAGGCAATTCTTTAGTTTTATTTGTTTATTTGAAAATATGAAGAAAAAAAAAATAAATCAAATAAAATAGAAAAACGCAAAATTTGCGATTTTGAGGGTCGAAATCTTTTAGAATTTTATTCTAAAAGAGTATTGTTCTTCGATTTATTTCTGATTTTCTGGAAAAAAAATCGGAGCAAATCGAAACAGTAGCTTCCAACTTACGTAAAAGGCTGGAAAAGTTTTCATTGTACTACAACCGGTATAGCAACCCTGAAAATCAACAAACACAACAAAAAAAACAAAAAAAAAATATAGCAAGAAAACTATAACTATGACTATAAAATTAGTTAATAACAACAAGAATCCTCGACAACGGCACCAATTTGATCCGTGTGTCGCGCACGGATCAAAAACGAGTAATTTTTGAAAACGTAGTATAGCGATAATGACTCGAATCGTATCACAAAGATTCTTGATCTTAGTAACTACCGATAGTAACAATTTATGGGGTTTTAAATTTTGATTTGAAGAAAAAGAAATTAAAATAAAAAGTGATTATCAAATAAGCTAAAACGGCTAATCCTACTAATTTGGGTTCCAACTTATCATTGGTTATTATAATTTCAACCTCCTAAGCGGACTATCTATTCCTATTTGATTATAAAATTCATTGAAAAACGCAACTGGTTTTATGTGATGTATGTTCCTATTATCTGAATTAAGCAAACAAATTTATGTTTTCGTGAATTAAGCAAACACGATAACAAATTAAGCAAACGCTAACGTGACTATGGTCAAGGATCATACACCGATCAAATTAAATCAACACTAATATATGATAATCGAATTAAGCAAACAATGATCACATAACAACATTGAAAGGAATAGAATTTGGATTGAAAATTATTGTAACCTCAAAGTATGATGGAACCTGTAATCATCAGGATTTTGCCTTGGGATTAGTTCTCCATAATTCATCCAAAAGAAAAATTAAAATTGTGAAAAATAAAGGTGAAAAAAAAGTTTTGGTCCAGAAGACACGACTGCTAGGTATAGGAAAGTAACACAAATTCCCTTTCTAACCCAACAGGGTCAAAACATAACAAACTCGACCCAAAACTAATTATTTTTAAAACTCAGAATTTGGATTCTGACTTCCACGAATAATTTGAGAATCTTTCACTCCGAATCAGATTTTTCATAAAACATGAAAGTTGTAGGTATTTGCCTTAGCTTTCCATCGACTAGTAGAACGTCTCAAGCCGATTCACGTAGCTTTAGTTATGATCATTTTAGTGCAGACTGCTAATGTTGAAAATATAGTGCGAAAATCAAATAAGTGCAAAAATAAACTAATTTATAAAAACACATTAAAATAGAAAAATAACCAAAGTAAAGTATGAAAATGCATAAGTGTAAACATAGAGGAATATGCATCAAAATGCACTTATCAAATTCCCCCACACTTGAACTTTTGCACTCCGAGAAAAATAGAAATCAAAACTCAAGAAACACAACAACATTTAGATACTCATTCTAGGCTACAAATTCTTCTTCGGTTAAGATAGAATCGATAGGTACTAATCTTTCACACTAAGGATATCATAAGAACACAAATTCGCAATTATGCGGTCATAAGCTTCCCTGTTATACAAACCAATCTGAATCATGTTATTATGTATAATCCTAACTTACTCATCATCCTTTTTTCTCTCTTTCATTATAGCGCAATCACATTAAGCCCGTTATCTATTCATACACATGGTAAATAAGCATGTTAGTGACTATGATCCATATCTTGTCAATATTTTAAAGTTACTTTAGCAACAACAATTTTTTTAAGGTTTCACATCCGTTAGGCTAAATGACCGAATGAGGGTCACCTAACTTAAAAGGCGGATTCCTATTCGAATTTCTTATTAAGCACGAGATCATTCACTTATTTGCATCAACTCAATTACTTAGTGTATGATTTTTAGATGGTGCTGATTGCTAGATAAACTACTTAAGAGATATTAAAGGATGAGAACTCAAGGCTATGGTATAACAATATTCAAAAAGATTTCCATATTCAGGAGACTTAAGGTGTTAAAACGATACCGGTCTTGTGAAATTTTCCCAAGTTTCCATAACTAACCTCAAAACAATCTATAGCCTAAAACTTTCGGGAAAAAATGCCTAGTGTTTCTAAAACAAAACAAAACAAACAAAACAAAAACAAAGAAAATAAATTATTCCCTCCCCCACACTTAAAACAAGCAGTGTCCTCAATGAAAGGACATAAATATAAAATAAGAGGGAGAGAAAGGAAAGAATACACTCGAGTAGTCTAGATGGATAAGTGATCACATAAGCAACATTTCCTAAAGAGAGCTCTTCTACAGTCTCTTCTTCCAAAGTGGAGATCTCATAGTGTAGCTTTGGGTAGTATCCATTAATCTTGAAGTTTTTATTAGTGCCTTCGCCTTTTATTCTAGGATTAAAGAAGAATCTTCGATAAGTAAAAGTGTTGAATGTGCACATGATAGTGATCTTCTTTTCTACAACTTTAAGAATCAAATGATTAATGGGCTGCCTCACTACTTTTGTTCCATCTTCAATTGAGATCCTATGCATACTCATGGATGGGATAATATCACAAGTGTTAACCAAAGTTCATCCAATTCCCTTCTTATGTTCCTGTAATGATTTTTCTTCCTGCACAAATTCAAATAAATTATTAGGAAGTGGCTTTAGCTCTAAAGAGGGTGATTTCTCAATGGATGGTTTATTCCGGGAAGTCGGGGTGTTGAGAGCTTCATTGACTTGAACAATTTTATTTGCAACCTCATTTGCAGTAAGAATATCAACTTGCAAGGCAACCTCAATTTCAGCACAAACAGGGAAAATTTTTGTGTCAGTACAAACATCACAAGAGTAAACATCATCAAAATCAGACAATGATGGAAAATTAGCTGCAAACAAATTAATACAAGTATCATCAACAGTTTCAGAAGGCAACTCTATTTGAAAAATAGAATGTTCTTCCAAAGGCTGTTGGTTTGATCCTTGAGCTTGCTGCATGGCATTCATCGAAGTGGTAAGTTGATCAAGTTGTGTTTGCAAAGCCTGAAAATTAGAATCTATTTGTTGTTGATACTTGATATTATTTGTAGCAATTTGGTTTACAGGATCCTCTAGTGAAGGTTCAGAAGGTGAGAGCACCCTACTTCTAATTCCTTTAGATGCTTATTCGGATCCTCATCTGCAAAACCATTAAAACTTGGCAAAACGTGTGTTAAACCAAATTTCTATTCGAAAAGTGTGTTAAACCTTCGATTTATTTCAGATTTTCTAGAAAAAAATCGGAGCAAATCAAAACAGTAGCTTCCAACTTACCTGAAAGGCTGGAAAAGTTATCACTGTACTGCAATCGGTATAACAACCCTGAAAATCAACAAACACAACAAAAAAAAACAAAAGAAAAAAATATAGCAAGAAAACTATAACTATGACTATAAAATCGGTTAATAACAACAAGAATCCCCGGCAGCGGCGCCAATTTGATCCGCGTGTCGTGCACAGATCAAAAACGAGTAATTTTTGAAAACGTATTATAGCGATAATGACTCGAATAGTCTCACAAGGATTCTTGATCTTAGTAACTAACGATAGTAACGATTTATGGGGTTTTAAATTTTGATTTGAAGAAAAAGCAATTAAAATAAAAAGTGATTATCAAATAAGCTAAAATGGCCAATCCTACTAATTTGGGTTCCAACTTATCATTGGTTATTATAATTTCAACCTCCTAAGCGGATTATCTATTCCTATTTGATTATAAAATTATTTGACAAGCGCAACTGGTTTTATGTGATGTATGTTCCTATTATCTGAATTAAGCAAACATATTTATGTTTTCGTGAATTAAGCAAACACGATTTGATCAAACATGATAACGAATTAAGCAAACGCTAACGTGACTACGGTCAAGGATCATACACCGATCAAATTAAATCACCATTAATATATGATAATCAAATTAAGAAAACAATGATCACATAACAACATTGAAAGGAATAGAATTTGGATTGAAAATTATTGTAACCTAAAAGTATGATGGAACCTGTAATCATCAGGATTTTGCCTTGGGATTAGTTATCCATAATTCATCCAAAAGAAAAATTAAAATTGTGAAAAATAAAGGTGAAAAAAAAGTTTTGGTCCAGAAGACACGGCTGCTAGGTATAGGAAAGTAACACAAATTCCCTTTCTAACCCAACTGGGTCAAAACATAACAAACCCGACCCAAAACTAATTATTTTTAAAACTCAGAATTCGGATTCTGACTTCCACGACTAATTTGAGAATTATTCACTCCGAATCATATTTTTCATAAAACATGAAAGTTGTAGGTATCTGTCTTAGCTTTCCATCGACTGGTAGAACGTCTCAATCCGATTCCCGTAGCTCTAGTTATGATCATTTTAGTGCAGACTGCTAATGCTGAAAATAAAGTGCGAAAATCTAATAAGTGCAAAAATAAACTAATTTATAAAAACACATTAAAATAGAAAAATAACCAAAGTAAAGTATGAAAATGCATAAGTGTAAACATAGAGGAATATGCATCAAAATGCACTGATCAGTAGCCCCAGAGTATGTGTGATTACACCGAACTGGGTTAACAACTCCCTGTGTTCTTTAATTTGTCTTTGTCTTTTATTGTGTTTTAATCTTGTTGTTTTTGTTGTTGTGACATCGTGTTCGACATTGTATATCAGTTGCTAGAATTTCAATTGGCATCAGAGCAGACACCCTGCCTATTTTTCTGGGTGAGATCTAGGGGCATTATTCTGGTACCATGGACAAGGAAGAAGGATTTGGACACAGACCACCCATTCTGGATGGTTCTAACTATGATTATTAGAAACCTCGCATGATTGCCTTCTTAAAGTCTCTGAACAATAAGGCTTGGAAAGCTGCTGATAGAGGATGGGAACATCCTACCACTACTGATAAAGATGGCAATACAACTCTGAAGCCTGAGGATGATTGAAGCAAATATGAGGATGAGCTGACACTATGGAATTCTAAAGCCTTGTATGCCTTGTTCAATGGAATTGATAAAAACATATTCAGACTTGTGCACCACTGTCAAAATGCCAAAGATGTTTGGGATAATATCAGAACTACTAATGAAGGAACCTCTAAAGTCAAGATGTCAAGACTTCAAATGCTTACCACCAAATTTGAAAATTTGAGAATGAAAGAAGATGAGATTGTTCATGAATTTCACATGAATATTCTTGGTATAGCTAATGCCTCATGATCCTTATGAGAAAAGATGTCTGATGAAAAGCTTGTGAGAAAAATTCTCAGATCTCTTCCCAAGAGATTTACTATGAAGGTGACTTCTATAGAAGAAGCACATGACATCTGAAACATGAAGGTGGAAGAACTTATTGGATCCCTTCATACTTTTGAAATGGGACTCAATGATGTGCCTGAAAATAAGAACAAAAGCACAACTCTTGTATAAAATACTGAGGATGGAGCAGAAAGAGGTGAAATGGAGAATGAGGAAAGTCTGAAAGAAGCCATTGCCATTATGGGAAGACAATTCAGCAAGGTCATGAAGAGAATAAACTTTAGCTCAAGACCAAATGTCAAGAACACTTCATCTGACATCATCAGATCAAATGATCCTAGTACAAAACCTGAAGAGAAGTCAAGTCAAAGCAGAAGAGTTCAATGTCATGGTTGTGATGGTTTTAGCCATATTAGAGCTGAATGTCCCACCTATCTAAGAGTGACTTTGAAGAAGAATCAACTAAACATATCATTGTGTTGACAAGGACATGTGTGTCTGATGAGGACTCTAATAAAGATGAGTTGACATTTGAAGAACTTGCTGATATTTATCAAAAGCTTAGCATGAGATGTGCTCAAATTATGCAAGAAGGAGAGGAACAGAAGAAGACCATAGCAACTCTGGAGGCTGAAAAGAAAGAGAACTTATCAATAATATCTCTTATGAATGATGAAGTTTCTATACTAAACTTTCAGCTTGATCAAATGACCAAGTCCATCAGAATGCTGAACAATGGATCTGAAAAACTTGATGAGATTTTCTAGATGAGAAGAAGTGTTAAAGATTTATCTGGGATATGATTTAATGGTTCTAAAACGAGTTATTTAGGAGAAGCAAACCTGAGCCCAAGAATGAGGTGCCAAAACAGATGTCAAAATTAGTGTCTCAACATCATGAACCAAGAAGATCTACTCATCAAAGGAGAATATATCAAAGATGGAGGTGTCACTACTGTGGCAGGTATGGTCACATAAAATCATTTTGTTTCAGACTTCATAGATACCTTGCTCATTATCCACAACAGAACATTGTCATCAAGAAACAACAATGGACCCCCAAGCATGTTGCTTTGATAAATCATACGTCTCTTAAAGTATCAGCTAAAGAGGATTGGTATTTTGATAGTGGATGTTCTAAACACATGACTGGAATAAAAAATTTAGTGGTTGACATCAAACCATATTCCACCAGTTATGTCACTTTTGGTGATATAGCTAAAGGAGAAATCAAAGGAGTAGGAAAAATTGTTTGTTCAAGTGTTCCAAACCTTGATGGTGTTCTACTAGTGAAAGAATTGACTGCTAATCTCATTAGCATCAGTCAGTTGTGTGATTAAGGATTAAGGGTCAACTTCACAAAGTCAGAATGCATTGTCACAAATGAAGAGAATGAAGTAATCACGAGGGGAGTCAAATCTAGAGATAATTGTTATCTCTGGGTAGATCAAGACACCAACTAAATGTTTGTTTGCTCTATGTCCAAAGAAGATGAAGTAAAGTTATGGTCTCAAAAGATAGGTCATCTTCATCTATGAGGAATGAAACAAATTATAACTTTGGAAGCCGTAAGAGGAATCCCTAAGATTCATATTGATGAAGGTAAGGTGTGTAGTGAGTGTCAAGTAGGGAAGAAAACCAAAATGTCACATCCTAAGGTTCGACATCTCACTACTTCCAAGGTTTTGGAGTTATTACACATGGGCTTGATGGGTCCTATGCCTATGAAAAGTATGGGAGGAAAAAGGTATGCCTACGTGGTGGTGGATGACTACTCAAGGTTTACTTGGATAAACTTTGTCAGAGAAAAACCTGATGTATTTGATGTGTTCAAGGATCTCTGTCAAAGAATTCATAGGTAAAAGGAAAGTTGTGTCATCAGGATTAGAAGTGATCATGGTAAGGAATTTGAGAATAAAAAATTTTCGGAATTCTGATCATCTGAAGGAATCAACCATGAATTTTCTTCTCCCATTACTCCTCAGCAAAATGGGGTTGTTGAAAGAAAGAACATAATCATCCAGTAATCATCTAGGGCCATGATTCATGCCAAGAAACTTCCTCTGTACTTTTGGGCTGAAGCTATGAACACTGCCTGTTATGTTCATAACAGGGCCACTCTAAGAAAGGGAACACCTACTACTCTCTACAAGCTCTGGAAGGGAAGGAAGCCTAATGTCCAATACTTTCATGTATTTGGAAGTAAGTGTTATATTTTTGCTGATAGAGAACAAAGAAGAGAAATGGATCCTAAAAGTGATGAAGGCATATTTTTGGGTTACTCTACTAACAACAGAGCCTACAGAGTTTTCAACTCTAGAACCAGAGTCATGATGGAATCCATAAATGTGGTTATTGATGATCTATTCAAAGAACCTAATGTCACGTATGATGATGGAACATTCTATGATACTCCAATTGAGGTTACTGATAAAGAAGATGATACAAATCCAGCTAGTCCAGTATCTGAGCCAGAATAAGCAAACAAAGCACCTTCAATCAGGATTCAGAAGGATCACCCTAATGATCTTATTATAGGTGATCCCAATAGTGGAGTTGTAACTAGATCGATGGAAGTTATTTTAACTCTTGCTTTGTATCCAAGATTGAACCTAAAAATGTCAAAGAAGCACTGACTGATGAATTATGGATAAATGTTATGCAAGATGAGCTAGAGAAGTTCAAGAGGAATGAAGTGTGGGAGCTTGTACCAAGACCTGAAAGAACAAATGTCATTGGTACTAAATGGGTGTACAAGAATAAATCTGATGAACAAGGGGTTGTGACCAGGAATAAAACAAGACTTGTTACTCAAGGATATACTCAAATTAAAGGCATCGACTTTGATGAAACATTTGCTCTTGTGGCTAGACTCGAATCAGTATGATTACTTCTGGGAGTAACATGCATTCTGAAGTTTAAACTGTACCAAATGGATGTAAAGAATGACTTTTTGAATGGATACTTGAATGAAGAAGTGTATGTGGAGCAACCTAAGGGATTTATTAATCCAAACCTTTCAAATCATGTCTACAAGTTGAAAAAGGCCTTGTATGGACTAAAACAAGCTCTTAGAGCTTGGTATGAAAGATTAACATAGTTTCTTCTCAAGAATGGTTACAGGAAAGGTGGAATTGACAAAACTCTATTTGTCAGAGATGCAGGAGGAAAAATCATGATTGCTCATATTTATGTGGATGACATAGTGTTTGGAGGAATGTCAGATGAGATGGTTAAACATTTTGTCAAACAGATGCAGTCTGAATTTGAAATGAGCCTTGTTGGAGAATTAACTTTTTTTTCCTTCCGGGATTGCAAGTTAAACAAATGGAAGATTCCATTTTTCTCTCTCAAAGAAAATATGCCAGAAACATTGTTAAGAAATTTGGAATGGAGAGTGCTAGTCACAAAAGAAAACCTGCTCCTACCCATCTTAAGATGACTAAATATTAAAAAGGTGTAAGTGTTTATAAAAAATTGTATCGAAGCATGATAGGAAGTCTGTTGTATCTAACAGGTAGTAGACCTGATATTGCTTTTCTTGTTGGTGTATGTTCCAGATATCAAGAAGAACCTAAAGTCTCTCACATAAATCAAGTCAAAATGATTCTAAAATATGTGAATGGGACTAGTGGTTATGACGTGTTGTATTCTCATAGAAGTGATCCTATTTTATCTGGATATTATGATGCTGATTGGGATGGGAGTGCAGATGATAGAAAAATCACTTTTGGAGGGTGTTTTTTTGTAGGTAACAATCTTATTTTCTGGTTTAGCAAGAAGCAAAATTATGTCTCCTTATCTATTGTAGAGGCTGAGTATATAGTTGTTGGTAGCAGTTGTTCTCAACTTGTTTAGATGAAACAAATGTTATCTAAATAGAATGTCACTCAGGATGTCATGACATTATACTGTGATAATCTAAGTGCAATCAATATTTCCAAAAATCCTATTCAACACAGTAAAACTAAAGATATTGATATCAAGCACCATTTCATCAGAGATCTTGTGGAAGATGAAGTGATCAAGTTGGAGTATGTTGCAACTGAACTACATTTGGATGACATATTCACAAAGGCCTTGGATGCTAATTAGTTTGAAAATATAAGAGGCGAATTGGGAATCTGTCTTCATGAACTTATGGTTCTATCTGTTTCTTTTGATTTATGATTGTGATCCTATTTGGCTAAATTTCTGGCTAAAAGGGGGAATAATTAGATAACCTGCTATAGTTGTGTGCTGATGAATACTATTTATGTTAGTATTTTTATTTCTTGTGTGCTGCAGGGCTGGACTTAACAGGTTGAGGGGGGGGGTATGAAATTCTATTTTTTACTGTTGTTGTGCTCTGCTGCTGTGTTGTGCTGTACTGTGTTACAATTTTTGTTTTGGTTTTCTTATGTGTGCACAACTTATGTTTTTTGGTGCTTTTGTTGTTGCTGGTGTTGCTGTAATCTGATACATGTGTTGATTTGAGGGAGAGTCCTCTAGCTGTGTGTGCTTCAGCTGCTATTGTTTGTTTTCTGATTTATGATGTTCTGATAATGCTTAAATTGTTTTAGCCAAAAAATTTCCAAAGGGGGAGTTTGTAGATGTTTTAGATTGGCTGCATTTTGTGGTAAAACCTGGTTTGTTTATGGATGTCATAAGCAATGTTATGACATGTGATTTAAGCATTATGCAGACATGTTTTTATCAGGAAGTCAAGACTGATGTCATGACATCTCTGACTGGGCCTGAAGACCTAAGTGAATCCTATTTTGTGCGCGCATCTGCCTGTTATTAAAATTGAGATTTTGTTGTGGTTTTAGCGCGTTTTTATCAGAACGAAAAGAAGGATTCAACTTGGAGTTATTTTAGCAGAACATTTGTTCTTGCTATTTTTGTTTCTTTATTTAAGGAATTATTTATCTGATTTGTGCAAGTTCAGCAGGCCCAATGTTCATTAAAGGTTCCATTTAAGGCTACTTTATCCTAGTGTGAACGTGTGGAAAATAAGGATTGTTAATCAGCGTTTTTCACGTGTTTGTTTTAGTTTTCTTGTGAGCCAAGTAATTATCTTTTGATGATTGTTCTGGACTAGGTGTGCATTTGTATTTTGTACACTCAAAGCTTTTAAGCAAAAGTGTTTGTATTTGACTGAAACTTTTAAGCAAGGTCAAAGATTGTTTTGAAGAGTGTCTTCGCATTGTTGAGTTGTTTGTTTAAGATCACTGTTGTGATTAAGGGGGAGTGAAAGGAGTCTCATATCTAGGAGTTCCTTGGTAGAACTGTCATTGGGTAAGGATTAAGTGAAAAGATTGCAAACTGGGGTGTTTGTTGTGGATCTTTGAATTGATACTATTGATAGTGAAGTCCCTTCCTAGCTTGGTAGCCCCTAGAGTAGGTGTGATTGCACCGAACAAGGTTAACAACTCCACGTGTTCTTTAATTTTGTCTTTGTCTTTTATTGTGTTTTAATCTTGTTGTTTTTGGTGACATCGTGTTCGATATTGTATATCAATTGCCAGAATTTCACTTACCAGGTCCAGACATAGTAAAGATTGACAGACTGAGAGCTCTTTCTTGATTCTATGAGTGATGGTGCACGACCGTTCTTAGTTGGTGGAACAATTTATCTGATTAATTCTGTTGACGAACAAGACCTCAACCGGCTAAATAGCTATGTAGAGGTAACCCTCCACGACCAGTTTCTCAGAGAGACTATGGTCACTTAGGCCACATAAGTTTGAGGCAAAAACAATGATCAAACTTATTATTGGTGTGTCTTTTACTTTTGTGTAATCTTTATTTACAAAAGAATATATTTGGTTAATCTAAACTAATATTAATTTAAATTTGAATAAAAATATAATAATAAAGTACAAACAAACTATATTAAATAATAATATTCTGTCAAAATTTAAAAATTAATTTTTGTCAAGATTGATGTACCAATTGTAATATTTATTTTAAGAAAGTCAGGGCATTTAAAAAAAAGAAGTAAAATAATTAATGCAAACAAGTATACTTTCCTACACGTTAGCCACCCATAAATGGGGTATCTTTAGGACCATTTTTCCATTGCTCATTTATTTTTCCTCAAAAAAAGGAACGGATATAGATGAAAGAAAAGCCACATAAATAAAAGAGAAGATGACAACTAAACCTTGAGGTGCAAGCAATTCTTTGAATCTGTGTTGAAACATGGAACAACCAATTATAGCCCCACACTTATCATCCCTTTAAATGGTCAATCCCATACTTTCCTTTACGAATCTAATTCTCTCTTTTATTCTCCATACAATTTTTGTGTGACTAAACAACCATTTTCATGTTCATTATATCAGACAAAGTGATTCTTTAACCATACAATTATTACAAATATTTTTACATGTTTATTTAGTTTGTCAATTTACTATTTAAATATAATCTCTTTTGTTAGATAATTTTGTATTTAAACATGACCTTTGTTAATTAATTTGGCTCTCAAAGTATATTTTAAAAAGAGAAATACGTGAAGTTTTTTCTTAATTATGTATATTTAAGAATTTCAATAATGAAGCCTCGAAAATTTAAGATAAAAAATGCATGTTTAATTATTTAGTTATTTTATGTTAGTTATTTCTTTATTGTTATTTGTTCTCTTTAGTTTTTCCACCATGGATTGAAAAGTAAAATATTTAGTTTTTGGTTGATAAATGTCCAATATATTTAATTTAATATAACAGTTCAACTCGATTCAACTCAACAAAAGTTCTTCATGTGAGAATATTTAGCAAAAGTTAAATAAGAAAAGATAAAAAAAATAAAAATAAATGGGATAATTATATAAAACCCCCCTGTCATTAGGGCGGATTTTGGTTTTACCCCTTTTAAGATATTTTTTAATTGATGCCCCCTCATAAAATGAAAACTCAGATTGTACCACCCCCTTTTACTGCCTTGCTGATGTGGACAAGGATGACTGGGCAATTGGGTGTGACTGGACAATTGTGTAACCTTGTTATACTATTTGAAATCCCCCCCCGTCATTTAGGGTTCCCAATTTGAGAGGTTTGGAAGCAGGAAGGAAGCGAGCTTGAAGACGAAGTGACATCCATGGGAGAACGCAAGGAAGAAGACGAAGCAATTGATTTACAGGTTTGTTTAGCAATGTTGATGATGTTAAGTAGTTTTATTTTCGTCATGTTCATCTTCTTCTGTTTCTATTTTCAGAAAAAATTATTGTTTAATGTGGTGTTTTGACATGGAGGGGAGTTTGTGAAGCACAGTGCCGGCGAAATAATATATAGGGGTGGTGTTTCTACTGTAGTTTCTGGGGAACACTTAGATAGATTTAACACTAGTCATATTAACAACATAGTCAGTGGATGGGGATACCATGTAGGATCGTTTCGGTTGTGGGCTAGGATCCCTGAAATTGCTCCTAAGCATTTTCAGATTAAGAACGATGAGGATGCATATGATTTC
The DNA here is from genome assembly GCA_963966055.1 of Lathyrus aphaca. Lineage (NCBI taxonomy): Eukaryota > Viridiplantae > Streptophyta > Magnoliopsida > Fabales > Fabaceae > Lathyrus > Lathyrus aphaca. The sequence goes on from OZ014522.1 coordinate 373,513,491, forward strand.
GCATGTTACCATTCTGCAAATGAAGTTGATGGTGAACTTTTTGTTGAACATGATGCTAGTGGTAGTGCAATAAACCCTAGGTGTGTCAATCATTTGTCTGAGTTAGAGGATAGTGATGAAGATAATGTAGAAAGTTTGGACGATAGTGAGGATGAGAGAACCACTGCTTTTGTAGATGATTTTGAAGGTGTAGATGTCACTATACCAGTCAGTCAAGGTCCAATAATTAGTGGTTTCTTAACTGGTTGTAGTAAGAAATGTGTGGAAGATGAGGATGATGAGGATGATGATGATTATGTGAGTGAAGAGTTGTTGAGTTCTGATGTTGATAACTCAGATGGAGAGAAAAAACCAAAGTTTGAGAAGTTTAAAAAAGAACAACTGAATAAAAATTTCAAGTTCAAATGGGGTATGAAGTTCAATTCCCTAGATGAGTTTAGGGGAGCAATTCGTGAGTGGACTATTTTGAATGGGAGGGAAATAAGATTTGTGAAAAATGAGGGGTATAGAGTGAGAGTGGAATGTAAAGTGAAATGTGGTTTTTTAATGCTTTGTTCCAAAGTGGGCCACAAGCACACTTATGCTATAAAGACTATAAAGGATACCCACACATGTGCTAGGGTTTTAGATAACAAAACAGCTAGTTCAAAGTGGGTTGCAAAGGTTGTGGTTAAGATGCTTCAAACTTCAGAGAAGGTGAGAATCATTGATATCATACAGCATATTAGGCAAACCTTTGCAGTTGGTATCACTGTTGCTAGGGCTTGGAAAGCTAAGATGATTGCCAAGAAAATCATAGAAGGTGATGCAGATCAAGAATATGCTAGCCTATGGAGATATGCAGCTGAGTTGAATAGGGCAAATCCTGGGAATATTGTAAAGATAAACACAGAAAGAGCATCATCCTCCATTCAACCAAGATTTGGATCCTTTTATTTTTGTTTTGATGGATGTAGGAAGGGTTTCATGAATGGTTGTAGACCCTTCATTGGTGTTGATGGGTGTCACTTGAAAACTAGATATGGAGGTCAGCTTTTGATTGCTGTTGGAAGGGATCCCAATGATCAGTATTTTCCACTTGCATTTGGTGTGGTTGAAACTGAAACTAAGGAATCATGGAGGTGGTTCATAAATTTGGTGATGGAAGATGTTGGCATTGAAAACATATATGTTTTTATTTCTGACCAGCAAAAGGTAAACATATGTTTTTATGTCTGTCATATGTTTCTTGTCTGTCATATTATTTTCTTGTCTGTCATATGTGATATTATTTTCTTGTCTGTCTTATTTATGTTTCATACAAATTATCTTCATTTTGTCAGGGGTTGGTTGCAGTTTTTGAGGAAATGGAAGCTAGGATCGAGCATAGGCTATGCTTAAGGCACTTGTATGCTAACTTCAAGAAGAAGTTTGGTGGTGGAGCTCTAATTAGAGATCTTATGATGGGGGCAGCAAAGGCAACATACCAGCAAGCATGGCAGCAAAAGATGAATGAGTTAAAGGCAATAGACACTAAGGCTTGGGCTTGGCTCATGGGAATTCCAAAGGAAAGTTGGTGTAAGCATGCTTTTAGTTTCTATTCTAAGTGTGATGTATTGATGAACAACATATCTGAATCTTTTAATGCAACTATTTTGCTTGCTAGAGATAAACCAATTGTGACAATGTGTGAATGGATTAGGATGTATCTAATGAATAGATGTAGTAACTCCACTGTGAAACTGGATAAGTGGCCACATAGGGTAATGCCCATTCCTAGGAGAAGGTTAGATAGTGAGGTTGCTAATAGTGGTCATTGGTTACCTACTTGGTATAAGGATGAAGTATTTCAAGTTAGTCATGCATATAACAGACAAGAGTTTATTGTGGACATAGTCAAAAGAGCTTGCAGCTGTAATTTTTGGGAATTGGTTGGCATCCCATGCAGGCATGCTATTGCTGCATTAGGCTTTAGGAAACAATCACCTGAGTTGTTTGTACATGAGTGTTACTCAAGAGAGAAGTATGCATTGGCCTATGGTTTTGCTATCAGTCCTATAAATGGGATTGATATGTGGCCTGAGGTTGAGTGTGAAGATTTGTTGCCTCCTAAGTACAAAAAGGGTCCTGGTAGACCTAGAAAACTCAGAATTAGGGAGAGTGGGGAGGAAGGTGCAAGAAGAAGGCTACCAAGTGTATCTTATAGATGCACTAGGTGTGACAAGACTGGGCATAATGTGAAATCATGCAAGGCCAAGAAACAACATCCAATTGCACTAAAAAGAAAGGTAATTATTTCTGCTTTATGTGAAGTTTCTGCATTATGTTATGTTTCTGCTAATGTTGGTTTGCTTGCTAATGTTATGTTTCTGCTAATGTTATGTTTCTACTGTGTATGCAGAAGATGAATAGACCACAAGGTGAGCCTACTGTTGAACAAAGTCAGCCTAGTGTTGAACAAACTCAGCCTAGTGTTGAACAAAGTCAGCCTAGTGTTGAACAAAGTCAGCCTAGTGTGGTGACCAGTCAAACTCAGCCTAATGTTGAACAAAATCAAAGTCAGCCTAGTGTGGTGACCAGTCAAACTCAGCCTAATGTTGAACAAAGTGTGCAAGCATCAGCAAGGGCTAAGGGAAAAACAAAGCTTAAAGAGGAGGTCAAACCATTGAGAAAGAGGCAAAGTGAGAGAATTAAGGAAAATTGGTTTAAAAAACCAAAACCCAACTCAGGTCCAGGTTCAGACCCACAACAGCCTTTGACTTTCCCTGAAGAAGATGGACATGCCCTGAAGAAGAAGGCTACAAGGAAGGCTCAAAAGGAGAAATGCATCAATGGGCTCTAACTACATTTTATGTTATGTTTCAATTCTGCATATTAGTAAACTCTTAGTTCTGAATATTATGTAAACAAGATGCTATTTTGTATTCTTGATGAATTCTGAATATTTTGTAAACAAGATGCTATTTGGTAATATTATTGTTACTTCTTCCATTTTGGTAATATTTCTGCTATAACAAGAAACAAATATAATGGACCTGTAACAAGAAAACAATATAATGCAGAAACCAATATATTACAAATATTACAACTATTATGCAGAAACCAATATATTACAAATATTACAACTATTATGCAGAAACAAATAATGGACTTGTAACAAGCAACCAATATAAAGCAGAAACCACTATTATGCAGAATAATGGACCTCTAATAACACTATAATGCAGAAACACTATTATAATTATCATAAACCAGAAACAATATAATTATCATAAACCAGAAACACTATTATAATGCAGAAACCAATATAATGCCAGAAACAATAAACAATAAACAGAAACAATATTATCTCATTTTATTGAACTTTGTCATCAATACATTACAACTTTGTCATTAATTTTTTACAAATGGTTAAACAATAAGACAATAAAAATACAGAGCATTATAATTCCTATCTTAAGCTTCCTATTAACACTTCTCTGCACATCAAGCTTCATCTTCACCTTCTCTAGTTTGACTTTCAATGCTTCAAATTGCACTTCTTCCATTACACAATTCTTACAAACAGATTGCATAGCGCCCATATCTTTGACTGACTTTTCCATTTCATCATCCCATGCAAATAACTCACAACCATTAGTGTTATTGCGACATTTCCAGAACTTCCGATTGCGATTTTTGCTTGTACTTGAAACCCACAACTTCATTGATCTACCACAACCACAAACGGGTAACCCAGGAATCGAAACCGAAGCACTACTTACAGTAGACATAATCAAGAGGAGAAGAAGAATGGAGATTGTGATTGGAAAATGATGTTGAGAAGAGGAGATCACGGATGGTGCTGCAAGAGGAGAAGAAGAATGGAACCCTAGAAATTGGGATCCTTTTATGGAACCCTAGAAATTGTCCAGTCACACACAATTGCCCAGTCATCCTTGTCCACATCAGCAAGACAGTAAAAGGGGGTGGTACAATCTGAGTTTTCATTTTATGAGGGGGCGTCAATTAAAAAATATCTTAAAGGGGGTAAAACCAAAACCCGCCCTAATGACAGGGGGTTTTATATAATTATCCCAAAATAAATTTACCATAGAAGAACCTCTATACTTCTAGAAATCTCACTTCTACCCATCCCTCTTCATCAGTCACATCACTGATTTAGGGGCAATTTGTGTCATAAATTTACTTTATCTAACTAATGATGTCATTTAGTCTTACTTCAATCGCATGGTTGCTGAATTTTGCCTTTCATCATTACAAACCAATAGAATGACGATGTCACTTGGTTCCAATTAATTGAACTTTTCAAATTAACTCTTCTTTCAATGATCTCTTTTACACAACAAATGCATTCTCTCTCTCTCTCTCTCTCTCTCTCTCTCTCTTCATTTCGCTTTTGACTTTTGTCTCTCTTATCTCTTTCTTTCTCTCTAATCCTGACATATCATCTATATCTTCTTCTTTGTTTTCGTTTGACACCAACTAACACCATTCACCGTTTTGACTTTCTCTCACCACTCGTCAAATACCTTCGTCTTCATCTTCTTCATTTGACACTAACTATCACACTGTAACAACATCATGACCATCATATTGGAAAGAAGAAGGTATATTCGTATCACACCGAATCGATATTTTCAAGGTGAATTATTTTACATTTGATTTTATATGTTCATACATTTTTTCAAATTTCTTCTGATTTAGTGTTAGTTGTTTCAGGTTAAGTTATGTTGACTCAAGCTGAGGGAGGAAGATGCGGGGAATACTGAATCGGATCGAATCATATTTGTTGAATGAGGTACAATGTACCTCTGGAAATTTATTTTGGTTTTTGATTTCAAATAATACTTATATTTAACCTTTTTGATATATTGTAACCCCTAATTTTTTTCAATTTTATCTTTTGATTACAAGGATAGAGCTGTTGAGGTCATAGATGAGTTACAAGGTGAATCATTTTACATTTTATTTTAAGGTTTCATACATTTTTTCCAATTTCATCTGATTTAGTGTTAGTTGTTCCAGGTTAGGTTATTTTGGCTCAAGCTGAGGGAGGAAGATGCGTTGAATACTCAAGCAGATCATACCATCTATGTTGAATGAGGTACAATGTACCTCTGGAAATTTATTTTGGCTTTTGGTTTCAAACAATACTCAAATTTAACCTTTTTGATAAATCGTAATCCCTAATTTTTGATTTCATATGTTAGCACAAGCTTATTGATTCTAAAAAAAATTTAGGTTGGACCAGGTACAATTGCAAAAGCATTTAGCAGAGGTCTTTCTTTCAATACTTAAGGATTTGACGATGAAATCAATGTCCACCAGAATAAACTCAGGCACATCAAATGGTGGTAAGTACTTCAGTGGAATCATTGTTAGGGTATTTTGTTATTCATCAATATTGAGTTTGTGGGATTGTTTGTTGCAATGTGAAACATAAGATATACTAATATACTTAGAATATTGTGTTGTTTCTAAATTTGTTTATGGTCTTGTGGAAGAACATCTAATTCTGTATTCTATAAGCAGATAATGCAAGCATGATAAATTGTTTGGATTTGGCTTTATAGAAGGAGAGGCTGAAGATGGAATGGAGGGAAGATGAAGAACGATGAGTTGAGAAAATGTAAAAGGTTAGAGTAACGTGAATAATTTGTGTGTATATAATATGTTGGATAACATGTAGTCAGATGTTGCAGTTCCAAATGCCAATGTAGGTTGCATACGTAGTTCAAACATAACCAAAAGAGTTATACAAAACTAATATATTGTGTAGTGATGCAATAATATCATGGTTTGTCAAACAAGAATGATTCAGTTTTAATCATAGGGGCACAAAAATACATTAACCAAGCAAAACATTCTTAATATTGATATTGATGAAGAAGACCAAACACTCTTGTTACTGCTTTCATTACTAGAGTCCTACAAAAATCTAGTCCAATCGTTGATGATTGTGGGTGATACTCTAACCATGAATCAAACTAGAACATCATCTTTAGATAAGATTGCTAAATGTGGGATATCAAGCAATGGAAGAGAACATAGGGGACAACCTCACATATTGTTTGCTACCAAAGGGAGGACTAATGAAAAATGTTTTGCTACACAAAAATATACCATGTTTTGTTATTTATATTTTAAACAAACAAGTAAAATAAGATAAGAGAATATAAAAATATAAACATTATTTTTTTATCCCAATCGAAAGAACATGATTCGTTAGTATGCCTTTATTTTATTGATTTTCTCCTACTCTCTATCCTATTAATTCTTTAAGCATCTTTATTATAAAATTTATATTTTTCTTTATTTCTATACAAAGCTTTATTTATTTATTTTTTCTTCTTTAAGCTTCCTTTGGAGAAGGTCTATAAATAGACTTCATTTCCATCCGAACCAAGCAACACAAAACAACACAAACGCCTTCTGTTACTCTTCCTTCTCTCTATTCTGCTTTCTATTTCGTCTTCGTAAGTAAGCACTTATTTTGTCTGCCAATTATAATCGCTTAATCTTTAAGCTATTTCTTCTTTTCTTCATCCAATTCTAACAATTCAGGTTCGTTTTATTCATCTTCCTTTTCTCTTTATTTTCTATTTAACCTATATGAATCAGTATAGTAGAAATTGGTAGTAATTTGAGGAAATAAAAGTGATTATATGTAATTGCATGTTTGTGAAGCAGGTTTGAATGATCTAATGGAATCCAAAGCAAGTAAGAAGAAATCCAGTAGTAGTAATTCATTGTTCTATGAAGCTCCACTTGGCTACCCTATTGAATACGTTCGACCAAACGGTGGAATCAAGAAGTTCCGATCACCTGCTTACTCACACGTAAGTTGAATAACTCCTGTGATTCTTAATTTGTTGGAGAGAAAACCTATTTGATTACTAACATGTGCTAATATATGTAATTTCTAAATTTTGTGCAGTTCTCTAGGAAGCCATCCTGAAATTCATCTACTTTGTGTGGAACCGTTTTTTTAGTTGCTTTTATTTTCATTAGGCTTATCATAATTCAGTACTCTGCTTCAATTGTGCTTTCTCTGTTCTCTGTTTTTGGGTTCTGGTGGTGTTTGATTCTTTTTCTGAGACAATATGGCCATGGAAGTTTCTGCAATCGGTTTTGAAGGGTTTGAGAAGAGGCTAGAGATATTGTTTTTCGAGCCGGGAATATTTGTGGACCCTGAAGGAAAGGGTCTTAGGTCTTTAACGAAATCTCAGATAGATGAGATTCTAGGGCCTGCAGAATGCACTATTGTTTCCTCACTAACCAATCAAAAGGTTGACTCTTATGTTCTCTCCGAGTCAAGCCTTTTTGTTTATCCATACAAGATCATAATCAAAACCTGTGGTACTACCAAATTGCTGCTTTCGATTCCACCTATATTGAAATTATCCGAGGCACTTTCCCTCGGTGTTAGATCGGTAAGATACACCCGTGGAAGTTTCACTTTTCCAGGTGCTCAGTCATTTCCTCATCGCAGCTTCTCTGAGGAAGTTGCAGTCCTTGATAGCTATTTTGGGAAGCTTGGATCAGGAAGCATGGCTTATGTTATGGGTGGTTCAGACAGCTCACAGAAATGGCATGTTTATTCTGCTGCTGAAGAGTCCGTGAGCTTAATTGACTCTGTGTACACTCTCGAGATGTGCATGACCGGTTTAGACAGAGAGAAAGCATTGGTTTTCTACAAAGAACAATTTAGTTCAGCAGCCCTAATGACTGCAAATTCTGGTATTAGAAACATTCTTCCAGATTCACAAATATGTGATTTTGATTTTGAACCGTGTGGATATTCAATGAACTCTGTAGAAGGAGCTGCTGTTTCTACAATTCATGTTACTCCGGAAGATGGCTTCAGTTACGCCAGCTTTGAGACATGCGGGTATAATTTGGAGCCGATGAATCTGAATCAATTGGTTGAGAGAGTGTTGACATGCTTCCAGCCAAATGAATTTCTGATAGCTGTGCACGTGGACGTTGAAAGCAATTCATTTGCGCAGAACTGTTTGGTGAATGTTAAGGGATACTGTCGCGAAGAGAGGTGTTACCAGGAACTTGGAAGAGGTGGCTGTGTTGTCTTCCAGAAGTTCATGAAGATTTCTAGTTACGGTTCACCTGTTTCAACTCTCAAATGCTGGAAAAACGAAGGGGAAGAGTAGTATATTGAAATTTAGTGTCTTTCATGGTTTTTGTGTTTTTAAGTAAAAATAAAGTTGGCTTTTCTGGCCTTTTCTAATGTTGTACTTGGATGACTTGAGGTACTATTGTCGTTGGTTGTTTCTACATTTTACAGTTTGGTTGTTATTTTCATTGATGATTGATTTGAATAATTATGCATGATGTTTGAGTACATCTTTTAGACTTGTTTTTCTCACTATTCATATAACACTTGTTATAATGTAGTAATGATTACTTGTAATTTTATTGACAATTTGATTGTTGAAAGTCATCCCAATTTGATTAACTTGTTGAGCAAGACACCTATTTTTATGTTTGATAATTCTGTTCATCTTATTTAGGAGTCATCCTCTTCTAGAAATTTTAGTTTAAAATATTTACTTGTTCTACAAATCAAATGGTCATGTGCCTTGAACTAAAATCACTGGCATATGTTAACATTTCCCATCTAAATCTCTTATATTTTAAAGAATGTCCTCAAAAAGCTTCCCCAACAAACTTCCTACTAATGATAATCTTAGATTTAGAGGAAGTAAGTTAGTTTAAGGTCTAATTTATAGCAACAAGATATCAATTGTAATGTTCATCTATTTTTCTCGTATAGGTTTGCTTAAGATTATTTGACATTGGCTTAGTTAGCGGCTTGTTCAAATTTAACTTGACTTATTATTCCACTAACCAAGCCCTCAACTATTATGATAAAGGATGGTTTAAAACAATACAAAGATGTAATTCTTGTTTGCATTATTATTATCATTCACACTTTGGTTTTGCAAATAACGTATCAGGTTCAATGAGAAAAATCTCTTAATTCATGTTCTCACCAACAAAACGTGCTCATATTTATCTCACTTGTAATCATATAAAATCTGTTGTTTCTTCTTCAATTGAGGATTTTCAAATTCAAAAATATTTCAAGACTAAGTTTCATCTCCCTAATGCTTCTAGGATCTTCTGAAATCTTCTAAATTTTATTGGATAAAATGCCACACTAATGAAACTGTTCTTGGTAGTGTTAAGAGTCATACATCGAACAATATATGACTTAAATATCTCTTTATAAGTGGGGTAAATCCTCACCCTACAAGCCGGTTTTGTAGAATTGAGTTAGGTTTGATGGACCACATATTCACCCAAAATCTTAATGTAATAGATGTATGAATCATCTTACTTATAAAGTGCTAAATGAAACACTCGTATTTAATTAAATTTGTTCAAAAAAAATATTTTAATTAAATATTATTGAGTATTTTCCGTATATTTGTTGAATATGTTGAATAAGTTGGTTGAACTGATAAGTTGATAATCGGGTAAATAGTCGATTTAGTCTGGAGAAATTAATAGTAGAATTAATATTAATTTTAGTAGAATATTAATTAAATTGGTTGGGTTAAGTTGTGTGTGTGAAATAACAAAGTTGAGGGTATTGTGTAGTAGGCTCATTAAGAGAATTAATAACCCATTAGTTTAATTAGGTGATTAGAATGAGTAGTGGAGTTATGCAGCAAACCAAAAATATAAAAACAATTAGGTCACACATTTTTAGCGAGTAGTGGAAACAAGGTTTGGAGGCATAAGGTTGGAGAAGAGAGATTACGAGAAGTTGCCGTCAAAAAACCAAGTTTCAGATTCAATCGAAAATTCGAGCTACCTTCAATCCAAGGTAAGGGTGAAGTTCGAATTTTATAACCGGGAATACGATAATTGGTATATAGGATTGAGAATTTTATAAGTTTCTACTGTTGATTTTGTGTGGATGAATTGTTGTTGGTTCTGTTGAAAAGTTGTGTGATGTTGGTTTTTACGTTGATGAGGATTTGGATTAAAATTAGGTGTAATTTATAGTCGAGAACAATACAAAAATGAAAATGGAAGAAAACTGGAAACAAAGAGGAAACTGGAAAAATTGTGGTGATGGGGGCCACGAAAGAGGGTGATGCACGCCACTTGGGGGAGTGACCACCCACATTTTATGAAGGTGACGCAAGCCACCTGGTGGGAGCCATGGGGTGGCGCAAGCTACCATAAAATATGGTGAGAGCCACCAATAAGGTGGCGCAAGCCACATGAAAAGAGGGTGGGAACCACTTTTATTTATGCTTGTGTATACTTAGTTGATTTGATTAATGGAAAAATGAATTAGTAAATGAATTAGTTAATGAATTAATTAAGTAATGGTTAGACATGTGATGAAATTAGTTGAATTAAATAAAACAAAATAGTATTATGCAGATGAATTAAATATATTGTGGTAGAGTTTAGAAGTAGCAGTAGTGAACTTTTAGCAGAAAGCAGAAAACGAAAAATTTAGTAGGTACTGGTATATTATACCAGAATGGAATTATGATGACATCAGAAGTAACAAAAATGTATTCGTAAGTGTCGCTCCCGGGATTTTCATCTTAGTACAAATGCGAAAGTGGCGCGGAAAATGTAGAGTCACCAGCCATGCATTTTTATCCCGAAAGAACGGGAAAGGTAATGCTGCACAAACCTGAGGAAGAAGGAAATGACAAGGCCTTGCGAACCAAAGATCTGGGTTCGGGAGTCGGTTACGACCTGGGAAGGTATTAGCACCCCAGATCTTCCGCCGTACCCGACGGGATCCACGCTTGTTTGTTTGTTTCGAAGGGTGAGAAAGAATAAAGCTGCTAAACAAAAGAACTGGAAAATGAAATGAGAAAGGAACTGGAAAAGAAAAATGAGAATAAAAGGGGGAAAATGTAGGGAAAATAAAGAATGTGCTCGAACGGGCTCTACCCCGCTGCCTACGTACCTCATCGGGAAAATGAGGATCAGAGTTGACGTAGTTTTCCTAACTAAGGCGGGAACTATTTGTTTGTGTTTTTTATGGCTGGAACAACGTATGTCTATGCTCAGGTGTTGCAGGCTCGTCTAGTACGAGTGCGTTTATCGTCTTGCATGCGAGACAAGTCGTCGCAAGTTCGCGTTGAGAATGAATGAGGTGAGAAAAGAAGTTGCCGCAGGAAAGTCGCTTATTGTTTGTTGATTGATTTTTAAGAGTTTTGTATGAATTTGGCACAAGGAAGTGAATTCAAACTCTTTTCCATGGAATGTGTACTTGCTACTACATTCCAAGATGGAATTATAGAACAAGCACACCCAGTAAGGAGAATTTATCCAAGACTGGTTTCCAAGGATTAGGGTTTAAGTTCACTAGCTTGTTGAACTTTATTACATGTTTTTGTTGCTTGTGAAGAAGTATCTTTTAGGTTTTCTTTGTGAAATAACCTCTTGATCAGACTTGTGCATCATGCTAGACAAGCCTACACCACTCCAAGATGGAATGAATGCAAGTGCCCCATGGAATAAGAATATACACAAGGGATCCTTTCATATATTTATTAAGTCTTTTTGAATTTTGTTTGAAGATGAGAAGAGAAGACTCAAAAGGAGAAAGGTAAAAGCTAAGGGGGACTAAGACACAACCCTAAGTTATATTATATACAAAAGGGAGATCCTATGAACAAAGCACCAAGTGCTAAGGAAAACACAATTATAATGCATAAGAGATAGGAATAAAGTGAGGTACCTCAATCTCCCCCTTACAAAACAAAAGTTAGCATGACAATGCATATTGAAAGTAAAATCAAAGCATAAAAGCGATTAAGTACCATAAACGTCCTAGAATGGAACTAGGGTTCAAAATAAGACCTAAGTCTAAAGGTGAAGGTACCTAAAGGTTATATGACTTCTAAAGTCAGTAGCTACATTCTATAGATCCCTAGGTATGCTAGGATACCTCACAAGATCAAACTATGTCAAACTATGTACAAAACGTTCACCTAAGTTCACCTAAATGCAAGTTAGGGTTCATGGATGAAGTATGAATGTGTATGACTTACAAGCATGAATTAATACATGAAATGAGTATCAAAGTCAGTAGTGAATGCTTATGAATGTGGATGAATGAATATACCATCATGGATGCAATGAATTAAGCATATGGAGCTAGGAGAAGAAGATGTGAGAAGAAGTGAGCATGGTGTCGCATAAGATTACAAATGATGCAAGGTAAGGATAAATGACATATGAATATGCATGAGATGATTATGGGTCATTAGTATACAAGGTATGAGATACAATTAGAGTTCATAAATAGGAATTAACGATTCCTACATAATTCATGTTAATAATTAGAGGAGAAGAGAAATGAGTTTAGGTTAAAATTATTTCACATAAGTACGCGCTTAGGAACACAAAAACAAACCAAATGAGTATGGTTCAAAAAGTGACCTCTAAATGGAATTAAGGATCTAAAAATGACCTATAATTAACTCCTAGAAGTTACCAAAAAATCTCTCAAGCAAATGGCACGAATGCCTTCCTAATATCTAGGGTATGCGACACATAAACACATAACTCAACCTATGATCTAGGTGACATGGAAAAATAGAAATAAAGCTTTAAAAATTATGAAATTAAATCCCTGAAATATTGAAGTCAGTATCTAACATGGTCTAAAAGGATTTCACAAAATCATGCACCAAAGTGCCAAAACAATTCCTTGATGATCAAGATAACAATGCATGATCGCCGAAAAACAACTCCACAAAGTGGATCAAAAATGGAACTAAAAATTATGAAAAAAATGCCTAAGGAGCATCAAAATGTCACAAATTGCAGTGTTTAATCACACACAAAAATTATAAAAAATTTAATTAAGAGGATAAGGATCACTCATGAATTTTTTCAGAATTTTATCACACCTAAAACTATTTTTAATAATTGCAACGAAACGGGTAAAAACGGTGATTTAAGGGAACGTGAGAGGAACTGAATTCTATAATTCATAACCTAATCCCTAAGCTCCGCAAACATCACAAATCATCAAAAATAACAAATAAATCCAGTGCCTCAGGTGGGAGGGCTCAATATGAACCTTAAGTTATATGATCATAAGCCTCATACAAACTAGAATGATGCGTTAAAGTCGAAAAAAGTCGAAATTACTTACTTGATCGAAGTGACGATTCTTCATATAAAAGAAATCCAAAAACTTCATGCAAGGTCTTGTAATCTCCCATAAGCAAAATAAATGTTTATCTTCCATAATTGCTTTGTAAAGATCCACCATAATCGAAACGAAAACAACGACACAAAATATCATTTGAATCCAATGGTATCCCACAAATAAAGTGGAATATCAACCAAACGACCGTCGTTAAGATCTTTGCGAGAACCTTGCATGAACTCAAAAAATGCATTAGAAACCAAAATGAGGTGAAACCGAAAGTTGCACCTATGCCTCACAACTCAAAATCAAGTAGAAAGATGAATATACGAGTCATAGACATGCATTGAAATTTATGTTTCAAAACGGGGCAGCACTTATGCTCTAACATAAACAACATGCAAACTCAAACCGGAATCGAACAAATTTACATGCAATGAATAGAAAATGATCAAAAAACATAAGTATAAGTCAAAACAAGACCAATGCATCAAAATCGCACCAAACCGAACTTAAAAAGCCTTAAAACGAAAAAAAACGCGTCAAAAATCACTGACTCAGAATTGAACGAAAATCGCATGGTAACTTGCAAACGTGCCAACGGATTCAAATATGCAATCGGTTTTTGAAAATTTCGTTCGGAAGTGTGACTTGTTGGCCAATTTCGTCGGCTGGCAGTAGCGAAATAGCCGGAAAAAAGTTATCCGAAATCGACTAAAAAGTTCACCAATGGCTCCGAAATAATCAACAAAGTCAAGTTACACTATCCACATTCGCGAAAACGCGCTACTGTTAGGAAGTTATGACCAAAATGCACTTTTCGACACGCGACACATGAACAACATCAATAATTAAGCCTCAACCTATCCTATTTCGAATTTGCACATTGAAACAATCATGAATTCAAAAGTCAAGCACTTCAATCAATATCAAGTCATAATAATTAGCTCTCTTAGGAATTTTGTCAAACACCTAACATGCACCGATTATTCTATGTCAACTTTACCAAACATTTTCAATTATGCACCACAACAATTATTAGGATAAATTAATCAAGAATCAATCAATAATCAAATCATGAATCAATACACATAATCTCCATAAGATTAATTCAACTTCAAAATTTAATTCAAGAAACAATTCAACAATTATTCATGAATTAAAGTTTAAGAAGCTTACCGAATGAAGAATCGATGAAGAAATTGTGAATCCGGAGGAAGCGAGACGCGATCATGAACGGAGGAGAGGTCGCGCGGCTGCCGGCGGTGGAAGATTGTGGTCTTACGGTGGTGAAGTTGACCGGAGGTGGTGGTTCGTGGAGGCTCGGCTACCGGAAGCTTGATCGGATTTGTTGTGTTCTTGAGTTCTTGATGAAGCTGTTGTTGTGTTCTTGAGAAAGAGTTAAGAGAATGAACTTTGATCCTTAAGAGAGAGTTTGTAAGAGTTTTTGGTGTTTATGAATTATGATTGAAGTTGTGACAAATTGTGGGTCAAAAGAATATTTAGTGGAGTGTAAAATGAAAGGCAAAAGGTAGAATTTTGGCTTAAGTGAAAATAACAATATCTTCGGCAAGAAATTTCGACTCTGAGCCTTCCACAACATCATCTGCCTCTGAATCACAGTTGCAACGCAAAAAGAACGAACGTCATACGATCAAAATCGAGTGCGATCGATACGTTTAAGCTGCAAGACATCATTGAATATGTTGTTTTTCGGCTTATTTGGTGTCCGCTACTCGAAAATGTGACGAGGTCAACCTCTTCGGAGCATAATATCGACTCGACTTTGTCAGTAAAGTTGTAGATCTATAAGTCAGTGACACGGTGTTAAAATGTAAGCTCAATCGGACAAACAACGAGGGAGATATGAATTTTCTCGTGAAACCACTTTCAACCTTTTTCTTCGGTTCAACACTTCAGTTTTGTGAAATAAACCAAAACGACAATCTTTAGAGCACCGTTCAAACTCGCGTTTGTCTTTGAACTTGAAGAGGATAAATATTTTGAACCAACTCTCCAAGAACGGGTGCAATCCAATGAAAATTGACCGAGTTATGAATTTTACAAAATCTGACAAACAATGCACTACATCAAAGAACCTTACTTGTAATTCGTATTTTCGGGATCCTTCCGCTTGGACCTAACCCAAACTGAATTCACATAATGAAGATAACATCTAAACGGAATTTTAGGCACAAGAACGACATTAATCCGATGAACGAGCCAAGAGTTATGAATTTTTTAATGTTCAAAACTCACCGGTTCAACACTGTTTTTCACTATGTCGACTCTAAAAACTCGCACATTCGGAGATCTTCTTCAAAGAATTAGTTCTCGGCCAAAACCCAAAATTTGGAAAGGGTATCAAGACGGAACTTTTGGCATATGAATCTCTCAGACATGTTGACCCAATCAGAAGTTACAAACTCTTGAATACCGCTAGCATAGTTAATCGGCGAAACCGAAATTTCAAAAACAATTAATTCCCGCCACTTTCCTTGATGAATTGGCCTCCGAGCCGAACACAAAAATTGTAGAGAATACCGAAACGGTCTAAACTATTGAGTTTCAAGCCAAAATGAGTTTCTAAGCATAAGTTACAACTTTTGCAAACTGCACCATAAAACTGATATTCTACGTCAACTCTTCTGAATCAACCGAGAACTTTTGGCTTCTTCTGAGATTTTTGTGCACGTGCCGCATGAAGAAATAAAGGTCAGTCGCTACCTATGAAAGCTCAAATGGAGATGTATGTTCATGTATGTTTATGATGCAATTGTGATCTAAATACAATGCAATGTATGAAAGGATATGCTAAATGACATGGATATGAGAGGGCAAAGTTTGAGGTATTACAGTTGCCCCTATTCAATCATCTGCAAGCCTGAACGAATAATTGCAACAACTTTTAGATGTTCAAGGTATGGAGTGATTGAATACTCGAATAAAACCTGGAAATTTGAACTCTATGAATGAGGAAAATGTCATCTGCCTTTATTATTTTATTTTTTTCTTTTTTGTTTTGACCTCTGGATAGGTAGCGGAAAATATAACAAGGGGAAACGGGATCGCTGTATATGAACAAGAGCCCAGGCGAACAAGACTGTTGTACAAAACGAGAACCTGCGATGTAACTACTGAGCGAATCAAGCCATGGAAAGGGAGCCTGTTGGCGAAACAGGGCTTAAAAACGAGACCATTGTACAAAACGGAACTCGAAGATGTGACTACTGAGCGAATCAAGCCACAGAAAAGATGCATGCTGGAGAAACAGGGCTTAACAACGCAACTGCTGAGCGAATCAAGCCACAGAAAGGATGCATGTTGGCGAAACAGGGCTTAAAAACGAGACCATTGTACAAAACGGAACTCGAAGATGTGACTGCTGAGCGAATCAATCCACGGAATGGGAGCCTGTTGTACAAAACAGGGCTTAATGACACGACTGCTGAGCGAATCAAGCCACAAAATGGGAGTCTGTTGTACTAAACAGGGCTTAAAACGAGACCATTAGCGAAACGGAACTCGAAAATGTGACTGCTGAGCGAATCAAGCCACAGAAAGGGTGCATGTTGGCAGAACAGGGCTTAAAAACGAGACCATTAGCGAAATGGAACTCGACAATATGACTGATGAGCGAATCAAGCCACAGAAAGGGTGACAAACATTAAATTGTAAGAGCAAAAAGAGGGAAGCAACATCAACTGATTTACGACTCAAATAAGGTCAACCGATCTATCATGGAGATGGTATCAACCGATCCATAACCAGGACAACGAGAATGTAATATCATCTGATTTACATCTGGAAGAGAAGTGATATCAACCGATTCACAACTCGAATAAGATCAACCGATCTAACCAGTAAATGGTATCAACCGATCCATAACCCGAAAAACGAGAACGTAATATCATCCGATTTACAGCTCGAAGAGAAGTAATATCAACCGATTTACAACTCAAATAAGATCAACCGATCCAACCAGGAAATGGTATCAACCGATCCATAACCCGGAAAACGAGAACGTAATATCATCCGATTTACGGCTCGAAGAGAAGTAATATTAACCTATTTACAACTCAAATAAGATCAACCGATCTAACTAGCAAATGGTATCAACCGATCCATAACCAAGAAAATGAAACCATCGTACTGAGACGAGACCAAAAAGAACGGGATCATTGTACTTAAATGATAACCTGACATGAAACCGTTGTACTGAAACGGGGACGCGAAATAAATGAGACTGTTGTACTGAAACAAGACCCAAAGACGAGACTATTGTACTTAAATGGAGACTCTAAAGGAATGAGATCGTTGTACTTAAACGAGAGCCCAAGACGCGACCGTTGTACTTAAACAGAGACGCAAAAAATGAGATTGTTGTACTGAAACAAGACTCAACTGGGGATAACAAACAAGACTTGGTAGAAATAACCACCCTGGGAAATGAAGTTTCATTCTGTGGGGAATACTTCAGTCTGATTAGAGATGTAATGTTTCGGGCGTTTGTGCAAGGTACCACAACTGGCTTATGCTTCGTATGCATATGTTTGAATTTTCATGGCGTAATGCTCCATAATGATGGAAATGCTACGCTTTTGAGGATGCAAATGTAATGATGATTACTAAATGTAGATGCAAATGCCAAGGGGTCTCCTGATGAGGAGATAACAAGTATCCCAGGTGGCTTGACTGGGGAAATGATGATCACTGCATTGATCTGGTTAGTCCTTGTGAGGAGAAAACAACTCTGCGGGGAATATTGTTAATGATACGCCAGCTCTGAGCTGCCGCCACTACCAAAAATAAATTGGACTTCGAGATTGGAGAGCCAAGACCCTGCTGGAGATGGACTCTTCTTACTAGGTACGCTACCCGTTGAACTTCGTTGGGGAAGTGAAACCTTCTGACTTGGCTGGGGAAACAGATGTATGATACTGCTGAGTGTAACACCCCAAAATTTGCCCTCATATTTATTACCTTAACTGGCTCAGACTTGCATTCATCTTCATCAGCATCGAGCTTTTAAAGCAAGAGATGGAAGCATGGTTATTGCGATATGAATTTTATTATTTAGAGGATTTGTGACTTGGCAGAACAGGGTTTCACAATGATCGAGGTATATTCAATAGAACCGGATTCTCATGTTCTTCCTCGAGCAATGAAGTGAGAGATTAAAGTTGTAAAGAATGATCATCATGAATTTCTTCTTCTTCAAGCTACTATAGTTGCTCTTCTTAAAAGATGACCAAGGTTTTGAATCATAGTTCGGTTATCTGCATCTCTCATAAGATCGAGGTTTCATTCTATGGTGTATGGAGTGAATTGGTGGTTTTTCTTTCATTGACTTTCCTCCAGTATTAGGATTTTCGCCCATGGTGCTTCAAACGAGGATCATTGGATTATGACTTTCATATTGAGCTATTTCCTTGTGGTTGAGCTTGTGGAAACTAATCATTCGAGGTCTTACATAACAAAGGAATTTTGGTATTCGTGGCATGAAAGATCTCGTTGTGGATTCATAGGGAAATCAAGACATGGTGGTCCACCCATTTGTTTGTTGCGTGAGGCAAGGTTATGTAGAGTTGGAAGTGTAGTTGAAGCTTCATGAAGAATTTAAGTTTAATATGGATCCAAAATTGGATTTGAATTCAAGATGTTGGAAAGGGAACTAAGTTAAGTTGCAAATTCAAATTGGTTTCAAGAATAAAAAAAGGAAGGTTCAAGTCGGTCAATTTGGAATTCAAGGTTCAAATTCTACATTGTTGTTATTGGAAAATTAAGATTGGCAGGAGTTTCTAAGTTTCTATAAGCTGCTTCTATTAATTCTTGGATATGTTATGTCTTATTTGAAAATTAAAATTCAATTTCACGAGTATACGTCCTGCGACCGCTTACAAGTTATTGGGTCGCATTCAAATAAAATTGTAAAAGCATTGTCCTTACTAGGTGGAGATTATCAGATTATTCACAGATTACATATTCAAATATAGTTCTTAGTAGAAGAATCACAACGGAACTGCAGTGTAAATTCAGAAGCAAAAAAAGAAGAAGAGAAGAAGTCCATAATATTAAAAACCAGAAATTACAGAAGGGGGAAAATGTGGAAAATACGGTGACCAGAAGTACATAACAGGAATATCAAGAAAGGAAAACTCCAATTAATAGTGAATTCTGAATTTACAAAGAAAAATTCAATAGAGAAGAAGATATTTATACAAAATTTTCAGTTACAAACCATAACGAATTTCTAACTAACTATATAACAGAATTCCTAACCGATTTCTGAGAATGAAAAAAAACCTACCCTTGATCTTCATCATCTATAAATCCAAAAATTCTACTGTATCTTCGGGGGGATTTGGATGATTCATTCCTGAACCTCTTCATTGACCCCTTCATCAACATTCCTTTCTCTTCTTCATCCTTCATAATTCATTCTGCAGTTTTTTTTTTGTTTTTCATCCACAACTTCAATTTCTTTCATCTTTCTGAGTAATTCATCATCTTCTTTATTCACCTTCTTCTCTTTGCTCCACTGAGTTCCTCCGATCTTCAACTGAATTCAACTTCATCAATCACATCAATCTTCATCTCCTGCAAATCTTTGACTATGCAATGTTCACCTTCATCAATGTCCGGGCTTCCGTCTTCCTCCACAAGACTCAACAAAAATATCATCAGCAATCCTCAACTTCATCGCCGCGATTACTTTCTGATCTCCAACATTCAACATCTTCAAACGACAACCTGCATAAAGAACAACAATTAACAACAGATCGCATCAGAATGAATCCGCGGGTATTCGATCTTCAATGTACCATCACCATCTCATAAATTGTAACCTGCAAGTCATCATTCAACAACAATCTGCAGCAGCAAAAGCTCGCTACAATAGCGATTCGTGAGTCGATTCAAATCAAAGAAACAAAAGCATAAATCAAGAAATGGTAAACCGAGTAAAGGGGGGACGATGGAATAAGCACCTGGGATGCGAATTCTATTTCGTTTCCAAAGAACATTGCACCTTCAACAAAGCAATCTACACTCTTCGTCATCATTGAGTCTTCAATATCCATAAATCCTCACCAGTCTTCCATAGGAATCACCAACAAACTATCTTCATCATCAACTCGGCAAGTACCTGTAACAGATTCGAATTTCAAGAATCATCAGCAACACAATCATTTTCTCTAGGGCGTATCAATAATTTTGATTTAGCTATTCTGAATTCATATTCAACTTAAATTGAGAGAAGAATATGAGTGAAAAGAGCTTCAAAGCTGAGACAAATACATACTAGAAATCGCATCGGAGAAGATTGATGTGGATTTTTAGTTGCGATTCGTGGCGAATTTTGTTTGAATGTTGTTTATAGTGTGGTTCGACAGGAGATGATGACGGAGGAAGCTTGGTTAGCGGCACAACTTCATTAAGAGAGAGGAGATGGAGATAGGGTGAAGGCCGATTGTGATTTCACTAAGAGAGGAGGAATGACGCGGCTCAGAAGCTTCGACGACGAGCACGGAGAGGAAAGCTCTTCCGCGGAGTCAGATTCGAATAAGAAGAGGCTATGGAAAAATTCGTTGCAAAACCACACCTATAAGCCTCCTATTGTTCTCCTCAGAGTTCGTTGCGGCATAAACGCAAAATGTCTCTTTGATTCATTTGCGTTGAGATTAGGCGGAATCGAAGACGGCTCGTTGAGAGATTAGAGCAATGGTGGACGAGGCGTGTTGGTGAGATGATTGGGGATGGTGCGAGAACTCCGTCGGCGTCAAGCAAAGGGGCGGTGGACAAGAAGATCGCGGAGGCTAGGGTTGCAAAGAAGAAAGAGGAAGAACGCATGCTTATAAGGTCTGAGTTTTGATTTCAATTTAGGGATTGAATTGTTTTTGTTTTGGATTAATTAGAAATTAAAATGCATTAATTTAGTTTAACGTCACCATAATTTTTCATTAAAAGTCATAATCCTCAATTAATTTCCACCACCATCAAATCTGTTAGAGATAAGATTAGGAGATTTTTTAGGCTTTCCACCATACCGGCGGTGACACGTGTCACCGTCCGGTTGGTTTTATCCTGCCTAATCCTATGCGTGCTAGTATACTGTAATTGTCCTGTTCTTTCGTTTCTGGACCTTTTGATGTGAAGACTTATTTGGACCACAAATTGCACGATCAAGATTGAGTCAACAAGGTTGACTAATCCCCACCATACACCATCAGGCCTTCTGGCGCATTGGGCTTTGGAAAAGGACTATCCGCACCCTCCAAGTTAGGCCCATGATTGTTTTTTTAACTAATAATCATTTCTATTTTCACCCCCTTTTTATTTTCTATCTTTTTAAATTTTTGTTTTTATATCTTTCAATTTAATTCTATAAAAAATAGTAAAACACTCAATAAAAATTCCCAAATATTATAGGAGGTTTATAACTCATTTTAGAAACATTCCACATTTTTACTTTCTGAATTTTGGTATTTTTCAATTTAATTTCGATTTTTTCATTTAATTGATTTTATATTGAATTCTCTCATGAACCCATAATTGTGTACATTTTATTTCTCCAACTTCCTATAATATTTTTGGCCCATTCTTTTTGCTATGTGTAAACACCCCAAATTTGCCCTCACTCATTTCACACCATGGCTTGTGATCTTTCATATTTGCATTAGTTTAAGCATACCACATCATATTGCATTTTTGTTTCATCTGCATAGTTTAAGTTCATCTGCATCTAGGGTTTGTGATCTGAGCAATCCAAGATCCATCTGAGCCACTCCAAAGGTCTCCAATCATCTCAAGAGGGTCCATGTATGTTCAAGCATCATTTTATATCCCTCAAAGATTAAGGAAGTCAAAGAATCACAAGAACTGGGAAAGCATGGAAGCAAAGCCAGGGTTTAACTGCACAAATGACCTGAAATTAGGGTTTTGGTTTCAGAGGCCATAACTCCAAATTTTTTGGTCATTCTTGTTTCTAATGGTATCAACATGTTATAAGGATCATACATACCAAGTTTGATGAAGAAATTCATTGTGGAAGTCATCTGTTCACTGGGTAACTTCTTGAGCAAGTCAGAGCAAAATCAGGGCATCAGAGGCCCCCATCAATGGAACCAAAGTGGATTTTTCATTAAATTGAAGTTATATGATCATTATTTAATCATTGAAGTGCTTAGAAGTTCACAAAATTGAATAAAAGTGAGCTAAACCAAAAGTTGCCAAAAATGGAGATGACTTGTAATGTAAACTTTCCATTTTGGGAAAGTTTTTCAACCTCCTCTTTCTCAACCAAAAATGCTTCAAACGAAAAATTGTTGGTCATGAAAGTTGTAGATTGGATAATTCCCTTTTCAAAAAGTACAAGAACAAGATCTAATTCATTTTGTAACTCAAGATATGGCTTGTCAAAGTTGGCAAAAATCCCATAAATTTTCAAGAATGCACCAAAAGGGATTCTTTGCAAAACCACTTGCCAAGGCTTTTTGTGACTTCAAACATACTTCAATGTATCATAACATCATAGTGAATTGCCTTTAGATCAGAATTGCCCAAAGAATTGCAAGATTACATGCCTTGAACATCAAGAATTCTCAAAGGGGCCAAACTTCACATAATTGCAAAAGGTCCCATAACTTTGCTCCCACTTGCTGCATTGCCTCAAGACTGATTTTGTGGACATCCTTGAACTCAGCTGCACCAGGACATGCCAAAAAGCCAGCTACACCATTGCCCATACCTCAAGTACACAAGTTGGTGACTTTTTGCAAGAAGCCCATACCAATCACCATAAGCCACAACCACTTCTCTGACCTATCACAACTTGATATGTGGACCAAATGCTGATTGGAGCACACAACATTGCAAGCTGAAACCTAAGGTTGATCAAGTTCCCAAAATCTCTCCCTCTTGCATTTTCCTTCTAAACTCTCAGCTCACTTACTCAAACTCAAAACCAATTCCACCATTCATCTCAAAATCGTCCACTGATCACAAAGCGACCACAAAAACAGCCAGAAACACACCATACACAAAACACGATTCTCAGCCAGTTGAGGTGCAATCTCATAAACCAGCCACTCTCAAGGTCTTCCAAGCATCAAAGCTTCTTCAGGGAGGTCATTGGAGTCGTCTTGCACAAGAGAAGCAGCCTGAAAGCTCCAAACTGAGGAAGCTCAAGCTCAGGTAGCTTCTTCAAACATTTTTCCAGAAGTGTTATTTTAAGTGTTTAGATTGATCTTCATGCTTTGCTGATCACCATGATGTGTTTATTTTTAAGAATGGTTGAGAAATGAGCCTGTATGCATGTTCTGAAAGTTTCACCATTTTTGATCTTTTCTTCGAATCATGAGTTTGATGAGGAATAAATGTGATTTGAGGGTGGATTTGAGTTTAGGGGAGTGAGGGGAGTTGATCTGGAGCTTTAGAGCTCCAGAAATAGCATAGGGAGGAAGTTGGAAATTTTCAGGTGAGGGTGTCACCGGAGAAGACGACCGGAGCTCTTCTCCGGTGACCTGAAAGTCATTAATGTTTTAATTAGGTTTAGGGTTTCATTTGAATGTAGGCCGTTGATTTAAGCTTCCCGCGCGTGTTTGTGTGGCTGGGATCACCTCATTAATTTTAATTAGGGTTTAATAATTAATTAATTAGGATTAATGAAATTTGAATTCAGGCCGTAGGATCACGCGCCAAGTCAACCTAGATTTCCCCAGAATCATTGTGAACCACTGGATCATCATACTTCTGTTTTATTTAATTTTAATTTTAATTTTTCTTATTTATTTTGCACATTTTATTTAAAATAGCAAGAAAATTCCAAAAATATTTTTATTCTGCATTTTTACTTCAAATAGTTTTCCTAACCCAAAAATATTTTTATTTTTATTTTTCACATTAAAAAATCATTTTTAAAACATCTAAATGTTTATTTTAATTAATTAATGAAAATTAATTAATTAAAATATCATTTAGGTTTCTAAAAAATCCCAAAAAATTCATATTGCATCTTTAAACATTTAGAGACATTTTCATACCATCCACACAAATTTCTTTTTGGTTTTGAACCATTGTTGATAATTTTCTTGAATTTAGGGTTCATAAAATTCACATTTTAGAACCCTAGCTTCAAGAATTCTTTTCTGCCTAACCAAGAATGGTATGACAATGGTTCTTTTTGCATTGATATTCATTTGACATGTAGTTTCTAGCATAATTTTGTCACAAATTTCTTTTGCATTTTTGATTTGATTTGCATTTTTTCCCTTTAGGAACGTTAAAACCCTAGATAACTTAGAAAAATCATAACTTTCATTAGGTTAAGAGTTAGGTCTTCTCCTTTGGGGTATGATATCACATGGGGTTAGGGTTCTTTTGATTGCATTTTCTATTTTTTATCTTGTCATTTGCTTCTATTTTTGAGTTTTGCATCTCATGTTGTATGAAAACCCTAATTTCTCATCTTCCTTTGCATACATCTTGCATAAGCATTCATATAAGAACTTGCCATGACATTTTATGCATTCACATGACTTCTAAGACATCTTAGGACACATTAGACTCATGCTTGATCATTTCCCCATCCATTTGCCATGTTATGCATTCATTACATTCCATGAGCATTCATGAACTTTCATCTCCCTCTCATGCTTCATTTGCATTCTCATCTCTTGTATGAACATTCATATCACTTGACATACATTTGCATCATACCTTAGCATCATTTACATCATGAACATGCTTCTGGTTTTGGTTTGCATCCTTGCATACATCTCATTTTCATTTCATTCTTTCTTTTATGCTAACCATTTCAGGTGGTAAGTACTTTGAGAAGTGAATTTGCCTCCACTTCTCACAATCTCTTCTCATTCCTCTTATGCATTCATTGCTGCATTTTACTTTTGTTTAGAGTGAGCTTTCTCACTCATGTTCCTCCTTCACTTTCTTTCATCAAGTAACTTATCTTCTTAAGTGAAGTAAGTTAGCTTGTTTCTTCTGCTTCTCCTCCTTTCATCTGCTTCTTCCTTGGTGGCTTTTCTTGAAGATCTCTTGCAAGCCTCATAAACCTTAGGAACACCCAAGCATGATAACAATTAGGGTTTTTATTAGTCCCCCATTAGTTTTACCTTTGTGTCATCTTTTGTGTCTCTCCTCTCATCTCATAATCAGAGACTAAACCTTTAAGGTTTTAAGGCTTTGTGATTAAGGTTATGCTTGCATCCTTCTCTTAGGATGGAGTGTATAACTTTAATCCTAAGTGTTAAACCCTTAATGTGTTTAAATCTCTTAATTAATCCACCTTAATAATCACTAAGACAATAAGCTTGTAACTTGGGCCTTGCATTAGGGTTCTAATTCTTCCTTAATTGGTTAAGAAGGACTAACCCTAGTGTTAATGGACAAGTCCCCCTCAAGTTGTCTTAAAAACTATAAAATCCACTTCTTAATCTTACCATTAACTAAAATCCACTTTAATAAAGGCTTTGTTTTGTCATGAGGTTAATCCCTAATCATGGATTAAGTTGAGGTATCTTCCTCAGCTTAAATGTTCTCATCTATTATCCTTCTATTAGGATGGTGTAATGGGTTCATTAAATCTTTGGTTATGGCTTAAACTCATTAGTTAACACTAAACAAAAACACCAAAAACATCTAAATAATCAAAAGTAGGTTAATGATCTTAATCCTACATCATGGTGATTAAGTGTGAGGTGCTTACTTCATACTTAAGGTATTCTCATTACCCCTAATCAAAGGGAGGATGTGATGAGTTTACTAACCCTTGGTTTAGGCTTAAGCTTTATGACAAACACAAAAAGCAATAAAAGATTGAAAGCCCAAAAAACAAACAATAATCGTCTCCTCCGGGATTCTTTTCTCACCTCATTCACTCATAAACGAGAACTCGCTTCTTCCGTCTAATGCAAGAAAGTTTTCACCTGAGCCAGACAGGTCATACACTTGAGCATAGACAAGTAAGCAGTTCATCCGTCAACTTATCTTTCAGTCTCTTTGAGTCGAACTACGGTGTTCTGACTTCCTCATTGCACGCGAGGATACGTAGGCATAACTTAACGGTTATCGAACAAAAGTCTCTATATATTCCCCCTCTTCCAGCATTATTCTTTAAGCCTCATTCCTGAGCAATTCATTTCACATCTCTTTTGCACTGACACCTGTACATTCTTTTCCAGCTCTTGCACACAGATAGCACTGACACTACCCCTTTAAACACAAACTTTCAAGCGTGGATCCCGTCGAGTACGACGGACAATCTGGGTGCTAATACCTTCCCAGGTTGTAACCAACCCCCTTTCTCAGTTTCTCTGGTTCGCAACCGTCTTATCCATCTTTTCCCAGGTTTATGCAGCATTACCTTTCCTTCGGGAAAAAAATGCCTAGCTGGCGACTCTTTTAAGTTCATCTTCATGTTCTCTCTTTCGCCGACCGTTCGCGTCTGTACCCCTTCTGGCCCGGTGTCATTTGGTGGGAGCGACAGCTTGGAGACTCTGCTGGGAACCCTTATACTGCAACCAGGGCTTCTGGTTCTTTTTGTGGGTTCCTCCTAGCGCTTGTTTGATTTTGTGTTTACGGGGGTGTTATGTGCTAATTGTGTTTATTTACTGCTTTCTTTACAGTTTTTTATACATCATACTGTCATTATCATTGCTGGATCTGCTTCTGTTTTGGTGGGTGGGGTTTCACTGAGTGATTAAGGTCCTATACCTGGGACCTGAGTGACACCTAGGCTAGAGTGGTTCATATTCTTTCCCATTCCATTTCGGTCTGGTGCGGGAATATGAAACATGGTTCAGATGTGGGTTTCTTCTTGAGAACTCTGTGCTACATATTTCCTGTAGTGCTAGGGCTATCTGGGAAGCCTGCTAAGTCTGGATGACCTTTATTATGACCTTCAGAATCTGGTGTGAATCAGAGGAGGATATTTTATGGTTATTGTAAACATTGTACCTCCGGGTTAGAAGTGTTTACACTTCTCATGACTGGTCCAAGTCTGGGGATCTTTGTTCTAGAACATTACATGTGAGGGGGTTGGGTTGTTTACAGGTTTGCAAGAATCCTTGGCCATATCATACCCTGTTACTGTTTTGTTTAAGCATACTTTACTTTGGACAGTTCTTGTGATTAGCCCTGGACATGTGGCTCT
Source organism: Lathyrus aphaca (assembly GCA_963966055.1). Classification (NCBI taxonomy): domain Eukaryota; kingdom Viridiplantae; phylum Streptophyta; class Magnoliopsida; order Fabales; family Fabaceae; genus Lathyrus; species Lathyrus aphaca. The sequence goes on from OZ014522.1 coordinate 373,540,805, forward strand.
TTATTTGAGTCCCCCACCCTGGTTACTGGATTTTTGAGCCTCCATCCGGACCTTTGAACATACTGTAAACACCCCAAATTTGCCCTCACCCATTCACACCATGTCTTGTGATCATCTCATATGCATAAACACAATCATGTCATCTCACATCTCATTTTTGATTCACTGCATAGCCTTCAAGGCATCTGCACCTAGGGTTTGTGATCTGAGCAATCCCAAAGCATCTTGAGCCATTCCAAAGGCCACCAATCACTCAGAGGGGTCCATGTGTGTTCTTATATCATATTTCATCTCCTCAAAGTCAAAAATGCAGAGGAATCACAAGAACTAGGGTTTGAGTGGATGCAGGGCCAGCTTGAACTGCACAGTTGACTGAAAATTAGGGTTTTGGTTTCAGAGGCCATAACCCCAAATTTTTTGGTCATTCTTGTTTCCATTGATCTCTATATGGTATAGGGAGTATGCATATCAATTTTCATGAAGAAATTCCATGGGGAAGTCATCTGATCAAGAGTTGACTTTTCAGACAAGTCAGTGCAAAATCAGGGCATCTGAGGCCCCCAATGGCCCAACCAATGGGTGATCTTCATCATTTTGAGTATGTATGGTCTTTATTTGATCATGGAAGAAGATTGAAGTTCATAGAAATCAAGAATTTAGGGTTTTTGCAAATGTTGACTTTTTGGGCATAGTTGACTTTTTCAAGAATGCATCATTTTATGTCATTTTTCAAGCCATGATTTTGGATCCAAAAATGCTTCAAATGAAAAAACTTTGGTCATGAAAGTTGTAGATCTCATCTTTCCCTTTTCAAAAAGTACAAGAACATGATCTAATTCATCTTGGATCAAAAGTTATGGTTTGTTAAAGTTGGCAAAAATCACTAAAATTCAAGTTATGCACCAAATGGGAAAACTTGCAAAATCATACACCAAGTCAAATTGCAACCTCTAATTGGTATCAAACCAGCACATAAGCATTCTCTAAGTCCTAAAAGTCAAGTTTGAACCAAGATCACATGTTGTTTAGTTCATGTAACAAGGCATTTTTTATGAAAATCCACAAAGTAACCAAGTTGCAAAATTCATGATCATGCTTCACCAACTTGCTGCATTGGTCCTTGAATCAAGCCAGCCTCACACACTCACCATGCTGCGCCAGCCCTAGCCTTTGTACTTGCCTAGAACCAAGCCCATGCCTCTCTTACAACCAAGTTGACATTTTGCAAAAGTAAACATCCCAATCAATAAAGGGCAGGTCACATCATCTGACCAATGAGAGAGGTTTATGTGGACAAAGGGCAAGCCATTTCATGCATCTAGCAAGGCTGAAAACACTTCATTCATAACATTCACAAAATCACCTCACATTGCAAGAACTTTCGAATCTGCCTCCACAGCTTGAAAACACCAAAACTTTCTTCATCATCCAACTCAACTCACTTCATAGACAAGAAACCACCCAAAGCATAAGCCTGAAACAGCCAGAAAACCCCATTGCCATCATTCACTTCAGTTTGCAGTTTCATTCGAAACTCTCACCTTAGCTCACAAACACACAAACAAACACCATAGACCTTCTCCATTCACCCTCAGGATCATAAACAACCCCTCACCATGACCTGAAAGTGCCTATTTCACCATTGCCATTTCTGATCAAGCTTGAACAGAAGCTTTCGAAACTCATCAACCATCCAACTTAAACTCCATTTGAGCATTCAAACATCATCAAGAGGTTCTAAGGAGTAGATTGCACAAGGAGAGGTGGCCAGAAAGTTCCTAAACTGAAAGCTTCAAATCTCAGGTAGCTCGAAAATTATTTTTCCAGAAATCATTTTTTCTTGTTACAAGCTTGTTCTTTGTGTTATCCTGATCATTCTGGTACCTTTAGTTTTTGAAATGGTTGTGATATAAGCATTTAATTTGTGTCTGAAGCTTGCGTGACCTAGAACTTATTCCTTTCGATTCAGCTTATTTAGGAAATATAAATGTGTTTTAGGATGGGGGTTTGATTCGTGAGGATGTGAGGATCATTTCCCAGTTCTTGTTTTTCATTTTTGATGCATTTTGAGGGATTTGGGTAGTTCTCAGGTGAGAGCTGGACGGAGAAGACGACCGGAAGTCTTCTCCGGCCACCTGAAAGTCATTTGTGCCCTAATTGCATAATTAATGTTAGTTTGAATTTGGACCCTTGATTGCGTTGATTTGTTTGACTTCGCGCGCAGATAGAAGGCCAGGATCTCTTCATTAGCCCTAATCCACTTATTTAACTTTAATTAATTCGTAATTAATTTAATTGAGTCAGATGCAATCTCCACCATCCATTCACGCGCCAGTCAACCATTTTGAATCCAGAGCCCATCCTGACCATCCATCCTGATTACTTTTATTTTATTTGATTTTTAATTCATTTTTATTTCATTAACTTACATAATTAATTTAAAATAGCAAAAATTCTTAAAAAATTATGAAACTTTTTCCTTAGAGTTTTATTAATTTTTAAGACCCAAAAATATTTTTATTTTATTTTTTATCATTAAAAAAGTATTTTTAAATATTTAAAAGATTATTTTTAATTGATTAATGGGAATTAATTAATTAAAAATACTTTTAGGTATTTAAAAATTACAAAAAAACTCATGAAATGTTCTAAGACATTTAGAAACATTGTCCAACCTTCAAACCAAATTTCTTTTTTGATCTTGATGCATTTTAAGAATTTTTCATTGAATTAAATCATTTTTTATGCATTATTTTGATCATGGATTCAAAAATTCATTTCTGCCAATTGGTGAAGGTTGAGGCATTGATTCTTCTTGCATTGTGTTATGTTTAGCATGTATTTTCAAAGATAAAAAGGCCTTGATTTATTCTTGCATTTTCAAATTGTTTGACATTTGTTTTGTTAAGAACCCTAAAAAACCCTAATAACTTGCAAAAATCATAACTTGAGTTTGGTTGAGAGTTGAGAGCTCCCCTTTGGGCAGTGGTTCATCATAGGTTTAGGGTTTCTTTGGGTGCCATTTCTCATTTTTTATCATGAGGTTTGCTTCTGTTTTTGGTTTGTGTTTGATGTTTGATCCATGAACCCTAATTTGGGCTTTCTCTTGCATCCTTCTTGCATCATCTTGCATAACATGACTTGTCTTTGCATTTTGTGCATGCTTATGATTCATTTGACATCTTAAGACATGTAGAAAGCATCTTTGATCATTGCATTACATACTTGCCATGTCATTTGTCTTGTATGCTTCATAACATTTCATGTTTGTTCATGCTCCTTAGCTTGCATCATTTGCATTCATGATCTTGTATGAACATCCCCATTGTCTTGCCTCATGCTTGCAGCACCTCATAGCATCATAATCATCATCAACATGCTTCTGGTTTTGCTTAGCATCATATCATTTCATCTCATCTTGCTTTGCATTGCATTTTCTTTCTAACATTGCAGGTGGTAAGTAAACTTGAGAAGTGGATTTGCCTTCACTTCTCATACCTTTTCTTTTCATCTCTCTTGCATCCATTGCTGCATTTCTTATATGTGTTTGAGTTTGAGCTTGCTCATTCTTGCTTCTCCCACTTTCTTTCTTCAAGTGACTTGACTTCTTGAATGAAGCAAGTCATTTTGCTTCTCTTGATCCTGTTCATCTGCTTCCTGGTGGCTCCTTTGAAGATTGTTCTTGAAAACCTCACAAGCCTTAGGATCATCCAAGCATGACAATGAATTAGGGTTTTGATTAGTTCCCCCATAGTTTTACCTTTGTGTCTCTCCTTGAGTCCTCTCTTCTCACCTCATAATCAGGGACTAAACCCTAAAGGCTTTAAGACTTTGTGATTAAGCTTATGCCTGCATCCTTCTCTTAGGATGGAGTGTATAACTTTAATCCTAAGTATTAAACCCTTAAGGTGTTTAAATCTCTTAATCAATTCACTTAATAAATATCAAGACATTACACTTGTAACTTGGGCCTTGCATTAGGGTTCTAATTCTTCCTTAAGTGGTTAAGAAGGACTAACCCTAGTGTTAATGGACAAGTCCCTCTCAAGTTGTCTTACAAATCATAAAAAACACTTCATCATCATACCATTAATCTAAAATCCACTTAATAAAGGCTTGTTTTGTCATGGGTTTAATCCCTAATCATGGGTTAAGTTGAGGAGTTTTCCTCAACTTAAACATTCTCATCTATTATCCTTCTTTTAGGATGGTGTAATGGGTCTGTTTAATCCTTGATTATGGCTTAACCTCATTACTCAACACTAAACAAAAACACCAAAAACATCTAAATAATCACAAGTAGGTTAATGAACTTAATCCTATACCAAAGGTGATTAAGTGTGAGAACCTGACTTCACACTTAAGGTATTCTCATTACCCCTAATCAGAGGGAAGATGTGATGAGTTTACTAACCCATTGGTTTAGACTTAAGCTCATTATCCTATGACAAACTTCAAAAAGAAATGAAAGACTGAAAACTCAAAAAACAAACAATAATCGTCTCCTCCGGGATTCTTTTCTCATCATCTTCACTCACAAACGAGAACTCGCTTCTTCCGTCTAATGCAAGACAGTCAGCATCTGTGCCAGACATATCATACACTTGAGCATAGGCAAGCAAGCAGTTCACAAGTCAATTCATCTTTCAGTCTCTTTGGGTCGAACTACGGTGTTCTGACTTCCTCATTGCATGAGAGGATACGTAGGCATAACTTAACAGTTATCGAACAAAAGTCTCTGTACATTCCCCCTCCTTCCAGCAATATTCTTTAAGCCTCATGATCATGAGCATTTCATTCTTGATCTCACACTGACACTGTATATACTACACTTCACTTCTTTTACACCGACACCTGTACATTCTTTTCCAGCTCTTTTACACACAGATTACACTGACACTACCCCTTTAAAACACAAATCTTTTAAGCGTGGATCCCGTCGAGTACGGCGGACAATCTGGGTGCTAATACCTTCCCAGGTTGTAACCAACCCCCTTTCTCAGTCTCTCTGGTTCGCAACCGTCTTGTCCATATCTTTCTAGGTCTATGCAGCATTGCCTTTCCTCCGGGATAAAAATGCCTAGCTGGCGACTCTATTCATCTCCAGTGAGTTCACGGCTGTGTGTTCTCACTGTTCCCTTCGCCGACCGTTCGCGTCTGTACCTTCATCTGACCCGGGTGTCATTTGTCGGGAGCGACACATACATGGACTTATACCAAGACAGATAATCAGATCCAGCTCTTGATCACAAACCCTTGCATATCATTTGCATACATCATCATTGCATCATTTAACATTTGTTTCTTTGTTTTTCAGGGTATCCATCATTTCATATTTGGTTTGGTTTTGACCCCTTCTACTGCTTAGACCTCTAATTCAGTTATCTTCTTCAACATCTGCTTCAGCTATCTTCTTCAGCACTTTCATCAGTCTGTCAGAGACTTACCTCCAGTTTTGCAGTCTGTGATCTTCATCAGCATTTGACTTCAGCTTCTTCAGCACTCTTGGATGTTCCAAGGAAAAGCAACATATCTTACCATTTCTTTGAGCCCATATTGACTGGTATCAGGCAGGTCCACTCCCTTATTACACCTGACCACATCCCACTATTCAGAGAGCACTATGGGGGAATTTTGGACATGGTTATGAATCTTGATTCATCTCAGAGGAGCATGATCCACACATGCTTTCAGTTTTATGACCCTCCTCTTAGATGCTTCACCTTTCCTGATTTTCAGATGGGACCACTGCTAGAAGAGTTTTCCTTGCTGATTGGAGTTCCTATCAGAAAAGGAATTCCTTTCAACCCAGAGATGACTGCTCCCAGGAATGAAGAGATAGCTAGGGCATTGCATTTGGAGCCTTCCCTCATTGAGCAAAACATGACAACAAAAGCTGGGATTCCTGGCTTACATCTGGACTTCTTGAATTCTCAAGCCACCCTGAAGGCTGCAGTGGGAGAATGGAAGGCAGTCTGTGCACTTTTAGCCCTCAGTATATATGGGGCTATTTTGTTTGCAGATGAGCCCAAGTTTGTAAGTAAGAATGCCATCCACTTATTCCTGCTGAGGAACCCAGTGTCTACATTACTGGGGGACTTCTACTACTCCATCCACCAGAGAAATGAAAAGCAAAGAGGGAAGCTGGTCAGATGCTGTGCTCCTCTGTTCTACTCTTGGCTGCTCAGACACTTGCCTAAGTCAGATGCCTTCTTGAACCCCCATCAGCAAAAGAATTGGGCTAAGAGGTTCATTGCCTTGACTTCAGATGACATCAGGTGGTGCACCCAGAGCACCAGAGGCAAGGATATAATTACCAGCTGTGGGCAGTACCCTAATGTGCCTCTGATAGGAGTAAAAGGTTGCATCAATTACAACCCTTTACTGTTTAAGAGGCAATTGGGATATGCCTTGGTTCATCCTCCCAGAGGACAGGATTTAGCTGAGACTCTCTACTGTGAAGTTCAGCCTAACTCTGTTGTTGTTAGACAAGTTACCTGGGCTTGGGATAACATTCAGACCAAGGGGACAGCCATCCTTGGGAGGTGCAACATTATTGCTTCAGCCCAGTACTCTGATTGGTCCTGTACTAAAGCTCAGATCACCAGGATGCCTTTCACCTTAGAAGACACACCTAGACCTTCTACAGTACAGCCTACAGCAACTGTTAGCCTGAAGGAATTTGAAAAGCTGAAAGAGAGGAATAATCAGCTATCTGAAGCCCTGAAGAAGACTCTCTGGGTGAGAAATGACAGTCGTCTGGACATTGAAAGATTGGAAAGGCTCAAGACTGAGCATTTGACCAAGATTGAAAGGACATATGACTACATAAGGAAATCAAGAGCAGGAGAGCTGGTTTTGAAGAATGCCTGCAAGGAGGCCAAAATTCAGAAGGCTAGGACTGAGCATTATCTGGAGGAAAGCTAAGCTAGGTGGATCAGGATCACCGAGGCCAGTGCACAAGAAGACCAAAGGACTCAAGCCAGGATAGAGCAACTAGACACCAATGAGAAGAAGCAGCAGGAAGCTTTGTTGGCAGCTCAGAAGGAGATATCAGAATTAAAACTCTGGGCGGGGTTAAAGAGGTCAAAGGATCAGGACAGACATAAGAAGTTGACCAATGCCATTGCTACCAGGAACCTCCTCATTAGGACCATTACAGAGCACCCAGCTGGTCCAATGACGGAGGCCCTCCTGAAGGAAGTCAGGGAGGACGACTTTGGATTGGATGTCTGATCCTTTTGCTTGTATTTCCTTCTTTTGATATACTTTTCTTTTATTGTATTTTGGACCCACCTTGGGCATGTATTGTAAATAAACTATGTATTTTCATCCTTTTGTAATATATCAGTTTATTTTGTTTATTGGTGGGCTTTCTCTCAACATCATCCATCATTTCCTCGAGGTCTGGAAAGGTCAAAACCAAGAACCAAACCGGATACCTTGGAAGACAAATAAGCATATTGCATTGCATACTAACATTTTTCTTTGTTTTGTAGGTTTTGTTTGTTGTTTGTTTCTCACTTTGTTGTGGTTTCAGGAAACATTGCTCGTCGAAGATTGTTCCCTATCAACCGAGCACACCGGTACCCAACACGTAACAACCTTCCAGGCATTCAGATGGATCAGATACAACATGACCTGAATGAAGTAAGGAATCAAATGGCAAACGAAAGGGTTGAGATGAGAAATCAAATGACCCAGATCATGGCTGTAATGACTGGCTTAGCTCAGAGCCAGGAAAGGCTGAGGGAATTGGTGGAAAGACAGACTCCTGAAGAGCCTCACCCTGGTACAGGAGGAACCAACAATAATGAACGCAGACAGTCTCGCATTGACCCACCAGAGTTTGGGCCCCATTTGAACCCCGATGTTAATGGTGTAAGGAATATTCAAGGTAATACTACTGGAGTCAGGGTCTTGCAGGAAGATCCCCAAGAGGAACAGTTCACAGTCATAGGGGCTGGGGATGAGGTTTATGACCGAAGGTTGGATGAGATTGCTGAAAAGTTAAGGTCTCTGGAATCTCAGAATTCCCTGGGCTTTGACGTAATGGATATGGGGTTGGTAGATGGGGTGAGGATTCCTCACAAATTCAAGCCCCATGCTTTGAAAAATATAATGGTACCTCCTGCCCGCGTACTCATCTGCAGTCTTTCTTGGGGAGACTCAAAGCTTATACCATGGACGAGAAGTTATGGATGTTCTATTTTGAGGACAGCCTGACTGGAGCTTCAAGAGAATGGTATTCGCATCTGAACAGGGCCACTATAAGATGTTGGAAAGACTTGGCCGAGGCCTTTATCCGTTAGTACCAGTACAACCTAGACATGGCTCCCAATAGAACCCTTCTAATGGGCATGTCTCAGTCTTCGAGGGAAAGCTTCCGGGATTATGCTCAGAGGTGGAGACAGCTTGATGCTGCTGTCCAGCCACCTATGTCTGAATGGGAAATGGTGGACATGTTTATGAACACCTTGCAGGGAACTTATATTGACCGACTTGCTGCATTCTCCTCCACCAGTTTTGCCGATGTAGTTATAACTGGTGAAAGAATAGAAAGTCTTTTGAAGATGGGTAAAATCTCTGACAACGGTGCAAGCTCCTCCAACAATACAAGAAAACCTTTTTCAGGACCCCGAAGGGCGGGTGAAACAAATGTTATTCATGCAAACCGGGGCAGACCCCAATACTCTCACAGATCAATAGCAGCCGTTACTATCCTGGCTCCAGCTCCGCAACAACCACTTTTTCCCCAGCAACAACAACAACAACACTATCAGCAACAACCGCACTTTCCGCAACAAAGATCGTACAACAATAACAACAACAACCAACAGCAGCGCCCCTTTCAACAGAGGCCATCTCAAGCAAACAGGGTGATTGACCCCATTCCTATGCCTTATGCCGCCTTACTGTCACAACTCCTGAAGCTCAACTTGGTTGAGTTAAGGACGTTGGCTCCACCAGACCCTCTCAACCTCCCAAAGAATTATGATGCCAATGCTAGGTGTGCATTTCATTCCAACGCACCTGGTCACAATACTGAGAAGTGTAGAGCCTTGCAAATGAAGGTTCAGGATCTGGTCGATTCCAAAGCTCTCAACTTCGCACCTCCTCCAAATGTTACCAGAAATCCTATGCCTAGTCATGGTGGGCCCAGGATTAATGCCATAGAGGAGGACCAACCATCTGCACTGATTGATAGTGTTGCACAGATTCGAACGCCGCTGGCAGAAGTCAAAGCTCAACTCCTAAAATGCCAGGTGTTCCCAGGTTGTGAGGCCTGTTGCGAATCATGCAAAACTGCTATTAATGGTTGTAAGAAGCTAAGGCTTGGCATAAATGGCCTTATCAGAGATGGAATTTTACAAATTACCACAACGGTTCCTACAACATCAACAATTCTTTCTTCAGCAACGACAGATCCTCCTACAACATCAACAATTCATTCTTCAGCAATGACAGATCCTCCTGCAACTGCAACAACTATCACTCCCACTGATTCATCCACAACTCCAGCAATCACTCCTTCCATTATTTCAACAAATCAAAGTTCAGCAACACTTACTTCTACAACATCTACACCCACCTTATCAACGGAATCGCCCACAACACCAACAAACACTAATGAAGATGTCTCAACGGTCACGATCTATTATGACCCGGCAAATGTTCATCCCAACAACTATTTCCAACAACAAACTGCAACACCTCCTATCATATCTCCAGTCACAATCTATTACGACCCGCATACCATCACAGTTCCTTCCACTGCAGCAATCAGTCCAGTCACCATTACGGTACCTGGACCTGTTCCTTATGAAAGCAGTAATGCCATACCTTGGCACTACGACTCTGATCTCTACTGCGACGGAAAGAAGATCACTCTAGATTCATCAACCTCTTCACCACAAGTTGACAATGTTGGGGGAGGCAGAGGCTTCACCAGAAGCGGACGCCTTTTTGCCTCACAAACACCAAGACCCAATGATGAAGCAGAAGCCGTTGCTAAAGCAAAAGGGAAGAATGTGTTACTTGAAGAGCCAGCTATTAAAGAAGTTCCGAAGATGTATTTTGAACAAGAGGTGGACAAGTTCATGAGAATAATCAAAAAGAGTGATTACAAAGTGGTGGACCAGCTTCATCAGACACCCTCCAAAATATCTATATTATCATTGTTGATGTGCTCCGAAGCCCATAGGAATGCTGTTGGGGGTCCTGCACGCAACCTACGTGCCGGAAGAGATTACGGTTAATCAGCTGGAAACGGTGGTTGCAAACGTTAACACCAGTCATGGACTGGGCTTCACAGATGCTGATTTAACGACGGAGGGACACAATCATAACAAGGCTTTATATATCACCTTAGAGTGCAAAGGTGCTGTTCTTTCTCATGTACTGGTAGACACTGGGTCTTCGCTCAATGTCCTTCCAAAGAAAGCCTTGGTGAAGCTGGAGTATGATGGTTTGGAATTACGTCCAAGTAACTTGGTGGTGAGAGCATTTGATGGCTCTAAGAGATCAGTGCTTGGAGAGATTGAATTACCTGTGATGATTGGCCCACAGATCTTTAAAACTAATTTCTTCGTGATGGACATACAGCCGGCTTACAGCTGTTTGTTAGGTAGACCCTGGATTCACGCCGTTAGCGCTTTTACATCTACCCTTCACCAGAAATTAAAATTTGAGTGGGAAGGCCAGATCATCACAATCTGCGGGGAGGAAGACATTTTCGTTAGCCAGCTAGCTACTTACAAGTATATAGAGATGGATGGGGAGATCCACGAGACTATGAGTCAGGGATTTGAGGCCCTTAACATCAATGAATCAACTGTTATGTCTGGAACTTCCATCACTTCATATCAACAAGCCCGAAAGGTTGTTGAAGAGGGTACCGCTCAAGGCTGGGGCAAGCTGTTGCCAGTAGAAAAGAAAGAAGACAGATTCGGGTTGGGTTACAGACCAATTCGACAAGATCAACCAGAGGCTGCAACAGAGCCCAAATTTGTCAGTGGGGGAATGCTTACCCCAGATGCTGTAAACAATTTGGAAGACGAGGAAGAAGATGACCGCAACTTGGAGAACTGGATACGTCCAAGGATCCCGGGGAACCAAGTCTCTAACTGGTCTTCCCAGGAAATTATAAGGGTTACTCCTGCAAAATAATTATTATTTCCTGTCTTTTTAGCATGCATCAAGTCCTGCATCTTGCCCAAGGTGTCAGGACTCATTTTGTAATAGGGTCATCTTGTATTTTGTGCAAATGATTAATTAATGAATATCAGGACATCTTTTGCAAACAAGTCTCTTTTTTCGCTCACTATTTTTCATTTTTCACTTTTGTACAAAAACAATAAAATGGCAATGTTTTCAAAATAAATAATTTCATTTTCAATTTTTCTAAGCAAGATAAAACTGATCACTAAAATGAACCAATCTAAACCCTTGTAGAGAGTGCCCTCTAGATTGCACCGACAACAACACCACTATGACTTCGTATGACTTCGACAATCCGATTAATCAAGCTGATGAAGGAGTTGAAGAAGATTATGAGTTACCGGAAGAGTTAGCCAGGTTGTTAAGACAAGAGGAGAAGGTAATCACTCCTCATTAGGAGGAAGTTGAGACAATTAATCTTGGTACAGAAGAAGACTTGAAATAAGTGAAGATCGGGGCCCGTCTGTAAGATTCAGTGAAGGAACAACTTATTGACATGCTTCGAGAGTACGTTGATGTCTTTGCTTGGTCCTATCAAGACATTCCAGGTCTGGATACTTACATCGTTGTGCACAAGCTGCCTTTGAAGGAAGACTGTCCCCCAGTGAAACAGAAGCTGCGCCGTACTCGTCCGGATATGGCCATGAAGATAAAGGGAGAGGTACAAAAACAGTGGGACACCGGTTTCCTTGCTGTAACTAGTTACCCTCTGTGGGTTGCTAACATTGTACCTGTGCCTAAGAAGGATGTCAAAGTACGGATGTGTGTGGATGACCGGGATTTGAACAGAGCTAGCCCGAAAGATGATTTCCCTTTACCTCACATTGATGTATTGGTCGACAATACAGCTCAGTTCTCGGTATTCTCCTTCATGGATGGATTTTCGGGATATAATCAGATCAAGATGTCACCTGAAGACATGGAGAAGACAACTGTCATCACACCCTGGGGCACATTCTGTTATAAGGTAATGCCATTTGGACTGAAGAATGCTGGTGCCACTTATCAACGGGCTATGGTAACATTATTCCACGACATGATCCACAAAGAAATTGAATGTTATGTGTGTAACACGGTGGGAGAACTGACTTTAGTTATGTTGCGGATAGCAAGAGTCGCCACCGGCTTTTATTTTATCCAAAAGGAAAGGGTATAAAAGAACAGGAAAGACCTTAAGAGATATTTTTGGGTCCGGGGGGTAGGTTATGTAAAGGGAAGGTGTTAGCACCCTTTACATCCATGGTTATCCATGGGCTCTTAGTTACTTAGCTCACTTTTGAATTGTTTTTGAAAGTGTAGTGTGTGAATAGAAAAATTTTCAGAATAGTTAATAATGATCCATGTACGGATGCGTAAAAACTTGTTTTTGAAAATTTGTTTGAAATTTGTTAAGTGTGAAAAGTTTTTTGAAGTGAGCAAGTACATAAGAGGAACCTACCCTAAAGTTTTAAGTCTTTCTTGTTCTTTATCCTTTAATTGGTAAGACTATCCCTACTATTAAGGAGTAGGTAGTCATTACCTTGGATGTAAGGGATATGAGAGGGACATTCTGTTTTATGAAGGCAACTGTGGGGTGTAATAAGCATATAGGAGGGACTATCATCATTATTCGAAGGGACTTGATTCGTAGAGGCAACCATGAGAGACTTGATGATTTTTCTTTTTAAAGGGACTTGCTTTATACACCCCACTTGACCTTATGATTTAGGCCACTTGAGGGATAACCTTAGAAATGTGAGATGGCGATTAGAAATCGACTTACGTGTGTGAGTGTTCAATATTATTTATCTTTTATTAAAATGATCTAATTTATTTTAAATAACATACATGTTTTGCACTCCCTAATTACTAACCATAGCAAAAATAATTAAATAATTACAAAATTTACATCCAGGAGCATTTACATAATAATTATAATAATAAACAAATTAAAATAAATAGCAAAAATAAATAATAAGCAAATTAAAAAATATATAAGCAAAATACTGAGCAATAAATAAATAAATATGGGTTAGTAATAATAAAAATAAAAATTAAATAAGGTTAGTGAAATTAAATTAAATAATGTTAGAGAAATAATAATAATGATAAAAAATTAGTAATAACATGGTTAGTAAAATATAATTAGCAAAATATTATAAGAACAAAATTAGAATAATAAACAAAAGTTAGATTATAAACAATTATTTAATAATATGAAAGAATATAGACAATTAAGTGATTATGATAATATACAAATTATTAATTTATTTTTTAAACATATTATAAAAGAAAAAAAAAGTTTGATTATATTTATATTTACTAAAGTTAATTATACTAATTAAATATGTACAAAAATTATAAAATAAAAATTAGGTTTTTAATAAGTTATTTAGAAAATAAATTAGGGTTTTGAAAATTAGGGTTTTGTTTAGAAAAAATAATTTTTTAAGGGTTTAAATTATAATATACAAGATTATTTAATTAACATACATATATTATAGTTACATATAAATAATTTTTGAAATTTAAAAAAAAAAATGAGTTTAGAATTTTCTAAGAAAAAAAGAAATATAAATGATGATTTACAAATTTAACTTATTTTTCTTTTATTAATAATAAGAACATATTTGATTAACCAAATAAAAATAGAAAAAATTGGAAAAAATAAACTTACCTTGGCTGGGTTTGAACCCAGGTCCTCATGCCTGCCATTACCAAAACCTTCCACTAGACCAACCATGCGTTGGTGATCATAGGATGACTTCAATTGTTTTTATGCCATGTCTTGAAAAATCCAGAAAAATGATGAAAACAAAAGGCCTGGGGTGGTGTTGAACCCAGGACCTTATGAATGTATACGCGCATGCTTGACCGCCTGGCTGGGAGAGCCCTTCTGGTCATATGGTGATAACATATCATAATATATTACATCTTCTTGCCATCCTGAAAAATAGAAATAAAATGAACAAAAGCCAGGGATCAAACCCCTGCCCTTTTGCTTCACACGCCTAAGACCATGCCATCAACCACTGGGACAACTCAGTTGTTGTGATAATAAACAGCAAACAGTCAATAAAATATTATACAAATAATTTGAATTTGAATACGCGCGGGAACTGATCTTCTTCTTCCTTGAGACCTACAAAATTTGCTGCGATAATTGCTTCCATTTTTCCTGCGAATTCTCCATGGCAGCAAAACCTACAAAAATCAATAAGCAACAAAACCGTACAATTTTACAAAATTAAGCATAGCATTATAATCCAGACATTCATACGATCAATCCTGTGTTGTTAGAATCCATTTAGGTTTCTTAAATCCAAAATCCCTAAACCTAGGTCCAAACCCTAATAATGGCATCTCATGAATTAGGTACGGGTTCTTTGATTTTCCTGTCCAGAAACGATCTATATCACACAACAAACAACATTAGCCAAGCAAATTTCATTGAAACACAACAAATTAATGCAATCGAAAAAGTTTTATTCAAGAACAAATTGAATTCGGGTGAGGCATTATGGCATGATTTGGATGAATGTGAGTGATGGTTTATGATCAAGGATGTCCAATGAAGCTCTCTATGTCTTTATTTTACCTTTAAACCTCTTGGATGATGGAATCCGAATATCACTTTTGCTTGAATTTTTTTGAAGTGAAAACCTACCTTTGAAGCTGTTGGATTCGTGAATGAAGGTTAGGTTTGTGTTTAGTATATATATGTGAATCATTCTAGGTCAAAAAATTGATTAACTATGTGGAAGATTTGATACTTGAAGATTGAAAAAGATGGTGTCATGAAATTCAAATATTGGCTCATGAAAGCTTGCTATTTTTGGATAAATCACATGATTTCTTTCTCTTTCAACTTCAATCAACATTGATGAGATTCTAGAAGCTCAATCTTCATCCAAAAATATATTTTCATATTTTCATATTTATTTAAAATGATTTTTTATGAATTAAATCAAAATAAATCAAAATAAAATAATAAAAATTATGATTTTAAATCAATTGGGTCGTGCATGATGATATGGTATGGATTGGATCACAATTTGGGCAGCCCATTTGGAAAGAAGTGGTTTTAAACCTCCATTTTCAACATAAACCATCACAAAATTTCCCAACTTTGCAAGGGCACATCTCCCTCAATTTTAAAGGTATGAGGATGTTCTTGGACTTTTTGGAAAGCTTGAAGAGTCCTCTAAACAACCCCATTGGTTTCAGGTCCATATCATTTACCAATCTCAAGTTATGCCCTTTTGAAGTTGTTGACTTTTTGTTGACTTTTGAAATGACCTGTAATGTCTTAGCTCATATCTTCCAAATGAAGCATTTTTGGGCTTAACTTGAAACATCAAAGTTGTAGAGAATTCAATTTCCTTCAAAATGAGCTTTGGATGGAGACTTGGTGATGAAGTATGTGAAAGTTATGGCTGGTCAAAGTTCAGTTGACTTTTACTAAGGAAACCCTAATTTAGAAACTCCTGATTATTGATGATCTGGAATCTCCTTGATGAATCATGATCAACCCTTGATCAAATGATGAATTTTACTTCATATACTTGATGTTGGCAAAAAATCATGAAGTTTGACTTTGGTTTGACCACAGTTGACCTCAGTTTGACTTTTTAACTGCACTGACTGATTTTGACTTATCTGATCATCTGACTGAGCAAACTTTTGAGAAAAGTCTTGAAACTTGTCATGGGGGTTCTTATACACATATAAGATGTTATGAAGCTCACTTGAGGTATTGGAAGTCCATTTAGCCTGATTAAAGTCAAAACCCTAGTTTTGGATGCACTGTTTAGGAGGTGCATTGTCTGAGGGAATTGTCAACTCTTCTGACCCATTGTGAACTTTGTGAACCTTGTGAACCATCATAAAATGTCTTGTGAACCTCATGGGAGGTATTGTGAAGCTTGTGAACCTTGTGAACCATCATAAAATGTCTTGTGAACCTCATGGGAGGTATTGTGAAGCTTGTGAACCTTGTGAACCTCATGAAGTGACTTTGTAGACCTTATGAACCTCAGGAGAGCTTTGTAATCATTGTGAATCTTGTGAACCTTGTGAACCTTCAAGAAGTGACTTGTAGACTTCATGAACTTCATGAAAGGTCTTGAAGATGTTGAGAAGCTTGTGAACCTTGTGAACCTTCATAAAGTAACTTGTAGACTTCATGAACCTCATGAAAGGTGTTGAAAGCATTATGGAACTTGTGAACCTTGTGAACCTTCAAGAAGTAACTTGTACACTTCATGAACCTCATGAAAGGTTATGTAAATGTTGAGAAGCTTGTGAACCTTGTGAACCTTCATAAAGTAACTTGTAGACTTCATGAACCTCATGAAAGGTTATATAAGCATTGAGAACTTGTGAACCTTGTGAACCTTCTTAGCACACAAAGTCTTGTATTGTGAGGGCAAATTTTGGGGTGCAACAGCTGCCCCTGTTCAATTTTCTGAAACCTGAGGGGTTAGATTGGTATATTTGCCAGTCGTGACCTGGAAGGTTGAAGGGGATTGAACACGAAAGCCCAAAAATTTGCACTCACCAGTGCATTAGAGTGATATGATTGAGTGGGCTTAAAGATGCCACTAGGGGAAAGCAGTCCAAAATATGGAGGTATAATGAAAGCTGTCAGGAGTCTGGAGCAGTCCTGAGGTATTGATGATATGCTTTCAGGAGACTGGAGTAATCCTGATGTAACAGCATGTCTTCAGGGGGGATGAGAAGTTATCAGGAGGCTGGAGCTGTCCTGAGGTAACAATATAATTTCAAGAGGGTAGAGCAATCTTTGATAATATGCTTTCAGGAGACTGGAGTAATCCTGATGTAACAGCATGTCTTCAGGAGGATAGAGCAATCAATAATGATAACCCTAAAGCAGTCTTGAAGTAATAATATGATTTCAGGAGGATAGAGCCATCAATAATGATAACTCTAAAGCAGTCTTGAAGTAATAATATGATTTCAGGAGGATAGAGCCATCAATAATGATAACTCTAAAGCAGTCTTGAAGCAATGAGAAGTTTTCAGGAGGATAAAGCAACCCTGAGGTAATAGTATGATTTCAGGAGGATATAGCAATCCTGAATATGAAGGTACAATAATAACTGTCAGGAGGCTGGAGCATTCCTGAGGCAATGATTATGATTTCAGGAGGATAAAGCAATCCTGATAATTGTAAGTCTGTTTGTTGGATAATTGACCTGAAAACAAGGTAGCATTCTGTATAATAATATTAGTTTATGCTTTATGTATGCATGTATAATAGGATGCACTTAGGTAATGTACTATGCACTCATGGATATGCATGTTATGGTATGATGTAAATGATGTATGTATGATATGATACTGCCGGAAGCATCTGGATATTTTCGTATAACAACTGCTGGCCAGGGAAAATAAATCCCGATTCGTTGTTGAAGAATATATTATACATAACCTTCCGTCTGCTGGGGATAACAGGGTATGGATAACCTCCCGTATGCTGGGGATATCACCTCCCGGATGCTGGGGATAATAAGGTATAGATAACCTTCGTCTTCGTTTGATGGTAGGGTAAATATAACTTCCCGTCTTCGTTCGTCGTTCCTTTCCCGAATATCCGTATGAGGATAAAAGAGATGGATATAAATTCCAGGGGAGATGTGACTTTATGGATTTGTCCTACTGAGGGTTTGTAACTGTCTTGTAAAGATGAACCGGCGAAGCTTCGTTGAAATCCTTCCCTCGTTCGTCCTTAGTAAATACTATTACTGCATTTTCATGCATTTCTGGTAAACATCAATCATATTAAGCATTCATGCATTTTTGGTAAACATTAATCATATTCAAAAGCATACATACATTCAAACACAATCAATGGACGTTTCGCTTATGTAAATAGGGTAAAAGTAAATCTGGATTCAAAAGATGGAATTTATTTATGTCAAAAAGTGACCTATACATGGGTAAGTTTGTACAAGGAGACATAAACCCTAGTAAGAGGATTTTGTCATAAAATTTATTACAAAACAAAGAGAATCAGCTATGTGGGAAACAATCCTATTGAGTTTCAATTCTACTATTGCCATTATCTTCAAGTATCTCATCTTCTGCCGTTGTGACGGAAACAATTGAATTGAGCTTTATCTGTTCGAACTTGAGTAAGTAGTACAACTGGTTGCAGTTTCATGGGTGATCCAAACGAGACATAGTTATACGCTTTAGTCCCTAACTTTTGCCTGGATTGCCCTTTCAGGTTTTCAATCCACCGGGATACCCTTTTTTGCCCAAGCCGCCCTTTCAGGTTTTCGACTTGCCGGGTGTACATCTTTTTTATATATATATCCCTGATTTTTGCCCAAACCCTTTTGGTTTGCCGGGATACCCTTATTTTTGCCTAGGCCTGTCAACCTAGCGGGTCTCTTTTTATGCGTAGTATTTTTTAACTATGTCTGCGTTTACAGGCTGTGGAAAGTCTTCACCATCCATTGTAGTCAGTATCATGGCACCTCCTGAGAACACTGTCTTGACTACAAATGGTCCTTCATATGTTGGAGTCCACTTGCCCCTAGGATCACCTTGTGGTAATATGATACGCTTGATTACCAAGTCACCAGCCTGATATACCTTTGGCTTAACCTTCTTGTTAAAAGCTTTGATCATCCGTTTCTGGTACATCTGGCCATGACAAATTGCTGCTAACCTCTTCTCATCAATCAAATTTATCTGGTCCAGTCGAGTGTGAATCCACTCATCTTCATCCAAGCCTGCATCCTTCATAATTCTTAAGGAGGGAATCTGAACTTCAATGGGCAGAACTGCTTCCATACCATAGACTAAGGAGAATGGGGTTGCCCCTGTTGAAGTACGTATTGTGGTACGGTAACCATGAAGAGCAAACGGTAACATTTCATGCCAATCCTTGTAAGTAACAGTCATCTTCTGTACAATTTTCTTAATGTTCTTATTAGCAGCTTCAACTGCCCCATTCATCTTTGGACGATACGGAGAAGAGTTGTGATGCTTAATCTTGAACTGCGTGCAGAGATCAGTAATCATAGTATTGTTCAGATTAGAGCCATTGTCAGTGATAATCCTTTCAGGGATGCCATACCTACATATGAGATTATTCTTAATAAATCGAGCCACAACATTCTTGGTAACAGATGCAAATGAAGCTGCCTCCACCCACTTTGTGAAGTAATCAATAGCAACCAGGATGAAACGATGCCCATTAGAAGCAATAGGCTTGATCTCACCAATCATATCAATGCCCCACATGGCAAAGGGCCAAGGAGCAGTCAACACATTCAATGGTGATGGAGGTACATGAACTTTATCAGCATAGATTTGACATTTGTGACAAGTTCTGGAGTGTTGATAGCAATCAGCTTCCATAGTAGACCAATAGTAACCTGCTCTCAATATCTTCTTTGCCATAGTATGACCACTAGAATGAGTGCCAAAGATCCCATCATGCATATCTTTCATAATCTCAGTTGCTTCCTTCTTATCCACACAACGAAGCAAAGTTGAATCATAATTGCGCTTGTACAAAATGCCATTACTCAAAAAGAACTTAGCAGAGAACCTTCTCAGAAATTTCCTATCTTTGACAGATGCCCCTTCAGGGAACTCTTGAGCTTCAAGATATCTTTTCACTTCATAGAACCAAGGCTTCTCTTCTGCCCTTTCTGTATCAATCTCATTGCAGTACGCAGGCTTCTCAAATCTATCAATAGTAATCTTGGGAGCTTCATCATCCCAGCTGATCTCAAACATGGATGCCATGGTGGCCAGTGCATTTGCCAACTGATTCTCTCTTCGGGGAATATGTCCAAAAGTAATCTCCTTGAAATGTGGGATCAAAGACAACACATACTCTCTATAAGGAATGAGATTATCATGCTTGGTATCCCAATCTCCTTTGATCTGACTTACTACCAGGGCTGAATCTCCATACACATCAAGGAACTGAATCTTCATATCAATAGCAGCTTTAATACCCAGGATACATGCCTCATACTCAGCCATGTTATTGGTACACTGGAAACAAAGTCTGGCAGTAATCGGGGTATGACAACCTTCAGGGGAACTAATCACAACACCAACACCATTACCAAGTGCATTAGAGGCACCATCAAAAACCATAGTCCATCGGGATCCTGGTTCAGGTCCGTCATATTGAGAACCCTGCATTGAACTGTTTCATTACCTCTGCCTTGATCTTTTCTGACATTTCAGGACGCATACGACGAACCTTCTGCTTCTTTGGACGACAATCTTCTTTCACTGGCAAACGGTGAACCACAATGTCTGTATCCAACCCTGGCATATCTTCATAAGACCAAGCAAAGATTTCCACATAGTCACGTAACATCTGAATCGACCTGCTCTTGACACTGTCCTCTAAATCAGCCCCTATCTTGACCTCTTTTCTGTTTTCTTCAGTTCCCAGATTCACAACTTCGACTGGCTCTTCATGTGGCTGTATAGCTTTTTCTTCTTGTTGTAACAACCTAGCAAGCTCTACAGGTATTTCACAATCGTCCTCATTTCCGTCTTCAGTTTGATAGATCGGATTCTCGAAATTATAATTGGCAATAGTAGAACTGTTATCAACAGGATCCAGAGTGGATGAGGATCTGCATTTTAGTGATGTGGGTGTGTGTAAGAACACATAGCTGATAAAGCAAAAATAAAAGAAAAGAAAGACAAGGAACACAATATTTACGAAAACGAAACGCCCACTGATTTTATTGAATGAGGTATGCAAATGAAATGACAGCCCGTAACAAGCACACCATTGTGCCCCGGGTAAGGCACATGGCTTGAAAGTTTTATTGTTCAAGAAATTACAAATTTAAAATATAACAACACAGTAATAGTATTTACTCCTGACTAAAGGAGATAGGGATAACATCTTCAGCTTTCCAATTATTGAGTCCAGCACCCATAGTAGGAAAAATCCATGCATCCAAGTTGTAGTCTTCATCTTGATCTCCCACAACATTAATCTGGTCTTTCACAACCCCTTGATTAGTGACACGGGCAGCACGAGCACGACGAACAGCCTTCTGGGACTCTGCAGTGAAACCCAAACCAAACTTGTCAGACTTGTACGGAATATCAGGAAGCTGACCCCAAATAGTACAACCACCTTCATCCACCACAGCTCTTGCATCATTGAGGGAAGCCATTGCCATTGTTGGAGGTTTTCTGGTGATCACAGGAACTTTCTTCACAACAGGAGGAGCTACATAGTCATTAACAACCCAGGGAACCACTTCAAATGTCTGACAAGGAGTCTCAATGTATTCACCTTCCATTTCCAGATACTTGAAAGTGTTTACATGGCTGACAAAGTATTCTTCTTCTCCATAGACAGTAACAACCTTTCCATTCACCGGATATCTCAACTTTTGGTGCAATGTAGAGGTTACAGCACCTGCCCCATGGATCCAGGGACGACCAAGCAGACAAGAGTATGAAGGACGAATATCCATCACATAAAATGTAACAGTAAACACCTGGGAACCAACTTGGATTGGAAGATCAATTTCCCCATGTACTACTCTTCTAGAACCATCAAAAGCCTTTACTACAATATTACTGGGCTTCAGCACAGCATCTTCAGGACTCAGCTTGTTCAGGACTTCCTTAGGCAACACATTCAAAGAGGAACCATTGTCTATCAGCACATGAGACAGGGTAGTGCCCCTGCATTCAATTGAAATATGCAGGGCCCTGTTATGATCCCTCTTGGCAGGGGTCAAATCAGCATCAGAAAATCCTAACCCATTATCATAGGTCAGGTGGGCAACACAGTTCTCAAATTGGTCAACAGAAATTGCACTGGGTACATGAGCTGTCTTCAGAAACTTGATCAAGGACTTGGCATGAGCCTCAGAACATAACAACAATGACAGCATAGAAATCTTTGAGGGAGTATGCCCCAACTGATCAACAATGTCATAATCACTCTTGCGAATGATTTTCAATACTTCCTCCATCTGCTTAGAGAGGTCATCAGCAGCTGGCACATCAGTAGATACAGGCTCAATAACAGGACCCTTGCCCCGAGCATCAGTGGTTGAGGTAGCAGCAGGAGTAACTGTATTCTTGGAAGTATCTGGAGGAGAGAAGACTCTTCCACTACGAGTGATCTTGCTAGATCCAGCAATATTATCAACATCAACAGGTACATCAGCTACAGGTTCTTGCTTAACACCATGGATGTAAACATCAGACCCATAGTGCCAAGGCACAGCTTTATCAGACGTATATGGGATAGGACCAGGAGTAGTAATGACCACAGGAGCTATTCTGGCTTCAGCAACAACTTTCACAGGACCTTCAGCAGTAATTTTGATTGGACCCTGATGAGTGATTTTAATAGGACCCTTTGAAGTGATTCTTAGTGGTACTTTGTCAACCATGTCAACCTCTTCAACCTTCCTACCTTGAGTCAGATGATCCACCATACTTTCTACAGACGACGGAGTCCTCTCAAACACTATAGTATACTTATCCATGAGACGCTGAATTCCATCTCTCAATATGAAGCAACTATCTGGTTTATAGGTACAATACAAACAATCTTCACGACAACCTGGAAAGATCCCAGCTTGTACTAACCTCTTTTTGATAACAGACAATGGTGTGGCCAACTCCATAACTGAATAAACATGTAAATCTTCATCAATGGCATTGACAGTCTTCTCGTGATTTGGCATTGGAGCAGTAATCACATTGGGAGTACCCGGAGGATCAAACTCAATTTCTCCAGCATCAATCATATCCTGAATTTTATTCTTCAAGACCCAACAATTATTAGTATCATGTCCCTGACAGTTTGAATGGTATGCACACCTTGCATTGGGATTGTACCTGGGAGAGGTAACATTGGGATTCTGAGGAGCCTCTTTCAAAGTAATAAGTTCAGCCTTCAACAAATGTTGCAATGCCTGAGCCATTGACATATTGATCTTCGTGAACTGTCTTCTAGCCCTCTGTTGGTTGCCCTGTGGCTGCTCTGTTGTTGCAGGAGTTGGATTTGAAATATGAACTGCACTAACAGACTGATGCCTTCTGTTACGATCAGGCTGACCATAAACATCATTAGACTCTTTCTTTCCAGTGGGAGGCTTCTTTGCAGCACCTGATGAAGAAGTGCCCACATGGATCTTACCATTCTTTATAACATTCTCTACTCGCTCTCCTGTCATGATCAACTCAGTGAAGCCAGATGATGAGCTTCCAATGAGATGACTGTAGAACGGACCACTCAGCGTACACATGAACATATCAACCAATTCCCTGTCAGTCAAAGGGGGTTGAACTCTTCCAGCTAAATCTCTCCACTTTTGAGCATACTCTTTGAAACTTTCTTTGGCACCCATAGACATGCTCTGAAGCTGCATGCGAGTGGGGGCTAAGTCAGCATTGTATTGGTACTGCTTATAGAAAGCTTCAGCAAGATCATTCCATTCTCTGATGTTGACACTTTCCAACTGATAATACCACTCCAACTGAGCTCCAGATAAGCTTTCTTGAAAGAAATGGATCCACAACTTCTTATCAGCAGTGTGGGGTTGAATCCTTCTGACATATGACCTCAGATGCAGCTTGGGACAAGAGACCCCATCATAGACAACAAATGTAGGAACCTTGAACCCAATGGGTATGACTACCCCAGATATCAGACTCAAATCCTCAAAATCCAGCCCAGATGACTTCTGCAACTCCATGGCATCCATCCTATCCACCAGCATCTTGAATTTGTCTTCATTAGGCTCATGGTAGTAGTTAGCCTCAGAATCAGAGTCCCTCATTGAATGGTGGAGACTGCCTACCTCTTGCTCAGATTCTTCAGATTCATAGTCTTCAGCTGGTTCTTTGGTCTTGGCGAGACCTTTGAACCTTCTTCCCATGTTGATCAACCCAGCAGACCTTCTAGTCTTCTTAGTTTTCTTGGCCAGCAGTGCCTTCAATTCATCTTGCCCCTTGGACAGGTTCAAGATCAGCTCTTGGAACTGTGCATTTTGTGCCTGAAGATCCTTAACTGATTGTTCAAGAGCCATTGCTGAAATAAACAGCGAGAATATGAGAAACCTGTGCACAATTATAAACCTGTGATGCAATGAAATGATATGGGAATGCATATGCAATGTTTTCAAGGACCGCAGGATTTAAATTTGCTTAGACAAACACGAAAGTAAACTTTTATTAGTAATAACTTGTTTTGCCTTTTAGGCTTACAAAAAATGAAAATGAAATAAGTACAAAAGATGGGGTTTTAAGTCTCCCATGGACGTTTCCTCTTTGCGTTGAGGTATGAGTTGAGGTTTCGTTCCTCGTGAAGTTGCTTTGTTAGCTCTAGGATTCTTGTTTGGCTTGCTTTGTAATGAGCCTCGAAAGTATCCCTTTGCTCCTTCAGTTGGATCCATGATCTCTGCAAGTCTTCCTGATCAGTAGGCATGTCTGGGTGAAGGATGGTATAAGCTGTGTCTCCTTCAGCAACAGGTTCCATGGTAACTGGTAGGACGGCAGGATATGGCATCATGAGTGTCTGAGCACGAGATCGCACCCATCTGAGATAAGCCTCCATAGGAATAGTGTACTTAGGCTCCAGCGTCTTGCTGTCAATCCTGTTTACCTTTCCCCAAGCTCGTATGAATCTCTGACGGTATCCTTGAAGGTCGTTGTCGTAGTCAAATACAATGCCCTGAATCAGCATGTCATGTGGACCATCACTCCGGGCGCAACCAAACTGTCGTAAAGCTAGAGAGGGGTTGTAGGTGATGCCTCCTCTTATGCCTAGAAGTGGCACATTAGGAAATTCCCCACAACGGTCAATGATGGTGATATTCTCCATAGATCTGGAGCACCAATGAATGTCTGAGTGAGAAAGTGACATGATCCTCTTGGACCATCTGAACCCTTGCTCATTCTTCATTACTGAGCGAGGAAGGTGAGAAATAAACCACCTAGAAAGCAAAGGTATGCAGCACATCAAAGTTCCTCTTGCCCTTGTGGTACGGGTGTGAAGAGAATGCAGGATGTCTCCAAGCAATGTAGGCACTGGATTGTGACTCATGAATATGTTGATGGCATGAACGTCTATGAACTGATCTGGATTGGGGAACAATACTAAGCCATATATCAGCAAGGCTAAGATCTCCTCAAAAGCATCATAGCTCATGGCCTTCAAGAACACTTGAGCCTTTTCTATCAACACCTTAGCTAGAATACCCTTGACTCCACTTCTCGTTTCTAGAACAATGTCTGACTTCTTCAGATGTAGAGCTGCAGCAATAACCTCTGGTTTAAGCTCCTTCTCCAAGCCTGTGAAGGGTCTTTGATCAAGAACAGGTATGCCCAGAAGTTTAGAGAACTCCTCCATGGTTGGAACCAGCTGATAGTCGGGGAATGTAAAGCAGTGGTGCTTAGGGTCAAAGAACTGAAACAGGACACTCATCATGTCTTCATTGAACCCTGAAGTGACTAGATCCAATAGGTGGCCATGTCTCTTGATGAAATGGGAATGATCAGACAATTGAGAAACCAACTCTTTAAGCTTGGGAGGTATTCCCACAAAGTTGATCCTGATGGTGTTTCTACGAGCAGAAGCCATGACCTGCAACTAAGAACAAAGATAAATCCTTTGGTCCTTGAAATGGTTAGTGAAAATGCTATGCTTATGATGCATGATGATGTCATGATGTTATGTTCAATAACAAACATGTGGCACACACAAACAAGTCATACCATAGCCCTAGGTTTAAAGGCTTGCATGAGGTTCAAAGGTAAGTACCCTCCCCTGAAGTTAGATGGTTCATCCTGTCCTACAAAAGTAACCGGGTTCTAAGGGATCTCAATATCATTGATCCTTCACAAGGGTGGTTGTTCAGAAGGCAACTTACTTGCCAACCAAAACCCTCCAAGTTTAGAATCTCAATGAGCGTAGTATCGAGTGTCAACCAACTTCAGTCTGCACCAAAGCCGGTTACCTCACTACCTTCTAAAGGCCAAGATGGGATAACTAGGGTTCTAAAAGTTAGTTAGTGCATTGACAACATATGGCAGCCTCATATTATCCTCAACTTGACTTAAGGAACATAAGCACCAACCAAGAAGTCGCACTAACTATGGCCACCAGATCAACCGTATCGATATACGTCGTACAGTTTCCTTGGTCTATTGCCATTTACCTAAGGTACACTAGATCCGGGTTAGGATCTTTCACACATAAGAGCACCCAACAGATAAGTATAAAGCAAACAAGGCAAACAATTTTAAAGTGATCTAATTCCTAAGGGTACCCCTCTTTTATTAAGTCCCCAGCAGAGTCGCCAGTTCTGTAACACGGTGGGAGAACTGACTTTAGTTATGTTGCGGATAGCAAGAGTCGCCACCGACTTTTATTTTATCCAAAAGGAAAGGGTATAAAAGAACAGGAAAGACCTTAAGAGATATTTTTGGGTCCGGGGGGTAGGTTATGTAAAGGGAAGGTGTTAGCACCCTTTACATCCATGGTTATCCATGGGCTCTTAGTTACTTAGCTCACCTTTGAATTGTTTTTGAAAGTGTAGTGTGTGAATAGAAAAAATTTCAGAATAGTTAATAATGATCCATGTACGGATGCGTAAAAACTTGTTTTTGAAAATTTGTTTGAAATTTGTTAAGTGTGAAAAGTTTTTTGAAGTGAGCAAGTACATAAGAGGAACCTACCCTAAAGTTTTAAGTCTTTCTTGTTCTTTATCCTTTAATTGGTAAGACTATCCCTACTATTAAGGAGTAGGTAGTCATTACCTTAGATGTAAGGGATATGAGAGGGACATTCTGTTTTATGAAGGCAACTGTGGGGTGTAATAAGCATATAGGAGGGACTATCATCATTATTCGAAGGGACTTGATTCGTAGAGGCAACCATGAGAGACTTGATGATTTTTCTTTTTAAAGGGACTTTCTTTATACACCCCACTTGACCTTATGATTTAGGCCACTTGAGGGATAACCTTAGAAATGTGAGATGGCGATTAGAAATCGACTTACGTGTGTGAGTGTTCAATATTATTTATCTTTTATTAAAATGATCTAATTTATTTTAAATAACATACATGTTTTGCACTCCCTAATTACTAACCATAGCAAAAATAATTAAATAATTACAAAATTTACATCCAGGAGCATTTACATAATAATTATAATAATAAACAAATTAAAATAAATAGCAAAAATAAATAATAAGCAAATTAAAAAATATATAAGCAAAATACTGAGCAATAAATAAATAAATATGGGTTAGTAATAATAAAAATAAAAATTAAATAAGGTTAGTGAAATTAAATTAAATAATGTTAGAGAAATAATAATAATGATAAAAAATTAGTAATAACATGGTTAGTAAAATATAATTAGCAAAATATTATAAGAACAAAATTAGAATAATAAACAAAAGTTAGATTATAAACAATTATTTAATAATATGAAAGAATATAGACAATTAAGTGATTATGATAATATACAAATTATTAATTTATTTTTTAAACATATTATAAAAGAAAAAAAAAGTTTGATTATATTTATATTTACTAAAGTTAATTATACTAATTAAATATGTACAAAAATTATAAAATAAAAATTAGGTTTTTAATAAGTTATTTAGAAAATAAATTAGGGTTTTGTTTAGAAAAAATAATTTTTTAAGGGTTTAAATTATAATATACAAGATTATTTAATTAACATACATATATTATAGTTACATATAAATAATTTTTGAAATTTAAAAAAAAAAATGAGTTTAGAATTTTCTAAGAAAAAAAGAAATATAAATGATGATTTACAAATTTAACTTATTTTTCTTTTATTAATAATAAGAACATATTTGATTAACCAAATAAAAATAGAAAAAATTGGAAAAAATAAACTTACCTTGGCTGGGTTTGAACCCAGGTCCTCATGCCTGCCATTACCAAAACCTTCCACTAGACCAACCATGCGTTGGTGATCATAGGATGACTTCAATTGTTTTTATGCCATGTCTTGAAAAATCCAGAAAAATGATGAAAACAAAAGGCCTGGGGTGGTGTTGAACCCAGGACCTTATGAATGTATACGCGCATGCTTGACCGCCTGGCTGGGAGAGCCCTTCTGGTCATATGGTGATAACATATCATAATATATTACATCTTCTTGCCATCCTGAAAAATAGAAATAAAATGAACAAAAGCCAGGGATCGAACCCCTGCCCTTTTGCTTCACACGCCTAAGACCATGCCATCAACCATTGGGACAACTCAGTTGTTGTGATAATAAACAGCAAACAGTCAATAAAATATTATACAAATAATTTGAATTTGAATACGCGCGGGAACTGATCTTCTTCTTCCTTGAGACCTACAAAATTTGCTGCGATAATTGCTTCCATTTTTCCTGCGAATTCTCCATGGCAGCAAAACCTACAAAAATCAATAAGCAACAAAACCGTACAATTTTACAAAATTAAGCATAGCATTATAATCCAGGCATTCATACGATCAATCCTGTGTTGTTAGAATCCATTTAGGTTTCTTAAATCCAAAATCCCTAAACCTAGGTCCAAACCCTAATAATGGCATCTCATGAATTAGGTACGGGTTCTTTGATTTTCCTGTCCAGAAACGATCTATATCACACAACAAACAACATTAGCCAAGCAAATTTCATTGAAACACAACAAATTAATGCAATCGAAAAAGTTTTATTCAAGAACAAATTGAATTCGGGTGAGGCATTATGGCATGATTTGGATGAATGTGAGTGATGGTTTATGATCAAGGATGTCCAATGAAGCTCTCTATGTCTTTATTTTACCTTTAAACCTCTTGGATGATGGAATCCGAATATCACTTTTGCTTGAATTTTTTTGAAGTGAAAACCTACCTTTGAAGCTGCTGGATTCGTGAATGAAGGTTAGGTTTGTGTTTAGTATATATATGTGAATCATTCTAGGTCAAAAAATTGATTAACTATGTGGAAGATTTGATACTTGAAGATTGAAAAAGATGGTGTCATGAAATTCAAATATTGGCTCATGAAAGCTTGCTATTTTTGGATAAATCACATGATTTCTTTCTCTTTCAACTTCAATCAACATTGATGAGATTCTAGAAGCTCAATCTTCATCCAAAAATATATTTTCATATTTTATATTTATTTAAAAAGATTTTTTATGAATTAAATCAAAATAAATCAAAATAAAATAATAAAAATTATGATTTTAAATCAATTGGGTCGTGCATGATGATATGGTATGGATTGGATCACAATTTGGGCAGCCCATTTGGAAAGAAGTGGTTTTAAACCTCCATTTTCAACATAAACCATCACAAAATTTCCCAACTTTGAAAGGGCACATCTCCCTCAATTTTAAAGGTATGAGGATGTTCTTGGACTTTTTGGAAAGCTTGAAGAGTCCTCTAAACAACCCCATTGGTTTCAGGTCCATATCATTTACCAATCTCAAGTTATGCCCTTTTGAATTTGTTGACTTTTTGTTGACTTTTGAAATGACCTGTAATGTCTTAGCTCATATCTTCCAAATGAAGCATTTTTGGGCTTAACTTTCAACATCAAAGTTGTAGAGAATTCAATTTCCTTCAAAATGAGATTTGGATGGAGACTTGGTGATGAAGTATGTGAAAGTTATGGCTGGTCAAAGTTTAGTTGACTTTTACTGAGGAAACCCTAATTTAGAAACTCCTGATTATTGATGATCTGGAATCTCCTTGATGAATCATGATCAACCCTTGATAAAATGATGAATTTTACTTCATATAATTGATGTTGGCAAAAAATCATGAAGTTTGACTTTGGTTTGACCACAGTTGACCTCAGTTTGACTTTTTAACTGCACTGACTGATTTTGACTTATCTGATCATCTGACTGAGCAAACTTTTGAGAAAAGTCTTGAAACTTGTCATGGGGGTTCTTATACACATATAAGATGTTATGAAGCTCACTTGAGGTATTGGAAGTCCATTTAGCCTGATTAAAGTCAAAACCCTAGTTTTGGATGCACTGTTTAGGAGGTGCATTGTCTGAGGGAATTGTCAACTCTTCTGACCCATTGTGAACTTTGTGAACCTTGTGAACCATCATAAAATGTCTTGTGAACCTCATGGGAGGTATTGTGAAGCTTGTGAACCTTGTGAACCATCATAAAATGTCTTGTGAACCTCATGGGAGGTATTGTGAAGCTTGTGAACCTTGTGAACCTCATGAAGTGACTTTGTAGACCTTATGAACCTCAGGAGAGCTTTGTAATCATTGTGAATCTTGTGAACCTTGTGAACCTTCAAGAAGCGACTTGTAGACTTCATGAACTTCATGAAAGGTCTTTAAGATGTTGAGAAGCTTGTGAACCTTGTGAACCTTCATAAAGTAACTTGTAGACTTCATGAACCTCATGAAAGGTGTTGAAAGCATTATGGAACTTGTGAACCTTGTGAACCTTCAAGAAGTAACTTGTAGACTTCATGAACCTCATGAAAGGTTATGTAAATGTTGAGAAGCTTGTGAACCTTGTGAACCTTCATAAAGTAACTTGTAGACTTCATGAACCTCATGAAAGGTTATATAAGCATTGAGAACTTGTGAACCTTGTGAACCTTCTTAGCACACAAAGTCTTGTATTGTGAGGGCAAATTTTGGGGTGCAACAATGTGGATGACATGATTTCCAAGTCCCTCACTGAAGAAGACCATCTGGTAAATCTGCTGAAGTTGTTCAGGCGTCTGAGAAAGTATCAGCTGAAGTTAAACCCCAACAAGTGCACATTCGGGGTACGATCCGGTAAACTGCTGGGATTCATTGTAAGTGAAAAAGGAATTGAAGTTGATCCTGACAAAGTCAAAGCCATTCAAGAGATGCCTGCGCCTAAGACTGAAAAGGAAGTTCGGGGGTTCTTAGGTAGATTGAACTACATTTCAAGGTTCATCTCTCACCTTACTGCAACCTGTGAACCCTTGTTCAAATTGTTAAGAAAGGAACAAACGGTCAGGTGGAACGAAGATTTCCAGAAGGCTTTTGACAAAATCAAGGAGTACTTACAAGAACCTCCAATCCTTATGCCTCTAGTTGAAGGAAGACCTCTAATAATGTACCTGACAGTATTAGAAGGGTCAATGGGGTGTGTGTTGGGCCAGCATGACGAGTCTGGTCAAAAAGAGTATGCAATATACTACCTAAGCAAAACGTTTACCGACTGTGAACAACGTTATTCACTTCTCGAGAAAACTTGCTGTGCTTTAGCGTGGGCTGCTCGCCGACTAAGGCAATATATGTTGACCCAAACTAACTTGTTGATCTCAAAGATGGATTCAGTCAAGTACATATTTGAGAAGCCAGCACTTACCTGAAGGGTTGCAAGATGGCAAATGATTCTGACAGAGTATGATATTCAGTACACATCTCAAAAGGCTATCAAAGGCAGTGTACTGTCTGACTATCTGGCTGAGCAACCCATTGATGATTACCAACCAATGAGATTTGACTTCCCTGATGAAGACATCATATTCCTGAAAGTAAAAGACAAGGAAGAGCCTGTTCACACTGAAGGGCGCGACCCATAAGAAGAATGGACAATGATGTTTGATGGGGCTGTTAACATGAGTGGTCGTGGAGTTGGTGCAGTGCTCATTACACCTAAAGGAGTTCATATGCCATTCTCGGCAAAACCCACCTTTGCATGCACTAACAACGAAGCTGAATACGAAGCTTGTATCATGGGTCTTGAGAAAGCCATTGACCTCAGGATTAAGACTTTAACTGTGTTCGGAGATTCAGCCTTGGTAATCAATCAGACCAACGGAAAGTGGTACACTCACCAAGAGCATCTGATTCCATATCGAGACTACACGAGGAGATTACTGACTTTATTCACAACAGTCAAGCTTGAGTACATCCCTCAAGATGAAAATCAGTTTGCAGATGCTCTGGCTACCATTTCCTCCATGATCAAAGTTCAAGCTGCCAACTTTGTGCCTCGGATTTCAGTATCCAGACTTGACAGACCAGCATACGTTTTCTCCGTGGACATTGCTAAGGATGACCAGCCTTGGTTCCATGATATCAAATGCTTCTTAGAGGATCGAACATACCCACCTAGGGCATCATCCAATGATAAGAAGACATTAAGAAGGTTGGCTGGTAGCTTCTTCCTGAATGCTGATGGTTCCTTATACAAGAGAAACTTTAACATGGTGCTTCTCAGATGTGTTGATAAGAAAGAGGCAGACTTGTTGATGCACGAGGTGCATGAAGGATCTTTCGGTACCCATGCTGGAGGACATGCAATAGCCAAGAAATTATTACGATCAGGCTACTACTGGACCATAATGGATGCAGACTGTTGTGCTTATGCCAGAAAGTGCCACAAATGCCAAATTTATGCAGATAAGGTGCATGTGCCTCCAAATCCTTTGAACGTGATGTCTTCACCTTGGCCCTTTTCCATGTGGGGCATTGACATGATTGGAAAGATTGAACCAACTACTTCCAATGGTCACAGATTCATCCTGGTAGCCATTGATTACTTCACCAAATGGGTTGAAGCAGCTTCGTATGCAAACGTCACCAGACAAGTGGTAGCCAGATTCCTGAAAAGAGACATCATCTGTAGATATGGAGTACCCGAACGAATCATTACTAACAATGGTTCCAATTTGAACAACAAAATGATGGCCGAACTGTGCCGGGACTTCAAAATCCAACATCACAACTCTTCTCCTTACAGGCCAAAGATGAATGGCGTTGTTGAGGTAGCTAACAAGAACATTAAGAAGATTGTGCAAAAGATGGTGGTTACTTATAAAGACTGGCATGAAATGCTACCAATTTCCTTGCATGGGTATCATACCTCAATCAGAACGTCCACTGGGGCAACACCGTATCAGCTTGTGTATGGCATGGAGGCAGTCCTACCTGTTGAAGTTGAATTACCTCCTTACGGGTACTGATGGATGTCAAGCTAAGTGAAGCAGAATGGGTCCAATCTCGGTACAATCAACTAAGTCTGATCGAGGAAAAGAGATTAGCTGCAATCTATCATGGGCAGTTATATCAGAAAAGAATGAAGAAAGCCTTCGATCAGAAAGTCAGGCTTCGGGAATACCAAGTAGGAGATCTTGTGCTGAAAAGATTCCTTCCTCCTCATACAGACCACAGGGGCAAGTGGACTCCGAATTACGATGGTCTGTTCATAGTAAAGAAAGTTTTCTCTGGTGGAGCACTGATGCTCGCTACTATGGATGGTGAAGATTTTTTATCCCATGTGAATTCAGATGCAGTTAAAAAATAATTCGCATAAAATGACCCGCTGGACATAAAAACAAAATGAAAGTCCAGGCAAAAATAGGGCATCCCGGCGAGTCAAAAAACAGAATAAAAGGACTCGGGCAAAAATAAGGGAAAATAATAAAAAATGTACACCCGCTGAGTTGAAAAGCCGCATTGGACAGCTCAGGCAAAAATGGGTATCCCGGTGGATTGAAAACCCGAAAGGGCGATCCACGCAAAATAAGGGAATAAGCGAACAAATGCATTCTGAATTCGTCTGTATCACTTACAACATGGCAAGGTTAAAGCATCGGTCAGAGTCAACCTTCTTCTAAAAGCAAGATTGAGAAGAACGTCAAGGTCATAGCAAAGGGAAGCTCACTAAAGCGTCGTTAATTTTGCCATCACCTTTACTTTTCTCAATTTGTAACAATCTCCTCATTTCAGGGGATCTGTTTCTTTGACTGTATTTGCAAATTCAGGGCACCCAAATTAATAAAATTAGAGTTTTCGGTCACACTTCGTCTTGTACATTTTTGTTTCGTTTGCAAAATGTCCAATATTCATAACATAATATTTGCATAAAACAGATGTGCCCTTCTAATTACATGCTTGAAGGAAATGTATTTGCTTCCAGGAGTATCTAACTCCTACGACGGAATCCCGTAAGGAATACCTCGAGACACTTGTGCGTTTTTTTGTCTTAACAGGATTGCAGTATCGAGAATGCTTTTCCCCAGCAAGGTTTCCAAAGCTTCATTTCTCCAGCACATCTTCAAGCAACATCAGAAAATGCTCATTTCCCCAGCTGAGTTGTCAAGTCTCCTCATCCTCAGCAGGATCCTCACAGATACCTCTAGAAAGATCGTCCAGTGATTTTTTCCTCCCCCAGAGTGCCGAATCTCTCATCTCCAGCAAAGATAGGGAACCATCTCCTCGCAGAGCTCCAGCCTCTCCCAAGAAGAGCAATGTCTGAAATTCTCAAACAACAAAGTGACGAAAGCTTCCTCACCCCCAGCTGGGTTATCTCTTCACCAGATAGATCTATCAGTGATATAATTCCCCAAGCAGGACCATATGTGTTTATCAGATCTACCAATGATCGCGTCCCCAACTGGGATATCACTTCAAGCAGATCGGCCAGAGATCTTCACAGCAGCGGGATCCGAATCCCGAACCGGTTTCTTTTGCATAATCATAACATTCGCATCATTTTTTCCCCAGAGCGTAGCATTCCGTCTAATACAGAGAATTACGGCAAAAATCAAACATATTGCATGATCACAAGTCAGGTTCGAACCAGTCACCTGTAAATACCAACAATACCTCATCATATATACAAAATACACCTCCCCACAGAAAGCCAAAGCATCCCTTTGCACTCTCAAATATAGATACTTCTTGACACTCGTCTGTGTCATTTCCCCAGTAGAAAGCCAAAGCGTCCCCTTCGCACTCTCTAACACAAACACATGTTCATATATACCTTTTTCGACACTCGTCCGTGTCACATTATCCCCCACAGATAAACCACAAACAAATACTTATATACACTATTGACACTTGTCCGTGTCACCATTCCCCAGCATGGTTACCCAAACATTTATTGCAAACCAAACAATTATTATAATACACTCTTATTTGACACCCGTCCATGTCATCCTATCCCCACAAATTGCCTGAATTCCTTTTACACTCATAAGTTCATAACTTATACACTTTCTCTTCTGACACTCGTCCGTGTCATCTTTCCAGCAAGTTGAACACTCATCCGTGTCTTGCTCATACTTCACAATGCTTATTTTTAATCAAACAAATACTCGTCCGTATCTTGTATACACACTTATTTCCCCTCAGAGTCGACACTCGTCCGTGTTCTTTGTTAACTAGTTGATACTCGTCCGTACCATCATCTCTGAACATGCGTCAACATTGTTTCTACCTATACTCGTCCGTATCACGGTCTTAAGAATGCTCGTCCACATCTTTAATCTGTACACAGTGTCAAACACTTTTACCTTTGCTTCTTAAAACATAAGCACTCGTCCGTGTTTACCATTCCCCAGCAAACAACTTTTTTCTATCCGACATTCGTCCTATGTCATGATACTTTCGGCAGCCGTCCCCTTCCAGGTGATCGTCCTTCACCTAAGGATGATCGTCCCTCATCCTTTCCCCAGCGGAGTCTCCATTATTGGAACCCTTTTCTATCCGGCATTCATCCTATGTCGTGATATCTTTTGGCAGCCGTCCCCTGCCAGGTGATCGTCCTTCACCTCGGATGATCGTCCCTCATCCTTATCCCCAACAGAGCAGCCGTCCCCTGCTAGGTGATCGTTCTTCACCTTTTAATGATCGTCCTTCATCACTTTTATCCGATGGCCGTCCCCGTCGTTGATCTTTTTATCTGACATTCGTCCTATGTCATGATAAACCCGAGAGCAGCCGTACCTTGCTAGGTGATCATCCTTCACCTCTTGATGATCGTCCTTCATCATGCTTATCCGATGGCTGTCCCCATCGTCGACCTTTTCTATCCGACATTCGTCCTATGTCGTGATAAAGAGCAGCCGTCCCCTGCTAGGTGATCGTCCTTCACCTTTGATGACCGTCCCTCATCATTTATTTCATTTATTCTTTGAACCGATGGCCGTCCCCATCGTTGTTTACCTTATTTTGCAAACCTGATGGCCATCCCCATCATTGCCCTTACTTTAATCCCTAGAAAACTTTGTTTCTTAACTTGATGGCCGTCCCCATCATGATCTCCTCATTTCCCCAGCTTGTCGGCCGTCCCCGTCATTGCTTTATTTACTGTTTTATTCCCCCAGCATGTCGGCCGTCCCCGTCATTGCTTTATCCCCAGCAGTCGTCCTCTGCTTGATGGTCGTCCTCCATCGCCCGCTTTATAATCATGCTATGCTTTCTTTTACAATTTATATCCCTTTTCTTCTCCCCAGTGAGTGCAAATTTTGGACTGTCTTTGGTATTCAACCACAAGTTATCTTGTTTGTCTGTTAAGCCCGTCGCTTACATCTTGCACAGCTAACTCATGTTTGAATAGGGGCAGCTGTAAACACCTCAAATTTTCCCTCACTCATTTCACACCATGGCTTGTGATCTTTCATATTTGCATTAGTTTAAGCATGGGTGATTCCTCCATCCAGGGTTGTATGTGTTTGAAAATGGGTTCCCTTGGGTGTAGTTCACTTGCTCAGGGTTGGTCTCATTTAACATATTGCATTCGGCGGATTGGTGTCCTCATGTCCCACATATCTCACAATTCGGCGAAATTGCAGCTACAGTATTCGGAGTTGCACACATATGTTCGACTTTAAGGGCCAACGCGTCCATTTTACCTTGCATCATTTCCATAGATCTTAGCTCATGTATTCCTCCTTGGGCTTCCTTCTTTTCCACTGTTGCTCGTTCTATTCCCCATGATTGATGGTTTTGGGCCATATCTTCAATAAGGGCACTAGCTTCAGGGTAAGGTTTGTTCATCAGTGCGCCACCAGCGGCAGCGTCGATGGTCATCTTAGTGTTATAATGAAGTCCATTATAGAAGGTTTGAATGATTAGTCAATTCTCTAAGCCATGATGTGGGCATGCTCTTAATAGCTCTTTATATCTCTCCCAGGCTTCGAACAACGACTCTCCTTGGTGTTGGGTAAATCTGGTTATTAGGTTTCGAAGAAGAGCGGTCTTACTTGGGGGAAAATATCTAGCAAGGAAAACTTTTCTAAGGTCTTCCCAAGTTATGGAATTGGGTGGAAGGGAATCTAACCATGATAGAGCTTTATCTCTGAGGGAAAAGGGAAATAATCTTAAGCGTATCGCCTCAGGAGGAGCTCCATTGGTTTTAAAGGTGTTTGCTAACTGGAGAAAGTTTTTTAAATGTTGGTTTGGGTTCTCAGTAGCAAGACCTGCAAATTGTCTCTGTTGCACTAATTGCAGCAGGGATGGTTTAAGTTCAAAATTATTGGCTGGGATAACGGGGTTTACTATACTGGAACTAGGTTCCTCGTTTGATGGTTGGGCGAAGTCCTTAAGAGGTCTTCGGTTTTGATCTTCGGCCATAGCTCTCCTATTCCTATGGAAAAACAAATGTGCGCGAGCGTAACGTTCAGGTTCAGCTAAAGGGTCTACTAAGCTTCCGGCACTGCGAGTCTTTCACATTGACCGGTGGGTAACAACCTTAGTCTAAACGGTATAACTACAGGGTATGAAATTTGACGAAATTGGTCCCCGGCAACGGCGCCAAAAACTCGATGCGTATTTTTCGCAAGTGTACGAACACGTCAGAGTAATATAAAAGATTGTCGAATCCACAGAGACCAAGTGTCAATCTATCGTACCTGTTGTTATGGTGTGTATCTAAGGCAACTGAATATAAGGGTTTTAAGGAGTGCGCAATGGTAAATAAAATAATAATTTTAAACAATTAATAAAGACAGGCTCGAATGTAATTCACATAATCAATTGATAATCCGGTACTTGTTAATAGAACTACTTATGGGCAATGTTTTCCACTTTTAAAAGAACTAATTTAACAGGAACTGTCGCTTTCGCGTATTCAGAACCGAGTTGTACTCCCTAATCAACCCCTCCTATTGTAACGGATAAAAAGGTGCGTATTGCGTTAGAGTAGTAAACCTATTTTTAAGAAATATAGTATCTTAACTAAGTTGAAAAGTATTTTAACCTGGATTTCTTAGCAAAAAGAGGTTCTCACGAACCAGACTCTAAACTTTTTAATGCGTCCGAAAATCGTTTTAAAATCTCTTTTCTTTTTAATCTAAAAACTCCTAATGAACTAGACAAAGCGCTTTTGGCTGTTTTTGAAATAGTTAAAAATAATTACTTAAATTGAAAGATAAAATAGCCCTTAAGTGTTTCCACGAACAATTGTACGGATTACTGGTTCAATTACGATCCTTACATTCTAACCTTTATGGATTTAGTTAGACATGGTAAAGTAAAAGTTTTTTTTATAATTTTTCATAAAAGTAATTAGTGCGAGTGCGGAAAGTAAATAAAAGTAGTGCGAGTGCGGAAAGTAAATAAAATTAGTGCGAGTGCGGGAAATAAAGGTATTTAAAGCGAGTGCGGAAAATAAATGAAAGTAGTGCGAGTGCGAGAAATAAATAAAGTAAAGCGAGTGCGGGAAAATAAATAAAGTAAAGCGGTGCGAGAAATAAATAAAAGTAAAGCAATGCAGAAAAATAAAATACGAACTGGAATTAAAATGGCGGCAGGATTAACTTCCTCCCAGAGTGCTCCAAAACTCGATCACACAGACGTATACAGACTCGATCACTCGATTGCAGTAACACCCCGATGTGGAATGATAACTGCTTTAAAACTGATATATGCCTAAGATATTCTAAGTTTGGATGATTGAAAACGAAAATCTAAGGCCCTATTTATAGGAAAACAAATAGCAAGAAAAGACCAGGATGCCCCCTCCACTAAAAAGTGGAGGGAAACGTTTTGGCCTTGTGGCGCCCGCCATAGGCACATGGCGCCCGCCATGAGACTAATAGGGAATGAGAGCGTGGGGATCGTGGGTCTTGGCAGTTGTGGAGTGGTCTTGAGACGTGGCCACGTCATGCCAGACCCCATGGCACCCGCCATGGTGGATGCCGTAAGTGAAAAAAGCTGAATTTCTTGGTTTTCGTCCGTTTCCACTCCTTTTTCGCTCCTTTTCTCGATTTAGGCCCCGATTACATAGAAAACCTGAAAATAAAGAAAAACAAAGTAATAACATAACAAAATAACAATAAAAGCTAAGAATGCATGCGAAATCGGAGTCAGAAATACGGTGAGATTTAGTGTTATCAACAAACATATGCAATGCATTAATGAAAACGAAAGTTTGACATAATAATAAGTGTTTAAACAAATAAAAGAAATTACAAATGAAAATTCAAATGTTGTCCCATCCAGTTGGATGAATGTCTTCAATTGCAATCTGTGAACTTTCAGGAGCAGTATATTTCACCATGAAATCAAATTTGCCATTTAGATGTCCCAAGGTGCTCCGTATCTCAACAGGAATAGGTAGGCTTTCTTTCTTGCTACCTCGGGCAATTTGTCTTGCAGCTTCGATGTTTGATGGACGATTGTAGAATTCAATTTGACCTTATGGTGTAACTTCGAGGATCCCTTCGTCAATCAGGTCTTGAATATTTTTCTTCAATGCCCAACAACTATTAGTATCATGTCCGGGACAGTTAGAGTGATACCCACACCTTGCCTTGGAATTATAGCGAGCAGAGGAAGTATTAGGATTTTGAGGAGGATTTTCCAAGGAAATTAGCTTCATCTCTAACAAGCATTGCAAAGCTTGCGACATTGAAGTCTTGAATTTGAAAAACTGTCTTTTACAATCCTTGTGTTGAGGTGGATTAACCTTACAAGGTCTTTTTTTCTTCAACTGAAGAACAATCAGTGGTAGCCTGTCTATTTCCTTCTCTTATCCTTATCTTCTTTTCGACCAAGTCAACTTGTTTTATCGGAGGTTGACTGATGATTAGATTCCCGACTCCATTACTTTGAAGTTTGTGGACAAAGGTTCTCACCTCTTCTTTCCCCTGAGCTAAACTTTGGATAAGAGTCACCTGGCCATTCATCTGGATCCTCATCTTTTCCATCTCAACTTGCAATTGTTCCAACTGATCATTCTTGTTATCTTCATGATTTTCAGAGAGGAGTGCTTTCAACTCTTCTTTCCCTTTGGACAAATTCAGGATCACTTCTTAGAACTGAGCATTCTGAGCCTGGAGATCCTTGACAGTTTGTTCGAGAGCCATTTCTGCTGAAATAAACAACGAGAAGATTGAGAAACCTGCTAGGGAAACCTGTCATGCAATGATATGGTATGTAGATGCATATGCAATGTTTTCAAGGACCACAGGATTTAAATTTGTTTAAAGAAAACAAAATTTATTAGTAAGTGTTTAATATAAATTTGCCCCTTGGGCTTACAATGAAAGGAAATAACAATAAAGTACAAAAATAAATATATGGGGTTTTAAGTCTCCCATGGACACTTCCTCTTTGGGTTGAGGTATGTATTGAGGTTCTGCTCCTCGTGAAGTTGCCTTGTCAGCTCCAGAATTTTTTCTTGACTAGCTCTGAAATGAGTCTCAAAAGTATCCCTTTGCTCCTTCAACTGAATCCAGGATTTCTGCAACTCTTCCAAATCAGTGGGCATATCTGGATGAAGGATGGTATAAGGAACATCGCCTTAAGCAACAAGCTCCATAGTAACCGGTAGAACAACATGATATGGCATCATAAGAGTCTGAGCACGAGATCGCACCCATCTGAGGTAAGGTTCCATAGGAATGGAATACTTTGGTTCTAGAGTCTTGCTATCAACCTTGTTCACTTTACCCCAAGCTTGTATAAACCTTTGATGGTAACCTTGAAGATCATTGTCGTAGTCGAACACAATACCCTGAATAAGCATGTCATGAGAACCATTACTCTGAGCATAACCAAACTGATGTAGAGCTAAAGAAGGGTTGTAGGTAATGCCCCCTCTTATGCAAAGGAGTGGCACATTAGGGAACTCTCCATAACGGTCAATGATAGTAACATTCTCCATAGATCGAGAGCACCAATGAATGTATGAATGAGAAAGTGACATAATCCTCTTAGACCACCTTAACCCTTGTTCATTCTTCATCATTGATCGAGGAAGGTGAGAAATAAACCACCTAGCCAATAAAGGTATGCAACACATCAGAGTTCCTCTCGCCTTCGTAGTACGAGTATGAAGAGAATGTAAGATATCTCCAAGTAATGTAGGCACTGGATTGTGAGTCAGAAATATGGTGATGGCGTGTACATCTATGAACTGATCTGGATTAGGGAACAACACTAAACCATAAATTAATAGGGCTAGGATCTCTTCAAAAGCATCATAGCTCATAGCCTTCAAGAACACTTGAGCTTTCTCCATCAATACCTTGGCAAGAATACCTTTAACTCCGCTTCTTGTTTCTAGGACAATGTCTGATTTCTTTAGATGTAGGGCTGCAACAATGACTTAAGGTTTAGGCTCCTTCTCTAAACCTGTGAAGGGTCTCTGATCAATGATAGGTATACCCAGTAGTTTGGAGAACCTTTCCATTGTAGGAACCAGCTGATAGTCGGGAAATGTGAAGCAATGATGTTTAGGATCAAAGAACTGAAATAGGACACTCATCATGTCTTTACTGAACCCTGAAGTGACTAGATCCAGTAGGTGACCATTCTACTTGATGAATTGGGAGTTTTCAGAAACTTGAGAGACCAATTCCTTAAGCTTAGAAGGTATCCCTACAAAGTTGATCCCGATTGTATTCCTACGAGCAGAAGCCATGACCTACAACAAAGAACAAAGATAAATACTTTGGTCCTTGAAATGGTTAGTGAAAATGTTATGCTTATGATGTCGTGATGTTATGCTCAATCACAAACATGTGGCACACACAAACAAGTCACACAATAGCCCTAGGTTTGAAGGCTTGCATTAGGTTTAAAGGTAAGTACCCTCCCCTGAAGTTTAGTTGGTTCATCTTGTCCTACAAAAGTAATCAGGTTCTAAGGGATCTCAATATCACTTATCCTTCCCAAGGGTGGTTGTTCAGTAGGCAACTTACTTGCCAACCAAAACCCTCCAAGTTTAGGATCACAATGAGAGTAGCATCGAGTATCAACCAACATTAGACTTCTCCAAATCCGACTATCTCACTACTTTCTAAAGGCCAAGATGGGATAGCTAGGGTTCTAAAAGTCAGTTAGTGTATTGACAACATATGGCATCCCATATTATCCTTAACTTACTTAAGGAACATAAGCACCAACCAAGAAGTCACACTAACTATGGCCACTAGATCAACCATATCGATATACGTCGTACAGTTTCCTTGGTCTATTTCCATTTACCTAGGGTACACTAGATCCGGGTTAGGATCTTTCACACAAACAACCCAACAAGTAATATAAAGCAAACAAAGCAAACAATTTAAGTGATCTAATTCCTAAGGGTACCCCTCTTTTACTTAGTAACTCCCCAGCAGAGTCGCCAGTTCTGTAACACGGTGGGAGAACTGACTTTTAGTCATGTTGCGGATAGCAAAAGTCGCCACCGACATTTATTTTATCCATAAGGAAGGGACACAAAAGAACAGAAAAGACCGTTTTGAAAAGACTTGGGTTAGGGGGTAGGTTATATAACGGGAAGGTGTTAGCACCCTTTATA
The DNA here is from genome assembly GCA_963966055.1 of Lathyrus aphaca. Lineage (NCBI taxonomy): Eukaryota > Viridiplantae > Streptophyta > Magnoliopsida > Fabales > Fabaceae > Lathyrus > Lathyrus aphaca. The sequence goes on from OZ014522.1 coordinate 373,583,578, forward strand.
TCCATGGTTATCCATGGGCTCTTAGTTACTTAGCTCACTTAAATGTTTTTTAAAAGTGTAGTGTGTGATTAGAAATTTTCTAAGTACTTTGTGATGATCCTCGTATGGATGTATACAAAGCCTTGTTTGAAAATATTGTGAGATGTGAAAAGTATTTTTGAAGAGTGAGCAAGTAACTATGAGGTACCTACCCTAGACTAAGTCATTCATGTTCTTATATGTCCTTTCGAGGGTAAGACTATCCATATTATTAAGGAATAGGTAGTCATTACCTTGGATTTATTAAGGGACAGACGTAGGGTCATCGTATGGTCAATGAAGGCAACTTAAGGGGTATCTTTAGCAATTCGTAGGGATTATCATCATTTATTCAAAGGGACAAGATCATTATTCCGTAGGTAACCTCAAAGGGACTTGATCTTTTAAATCTGTAGGGACTTGATGATTTATACGTGAAGGGACTTTGCTTAAGACACCCCTATATTCGAGGGACTTGACCATTTAAAGAAGGCAACCAAGAGGGATACCCTAAGAAGTGCAGACGACGATCTTAGATCGACTTACGTGTGTGAATATTTATTTTCAGATATTTATCTTATGATTAGTGATCTAAGTCCAAATTATTTTTCCATTATTCTTTGCACTCCCTAAATTACTAACCACGCAATTTAAATATTTAAAGAATTTTAAAAACAGAAATTAAAAGTTCCTACGCTATTACATGGTTTCGGGGCAGTTACATAATAATATAGGCAAAAGAAAAGAAAACCTAAGCTATTACATATAGGAAGCAGTTACATAATAAGAGTGAAAAATAAATTACATCAATTATGACCTATACAATTCTCTAAAAAATAAATAGAGTAATTTAAATTAAAAGAAAAGAAATTATAATTTTTATGAAAAAAAATGAATTAAGTTTAAGGTTTCTTTTTAGGTTTTAAAAAAAATTAGGCTTTGAAAAATCAGGGTTTAAAGTTTAATGAAAAAAAAAAGTTTATGGTTTAGAGAAGATAACACGGTTAAAGTTCAAAAGAAATTTTTAAGGTTTACATGAAAAATTAAGGTTTTTGAAAATATATATAAAAAAAAAATTTTGCTGTTAAAAAAAACTATATTGAATTATTAATTTAATAAAATAATTAATTAATTAATATTATGAATGAATAATGAAGATAAGTAATTAAAAAAAAGTTAAGAGTTTTTAGAAAATAAACAAATAAAATTAATCTAAATATTTAAGGTTAGTTAATTTAAGAAATTAGAGAGTTAAAAAAAATAGAGGAAATTAGGAGAAATTAGGAAAGAGAAGATAAAACCCATGTTTCTTTGTCAAAATGCCCTTAAGATTATCAGTCTTGCCTTCTTGACACTAAGACACGCGCGCACATGTGAATGTATCTGGAAAATAGTTATTATATAATAAAAACAAAACGTATAAAAAAATGGTCGAGACAAAATCGTCAATGTTTAGGAAAAAATCAGGGTAGTTAGTTATGAAAAAAATGTATGTAGATCTAAATATATGTATATGAATAACATAAAAATAATATGAATTAAAAAAAAAGAACAACGACGTTGCTAACACAAAATTGCGATCATCACAACTGGATCGGATCAACACAAATGTCACGCCTCATACACACAAATGTACAAACGGCGTATCGACACGATCTGATCCGAATAATCTAATCAAATTAAAAAATATATATTTAACAAACAAAAAATAAAAAATTATTTGTATAGATTAACAATATATATTATGTATTATATTATATTAACTTTATTATAAATATTATATATTATATATTAATATTATACTATATATATTATATACATATTATAAACTGAATATATAATAAACGTTGACGTTAACTTTGAGTATAAACATTAACCTTGAATTTTCATATTATTAACATTGTTATAAACTATATATAAATCCAAACACAATAAAATATAAAATTATATAATAATATGTGCAAAGTATAGTGTAGAAAACAAAATGTGTATGTTAATAGATATGAAGAAAAGAAAAAAAAGTGCATCAGTAAAGAACCGCAGGTGTACGTGTATCATGATAAAAACAAAAATAACTCATCAACTCGATATATGATACGAATGGAATCCATCAGTTGTACCGGTACTATGAGTCGTCTCCCTTTTTTTTTTCTTTCTCCCTTTTTCGTCTTCCACTAGTTAGTATATATAGGGATCAATTAGGGTTAATGCAGATGGGCTTAAGTATTTATTTTGAGACTCAATAAAATATTAATTTGAAATTAAATAAAATTTAATAATAATAGTTAAAATAAAAATAAAAACTAATAATCCTATTTATTTATTCTAGACCCAATAAAATATTAATTTAAAATAATATAAAGTTTAATAATAATAGTTAAAATAAAAACAAAAACTAATAATCCTATTTATTTATTCTAGACCCAATAAAATATTAATTTAAAATTATATAAAGTTTAATAATAATAGTTAAAATAAAAATAAAAACTAATAATCTTATTTATTTATTCTAGATCCAATTTCAAATATAAACGGACTCAAAAAAATAAAAGTCGGGTGCCAAAATGTTTTAAAAAAATAAAATGAACACAATAAAATAATCAGCACGAAATAAATGACTCGGAAAAATACAGCGTTTGGTCGGATTTTGAAATAAAAATTATGACCGTTTAAGCTGCTCAGACTGATCAACATATGACCAAAAATAGTCGTAAAAATATTTTTAGCATGTCAAATTAAATCACGTGAACCGCAGATTAATATTATCGACATTTGCAAACTTAAACTTGATATTTTTTCGTCCACTGATTTTAGACACATTTAAAAAATTAATTTGACCAGTCTATCTGTAAATTCCAAGAAATTATTTCGGCTAATATTAAGAAGAAAAAAATGTTATGCTATGAAGATGATGCAAATGAATGCGAAATAAAAAGTCGGTTAGATTTAAAAATAGAGGGCAAATTTTGGGGTACAACACCCTCCCAATCTCACGGGTATGCTACTCGGGTCAACATCACGGACTCTCAAAGCCGAGCAACAATAATATGTTCACCATCTCCGAGAAATGGCTCATGACCAAATCAGGGAATTGGTTTGGCATTATGTACTACTCAGGGAGGTCTTAGGTGAGTCCAAGGAAACAAGCACCCCTCATAAGTCCCCAGCTCCAAGCACTGAATTGAGAAACAATAGTACATTCATCCCGAAGGGTACAATACTATCGTCATACGAACAGTTGCTTTAACTTGATTCCTATGAGAGAACCAAACCATCCTATGCGATTTCCCAGTGGGCCCTCGGATGCGAGTGGGTTTGCCAACAAATATGGTCTGCCACTATCATCACTAGAGAGGGTTTTTCCACAAAGGTTCTCAATGATCGGTCCATTGACTGCACATAACTATCAAGGTAGTGTATTGCCCCAGAAAGATTCTGGCATCAATACATTTCCGAGAAGGTCGCAAGTCAAGGCTTGGAACTCACTAATACCAACATAGCAAAATGCCATGAAGCCAAAGTGGAACCACTCTAAGTCCTAGGTGCACTCAAGCCCCGGTTATAAGCTCATCTCACAGTAACAAAACCCATCCCACAGAAAAAATAAAATCAGCACAATCCAGTATATGATGCATTTGAAAATAAATACTGAAAGCAGTAAATAAACACTGTAAAGTAAAGATGTAAAATAAAACTGTAAATGAAAACAGTAAAGCTAAACTAAAGCACACAGCAGCAAACAGATAAACACCCAAAGAAACAAAATCAAACAGGTGCTAGGATTGACTCTACAAGGGAAACCAGAGATTCTGGGTTCGGTCCCCAGCAGAGTCGCCAGTTGTCGCTCCCGAGATTTTCATCCTAGTACAAACGTGAAAGTGGCGCGGAAAAGGTAGAGTTGCCAGCCATGCATTTTTATCTCGAAAGAACGGGAAAGGTAATGCTGCACAAACCTGAGGAAGAAGGAAATGATAAGGCCTTGCGAACCAAAGATCTGGGTTCAGGAGTCAGTTACGACCTGGGAAGGTATTAACACCCCAGATTGTCTTCCGTACCCGACGGGATCCACGCTTGTTTGTTTGTTTCGAAGGGTGAGAAAGAATAAAGCTGCTGAACAAAAGAACTGGAAATGGAACTAGAAAATGAAATGAGAAAGGAACTGGAAAATAAAAATGAGAATAAAAGGGGGAAAATGTAGGGAAAATAAAGAATTTTCTCGAACGGGCCCTACCCCGCTGCCTACGTACCTCATCGGGAAAATAAGGATCAGAGTCGACGTAGCTCTCCTAACTAAGACGAGAACTATTTGTTTGTCTTTTTTATGGCTGGAACAACGTATGTCTATGGTCAGGTGTTGCAGGCTCGTCTGGTACGAGTGCGTTTACCATCTTACATGCGAGACAAATCGTCGCAAGTTCGCGTTGAGAATGAATGAGGTGAGAAAAGAAGTTCCCGCAGGAAAGTCGCTTATTGTTTGTTGATTGCTTTTTAAGAGTTTTGTATGAATTTGGCACAAGGAAGTGAATTCAAACTCTTTTACATGAAATATGTACTTGCTACTACATTCCAAGATGGAATTAAAGAATAAGCACACCCAGCAAGGAGAATTTATCCAAGACTGGTTTCCAAGGATTAGGGTTTAAGTTCACTAGCTTGTTGAACTTTATTACATGTTTTTGTTGCTTGTGAAGAAGTATATTTTAGGTTTTCTTTGTGAAATAACCTCTTGATCAGACTTGTGCATCATGCTAGACAAGCCTACACCACTCCAAGATGGAAAGAATGCAAGTGCCCCTTGGAATAAGGCTATACACAAGGGATCCTTTCATACATTTATTAAGTCTTTTTGAATTTTGTTTGAAGATGAGAAGAGAAGACTCAAAAGGAGAAAGGTAAAAGCTAAGGGGGACTAAGACACAACCCTAAGTTATCTTATATACAAAAGGGAAATCCTAATGGTTAATATGGCATTCTAACCTAAGGAAGAAAAGCAAGTTAGAATTCAACTTACTTCCTAAGGAAGTTAAGTTGAATCTAAGGAACAAATGGGAATCATATGAAAAAAGCACCAAGTGCTAAGGAAAACAGAATTATAATGCATAAGAGATAGTAATGAAGTGAGGTACCTCAATCTCCCCCCTTACAAAACAAAATTTATCATGACAATGCATATTGAAAGTAAAATCAAAGCATAAAAGTGATTAAGTACCATAAACGTCCTATAATGGAACTAGGGTTCAAAATAAGACCTAAGTCTAAAGGTGAAGGTACCTAAAGGTTATATGACTTCTAAAGTCAGTAGATATATTCTATAGGTCCCAAGGTATGCTAGGATACCTCACAGGATCAAACTATGTCAAACTATGTACAAAAAGTTCACATAAGTTCACCTAAATGCAAGTTAGGGTTCATGGATGAAGTATGAATGTGTATGGCTTACAAGCATAAATTAATACATGAAATGAGTATAAAAGTCAGTAGTGAATGCTTATGAATGTGGATGAATGAATATACCATCATGGATGCAATGGCTTAAGCATATGGAGCTAGAAGAAGAAGATGTGAGAAGAAGTGAGCATGGTGTCGCATAAGATTACAAATGATGCAAGGTAAGGATAAATGGCATATGAATATGCATGAGATAATTATGGGTCATTAGTATACAAGGTATGAGATGAAATTAGAGTGTGTGAATAAGCATTAATGATTCCCACATAATTCATGTTAACAATTAGAGGAGAAGAGAAATGAGTTTAGGTTAAAATTAGTTCACATAAGTATGCACTTAGGAACACAAAAACAAACCAAATGAGTATGATTCAAAAAGTGACCTATAACTGGAATTAAGGACCTAAATATGAACTATAATTAACTCCTAGAAGTTACCAAAAAATCTCTCAAGAAAATGGCACGAATGCCTTCCTAATATCTAGGGTATGCGACACATAAACACATAACTCAACCTATGATCTAGGTGACATGGAAAAATAGCAAAAATGATTTAAAATTTATGAAATTAAATCCCTGTAATTTTGAAGTCAGTATCTAATATGGTCTAAAAGGATTTCACAAAATCATGCACCAAAGTGCCAAAACAATTCCTCGATGATCAAGATAATAAGGCATGATCGCCGAAAAACAACTCCACAAAGTGAATCAAAAATGGTACCAAAAATTATGAAAAAAAATGCCTAAGGAGCATCAAAATGTCACAAATTCTAGTGTTTAATCACACACAAAAAATAGGTCTCACACCTATGGGAAAAAATGGTTTTTGTTCCTGTCGCTCCCACCAGATGAAGCCGGGTCAAATGGGGTACAGACGCGAACGGTCGGCGAAAGAGGGATGCGAGGACACACAGGAGTGAACTCACAGGGAATGAAAAGAGTCGCCAGCTAGGCATTTTTATCCCGGAGGAAAGGTAATGCTGCATAGACCTGGAAATATATGGATAAGACGGTTGCGAACCAGAGAGACTGAGAAAGGGGGTTGGTTACAACCTGGGAAGGTATTAGCACCCAGATTGTCCGCCGTACTCGACGGGATCCACGCTTAAGAGATTTGTGTTTAAAAGGGGTAGTGTCAGTGCAATTGGTGTATAAAAGAGCTGGGAAACAAAATGTACAGGTGTCAGTGTGAAGGAAGTGTGAAGTGTATAAATGATGTGTCAGTGTAAGAACAAGAGTATGCTCAAGACTCTGAGGCTTAAAGAATGATACTGAAAGAGGGGGAATATACATAGACTTTTTGTTCGATAACTGTTAAGTTATGCCTACGTATCCTCTCGTGCAATGAGGAAGTCAGAACACCGTAGTTAGACCCAAAGAGACTGAAAGATGAATTGACTTGTGAACTGCTTACTTGTCTATGCTCAAGTGTATGATCTGTCTGGCACAGATGCAAACTGTCTTGCATTAGACGGAAGAAGCAAGTTCTCGTTTATGAGTGAATGAGATGAGAAAAGAATCCCGAAGGAGACGATTATTGTTTGTTTTTTATGTTTTCAGTCTTTTATTGCTTTTGAAAATTTGTCATAAGTTAATGAGCTTATGCCTAAACCAATGGGTTAGTAAACTCATCACATCTTCCCTCTGATTAGGGGTAATGAGAATACCTTAAGTGTGAAGTCAGATTCTCACACTTAAACACCTTTGGTGTAGGATTAAGATCATTAGCCTACTTGTGATTATTTATATGTTTTTGTTGTTTTTGTTTAGTGTTGAGTAATGAGATTAAGCCATAATCAGGGATTAAACAGACTCATTACACCATCCTAATAGAAGGATAATAGATGAGAATGTTTAAGCTGAGGAAAGCTCCTCAACTTAATCCATGATTAGGGATTAAACTCATGACAAAACAAAGCCTTTATTAAGTGGATTTTAGTTAATGGTAAGATGATGAAGTGAATTTTAGGGTTTGTAAGACAACTTGAGGGGGACTTGTCCATTAACACTAGGGTTAGTCCTTCTTAACCAATTAAGGAAGAATTAGAACCCTAATGCAAGGCCCAAGTTACAAGTTTGATGTCTTGATGATTATTAAGTGAATTTGATTAAAGGATTTAAACACATTAAGGGTTTAACACTTAGGATTAAAGTTATACACTCCATCCTAATAGAAGGATGCAGGCATAAGCTTAATCACAAAGCCTTAAAGCCTTTAGGGTTTAGTCCCTGATTATGAGATGAGAAGAGAAGACTCAAAGAGACAAAAAGGTAAAACTAAGTGGGAAGACTAATCAAAATCCTAATCATTGTCATGCTTGGTTGTTCTTAAGGTTTGTGAGGTTTAACAAGAGAAATCTTCAAAGGAACCACCAAGAGGCAGATGAAAGGAGCAAAGAGAAGCAAAGTAACTTGCTTCATTTAAGAAGACAAGTCACTTGAGGAAAGAAAGTAAGAAGAAGAAGAAAGAGCAAGCTCAATCTCAAACACATAACAAGATGCAGCAATGATGCATAAGAGAGATGAAAAGAAAATGTGAGAAGTGAAGGCAAATTCACTTCTCAAAGTGACTTACCACCTGAAAAGTTAGTGAAAGGAATGCAATGCAATGCAAAATGGAATGAAATGGCATGATGCAAACCAAAACCAGAAGCATATATGAGATGGTAATGATGCTATGAGGTGATGCAAACATGAAACAAGGCATGAGAATGATCATACAAACATGTGGATGCAAATGAAGCAAGTTTAGAACCATGAACATACATGAAAAGTTATGGAATGCAAATGGCATACAACATGGCAAATACATGATGCAATGATCAAACATGCTTTTAATATGTCTTAAGATGTCCAATGAATCAAATGGATGCATAAAATGCAATGGCAAGTCATGGTATGCATGCAAATTCAAGATGGATGCAAAAGGAAGCCCAAATTAGGGTTTATGATCCATGCATCAAACAAAAACCAAAATCAGAAGCAAACATCAAGATAAAAAATTGAAAATGCTCTCAAAGGAACCCTAAACATATACTAACTCACTGCCCAAAGGAGGGGTTCTAACTCTTAACCTAATTAGGGTTGTGAATTTCCTAAGTTTTCTAGGGTTTTAGGGTACCTTAGCAAGAAAAATGTCAAACAAAATGAAAATGAAAGATCAAATCATGCCAATTTAATCTCACAAACTACATGCTAAACAAAATGCAATGCAAAAAGAATCAAAGTCCAACTCTCAATGGTTAGGCAGAAATGATTTTTTGAAGTTTGGATCAAAATAATGCCTTGAAATGATTTTAATTCCATGAAAAATTCTCAAAAGACATCAAGATCAAAAAAGAAATTTGGTTTGAGGGTTGGACAATGTTTCTAAATGATTATGAAGGTTTCATGAATTTTTTGATGATTTTTAAATACCTAAAAGTATTTTTAATTAATTAATTCTCATTAATTAATTAAAAATAAACCTTTAAATGATTTAAAAATATTTTTTAATGCAAAAAATAAAAATAAAAATATTTTTGGTTTCTGAAATTAAATAAAAGTTTGTACAAAAAATTTCAGAATTTTTAAAATGATTTTGCTATTAAAATAAATGGAGAAAAGAAATACAAAATAAATGAATTAAAATTAAAGAAAATGAAAAGTAAACGCAATGGAGAGCCAGGATTGAATCTGGGAAATAAAAAGTTGACTGCGCGCGCAATCTAAAGGCTGACATTCAAACTGAGTTAAATCCTAATTATGAATTAATTAATCCAGATTAATAAAGTCAACTATGATTAGGGCAAAATAGAGTGATCCTGGGCGTCCAAATGGGCGCGAGTCAACACATCCAAGGGGCAATATTCAAACTTCATTAAACACAGGGATTAGCCCTAATCATTTTCAGGTGGCCGGAGAAGACCTCCGGTCGTCTTCTCCGGTGGGAATCCCACCTGAAAATCTCCAAAATCCTCAAAACTTCACTAAAACGAAAACTAAAAGCCCAGAAATCATCCCCACATCCCACTGAATCAAAACCCCCACTCAAATCTCATTTATTCTTCTTTAATCAAACGAATCGAAGCCAAACAGTTTTTAGGGCAAAAGTTTCAGACATTGCATACATCCTGGTTTCTCAACCATTTTCAAATATAATCACATATTCATGATCAGGGGAGTGCATAGAAGCTATTAAGAACTTAAAAACATGCTTCTGGAAAAAAGTTTTGAGTTGACTACCTGAACTGAAGCTTTCGATTCAGGAGCTTTCTGGTTGTTTCTTTGGCTCAAATGCACTCTAATGATCCCCCTAAGAAGCTTGCAATGTTTGTTTGAAGTTTGCAATGGATGGTTTGGAAGATGGCAGTGGTTCTGCTCAAGGTGAGGTGAGAATCGTATTTGTGATTCTGGAAGTTTAAGGCAATGGTGATGGGTGCTTTGTGACCAGGAAGATGTGTTGAGTTGATCTGTGAAGTTAGTTTGTGTGTTTGTGACTTGTGTGATGAGTTTCGAAAGTTCTTGCACAAGAGGTGGAAAATGAGAATGCTGTGTTATGAAGTGTTTCAGGCTTGCTTCTTGTTATGTTTGGCTTGCATTTGATTAGTATAAACAATTGCCATTGGTCAGATGAAGTGACATGTGCTTTATTGATTGGTATGGGTGCTTTTGCCAATATGTCAAAGTTGGTGTAAGAAGGCATGGGCTACTTTCTAGCCAAGTACAAGGAGTGTGTCCTGCGCAGCATGATGTGAGGAAAGGCCTAGGATTGATCAGCAAGCTAGCCAGCAAGTGGATGAGAAGCTATGATGAGTTTTGCAACTTGCCTTGCCTTTGGTTCTTTATGAAATATCTTGATCCATAAGTCATAAAACATGTGATTCTTTGGGTGCAATCTGACTTTTAGGATTTGTGTGATCATGTGATGAAGTTTAGAAATCCATTTGATGACTTAATTGGCCTTGAGAAGTGAATTTGCAACTTTGCCTCTTTGGTGTATAACTTGAAATTTAGTGATTTTTGCCAACTTTGACAAGCCATAACTTTTGATCCAAAATGAATTAGGTCATGTTCTTGTACTTTTTGAAAAGGGAATGATCCATTCTACAACTTTCATGACCAAAGTTTTTCCATTTGAAGCTTTTTTGAATCAAAAATTAAGGGTTGAAAAAGTTGCCTAAAATGACAAATTCATTAAAAGTCAAACTTGCCCAAAAAGTCAACTTTGCAAAAGACTTGAAATTCTTCAATTTTGTGAACTTCCAACATCTTCCATGGTCAAATAAAGATCATATACCATCAAAATGATGAAGAACACCCTTTGGTTGGGTCATTGGGGGCCTCAGATGCCCTGATTTTGCACTCACTTGCTTGAAAAGTCAACTCTTGATCAAATGACTTCCCCATGGAATTTCTTCATGAAGCTTGATATGCATACTCCCTATACCATATATAGACCAATAGAAACAAGAATGACCAAAAAATTTGAAGTTATGGCCTCTGAAACCAAAACCCTAATTTCAGGTCATCTGTGCAGTTAAACCTGGCTCTGCTTCCACACCATCCTCAGTTCTTGTGATTCTTTGACATTCTTGACTTTGAGAGGATATGATATGATGCTTGAACACACATGGACCCCTTTGAAGTGATTGATGACCTTTGGAGTGGCTCAAGAAGCTCTTGGATTGCTCAGATCACAAACCCTAGATGCAGATGACTTTGAATCTATGCAGTGAATCAAAAATGTGATATGAGATGCTATGATTGTGTTTATGCATATGAAATGATCACAAGCCATGATGTGACTGGGTGAGGGCAAATTTGGGGTATTTACAGCTGCCCCTATTCAAGCATGAGTTAGCTGTGCAGGATGTAAGCGACGGCTTAGCAGGCAAACAAGATAACTTGTGGTTGAATACCAAAGACAGTCCAAAATTTGCACTCACAGAATGAAGAAGAAAAGGGATATAGATTGTAAAAGAAAATAAAGTATATTGTAAAGTGTGGGCGACGGAGGACGACCGTCGTGCAGAGGACGACTGCTGGGTAAAGAGCAATGACGGGGACGGCCGACATGCTGGAAAAAGTGCGGGAAATGAAGCAATGACGGGGACGGCCGACATGCTGGGGATAAAGGAATTATGATGGGGACGGCCATCAAGTTCATAAAGTAAAGTAACCAACGATGGGGACGGCCATCGGGCTAAACTGATGAAGGACGATCATCAGGAAAAGGAAAAGGGACCACGACGGGGACGGCCATCGGGTTAAAGAATAAATGAAATGAACAGATGATGAGGTACGGTCATCAAAGGTGAAGGACGATCACCTAGCAGGGGACGGCTGCTCTGTTGGGGATAAGATGAGGGACGGTCATCTAAGGTGGAGGACGACCACCTGGCAGGGTACGGCTGCCGAAAATATCGCGACACAGGACGAATGCCGGATAAAAGGTCAACGATGGGGACGGCCATCGGACGAGCATGATGGAGGACGACCATCAAGATGTGGAGGAAGACCACCTAGCAGGGGACGGCTGCTCTCAAGGTTTATCATGACATAGGACGAATGCCAGATAACCAAAATCAACAATGGGGACGGCCATTGGATAAAATGATGAAGGACGATCATCAAAAGGTGGAGGACGACCACCTAGCAGGGGACGGCTGCTAAAAATCACAACATAGGAAGAATGTCGGATAGAAGATCAACGATGGGGACGGCCATCGGATGAGCCTGATGAAGGACGATCATCAAGAGGTGGAGGACGACCACCTAGCAGGGGACGGCTGCTCTCAAGGTTTGTCATGACATAGGACGAATGTCAGATAACCAAATCAACAATGGGGACGACCATTGGATAACATGATGAAGGACAATCATCAAAAGGTGGAGGACGACCACCTAGCAGGGGACGGCTGCTAAATATCACGACATAGGACGAATGTCGGATAGAAGGTCAACGATGGGGACGGCCATCGGATGAGCATGATGAAGGATGATCATCAAGAGGTGGAGGACGACCACCTAGCAGGGGACGGCTGCTCTTAGATAAAAAGAAAATTGCTTTGCTGGCGATCTACTGGGGAATAGTAAACGCGGACAAGTATTTACATCCAAGAAACAAAAGGTATAAGTGTTTAGATGTTGTGTATAGATCAAAGATGCGGACGAGCATCCTTAAGACTATGATACGGACGAGTATCGGGTAGAAACAAATACTGACACGTGTTCAGAGATGATGATACGGACGAGTACCAACTGGTTAACAGGGAACACGGACGAGTGTTGAATCTGAGGGGACTCTTCTGGGGAATAGTAGACACAGACGAGTATCTAAATTCAAGAAGACAAGAGTGTTTGACACAGTGTATGGATTAAAGATGCGGACGAGCATCCTTAAGACTATGATACGGACGAGTATCAGGTAGAAATAAACGCTTGACGCATGTTCTGAGATGATGGTACGGACGAGTACCAACTGGTTAACAAAGAATACGGACTAGTGTTGAATCTGCGGGGATATAAGTGGTATATACAAGATACGGACGAGTATCTGTATGAGTATGAGTGGTGTATAGATGAGTGTTCAATCTGCTGGTGAAGATGACACGGACGAGTGTCAAAAGGAGAAGAGTATAGTATAAACAAGTATCTGATACACAAAGTGTTTATGTTGCTGTGCTGGGGAAAATGACATGGACGGATGTCAAGGAAATGTATATGTATATCTATGAGTGCAAAGGGGATGTCTTTGGCTTTATGCTGGGGATATGACACGGACGGGTGTCAAAAGGAGTATATGCTGATGTTTGTGAATGTAAGGCAACTGCTTTAGCTTTAGCTCTCCGCTGGGGAATCTGGGGGGTATTCTGTATATTGATGGATTGTTATTATCCACAAGTGTTCGATTCAGAACATGGCTTATGATTATGTTACATGTTTGACTTTTGCCGTAATGCTCCGTATTAGACGGAATGCTACGCTTTGTGGGTGAATATGATGTGAATGCTATGATTATGTAGAGATACCAAACCGGGATTCGGATCCCGTTGCTCGTGAAGATCTCTGGTCGATCTGCTTGAAGTGGACATCCCAGCTGGGGATGAGATCATTGGTAGATCTGATGAGATGCATCTGCTTGGGGAAACGGGTCAATGATAGACCTATTCCAGTAAATGAGAGACCCAGCTGGGGTTTGCAGAAGCTTTTGTCACTCTGTTGTGATCCCTTCCTGCGTTGCTCTTTTGGATAGAGGCTGAAACTCTGTGGGGAGATGGTTCCCTGACTTTTGTATTTGGCTGAGGAAGAATGATTGGCAACTCGGCTGGGGAGAAAACACTTTGAGTGAGTGTTGATTTGTCAGCTTGCTGGGGTTAAGCTTTCATACCCCAAGTCGCGCTTTGGATACCTGCAATCCTGCAAAGATAGGGAAACGCACAAGTAATCCCGAGGTATCCTTTACTGGATTCTGTCATAGGAGTTTAGACACTTCTGAGAGTAAGTATACTTCCTGCAAGCATGTAACTTTTATTTTTGAAGATAAGCATCTGTATTCATGCAATCAGTTTTTCTTAAGATATCAGACATTTTTGCAAATAAAATGTACAAGACGAAAACATGACTGAAAATCTGATTTTATTAATTCATGTGCCCTGAATTAGCGAGATACAATCAAAGAAACAAATCCCCTGAAATGAGGAGATTGTTACAAATTGAGAAACAAAATACTGGCAATGTTGTCGACGCTTCAAGGGGCTTCCCTTCTGTTATGACTCGTATGACATTTGACATTCTTCTCGTCTTGCTTTCTGAAGAAGGCTGGTTCTGGCAGAAGCTTGATCCTTCCGAGGCCTACCAAGTTGTAGGTGATACAGACGAATTCAGAATGCAGTTGTTCGCTTGTTCCCTTATTTTGCATGGATCGCCCTTTCGGGTTTTCAATCCATCGGGATACCCATTTTTGCCTGAGTTGTCCAATGTGGCTTTTCAACTCAGCGGGTGTACATTTTTTGTTTATTTTCCCTTATTTTTGCCCGAGTCTTTTATTCTGTTTTTGACTCGCCGGGATGCCCTATTTTTGCCTGGACTTATATTCTGTTTTTGTGTCCAGCGGGTCATTTTATGCGAAGTATTTTTTAACTGCATCTGAATTCACAGGGGACGGGAAGTCTTCACCATCCATGGTGCTGAGCATCAGTGCTCCACCAGAAAAAACTTTCTTCACTACAAATGGTCCTTCATAATTCGGAGTCCACTTGCCCCTGTGGTCTGTATGAGGAGGGAGGATTCTTTTCAGCACAAGATCTCCTACTTGGTACTCTCGGTGCCTGACTTTCTGATTGAAGGCTTTCTTCATTCTTTTCTGATATAACTGCCCATGACAGATTGTAGCCAATCTTTTCTCTTCAATCAGGCTCAGTTGCTCGTGTCGGGACCGGACCCATTCGACTTCATTCAGCTTAACATCCATCAATACCCGTAGGGAG